>OZ004706.1:116268507-116976007 GCA_963924515.1 Vespertilio murinus
GCAATTTATAAACAGGTGGTCTATATTGATACTATTCATAAGAAATTCTTTGGATAATTCACATATTTAATAATACTACTAAATATGTGCTATAAACTGTTCTAAACATTTGAAAGTCAGTGAGTGAAATAAATAGGGGGTCTGCTCTCATACAGCTTAATTTTGGGGGTGGAAAAGAGTCCAGAAACATGTAAACATGTACATAAATATACTTTGCAAGAAATGAAGCAGATAAAGGGAATATAAAATATGAAGGTATAGGAAGAGAATTACTATTTTAGAGCGAGGTTTTCAAGAAAGGCCTCTTTCGTGTTTAATTTAGAACAGAGATATGAAAGTTTGAAGGTGTAAGGCATGGAAGACTGTGGGAGGAAATCAAGAGCAGACAGAAATACAGGTGCCAAGTTCTTGAGGTAGGAGCATATGGAAGTGTGTTAGAAGAACAGCCCGGGGCCCAGTGTGGTTATAGGACAGAGAGGAGGATGGTGGTCGTGGAAACAGCAGGGGCCAGAAAGTAGCTTCAGGGAAGACCTTCCAGCCCAGCAGTACGAAGGAATAGACTGGGTTTTATTCTGAGTGAGATGGAAAATAATTGGATTTTCTGACAGGAAAGTCATGTGATAATTTTTTAAAAGGGTTAATGTTAGGTATTTTGTGTTGTATGGATATTGAGAGTGCAGGTAAAAACAGAAGCATCACACAACACTACACTCCTCCCTATCAGTGAGTGATAATGTTGTCTATATTAGCCTTTTGGGGCTGCCATAAAAAAAAAAAAAATACCACAGACTGGGTGACTTAAACAACATGCATTTATTTTCTGGCAGTTCTGAAAGCTAGAAGCCCAAAATCAAGGTATTGACAGGTTTTGTCTTTTTGTCCCCTTTCTTCTTCTTCTTTTCCTCCTCCCTCCTCCTCCTCCTCCTCCTCCTCCTCCTCCTCCTCCTCATTTTCTTCTTTTCCCGAGGCCTCTCTCCTTGGCCCGCAGATGTCTGCCTTGGAGCTGTGTCCTCACATGGTTTTTCCTCTGTGCTCATATATCCCCAGTGTCTCTCTGCTTTTCCGAATCTCCTCTTCTTATAAGGACACCAGTCAGACTGAAGTAGGGCCCACCCAAATAACCTCATTTTACTCTTGCATGATTTTAAAGGCTTTACTTCCAAATACAGTCATGATCAGAGGTTCTGTGGGTTCGGGCTTTCTCATATGAACTTTTAGAGGACACAGTTTGTCCCATAAAAAAAATATAGCCTCAGATGGTTGTGATGGAAGTGTCAAGGATTGGGAGCCAGGTTATCTGTTAGACAAAGACTTGCTATTAGAAAGGGTATTAGTGTCAAATGTGTATCTGATATTTTTTATCTAACAACTTGAAAATGGAATCGCTAGCAACTGAGATGTGATAGATCAAGGAAGTAGTGAGTTTTCAGACCCAGTATAGGGTAGAAAGAATTTAATAATTATGATGTGAAGTTTGAAATGCCTCTTAGATTGCCAGAAGCTAATACCAGCAGGTCATAAATGCAAGAAGTTCATCAAAAGTTGGTAGACTTGAGCCTTCAGCAAGGGCTGGAAAAATCACATGTTATTACCTGTTGGAAACAGCTCAGGGTATTTCTCCAAACCTGAAAAAGATGCATAAAGTAGTGCCTGTTGCCAGACAGCTGAGGGCATTTCAATCTACATGTTATTGCCTCCTGCTGGCCAGACACCTGAATAGCTGAAAGGCAGTTCCTCCAATCTGACAATGGATTCTGCATACTAAACCTTTTGATATCTATATCTACTTTGCTTTAGGACAATTTGTGTTAATACAAAGCTCCAGAGGGGACTTAGTTTCTTTGGCTAAATCTTCTTTGGCTCCCCAAAATGCCTTCCAAATTTATGTTTCATCTTTGGACTCTATTAATTTACCACAGCCCCTTCTCCAGATCCTTAGCCCTTCTAGCTACTGGACAAAACCCCCGGCATTAGATATCTAAGGAACAATGATAATGAGACAACTAAACATTCAAGAAGCTTTACAAATGTCCCTTCCATAGACTGCATCATCTCATGGGCCCAGCTGTGATGGAGGTCAGCCTGGAGAGAGGTTCAGATGTGAGCTGTGTAAGAAGCCCTAGGATCCAGGCCAAGAAATTCACGATACACAGGGCGGGCTTCTCGCACTGGAGCCTAAGAGAACAAGCTGTATCTTTATCTCCCTCTTTCTATATTTAGCTGAAAAGATGCTGGATTTCTCAAAAAAATGAACTAGTATTTTCTACAGCAATGTCTTATTTATATTTCTGCCTAATATTTTTCCTCTTTCTTGGCGCTGTTTTCTACATTACTTTGAAATTTCCCTTTTCATCATCTATTCATTCATTCATTAAATTGCATCTTTTCACAATAAGTAAATCTATTAAGCACTTCAGGCCTTCTTACAAACCCTAGGAGGAATGAAACCAATTAGAAGCTGATTTCTAGAAATTGTGAGAATGACCTCACTAATCTCCAGGAAAGATAAAAAACGGCTTGAGAATATGAGACCCTATGCTTTCTGACAAGCCAATCATAGGGCAGGAACAAATAGATATACCTGTTTTCAAAAGACCTTAGTCTATTAAAAAAAAGATATAGAAGATATTTGGAATTGTAAATATTAGAGGAGTTTGATTTATTTACACTAACACTTCAGAAAGCACTATTTTAAAGTGGATATTAATTTAAAATATTTTATTTATGTTGGGGAACTGTGTAAATATTAGCACTTATTATTACCAATCATGTGTGAGGTCTTAACCACTCATGATTTCTATTTGCAATTGCCTATGTTTATTCAACAACCTCTGTGCATATGTCAGGCACTGCTCTGGGCATTTTGTAAAAAATATTTTCAGAGATTGAAAGGATATATGTCATTAAAGGTAAACAGAATACTTAAGTTCTGAGGACAATCCTAGTCATACACACCTTTTCTTACCATTAACAGCATCTGTGTGGCCAGAACAAAGGTAATTTTTTTGAATTATAACTTCAACTTATAGCATTGGGAAGTTCATCCAAGTAACTTGAAAATATTTCAAGGAACAAAAACTTGCTTAGTAAAGTCAATTGTTTACATGGTATCTAAGCAATCATTTGCATAATGTCATTAAAAATAAGCAGAATACTTTAGATATTTTTTTCATTTAGTGTTAATTTCTAATAAAGAAAACTACATAAAATAAAGGGTGCTAAAACTGTGATCATTAAACTGACAAATTTCAGTGTGTTTTTTTTTTTTATTTGTCATAGAATAAATTCATTCTAAATATTATTTAAAATATATTTTTATTGATTTCAGAAAGGAAGGAGAGAGAGAGAGAGAAAGAGAGAGAGAGAGAGAGAGAGAGAGAGAGAGAGAGAGAGAGAGAGAGAGAGAATGAATCATTGATTGGCGGCCTCCTACAAACTTCACACTGGGATTGAGCCCCCAACCTGGGCATGTGCCCTTGACCATAATCAAACCTGGGACCCTTCAGTTTGCAGGCCAATGCTCTATCCACTGAGACAAACTGGCTAGGGTTCATTCTAAATCTCTCATGTGGCTTAATTAAATGCAAAGCATAAAGTATAACTATTTGGCCATTCACAGATGATGTTTGTTGACCCCTATTTTATGGTTTTTCAGTAGTTCTATATAACATATCACAATAGTTATTCAATTTTTCTCAGACAAAATAAATTCACCTTCCTAATAGCCAAAGAAGTAAAGTATCTAGATTTACTTAATTTGATAATTTTTCATAAAACACCATTATTTTTTTAGCATGCAGCATTTCAACACACATACAAATATTGATTAATTTTATTTTGCAAGCAGAATATAAATTGGCCTTATAAATAGATTTCTCAAATATCATCTAACAGATATGAGAAGATTTTTTTTTTACAAAGCTATCTAAATTAGTGGGATTTTGTTGAAAAAGAGGACAAGAGACTTGAATCCTTTTATAAGGATAATGTATGAGGAAAAACAACCTAGTAAGTTAAATTTGTAATATGCCAACTTGGCTCTTGTCATGATTAGTTAAAATGTATTTTAAAGGATATCACCTATTTGAGAGGCTTTTTAGACTCCCAATACCTTGTTTTCCTCAAGCAATAATATAAAAATACAATGTAGAAAGAGATGTGAAGCCTGGAAAAAAACAAACATTTCTTCCCACTGGCATATGGGTTCTTGTTGGCAGCTTAATAAGGTGGGCATCTCCACAAGGAACTTGGAAATACAGGGTCACTTGGGTAGCAGTAATTAATTGAAGTGGGTAAGGCCAAGTCTTTTATGTTGAATCAGTTAATCAGACAGGCACAATTCAGCTGGAACTACAGTAGGAATCACAGGATACACAACTTGATAGCAGTTAGAAAAATCAAGGCTGAAATATTAGAAAAATTAAGAATCTGAGGCTATTTAAGAATTGAGGCATTTTCTTAGAACCTACATTTTCTCTTTCTATTCAAAATACCAAGATATTATAAAGAGAAAATCTCTGGGGAGCTTGATCTAGTTGTATACACATATATAGACACACACACACACACACACACACACACACACACACACACACACCACTAATACTACCACCACCAAAACCCCTGCATATCCCAAAGGAATATTATTAGACTTACTGACATATTTCATATAATACCCCCTTGAAGTAAAGTTGTTGTGAAATGCAAAAGTAAAATATCAAGACAAATCCTGTGGGTTAGTTCTCACAGAAAGAAAATATTGCTCTATAATCATCAAGAGCTTCATTTTTTTAGAATGGCAAAGTTAGTGAAAGGAAAAAAAATGTCATCACAAAGCAGAAGGTGCTCAAAATATTTGAAGTTTCTTATTACTTTAACTCAGCCACTCATCCTTGGCAAGTCAAGGTAAATAAGTTCTATTATATAAACATGTGTGAGAAAGTTGAAGAAAAATAGTACAGTACAACTGGGAGTATCTCTGCATTTATGTTTAGAGATCTGTTTAAATATCTAATTTGGTGTTTCATTTAGAAAGTACTGACACCTACTAGTCCACCCCAAAAAAGATAACACTGATAAGGTGGAATATAAAACACTACTTACTAGAATGATCAGTCTCATTTAAATTTTTCTGACTACTCTGAATTTGTATACATGTTGCCTGGATTCTCTATGAGTTGCCAGAATATTGTGTTCTTTTAGAACCAGTAACCTGGAAATGCCAGTGGGCCAAGACAAAGACTAAACCAAAGCTTGCTTTCTGTAGACAAGGTACTGGGAAAGGGGAATTTAGCAAGACATAAACCTTTTGGAAACAAATGCTCTATTGCAAAAAAAAAAAAAAAAAAAAGAACAGAAAAGTCAAATAATACAAGAAAAACAAACAAAAAACTATAGGCCACCCTGATGAAAGTTCCCAATGGCTAATTGGGGAGGAGAGACTTTTACTCTTGCTAGACAATAAAGAGTGATCCTTTCCAACCTCCCACCGCACTAGAATAGTAACAAAAAACACAGTCAGTCTCCTTCCATCACCATTTATCCTCCCCATATGTCCCCATGACCCCTTTCCCTCTGGTAATTGCCATACCATTGTCTCTGTCTCTATGTTTGGTTTTGTTGTTGTTTTGCTTAATCCCTTCACCTTGTTCACAGAGCTCCCAACCCCTCCCCTGTGACATAACCATTCTGTTCTTTGTATCTATGAGTCTGTTTCTATTTTGTTTGTTAGTTTATTTTGTTCATCAGATTTCACATATAGTTTATTTTGTTCATTTAATTTTACAGATAAGTGAAATCATGTGAGAAGTGAAATAAGTCAGTCAGGTAGGGCTAGTACAACCACCTAAAGTGAAATTTAGGAAATTATTAGCATATTTTTAAAATACATTTTATTGATATTTTACAGAGAGGAAGGGAGAGAGATAGCCAGAAACGTCGGTGAGAGAGAAACATCGACCAGCTGCCTCTTGCACACCCCCTACCGGGGATGTGCCTGCAGCCAATGTACATGCCCTTGACCGGAATCCACCCGAGGACCTACAGTCCGCAGGCCAACGCTCTACCACTGAGCCAAACCGGTTTTGGCTATTAGCATATTTTTGACTAATTTATTTTGGAAGGCAATATTGGTAAACAACTCACAATGACCATGGCAGATCATGTTAACAAAAGATCACCGTGTGTGTGTGTGTGTGTGTGTGTGTGTGTGTGTGTGAAATTATTGCTTATTAGGACTATAAAATAATAATAATTTATACTTTAAAATAAATTATACAATTTTAATAAATAAGATTTTTTTTCAAGCTACAACTAAAATCAAGGCTATTTTATCCTTGATTTTGTTCAAATTGTCCCTTTGGTTTGTCACAATTTTCTGCCCATGCCATTTACAGCAATGGCATTACTCTACAAAACATTTGAATCATAAGAAGACCACACCTGTCTGCACTGGCAGCTGCAGAATTAGGTCTAAGCACTTCGCTATGTCATCATTGTTTTTTTATTGCAGAATGCCTATACATCTCTTTCACTTTACTGACACAGTGTTATATCAATGTGGATATTTTGGAAATGATTAGGACAGGTTGGTTATTTTTTCTGTCTCACTTCAGGATAGGAAAGGGCTGTTACAAAAGGGAGTAAAAGATCTTACAGGGTTGGAAAGTGTTACCTGTGAAGAGATAACAAATCCTTACTACCTCCATTTAGTTCCATAGACATCACAAACTGGGAGGCAAAATGAGTAAGGATCACCCATGGCCAAAAAGCCTCCTCATTTATGGTCTTTTAAATTCCTTTCCAGTGGTGACAGGGTTTCTATTCTTCTCACTACTCTAATTTTCTATTTTTTTTAATTTAGAAAGTTTTCAATTTAGATAGAAATATATAGACCACATAGATAAGAAACTTGTTTTACAGCTGAGGAACTAGTACAGGGAAATGTGTCTAAATGGAGTTCATTATAATCTACACTCCTGCCCCAGGTTCTATAATCATGTTTAATGATAGGAGCACTTTAAGAGTTTGTATTTTTTAATGCTTTATGCTATGTGCTGACATTGCCAAAACAGCCATGCTTAGCATGATTACTCAAAGGCATAACAATTGTTATTATCGTTATTAGCATTAAAGACAGATTCACATTACAAGTACATCATCAACCCCACCAGTCACACATAAAGCAAGTTGGAAATAATTTTGAAACATGTGATCAAGTGAAATACATATTCCTGTGGTCTGATAAAAAAAAACACTGCAGTATAAAATACCAACAAAAGTGGAAATTATGTATTGTACATAAAAGATAAAATAATCTTCCATATATTATTGTTTCATTTGGACTTGATTTCTAAACCTTCAGCTTATATTTCATGTCATTGTACGTATTATATATTAAACCAAATGAGGTGCACCTGCTATTTATATCATGCTGCTGAATTAAAGCAATAACATAATTTTGCTAAAGTTTCAGTGTTCTCTTTTGTTTTTATTTTTAAAAGTGAAAATCACTACATCCGTAATTAAATAGTGGCAGCAGAGAGTAGGGATGAGATTTATGTGGTCTCAGGCAGAGGGAAGCTGTGAATAGAAAAATTTGGCTCAGTTCCATAATAGATTTCCAATTTCTTACCTGATTAGTTGTGATATAATTCTAAATGGAAGTGATGAGTGCTTCATCTTCTAAAATAGACCAGAAAACGCTGATGAAATCCTTTATTCTTATTACCAATACTGATACAAATGAGGGGGGAGTGTTTTCTTTTTTCCTCTCATGTGAACTACATAGAGCTAATAAAGGAATCTCAAACTATTATATGGAGTTATATAAACAATATGTATTATATCAGGAGTAAAATTCTTGTGAAATTATTTATGATGAGTATACTCATTTGGAATAACCCTCAAGACTTAGAGTCTTTAAGACATATATGATACTTGTCTTTCCCTCACTGGCTTTCACCTTACCGGGCACACCTCTTCGTCACAGAGGTTTAAGATAAAGTCACATTGGAAAGTAAGTCATGTGTCACTTAATGACAGGATACATTCTGAGAACTGCATCATTAGGTGATTTTGAAGTTGTGCAGGTATCATAGAGTGCATGTATACAAACCAAGGAGGTCTACGTTAGATGGTATCCTATGGCTCCTAGGCTACAAACTTATATAGCATCTTATTGTATTAAATACTGTAGAAAATTAAATGCTATAGAAAATTATAAGTCAATGTTATTTGTTCATCTAATCATATCTAACATAGAAATAATGCAGTAAATTACAATATAGGGCACCTACTATGAATGGCAGGTGTATAGGGAATTGCCATGAGTGGAGCTCACAGGACTGGAAGCTGTTCTGGGTGAGTGAGAGAGTGACAAGTGAATGTGAAGGCCTAGAACATTACTGTACACTATTATACATTAACACTGTATACATAGTCTATACTGACTTTATTTTTATAATAAATTAATCCTAATTTACTATACTGTTTTTACTTTATCAACTATTTTTAAAATTTATCTTTATTGTTGAAACTATTACAGATATCCCCATTTTTTTTTCATTGACCCCCTCTACCCCTGATCCATCCCTCCCAGGCCTTCACCACATTATTGTCTGTGTCAGTGTGCTATGCATATATGCATATCAGTTCCCTAGTTAATTTCTCCCCTCTCCCCTCAATCCCCACCCACCTTTTAATTTAATTTTAATTTTTGACTCTTGTTTTAAGCTGTATTACAAAAACACATGCTATAGTTGTACCAATATATTTTTTCTTTATATCCTTAATCTGTTTTCTTCCTAATTTAATATTTTTTTTATTTTTTTATTTTTTTAAATATATATTTTATTGATATTTTACAGAGAGGAAGGGAGAGAGATAGAGAGCTAGAAACGTCGATGAGAGAGAAACATCGACCAGCTGCCTCTTGCATACCCCCTACTGTGTAATGTGCTCGCAACCAAGGTACATGCCCTTGACCGGAATTGAACCTGGGACCTTTCAGACCGCAGACCGACACTCTACCACTGAGCCAAACCGGTTTCGGCTTAATTTTATTTTTAAACATTTTTGTCAAAATAGGCATATGTAGGGTAGAATTATCAATATCACTATCTTTTGCCTCCAAACCATGTCCCTTTTGAAGTTCTTCATGGGCAATAACATGCATAACTGCTGCACCTGTGGTAACAATGCCTTCTTCTAGAGCAGTGGTCGGCAAACTCATTAGTCAATAGAGCCAAATATCAACAGTACAACAATTGAAAGTTTTTTGAGAGCCAACTTTTTTAAACTTAAACTTCTTCTAATGCCACTTCTTCAAAATAGACTCGCCCAGGCCATCGTATTTTGTGGAAGAGCCACACTCAAGGGGCCAAAGAGCTGCATATGGCTCGCGAGCCCCATTTGCCAACAACAGTTCTAGAATGTCTCCTTAAGAGCTGCCTGGTTCTTTTTTTATGGTATCATGCTTATCATAAATATATCTATAGTGTTTTTCTGTGTTTTTTTCTTTTTATTATAAATTTGCTTATAAGCAGATAATGTACCATGCACATTCCTTTTTTTTGGGGTTGTGGTCCACGTTTTCAAACTTTTATTTTTTTTTAAATATATTTTATTGATATTTTACAGAGAGGAAGGGAGAGAGATAGAGAGCTAGAAACGTCGATGAGAGAGAAACATCGACCAGCCGCGTCTTGCACACCCCCTACCGGGGATGTGTCCTCAACCAATGTACATGCCCTTGACCGGAATCGAACCCGGGACCTTTCAGTCCACAGACCAACACTCCACCACTGAGCCAAACCGACCTCGGCACGTTTTCAAACTTTTAAAAATAGCTTGTTGAGGTCTGCAAAAGCTTCCACTAAAGCCTTGACTACTGGTTTTTTGGGGGATTGCTCTTATTTTACTTCCCTGCAGTTTTCTTCTGCCTCTTTTTCAGCTATGAGTCCTGTTCAAGTTCCAAGAACTTCTCATTAGTCAATTCTTCTGTTTTGACTCTAGGAGTTCCTCAATGTCTTTCTCACCCACAGCTAGGATAAAGTTGTTTGCAATTGCAACCACAACTGTGTTGATTTTAGCAACCTCCTCATCCTTGACCAATCTTTTGAAGTCATATAAACCTTTTGAGTGTCTTTGTCCAGATGCAATTCTTGTAATATTACTATATGCAACCTTGTAATTGACCGAAACATAATTATATGGCACATGACTAATGTAACAAGGATTCCTAGCTCTCCCAGCCAGGGCATAAGTGGATCGTGAGTGGGGACCTAATCCTCCCTTCTCCACCCAGCAATGATGAGGAGTCAACCTTCTGCTGTCAGAGGCAGAGTGGGAAACTTGGAACTCTATCTCCAGTGGGCAGTAACTAGATGCCCCTCCCTTTTACCTCCACCGACAGAAAAAATATATGTCCTTTTAAATATTTACATAGCAAAAGAAGCCATACCCTGAGACATATAACACACTTAGATAAATTTTAAAACTTGAAACCATTACAGAATATGTTCTCTGTCCATATGAACTCACACTAGAAATTAATAAAATAAAGATATATAGAAATATCCAAATCTTGTTACCTGGGGGTGGGGGGGCGGTGGGACCCGGGGGAGCCGTGTCCCCCAGGAAAGCCTTGTGCCCCAGGGGAGCGGTGGGACCCTGGGGAGCCATGTGCCCCAGGAGAGCCTAGTGTCCCGGGGGAGCGGTCGGACCAGGGGGAGTTGTGAGACCTGGGGGGGGGGGGGCATTGGGACCCGGGGGAGCTGTGTCCCCCAGGAGAGCCATGTACCCCGGGGGAGTTGTGGGACCTGGGGGACCCATGTGACATCAGGGAGCGGTGGAACCTGGGAAAGCCATGTGCCCAGGGAGAGCTGTGTGCCCCTTGGGAGCGGAGGGACCCGGGGGAGCCCCTGTGTTCATAGCAGCACAATTTACAATAGCTAGGATTAGGAAACAGATGCCCATCAGCAGATGATTGGAGCAGAAAACTATGGTACATCGACACAATGGAATACTATGCTGCCATAAAAAAGAAGGAATTCTCATCATTAGCAGCCACCTGTATGGGATTGGAGAACATTATGCTGAATGAAATAAGCTAGTCAATGAAAGAGAAACACCATATGTCCTCACTCATTTATGGATAATAAAGAATATTATAAACTAATGAACAGAAAAATAGATATAGTGACAGTAAAGCACCAAGCAGACTGTCAAATGACAGGGGGAGGGTTAAAGTGATCTGGGGGAGATAAGAGATCAACCGAAGGACTGGTATGCATGCATATAAGTACAACCAATGGACAAAAAACTCTGGGGAGGGAGGGCGTGTATAGGAAGTGGGGGGGGGGGGCGCAATGGTAAGCAATGTACTCATATAATACCTTAATAAAAAAAATGGTGGGGGAAAAAAAAGAAATATCCAAATCTATCTTCTGTGATAGATTCACAGAAATTTGGCCAGGTGATTTTTTGAAAAAGGTACAAAAGCATTTTAGAAAAAAAAAAAAAAAAAAAAAAAGATATGCTTGCCAAAACCAGTTTGGCTCAGTGGTAGAGCATGGGTCTGCGGACTGAAAGGTCCCGGATTCCCGTCAAGGGCATGTACATTGGTTGTCAGCACATCCCTGGTGGGGGGTATGCAAGAGGCAGCTGGTTGATGTTTCTCTCTCATCGACATTTCTGGCTCTCTATCTCTCTCCCTTTCTCTCTGTAAAAAAATATCAATAAGTATATATATATATATATATATATATATATATATTTTTTTTTAAAGATACCCCTTTCATCAAATGATCCTAGAACAACTGAATATACAAAGACAAAAATAAATAAATATTTAGTGTGGAGTAAAAGTGATTTTATAGTGTTTATTTTTATATTTTTATTAATTACTAGAGGCCTGATGCATGAAATTTGTGCACTGGGGGGTGAGGGAGGTTGTCCCTCAGTTGGCCAGTACCTTCTCCAATATGGAACCCCTTGGGGATGTCCCAATGAATGTTTAGGCCTGATCCTGGGAAATCAGGCTTAAACTGGCATTCAGACATCTCTCTCATAATCGGGGACCACTGGCTCCTAACTGCTGCCTGCCTGCTTGCCTGCCTGATTCCCCCTAACCATTTCTGCCTGCCAGCATAATGGCCCCCAACCACTCCCCTTGCCAGCCTGATCACCCCCAATTGCCCTCCTCTGCTGGCCTGATCACCCACAACTGCCCTCCTCTGCAGTGACCTGCCTTTTCCACTAGGAACTGCCTCCATGCTATGCAGAGCTGCTGGACATCCTGGCCTTACCTCACAGAGCATCCACTGGGCCCCACCTCCACTTTGCACGTGGCAATCTGTGGTGGCCATCTTGTGATGATGTGAGGGCCTGACAACCACCTAGGCTATTATTAGTATAGATTGTATTGGTTTCCATACAAACAACTGTAAACATAATTTTGTCAAACTGTACAAAACTTCAATTAACTTTCATATTTTAAACCAAAATTATCTAAAAATGGGTGGCTGATTTAAATGTAAATACAAAATTATCAAACTTTTAGAAAATCTTAAGGATTTACTAGGCAAAGAATTCTTAGACATGATAACAAAAGCATGGTGAATAAAATGAGAATTGACAAATTGAACTTTATAAAAATTAAAATTTTTGCTCTATTAAAGACCTTTTAAGGATGTCAAAATAAGCTATACTATTTAGGAAACATTTGCAAACCTCATATCCAACAAAGAACTAGTTCTTAGAATGTATCAAGACCTTTCAGACCTCAATATTAAAAGAGAAACTCTCAGTTTAGCAAATGAGCGAAACACATAAACAAGCATTTCTCTGAAGAAGATATAGAATATACAGATAATAGAGAAGGACGTTGTTAGTCGTTAGGTACTTGCAAGTGAAACCTCAATGGGATATCACTATACACAATGCTGTTAAAATAAAAATAGTGACAACACCAAATACTGGCAACAATGTGGAGAAAGTGGATCATTGAAACATTGCTAGTGGGAATGCAAAATGATGTAGTCATCATAACAACAACAAGAAACAGTTTTCCCAGTTTATTTAAAATTGAACCCTGCAAATAGTATATAACCCAGCAACTGACCTCCTGGACATTATCCCAGAATATCTTTAGAATAGCTTTAACTGTAGAACTCCAAACAACTTAGATGTTTTTCAAATGATAGATGGGTTACCAAATTTTGGTATGTTCATACCATTGACTACTGTTCAGTAATGAAAAGGAAAGAACCATTGATACAGGCCACAAGCTGGAAGGGTCTCTTCAGAATTATGCTGAGTGAAAATGGTGAATTCCCAAAGGTTACACACTATATGATTATATTTATGTAATGTTTTTGAGAGGATAAAATTATAAAAGTGGAGAAGAGATTAGTAGTTTCCAGTGTTAAGAGAGAGTAGGATCTGGAGGGGAGTGGATAAACAAAGCTATAAAAGAACCCCAGGAGAGATCTTTGTGATGATGGGAATGCTCAATATCTTGACATCATCAACATCAATGTCAGTGTACTGGTTTTTATATTTTACTGTACTTTATGAGATGTTATTGTTGGAGGAAACTGAGTCAAAAACATACCAAATCTTCTATATTATTTCCACAACTGCATATGGCTACATAGTTATATTTTAAAATTCAATTAAAATGTAACATTTAATTATTTGTCACCAGTAAAGTATTTATTACTCAATAATAGTTTAAGTGGAGGATACAATTGCTTGTATGCACAAGAAAAAGAAAAAAGTCATTTACTCTTGGGTTAACTTTATTTAATTACATTAAATAAAAGATTCCCTCCCTCCCAAAATTTTAGCATAGTCTCAAAATCTGATTATTATAAATATTATTTGAGCACACTTTTAGATTTTAGCTTTTTTTCATTTTGGTGATTGTAAAATATTTATTTCAATCATTGTTGTGTTTGTAAATCCATATTTTTGGAATCTGAGCTGAGTGAAGCTGCCAGGTGTAGGAGTAATAAATTATAACCAAACTGAAAGTAACCCTCAAGTTTTTAATCACTCAGTCCCATACTATAAGAATGAGGCTAAACTGATAAAAAGTGCTGGCATTTCCACTATCCAATTTTCCCCAGGGAACAGTGCTGGGCCAGGGTCAGGTGGGCTGCACCACAGAATCGTCTTTCCATTGCCAAGGGCCAGTGGGAGGGAGGGGGTGAGCATGGGGACTAGAGAACTAGTGGACACTGAATATCCTCAACATTCTCAGGTTGCGTCTAAAAGGAGGTCTCAGCACAGGCCTGCTGAGGATGCCAAATCCCTATTTACAACTCCCTTCAGAGACTGCAGTGCAAAGCCATGCACCAAGTCTGTTGCGGGAAGGGCAGTGTTGCCCCCTCAAGCGTGCCCAGTATAGTCTTTGTAATTGCCTCTAAGCCTGAAAAATCACACACAGTACTTTAACCCTCACTTATTAGCTCATATAGCCTATTCTTCTTCTCTTTACATAATATTGAATCACTCCTGTTTTCATTAATTTGGTTAAAATAGTTACTGTGAGACCGTTGAAAAACACGGATATAGGCTATTCCAGGCCACTCATCCTATGTAATGAGGAGGTAATATGCAAATGATTGTTCCACCATGAAGGGTAATGACCAGCTGAGACCTACAGGAGGGAGGGGCAGCAAGCCCTGTATTGTGGAGAGCTATGAGTGGTGGTGGGTGGGGCAGCCCGCTGAGGCAGGCAGCAGCAAGCTACTCCTGCAGGGATTCATGCGCAGAGCTACTAGTAAAAGAAAAGAGGCAAAGCTGGCACATTCACTTTCCACTTCCTCTAGGCCTGGAGGAGTTGAAAATCAGTGTGAATGCTAAAGGGAAAGGAAACTGACTTCAAATGGAAAATTTTATACAACTCATTTAGATTTAGAAGCATCAAGAAGACACTTTAAATCATCTAAATAATACAGAATTTTATTTATTTCAAAGTCATAAAGCAACATACAAACATGTCATAAATTATTTCCTTTTGAACATCTGACAGTTGTGGATGCATAGGAAAAAACAAACAACAACAAAAAAACAAAACAACAACCTATCACTCAAATTGGCTTCCAAATCATAGATAGGATGTTAATAATCATCACAAGTAAAAATCCTCATACGGGCTGTGGTGACAAATATGTATAATATGACTCAGGTAATTATTTTTCCCCTAAGGGAACATAAACCCAGCAGAAATGCATCTTCTTACAGTTGACAATTCTTTACATAATCCTGATATTTTGATTAGTGTTTCGAATACTTTATAAAAAGCAGAAAATGTCACACATATGGTGTCTCAATATGGGATTCAGATTGCATCAGATAATGTGAAGCACATGTCAATAAGAGGATTTCATTTTCTTTCAGTTACTTAGTTTCTGGGTCATGGCAGACAATGCTTTAACAGGATAAGCTCGGTGTTTCATGCAGAGCTCTTGAGAACAATGTCTAGATTTTGCTTTTAATTCATTGAGAGGTATCAGCCAACAAGAATAATATCATACATCAAAACGTAGGGTGTAGATTTGATACACACACACAAAAAAAGATACATCGATTACCTATTTTTTTTCTCTTGTCTTCTCCTAAAATGATTCATTACTTTTATTTTGAAAATACATTTTAGTTGTATGTCCAGAAATAGCCTTGTAATCAAGGAAATTATTGAAGTTCCATTATCTATCTATCTATCTATCTATCTATCTATCTATCTATCTATCTATAAAAGACAGTGACTGGAACGATAGAAAGACTGGAATGACTGGTCACTATGATGCCCACTGCAGCCAGCCAACCTCCTTGCAGCCCTGGCTGGCCTTGCCCCTAATTGGCCTGCCCTTGATTGGCCTGAAGCCTCTTCCCTCAGCCAGCTCCAGCCCTGATCAACACCCTACTTAATCAGGGGCAGGGCAGGCTGTCCAACCACCCATGGCTCTTCCCCCATGTACAATGTATATAGAATATAGAGAACAGAAAATAAATTATTATATTTCACTTCTTTTAAAGTACTAGAGGCCGGCTTAGAAATTCATGCACAGAAGAGGGATCCTCTTAGCCACGCCTGAACCTTCTGTAATTCAGAACCCCTCGGGGGATGCCTGACTGCTGATTTAGGCCCAATCCCCAGGCCTAAACCAGCAGTGGGGCATCCCTCTCACAATCAGGACCACTGACTCCTAACTACCCATCTGCCTGCCTGCTTGTTCACTACTAACTGCTTCTGCCTGCCAGCCTGGTCGCCCCCAACAGACCCCTTGCTGGCCTGGTCATCCACAACTGCCCCTCCCTGCTGACCTGGTCACCCCACACTCACCCCTTGGTCAGCCTAGTTGTCCCACGCAGCCTGTTGTCCAGTCGTTTGGTCATCCCTCACTAACCTCCCTGCCAGCCTGGTCACCCTCCACAGTCTGCTGTTCAGTTGTTACTATGAGGGCATCCTGACCAATTTGCATCTTACTCTTTTATTAGTATAGATAATTGATATACAGCATTATATTAGGCATTATGATGTCTTAAGCATCTCTGAAGGTATAAAATTTTAATATAAAACAGTTCAACCCTCCAAAAATTGACTTTGTTTAACTTATTAAATATAAAATATAAAATGATATAAAATAACAAAGTTTGATGTAGTAATATAGCATAGTCAATATCTAAGATAGGAACATATGTAAAATGGAAATAATGATCCCTTTACAGAGTGACAGAAACTTATTATCCTGCAATGTGCTTATATATATATGTGTTATAATTCTATTTATATGTTAATTCTTTTTTTAAGATATTTAAAAAATATATATCTTATTGATATTTTACAGAGAGGAAGGGAGAGAGATAGAGAGCTAGAAACGTCGGTGAGAGAGAAACATCGACCAGCTGCCTCCTGCACACCCCCTACAGGGGATGTGCCCGCAACCAATGTACATGCCCCTGACCGGAATTGAACCTGGGACCCCTTAGTCCGCAGACCGACGCTCTACCGCTGAGCCAAACCGGTTTTGGCTATATGTTAATTCTTATAAAAATAAAGATTTTTATTTGACCAAAATATTCATGTATTTCTTTAAGTGTCTATTCAACCTTTGAGTAAATCAATATGAGTGTTTTATTCCCTTCATGAATTTTCTAAATTTGCAAATTGTAATTTTGACAATGTACCTATACATTTAACATTCATCTTTTTATAATACAATAACAAATTATTTACTTTTTAAAATATATTTTATTGATATTTTACAGAGATAAAGGGAGAGAGATAGAGAGCTAGAAACATTGGTGAGAGAGAAACATCGACCAGCTGCCTCTTGCACACCCCCTACCGGGGATGTGCCCGCAACCAGTGTACATGCCCTTGACCAGAATCGAACCTGGGACCTTTCAGTCCGCAGACCGACGCTCTACCACTGAGCCAAACCGGCTTCGGCAATATTCACCATCTTTTTAAAAAATATATATTTTATTGATTTTTTACATAGAGGAAGGAAGAGAAAGAGGGACAGAGAGCTAGAAGCATCGATGAGAGAGAAACATCGACCAGCTGCCTCTTGCACCTGGAACCTTTCAATCCACAGAGAGATGCTGTATGCACTGAGCCAAACTGGTTTCGGTGATATTGGCCATCTTTTCATGAGATTTTATGCCACCCATACATATTCTTTGGTAAGGGATATGTTCAAATATTTAGCTAACATGTAAGTGTTCAGTTTGTTTATTAACAATTCAAGATGAGAAAAACAGATTAAAAATTTTAATCAAGTATAAGCTTTGCAAATATTTTAACCCATTTAATACCTTGCTTTTAATTTTATTAATAGTTTCTTATGATGAGCAGAACTTTTAATTTTTATGAAGTTTGCTTTTTATGTAATGTTCTTTATTATTATTATGTAACAAATTTATGTAACATAATTGATTCAACCTAAGGTCACAAGGATTTTCACTTATGTTTTCTTCCAGAAGTTTTATCTTTTTAGGTTTTATTGATGGGTTTATCATCCATTTTAGTTTTTATTTATGTTACACAATCATTTTTTTATTCTTTCTAAAAGGAAATGTAATTGTTTTTTTCAATATTTTTATATTTTTATATTTTTAAATATATTTTATTGATATTTTACAGAGAGGAAGGGAGAGAGATAGAGAGCTAGAAACGTCAATGAAAGAGAAACTTCGACCAGCTGCCTCCTGCACACCCCCCACTGGGGGTGTGCCCACAACCAATGTACATGCCCTTGACCGGAATCAAACCCGGGACCTTTCTGTCTGCATACTGACGCTCTACCACTCAGCCAAATCAGCTTTGGCGTTTTTGGTTTTTTTTCTTTCAATATTTTTAAAAAATACTCTTTTCCTCCACTATATCACCTTTGTGCATTTGTCAAAAATTGTCTTACACTGGCAAAAATTAAATAATCTGTGTTTTATTTAATAGGATTGAAAGAATGTCAATTTTGTGGTTATAACATTATACTACAACTAGGGGCCCAGTGCACAAATTTGTGCACCTTGAAAGAAACTGGGCACAGGGGCGGGTCTCAACCCATTCTCCACACACCTTCCCTGCCTCTCCCACCATAACTCCTAGCCCCCTCTCGACCAGCAGTCCTATTCCCATTGCCCCTGCTCCCACATGCTGATGGCACAAGCACCACTTGCACTTGCTGACACTGCGGAGCAATTGGGGCTGGTGCCAGCATTGGTTGTGAGTGGGGCCAGAGCTTTTAGCAGGTGTGAGCAGCAGCTGCTGCCCTGATTGCCCTTCAGGAACAGGAGGAGGTGGAGAAGCCCTCAGGGGCAATTGGAGCTGACCAGCACTAACACCTGCTGATGGCACTGAGCAAATCTGACCAGCACGGGCACTGGCAACAGGTGTAAGCAGCAGCTTCAGCACCAGCTGTGTGAGTGGGGCTGGCGCTAGCAGTGGGTGCAAGTGGTGGCTACCAACCCTGATCGCCCTTTAGGAGCAAGAAGAGGTAGGAAAGCCCTGAGGGATGATTGGGGCCAGCAGCCACCACTTGCTCCCACTGACAGTGCTGAGCATCTCCAGCACTAGCAGCAGGTGCAAGCAGGGACAGTGCTGGAAGCAGGTTCGAGTGCCAGGTGACATTGTGGCACACAAGGACAAAAAATTTTCCATAACCACCAGAGGCTTTCCCTGATGACAGCGACTGGTGCCCTGCCTTGGTCTGGCGCCCACACTGACCTGCTCCACCATCCCACTGGAGTAAGCACCCACCATGTTCTGCACTCTGCTGCCTGCTACCAACACCTGCCATGTTCCACGCCTCACCCCTGGTTGTCAGTATAAGTCATAGCAACCAGTTGGTTGTTCTGTTGTTTGGTCTATTTGCATATTTGGGTTTTATATATATAGATTGCTTAAGAGGTCACCACTGTGGGGAACTAGGTGATGAGTTCAAGATACTCTCTGTACTATTTCTGCAATTTTCTATGACTCAACATTATTTCAAAATAAAAAAAGTTAAATTTTCAGTTGTCCATAGATATTTAGATATACACATGAATTCTATATTCTTTTCCATTGAAGATATTTATTCTGTTTAAAAATATTTACTGTTGAAAGTATCACATAAGTCCTCCTCCTCACCCCACCCCCATTAACCTCTTTCAGCCTACTCCTGTCCTCCTCCGCCCAGCCTAGGCCCTTACCACCCCACTGTCTGTGTCAGCAGGCTATCCATGTATGCATACAGGTTCATTGGATGATATATTCCCACCCATCCCTGCCTTCTTCTGAGGTTCAACAAACTATTTATGCTTCTATGTCTCTGGGCCTTATTTATTTATTTATTTATTTATTTAATCCACCCATTTGCTGATGAGCACTTAGGCTGTTTCCAAATCTTAGCTATTGTAAATTTTGCTGCTATGAACATAGGGTTGCATATATTCTTTCTGATGAGTGTTTTGGGTTTCTTAGAAATTATTCTTAGAAGTGGGATCAATGGGTCAAATGGAAGTTCCATTTTTAATTTTTTGAGGAAACTCCATACTATTTTTGCAAAGTGGCTGCACCAGTCTGCATTCCCACCAGCAGTGCATGAGGATTCCCTTTTCTCCATAACCTCACCAGCACTTGTATTTGGTTGATTTATTGATAATAGCCATTCTGACAGGTGTCAAGTGATACCTCATTATCTTAATTTGCATCTCTCAGATGATTAGTGACTTTGAGCATTTTTTTATATGACTCTGGACCTTCACTTTGGAGAAGTATCTATTTAAGGTCCTTTGCTCATTTTTTAATAGGATTGTTTGTCTTCCTTTTGTTAAGTTGTATGCATTTCCTATATATTTTGGAGATTGACCTCTTATAGGATGTATCACTGGCAAATATGTTTTCCCATGTAATGGGCTTTCTTGTTATTTTGTTGATAATTTCTTTTGCTGTGTAGAAGCTTTTGATTTTAATTAAGCCCCATTTGTTTATTTTCTTCTTAGTTTCCATTGTCCTAGGAGATGTATTGGTAAACAAATTGCTATGAGAGAAGTCATTAGATTGCCTTTGCACCTATATCAAATATGAGTTGATTTTATGGTTTTGTTTCTGAATTTTCTATTTTGTTTCATTGATCTATTTGTCTATTTTCTCTCAATATCACACTTTCTTGATTACTATAGCTCTACACTAAGTTTTTTTGTTTTGTTTTTCTAGATAACACAGATTAATATACCAGACAATATACATGCCATTTGTGTGTGTGTGTGTGTGTGTGTGTGTGCATGTGCACGCATGCTGGGTATTTTGCATACTTACACATATTATTGAGCATTGCTCTCAAAAGTAATTAAGTTGGTTAAGTGTAAATATTTTGTTTCTTGCTTTTAGAAATTGTAGGTGGTCAAGAAAGGAGATTAATTTTCCTCTCTAATGAGGCCAAGCCACTTTGAGTTGTTCTCCCAATATCCCATGAGTTAAGAAATCCGCTTTTATGAGTATCACATGGTGTTCTCTTTAATTCTTTTGAATAGTTCATCCCTTTTTCTTAGTCTCTCTGGTCTGCTATAACAAAGTAACATAGATTGGGTATTGTATAAAAATAAGAATTTTTTTTCTAACAATTCTGGAGGTTGGAGGTCTGAAATAAGGCAGCATGCCAGCTCTCTGGCTTCCTCTTATAAGGGCACTAATGCCATTAGTTCTGGTTCACACTTATATTAATCTCCTTATCAAATGCTCACTTGGCCATATCTTTAATGTTCTCTTTGAACATGTTATCTCATTTTTTTTTTGCAATATGGATAGTCTGAGAATTTTCCAAACTTTTAAGTTCTAGTTTCCTTTTGCTTAATAATTCCATTTTCATGTCATTTCTCTTTCTTGCATTTTACTATAAACAGACAAGAGGACCAAGGTGATCTTTCAGTAATTTTCTCCTTCCCTAAATGTCTAATTTTATTGCTTACAAGTTATACCTTTCACAAAATACTAAACGGAAATATAATTCAACCAATTTCTTTGACACTTTTTAACAAGGATCACCTTTTCTTCATTGACCAATAACAGTTCTTTTTTTCTGCCTGAGATCACATCAGAATGGCCTTTAGTGCGACATTTTTTAGTTTTATTTTAGAAAATTTAATTTTAATTAAATTTTTATTGTTGAAAGTATTACATATGTCCTCCTTTTTTCTCCATTGACCCCTTTTTGCCCTCCCCCATCTCCACCCAGGCCTCCACCACATTTTGTCTGTGCCCATAAGTTTATATATATATATATATATATATATATATATATATATATATATACAGGTTCTTTGGTTTATCTCTTTTCACCCACCCAGCCACCAAGCCAACCCTCTGACATTATATACTAGATTATATATCTAGTATATAATCATGTACAGTCCAATGCTGTACATGATTATATACTAGAGGCCTGGTGCATGGAATTCTTGCAGGGAGGGGAGGGTCCCCTCAGCCCAGCCTGCACCCTCTCCAATTCGGAACCTTCAGGGGATGTCCAACTATTGGTTTAGGCCCAATCCTGGGGCCTAAACTGGCAGTAAGACATCCTTCTCACACTCCTGGACCAGTGGCTCCTAACTGCTCACCTTCCTACTTGCATGATCACCCTAACTGCTCCCTCCACCAGCCAGATCACCCCTCATTGCTTCTGTGTGCTGTCCTGGTCATCCTCAACTGCCTTGCCGGCTGGCCTGGTCTCCCCTCACTGTCCCCCCTCCTGGTCTGGTCATCCTACACAGTCTGCTGTTCAGCCATCCCTCACTAACCCACTGTCAGCCTGGTCATCACACAGCGTCTGCTTGTTCAATCATTTGATCATGCCTCACTAACTCCCCTGCCAGCCTGGTTGTAGGCAGCCATCTTGTGAGGGTCAATTTGCATATTATCTCTTTATTATATAAGATATTCTCTAAAGAAACAAAAGCTTCTTTTACCCTTCTGAGAGTGTACCAAATTTGCCTTTAAAAATCCCTTCACAACAATCTTGTGTTTTGTTTTCTTCTAGCAGTCTCTTCCATAGACTTCCAGCCTCTACCCATTACCCAGTTCTAAAGCTGCTTCCACATTTTTAGATATTTACTATATCAGCACCCCAGTTGTCATTAACAATATCTTACTCAGTTTGGACTGCTAGAACAAATTACCATTGACTGGCTTAAGCAATAAATATTTATTTCTCACAGTTCTAGAGGCTACAAGTCTGTGTGCTAGCATGGTAATTTTGGTGAGAATTCTCTTCCAGGTTGCAGACTGCAGATATCTTCACATTAAGGGACGAGAACATACTAGCTTTCTGATCTCTTCTTAGAAGAGTATTAAACCAATTCATGAGCTCTCTACCCTTATGTATGTAATTATCCCCTGAAATCTCCAAATCCAAATACCATCACATTGGGGATTCAGTTTCAACATGTGAATTTTAGGAAGCCCCAAATATTTGATCCATAATAACATGTTTTCAGGTAATTACAGGCAATGTGCTAATGAACATTCTGCTGAATAACTACAGATTTCTGCAGGGTTGTGTGTGTGACTTTTTAATAATTGGTATCATATCCTGGGACTCCATCTACATGGCTTTGCTGTACTCTCAACTATCTCTTCAGATATTGTGATCTGTGGGTTCTCCCTAGTTTCCTTCTTCTGTTGCCATTTATAATACACTCACAAGACTCACCTTATGTGTTTACAGTATCTAAGGGTTCAATGTGTTTTGTTGCCTGATATTCATTGTGTTAATGAAAAAAAAACATTGTGCTTATATCTTGTCTGTTTTATTGGTTTATGTTTTTGACAGAGGTGTAAATCTAAGTATTGTTTCTCCATCTTCACTGAAAGCAAAATATATTTAATAGTACTTTTAATTAGAAAAATTAAAAGAGGTATAAGGTTATGCTATTTGCTATGGCTATATATCTTCTTATGAGCTTGTTAGGTTGAGAATAATGCCCCTAAGATGTGAAATAATTTTTTTACCATTAAAATTAAGAAAGGCAAAGACCATAACAGACTGATTTATAAAAAGGCAAGACCATTGTAATACTAAATTTGTAAACTCTAAAGGTAGTGCAGTGTGTCAAAGGGTGAAAGTCCAATCAGTGTGAAGCAGTGGCTTTAGCCCTGAGAGCAGCAGCGTGGTATCCTGAAGATTGTCTTCTCATGCTGGAAAATCAGGTTTAGAGACTCACCAGGCAGGCTTCTCTCCACAGAGAGGGGAAGAAAGAGTGGCAGAAGTTTTCTGCATACTGTGAAGGTGACTTTGTTCTCAGTGTGAAGCAGGGTGGTCACCGCTCTCTAGGCTGAACTCCCTGTAAGCCTATCCATAATGACTATGCAGGGAGCAGGAAGGTGAGCATGGCTCTGGCCTTTATCCTCCCTAGTGACATGGTAGTGTGAGTCCTGCGCTAACCAGAGGAAAGGAGAGAAGGGCAGGGACACCAAAAACCTGCCCAGCATTGGTAAATAACTTTTACATAAGAAAACAAAACTGCAACACGATTGTAAGCAATGGCACGAAATGTGAGGGAAAAGGAAAATGAAACAGAATGCAAGCACAAAAGAATTATAGGAAAAGGACCATTTTTGAAAAGAGTTTATCACATTGGAGCCAATTTACGCTGTTGCCTCTCTGAAACACGGTAAAGGCCAGGTCTATATATTTTTGTTGTTGTTGTCAGTTTTATAGTTGACACTGTAAATATAATATGTTACTAAGTATTGTTAGAGTTATAACAATCAATGTTTATGCAACCCATGTATTTGTTGAATGCAATTTGCAGACTTTCCTTTGAAAGGATTCTTAGGTTTTGATCAATTTTAAAGTGGTTCTCATCTTTCTCTTTCTCTTTACAACACAGATTATATACATAAATATATAGGTATATGTGTATACACATAATATATGCATCTATGCGTGTTTGTGTAATGAAAATAATTTTAAATATATTGACATGTGCCACATTTTCTTTTTTTTTCTAAATATATTTTATTGATTTTTCACAGAGAGGAAGAAAGAGGAATAGAAAGCTAGAAACATCGATGAGAGAGAAACATATATCAGTTGCCTCCTACACACCCCCTACTGGGGATGTGGCCGCAACCAAGGTACATTCCCCTGACTGGAATCAAACCTGGGACCTCTCAGTCTGCAGGCTGATGTTCTACCCACTGAGCCAAACTGGCTTTGGCTATGTATCACTTTTCCACACTCTACTTATGAACTACTTTGATTCAAATTGGTTAAGAGTTTTATTGTTTAAATTTTTATATAGTAGTCTTCTTACTGACTTTCCTTAACTTTGTTTCACCTATTTTAAGTGAAAAACAAACAAACAAACAAACAAACAAAACAGAGT
This sequence comes from Vespertilio murinus, assembly GCA_963924515.1. NCBI lineage: Eukaryota > Metazoa > Chordata > Mammalia > Chiroptera > Vespertilionidae > Vespertilio > Vespertilio murinus. The sequence goes on from OZ004706.1 coordinate 116,293,393, forward strand.
TGCTGTGACAATGCCGCTGTCTAAGGACATTTGCTTGCATGAGTGGCTAATGCCCTTTAAGGGTCCCTGCAGGCTGCCTATCCAAACCCAGTGGATGCCAGGCAACAATATCATGGGGCAGCTTAGCTATACTCTTAACCAGCAGATGATCTGGGAGGATTTTTTTTAAAATGATCTGAGTTACATGAAGAGATACAGGCTTGGGAACACCTAGTTCTAATTCCAGCAGCAAAGATCACGTGTGTGACCTTTGATAGGTTCTTTACCATTTCTAAAGCTCTACATAATTATGCTCAGAGTGGCTGGGACAACGTTATAAGCCAGTGCGATTTTTATGGTTCTTTTAAGTAAATCTATGACATAAAATAAGGTTTTATTTTCATCAAGTTGATTTGTTTTCCTCCCAGATCAAAATAATGTAAAAAAGATTTAGTTTTTCCCTGAGGTGAACTAGTAAATTTAGGTAACCAATCTGGGGTAACTGCTGGTAGTACCAAACATCATGAAAACCTAATTTAAATGAACTAAGCACATGGCTAAAATCTGTAGGTCTGAATGAAAATTAAAATTCAGTGACTAAAAATTTCATAATTAGATAATAAAGTCCTTTTTTTCCCCTTATTGTGCTTAGTTCTTACTTTAAATCATTGATTCTTTGAGAAATGTAAAGCTAGCAAATAAGAAATTTGATTTGGACCTGTGAACTTAAAATTTATCTATAAATGTCAAATGTATTTCTATAATATATTCCTATGTAATATATTGAATTGAATGATAAAAATGGCATAATTTGATCATTTGGGTAAAGATAAAGAAGTGTAGTTGCATGTTATTGAACTTAATATAATCAAAACTAATTATTTTGCAAAGGGTTTGTAACATATAACTTCTTGCAAAAACACTTGGTTGTGAAAAAATTCAAAAGGGATATTGCTTTCAGAATTATGAAAAACAAACATCATTTTATTCTGGTTGAATTTTAAAAAAATAATAATTTCCTGATATATGAGCCATAATATAAAATTCTTGACTTTCTTCCCTTGCTGTATAAGTTGGCATTATTTAAATATATGTTCACATATTTTTTAACCACGTTTTCCTGGAAAGATCTTGACACTCAATAGCACAATGTCTCCACATTTCAGACTGCCAGACAGTCACATTGGCACTGTCAGGCAAAAGGCTAATGAGTCTGAGATGGTCCTAAAATAAGGACTAAAACATTTGGGAGGCCTGGCAGATAGCATTGAATAAATGGGAACTAATCAGCTCCAGAGCAGTTGATTAGGATAGAGGGCAAATTTTACTTGCAAATAGAATATATAGTTGGCAGGTTAACCTGAGCAGGGCTCAGTGCTATTGCAATTTCATAATGCTGCTTTGTGAACACTTGATCTTGAGTTTTGACATTTTATAATTAAGTTAGTTGGTGTATTGTTTTTTTTTTTCCTTGGGGTGATGGACTTTTTAAGGGGAATAAAAACTTTTAAAACTATAAAAATGCTTTCAGTCCATTAACACAAACAGTCATTATTAGCCTAAAATGAAATCAGCAATTAACCTTTTGGTTTTATCTTTTCCAGTGTGTAGCATGTCCATGAAATGACAGTTGCCTTTGCTCTTTTCTTTCTTTCTTATTTCCCCCCATTTAATAATATTGGAAATAGTAGTTTTGAAAAATGATTAGTGTTGAAAATCCTTATTCAGCTTTTCCTAAATATCAGAGCTTGAAGAGAATTGCAGTAGGTGTATTAAACCATTTTTGTTATGACCTTATATTTTGAAATTTTAACTAACAGACAAAATGTGGTATATATTGGCAGAAGAAAACTGTATCTGGATTAATAGGAAGGATCTGACTTTTATTTCTTATATAAATTGATTCATTAACAAGAGAAAATTATTTCATATTTATTTGCTGATATAAAAATTATTATTCTAATTTCTTGTTTGTAATAAGAACTATATAATTATCAATGAAAATAATCACAATTAAAAATTCAAAATGTTTTATAATATAAAATTAAATTGAAATATGCCATTATTTTAGGATTTCCTATGATATGATATGAGTAAAGTAAGTTGTCATTTCTACAGCTGTAATTTTGTGGAATTATGTTAATTAGACTAGAACGAGTTGAAAATTAATGATTAATAATAAGAAAAAAAGATTATAAAAAGTCTAATACAATTCAAAACTGATCTAGATTGAATATTTTTACATTAAATGAAAGTTGTGCCAATAATTTAATTAAATGTAATAAAAACAGTAATAAAATAAGTATAATAATCAAGGTTAGATTCTACTAGAAATTTTAAGGCATTGATATCTCTTCAAAAATAAGATAAAATAATAGTAATAGTACATTGTCCTTCAACTATTCCCTTTTTAGTTTTTAAGAAGGGGCTCTGTGTCTATCTATCTCTGTCTCTATCTCTATCAACTTAATCCCTATCATATCTATATCTCTCTCTATATATATATATCTCTCTCTATCTATATATCTATATCTATATCTATATCTATATCTATATCTATCTATATCATCATCTATATCATTATCTATATCATCATCTATATCTATCTTATCTTCTTATATAATCTATCTATACCTATCTCCATTGTCTCATTTGTTCCTCATGAAATCCCTTGCCAATGCTGACCAAACTGGAAACTGTACCTCAAAAACAAGTCCCTATACTCCCATGGTAGAAAGTAATGAAATTAGGATTATGGGCTAGATATTCTTATAAATTAATAATGGATATTCAACTAACATAAATCATACCAATATAATTTACATGAAATAATTATATATATATATGTTATATAAATTATCACTATATATATGATTACAAAGTAAAATCTAATCTAAATATTGATTATCACTATATATATATATATATATATATATATATATATATAATTACAAAGTAAAATCTAATCTAATTATTGATCCCTTCCTTCTTGAAGATCAAATTCTTATTATCTCTTTGGAAAATAGAGTTACCTTTATTCTATCTCTGAGACCCTCAGTTTTTTTGTGCTTGTTTTTGAAATAATCTTTCATGATGTGGTTCCTCCCTCCAGTCACTGCAATTGCCTATTTTGCTGATGATTTAATAAACATACCGAGGATGCTGATGGTTTAATAAACATACCAAGGATGAGGGAAATTATACTCTTCATTGAACAGTAGAATACTTAAAAACTGAAACACATCTCACTGTTCTTAAAACTGAGTATAATTTTCTGGAGGAAAATATGTTTTTTGTTTCCTTGTGCAGATGAAAATATTTGCTTTTTACAAATATTTTAAGACATTTTTTGTTATATCTCAATCTTTGTTATGAATCATTAATAACTAACAGTTATGAATTTATTGTGTGCTTTTGATAGTCAAGTAAGAGAACTACATTATTAAAACATTTAGTCATATGAAACAAAGTACTTGATGGGACTGGTATTTTTATCCACTCATCTAGTGATGGGCACTTAGGCTGCTTCCGTTTTTTGTTGTTTTTTCAATATATTTCATTGTTTTTTTACAGAGAGGAAAGGAGAGGGATAGAGAGCTAGAAACATCTATGAGAGAGAAACATCAGCCAGCTGCCTGCTGCACACTCCCACTACCGGGGATGAGCCCACAACCAATGTACATGCCCTTGACCAGAATCTAACCTGGGACGTTTCAGTCCATGGACCTACTTTCTATCCACTGAGCCAAACCAGTTTCAGCTGCTTCCAGTTTTTGGCTATTGTAAATAGTGCTGCCAATTAATATAGGGGTGCATATATTTTTGGAATTAGTGTTTGAATTTCTTCAGATATATTCTCAGAAGGGGAATCACTGAATCATAAGGCAGTTTCATTTTTAATTGTTTGAGATAATTCTATACTTCTTTCTACAGTGGCTGGGTTAATCTGCAGTCCCACCAATAATGAATAAAAATTCCTTTTCTCCACATCCTCACCAACACTTATTGTTGATATATTCATGATAGGCATTCTGACAGGGGTAAGGAGGTATCTCATTGTGGTAGTAATTTGAATTTCTTTGTTGCTTAGTGACTTTGAGAAACTTTTTTATGATCATTAGCTTCTGTATGTCCTCTTTGGAGAAGTTTCTATTTTAGTATTTTGCCTATTTTTTTAATTGGATTGTTTGCTTTCTTGGTGTTTAGTTTTTTAAGTTGTATATACATGTTGGATATTAACATCTTATAAGATGTATCATTGAAGAATAGATTCTCCCAATCAGTGGGTTGTCTTTTCATTTTGTTGATGGTTTTCTTTGCTGTGTAAAACTTTTTAGTTTGATGTAATCCCATTTGCTTATTTTTTCTTTTGTTTCTCTTGCCTGAAGTGATATGCCAGATAAAAATAGTGTTACAAGAAATATATAAATTTTACTGGCTAAATTATCTTCTAGAATTTTAATGTTTTCAAGTATTTACTTTTTAAAATATATTTTATTGATATTTTACAGAGAGAAAGGGAGAGAGATAGAGAGCCAGAAACGTCAATGAGAGAGAAACATGGACCAGCTGCCTCCTGCACACCCTCCACCAGGGATGTGCCCGAAACCAATGTACATGCCCTTGACCGGAATCGAACCTGGGACCCTTCAGTCCGCAGACCGACGCTCTACCACTGAGCCAAACCGGTGTGGGCAGGTATTTAATTTTTTTAATTCATTTTTTAGTTTATTCAAGTGTATGGTATAAGAAGGTAGTTTAGATTTATTTATTTTTCTGCATATATGTGCCAAATTTTCCAAGCACCATTTATTGAGTAGGCTATATTTATAACGCTGTATGTTTTTTCATTCTTTGTCTTATGTTAATTTTTCATAAATATGTGTTTAGTCATAGCTGGTTTGGCTCAGTGGCTAGAGCATCAGCTTATGGATTGAAGAGTCCTGAGTTCAATTTTGATCAAGACTACATACCTGGGTTGAGGCTTCAGTCCTGAAGGAGAGGGTGTACATTTTTTATTTTAATGTTATTTTGTAATAACATTTTTACAGCCAATCAATGATTCTCTCTCATCATTGATGTTTCTATATCTCTCTCCCTCTCCCTTCCTCTCTGAAATAAATAAAAATTTATTTTTAAAAAAGATATGAGTTTATTCTGGGCTAACCTGTTCCACTGAGTAGAATTTTTTCTTATTGTTAGAACCTAGATAAAACTCTTGAACTTGGTAACTTTTATTAATAATTGACATTAATTATTTAATAATATAATACTAAGGAAAATATAAAATAAGAAAAACCCTGAACAAAATTAGTCACAGTACTATTAAATATACATTTATATGTAATTCAACAATAGAAAGGTACAGAATTTGAAAATATATGTCAATTCATTTTGTAATAAGATTGAAAAGTGATAGTTAAAAAAATTAAGATAGAAAATAAAAACAAAAATATTGTTGAGTTTGTTTATGTCAACACAAGCACAAATTTTTATTTTCTTGGCTCACATATTCATAATTCTACTAGAGGCCCGGTGTATAAAATTTGTGCATGGGAGGGGAGGTCCCTCAGCCCGGCCTGCACACTCTCCAATCAGGGACTGCTGGCTCCTAACTGCTCACCCACCTGCTTGCCTAATGGAGCCTAACCACCTCTGCCTCCCAGCCTGATAGTCCCCTAACTGCTCCCCCTTGCCAACCTGATCACCTCTAACTGCCCTCCCCTGCCAGCCTGGTTGCCTGCAACTGTCTCTGACTTCTTTCTCCCCCCCCCCCTCCGATGGCTTTGTCCAGAAGGATGTCCAGAAGATGTCCAGTCTAATAAGCATATTATCCTTTTATTAGTATAGATTATTTTGAGATTCCAAAAATGGCATATTATAGTTTCTTTCACAGTAATCTGGATTTTGTTTTTCTTCTTACATATCTCTATTTTCATTAAGTTCATTATGTTACATTGGTTAATAACATTTTATAAATTTCAGGTGTATGCCTTTATAAAATAATTTCTCTGTACTCCATTGTATACTTTGGAGTCTAATTTCCTTTTTATTTATATCTTCTTCAAGAGAATTCTCTTGTTCTTTCATTTGGGTATTTTTTTTTGGTCTGTTCATTTTGGCTGCCTGATTGGATTTATGACTATGTATTACATAGATCTGCTACACTTCTCAATCTCTAGTGCAGGACAGTGTCAAATGATTTTTCTGATTAATTAGATCAGGCAAAGATTCAAAGCCTCTGAGACCACCTCTATCTACACACTGATAGGATTTTGTCTTGAATAGCCCATCGGCAATTGTTCACAGCTGTAGCAAGAGGGTTTTTTTTTTTTCCAACAGGGTGGGACAATTGGTTTTGCCTGGAGGCTAATTGTTATTCTCAGTCTAAATGACCTAAGCAACTCCACATTGTGAGACAAGGTGTTTTCCAATAGGGTGGATCAACTGTCTTCCCCTTAGTGAAGGTCACCTGTGTAGCAAATGTCTATGTGAGAAAGATGACCTCTGAATCATGAGGGCATGACTCAGCATAGAAAACAAGGTTGTCTGCCTTCTGAGCTCTAACCTCTGAGCCCCTGATCCTGGATTCTGCTTACACAGCTCCAGTGTACTGTGCCCTCTCTCTGCCAGAGCACAGGGTGGATGGCTCCACTGGGAATTTTGTGTGTTGGCACATAAAGAGGGTACCTGAATTTACACCCATATCTCCCCCACTGCTTTTCACAGACAGATGTTATGTGGGTTCCATTTTTAGTCCTGGTGCTCTCTGCTGAAGAGTCCCAGTAGCTCTCAGTGACCACACCCCACAACTGAAATATCTCCCCAGAACTTCAATTTCTGTCTATCAGAACCTGGAAGCCCTTTTGTACCTCTGCCCCTCCTACCAGTTTTTATGCAGTTTCCACTTGTGGTCCTCATTTATCAGGGTTCTCTCCAGCAAGTCTTCTGTTGATTATTTAGGAAGTTTTTCTGTGTTTTAGTTGTAATACCAGCTTGTTCCTGGGAGCATGCCCATGCAACATCCACTTAATCTGCTGCCATTTTTAATCTCTCTCTTGGCAATATTGTTGAGCCTCTGGATAAGGACTCTCCTCAAAGCCTACTTACCATTGGACTTTTCATCACATGAGTCAATAGGTTCCTTTTCAGCCATTTAGGGTTGGATTTTCTGTCCCTAGCAACCATTCTGTATAATAAAAATATATATATTGATTGGTTGATTTGAGAGAGTAGGAGACGAGAGAGACAGAAACAAAAGCATAGATTTGTTGTTCCACTTATTTATGCATTCCTTGGTTGATTTTTGTATGTGTCCTGACCAGGGAGTAAATCCACAATCTTGGTATATCAGCACAGTGCTCTTAACCAACTGAGCTACACAGCCAGGACCTTCTATAGGTCTTGAGGATAGCTCTGAGTTCTTTTCCAGTATGCTTTTGTTGGTCTCATGGAAAAGTAGCAGGGGGTTGTGCCAGCTTATGGCTCAGTAGTTGAAATATAATTTGGGTCAAGATGTTATCTCTTGCCTGCCAAAGTTCTGAACTTTGTGACCATTAGTCATGTTCAGGCAACCATCCCCTGCTGCCACCAGTGTTGGCGATTATCTGGGGGAAGGCTAGAATGCTGAAGTGTATGGAATGAGAGAGCAAGTTGTTATATATAGAGCTATGATTTAAAACAAACTTTAATCAAAATCATAAGGACCCTCAATTTCATTAGGTGTGCAGTTAATATTTACTAAATAAGTGAGTGCTTTCTAAAATGATGTAATTTAGTGAGGTTCATCAAGTGTTTATCAATAATTAATAACAATATGTAGGGTGCCACAAACAATGTGTTCAAATTTTGAATAATTATAAAGGCAGTGTTTGTTAAAATACATTAATTTTCAAACTGTAATAAGGTGTTAAGCTGTGTAAACATTTTTGGGACACTATATATTTAGAAATTGATAACAATCTTAATAAGCATTAAAATCATATTAAATAAAGTCTACTATAAATTGTCAAATACAACACTAATTTTGTTAACATTGTATTAATTATTTAATGATATGAAACATGTGTGTACCCGATTTAGTCAAAATGAAACACAAACACCAACTTTATATTTCAAAACTAAACATTATTGCATAGAATACTTATTTGAACAAATGTGATTTTGGAAAATATTGTATACGGTCTCCTAAATATTAATAGTAAGAAAAATGTGATTTCTAAGACTCTGTTAATAGCAACAGGAGAGAAAGTATTAGAAGTGCATCCTCACCGAAACCAATTTGGCTCAGTGGATAGAGCGTTGGCCTGCAGACAGAAAGGTCCCAGATTCAATTCGGGTCAAGGGCATGTACCTTGATTGCGGGCATATCCCTGGTAGGGGGTGTGCAAGAGGCAGCTGATCAATGATTCTCTCTCATTGATGTTTCTAACTCTCTATCCCTCTCTTCCTCTCAGTACAAAATCAATACAATATATATTTTTTAAAAATACATGCATTCTCAAAATTTAAAACAAGAAAATAATATGCTACAATGTACAAAAAAGTCCAGCCTCTCATATTAATGAGCTAGTTTGGTATATTTGTAAAGCTTTATTTTAATCAAATAATATTATATATGATAGCTTACTTAATATTATTCAATATTTATGCAAAATTAAATAATACTTCCATGTGAACAATTTTTAAATAATTTAAGTCTATGGATTTTAATTTAGAGTTTTAGTCCAAAGACTTAAAATATTGGGTGGATAGTTGGAATGTTTTATTAACAGTAGGGAGTAAAGCCATATAAATAACACTGAAACAAACAAACAAAAAAAACAACAAATTTATAAAACTATTCTTCTCATATTATACTATTCTTTATAAACCAACTGACAGTATCAATTATTTTCAAACCTTTATATAAATACACTCTCTGGCTGCCAGACTATAAAACTCTTAAGATTTTTATAAGATTTTGTTCTTGATTTGGTCTGAGATACATGTTCTTGATTTGGTCTGAAATACATTTTATTTAAGATTGAGGAATCAAACCAATGTAAAGGTTTAAACTGAGTTTCATTTGGAGAAGACATAATGGGGAAGTAGGTGCATGGACACACACTAGGAATGGGTGCATCATCTTTATTTTTACTGTTGTCCCTCAAGTAAAGTCATTAGCATACTTAGGCAAAACGTTTTGGTGTATAAATTGGTAGTTTAATGGATAGCCTTGAGGCAGAACCACCAGACAGACACTACTTGCAACATGTTTCTTGAAAACAATGCTTTCTGAAGATAATTCTGTATGAAGAGATTTGAAATCTGTTGAAAAGTACTAAAGCACATATATGGGCTAACCATGAAATCCAGAAATAAAATTTCTGAAAATATTCTAAAAATGTAAGTTCTTCAAATTTGAAAATATTCAAATGTAAGTCCTGGTAACCTGAAAGACTTTATAAATGTGAATTATTCGGTAGCATATATTGTTCATGTCTTTTTGGTAAAAACTGATTTTTGGATATATTTACTAAGTGTATGAACATTTAATATTGTTGAAAACACCCTATTATTTAAAATTCCCAGAGAGTATTTCTAAAAATATATTTAATTAAAATGACTTAAAATGATATAATTTTGTGAAAATACATAGAGCCACATAAAGAGTAGTTGGATAATTAGCAAAGTCAAAGATAACATTTTTATTCCCACTAGACTGGTGAAAAAGCCAGTTTGAATTGAGTTTCTGCTTGCAAAGTTTAATTTATTTAATAATGTGATAAAATCACAAATTAAACATCTATTTATTTATACAAATATCTGTTTTAGAGTTCTTCAATGGATTTGATTGTTTAAAATAGTTCTTAAAGAAACTTTAAAAATATGAAGAATTTTTGCTCCCTCTGCCCCTTTATTTTATTGTCCTGTTATATAAAAATGTGAAATAGTTTAACTATAAATTACCTAGCATTACTTTTTTTATTCGTGGAATCAAATCCAACTCTCATTATTTAAAAACTAAAGAATAAATAACTAAATATTTATTCTTTAGGAATCCACCTTGAGGAACAAATGCTTTGATTTCTGTTTTACCTTATATGCTATCTACTAAGATGGGTGTCTTTGCTCATTAAATTACACTAAAATTCTCAATTTTGAGAGGTTGAATACTAACACTCTAGACTCAGAGAAACAAATAAACTTCCTAATGAAATAACTTAAAATAAACTCCCACAAAAAATGGAAACAATATACTATATAAGTGTGGACTTATATAGTAAAAGCTAGAGGTTTGTCTTTTGAATGCTGACAAACACTATAAAATGGAGAAAGTTGAATGTTATTTGTATAGGTATATGACTTCATGACCAAAATCTTCAAATAATCAAATAGAACAGGAATCTGACTAATAATATAAATACAACAATAATAAACACAAACCAAAATATATCTCTGCATACATTAGAGTACCAGTGAGAAAACCCTATGTAAAACCTTAATTCAAAATCTCAATAGCAATGTCAGTGTAAGGAAAAAGAAAAATATGTGTTACATATATTAAATTATCTAAAATTATTTTGTGTGTGATTTTATATTTTTGAAGATGTCTTTTTTATTTTGTAATTATAATTTTTTATCTTTATTGTTGAGAGTACTAAAGATGTCCCTCTCACCCCACCCTCTTGATCCCTTACATCCAGTTCCCACCCTGTCCCAGGCCTTCACCACTCTATTCTCTGTGTCTATAACTAATGCATATATGTATATAAAATCTTTGTTTAATATCTTCTCATCTCCTTCGCCCTCATTCCCTCTGAGAATCATTAGACTGTTATATTTCCATTCTTCTGACTCTATTTTACTCACCAGTTTATTCTGTTCATAAGATTTCTTATGTTTATTTTAAATTTAGATTTAATTATTGATAGGTGTGTATATGTATTTATTGCAATGTCATTGTTCATATGTTTTATCTTTTTTTTATCTTCTTCTTCCTCATCTTAAAGCCTACCTTTCATGTAATACTGTTTTGATGGTGGTGAGCTCCTTTAGCTTTTTTAAAAAAATCTGTGAAGCTCTTTATCTGACCTTCAATTCTAAATGATAGCTTTGCTGGGTAAAGTAATCTTAGTTGTAGGTCCTTGATATTCATATCTTTGAATATTTCTTGTTACTCCCTTCTGGCCTACACAGTGTCTCTTGAGAAAGCAGCTGACAGTAATATGAGCACTCCCCTTTAGGTAACTAACTGCTTTTTCTCTTGCTGCATTTAAGATTATCTCTGTCTTTAGTTTCTGGCATTTTAATTATGATGTATCTGGTATGGTCCTCTTTGAGTTCCTCTTGTTTGGGACTCACTGTACTTCCTGCACTTATTAAGTCTATTTCTTTCACCAGGTAGGGGGAGTTTTCTGTCATTATTTCTTCAAATAAGTTTTTAATATCTTGCTCTCTCTTTCTTCTTCCTGCATCCCCATAAGATGAACATTGATATGCTTAAAGTTGTCCCAGAGGTTCCTTACACTATCTTTATATATATTTTTTATTTTTGTTCTTTTTGTTCTTCTATTTTTTTATTTATTTTTTTTTTGCTTCCTGATATTTCAAGTTGTTGACTTGATTCTCTGAATTCTCTACTCTACTGTTGAATCCCTGTAGATTATTATTTATTTCACTTAGTGAATGCTTGATTTTTGACTGGTCCTTTACCAATTATTTTTGGCATTCTCACTAAGTTCCTTGAAAATCCCACTAAGTCCCTTGGAGGTATCAAGATGATTCTTGAGGAACTTTATAACCATGGTTTTGAACTCTATATTTAATAGTTTATTTTGTTCAATTTCTTTCATTTGTGATATGTTTCTTTGTCTCTGCATTTTGGTTGCTTTCCTATGTTTGCTTCTATGTATTGGGTAGAGCTGCTATGTCTCCTTGAGTTTGTAGAATGGCCTTTTGTAGTAGGTGTCTTATAGGCCCCAGTGGCTTAGCCTCTCCAAGGGAGAGCAGTCACCTGAGTTGGGAACTCTATGTGCACTCCTTGGTAGGCTATGTGAATAGTCTTGTTGGAGTTAAAACTTGATTGCTGTTGGTGTCACTGGGAGGAATTGATCTACAGGCAATTGGCTATGATGACCAGATATGACTTCATTTGGAGGGCTGCTGTGCAGGAGACACCCTTATGGAGTACTTGCTTCAGTGGGACTTTGGTGCTCACTGAGTCTTCCCCTTGAGTGTGTCTCTTATGGATGTGTAGAGTTGTAATCTGGAATGGTCTGATTCTGACCACTGGTTGCACTGGCACTTGAGTCTCCAGGGAGGTGCAAAGTCACCCACTATCTGGGGTGAGCTACAGAGGAATCTGCAGATTCCTCTTATTTATATTGTGTTTGAAATTGCCCAGGTGAAGCCCAGCTGTGAAGCAAGGCTCTAGGGAGAAAGCTGCCCCCAAGTTACTGCCCTGATTACAGATAATCCAGTTCCTCCCTGTAGATGTTGGGTCCCCTATAGTCATTGCCCTGCACCAGACACTGGAGCTCAGAGGGAGTGAGTCCATGTAAGCTCATGTGCTGGCCCTTTAAGAGGAACACCTCTGTCTCCAGCAACCTCCTTGTCATTCAACCAAAATCCCTACTGGTTTTTACAGTCCTTAGTTACTGGATTTCTTTTCCAAACTCTCAAAGCCTGGGTTGGGGATCTGGTGTGGGCTGGGACCCCTTTCACCTCTGGGGGTCTCCACAGAAATGATGTCTCTCCCGATTAAAAAGCAGCACACATTGGTGCAGGTCCAGCCCATTATGTGCCTCTGCCCCTCCTACTAGTCTCAACATGTTTTCTTATTTACTTCTCTAGTTGTAGGGGTGCCATTCAGTCAGCTTTCAGGCAGTTCTGAATGGTGGTTGTTCTGTATTTTAGTTATAATTTTGATGTGGTTGTGGGAGGTGGCAATTACCAGCAGTTATCTACACTGCCATCTTGGTTTTCAACCTAGCTAGAAATTTTATCAACAATTTGCAGTTAAACTAATTACACATGCATTTAATAATTAAATATTTTTAAATAAAATTGTTACAAAAATAAGACAAAATATGGAAGAGAGTGGAATTTCTAGGAATAAAGTGATAGAAAATACAAGAAAGAAAAAAAATCATAGTTTTAATTATAAAAGATAAAACAAGTAGTGGAACTACAAATATGACTAGAAATACAGGTAGGTCAAAAGTAGGCTTACAGTTATTCATATAGAAATACTACAACAATCCTATAACATAAAGAGTTGATATGCAAATTGACCATCACTCCAACACACAAGGTGGCCACCCCCTGTGGTCAAAGATGGCCATCCCCATATGGACACAAAATGACTGCCACAAGATGGCAGGCAAGGAAGGGAATTGTGGGTGATCAGGCCAGTGAGGGAGGACAGTTGGAGGGGACCCAGGCCTGCAGGGGAGGGCAGTTTAGGAGGCCAGGCCTGCAGGGGAGGCCAGTTAGGGGGACCAGGCTGGCAGGGGAGGGCAGTTAGGTGCAATCAACCCAGCACGGGAGCATTTAGGCATTGATCAGACTGACACAGGAGTAGTTAGGGGTAATCAGGCTGGCAGGCAGGTGAGTGGTTGGGAGCCAGCAGTCCCGCATTGTGACCAGGGTCCCAGATTGGAGAGGGTGAAGGTTGGGTTGAGGGACACTCCCCCGTGCATGAATTCCATTCACTTGGCCTCTAGTTAATAATTAATAATACAGGAACAAACTCTTTTGCATACTCATAATTGTAAACCTACTTTTGCCCCATCTTGTATGTAGCATTCATAAAAAAAGTGCAATGAAAAAAATTAAGTCGACAGTAATGGAAATATTAAAAACATGGGAAAATGGTAATATGTTTTTGTAAGATGTACCCACTTACACATTATAACTACTGCCATATTTTGATAATGTATATACATAAAGAAAATAAACAGAAAGAACAAACTTCTTAAATATATCTTTTTCTTTTTGCTACTTTTCTTCATTACTCTCCTATTCTGCAATGAATATTCTATACAAATGTTAAAAAAAATCACACAAGTGTTTATAAAGTATTCAACTCCTTTATAAAACATTTCTTCCTCTATAAAGCCATTATTTTAAAAATATTTCTCAAATTATTCAGAAAATAGTTTCCTGAGTAAGAACTCTTGTAGAAACATTAAACAAATATTTATACTAAAGTCACAGTGAACAAATATTGTTAAAGCAGTGTCTATTAGAGGAAATAAGTGTATGAAGGCGCTTATCTACAAAAATGGTCACAAATGAGGTGAATTTAACCCTGGATTTGGGATGGAAATGTTGTAAATACCAAGGAACTGGAACTGCATAGGTATCATGTGGTACATTATTTTTTTTTCCAAGTCAGCTTTTCTTAGAAATTAAAATTCATGAGTCATTTTGTTGTATCATGAAACTGTGAGGCTTTGGACTAATTTGTCATGCAAAAGAAATGACTGCAAAGAAATTTGTATGTAAAACTCCTATCCAAGTGCATCAGGAAGCATTTGCAGCCATGCCCAAGAAATCAGTTGTTCTATGAGCACAGCTGTTGTGTGACTACAAATATAGCAGAAGAATGTGCTGAATGAAAGGGTCAGGAAAACTTGACAGGTATCAGTTCACAATTATGTCTCCAGGTAATAGGAAAAAATAATGTAATTAAAAGTTGAGATGCAAATTCTTTTGCCAATCTAAATCAGAAAAAAAAACCACAAACAAACAAACAAACAAAAACCTAACTCTGTATATTGTTAGTAACATGATTTTCCTTGACTCACGTTAAGATTTTCATTTGGGCCCTCTGAAGACAGATTTCAATAACTCAACATATATTCAAAAGATAACGTCCAAATAAGTATGACTGCTGTTTGTTGGTCCTTTCTTTTCACAAATTCTTTAAACCATGTTAATCAGTTGTTCAAAATGTGAATAAGTTATTGGGGCAGCTAATGCCGGTTGTCTTGATCCAGAGTCTAGAAGGGTTCCGGAATCTGGAGAAGGCACTGTGTGTAAAGTAATCAAGAGTCCAGATACAAACCTAAGGCAAAGTAGATATACATCAAAGGACAGGGTTTGGTACACAGAATCCATTGTTAGATTGGAAGAATTGCCTTTAGCTGTTCAGTTGCTTGGCCAGTAGGAGGCAAAAAAAAAAAATGTAGATTGAAATGCCCTCAGCTGTCTGGCAGCAAGCAATCATTTTATGCAACATTTTCAGGTTTGGGGAAATGGCCTCAGCCATTTCCAGATGATTCAGCCCTACTGACATGCTGGAATTGGCTTCCATCAAGCAGAGATTTAACCTTACCTGAAGAGTACCAAAGATAACAGAACTCTGAAAAAAAGCATACATTTTCTTGCTATTGAGTTATCCAAATGAAAGTAATAAACTAATAATCATTTTACTTAGTTTTAAGATCAATGAACTATTGCAAATTGAAAAGATAAATTAGTAAGAACTTAACCTCACAGTAAATTGTATGAGTCTTTTTAAAATATAGCTTTGGATGAACTTATTTATTCATTCACTTAATCATTAATTAAGTGTTTACTCTATGCTAGCAACATTTGCACTGTACACTCAAGATTTAATGTTAAATAAAACATTAATTTTAACCTTTATACACTTATAATAAACACTTTGTTAATCTTTTTCAATTCCATTATATTATATTAACTCATGTTAATTATCTTCAGATGTTTCTTTTGACTTATCTCTCTAAAATGTACATTGTGATGATGTAAAGTTTATATGTGAAACTTTTGATATTTCTTGATCCCAGAGCACTGATTCTGGATCAAATAAACATACTCCAAAATTAAATACCTCTATGAAAAGTTACATGAGTGTTAAACTATTCTGACATACCTAACAAATACTGGGTATAGTGCTCATTTATTCACATTAGTTATCATATTGAATGAGATAACCCCTAAATATCTAAATTGTAAGAAATTTAGAAAGAATTAAGTGGGCTAGCAAATGGAGACATTTTAACTTTTGAGGACCTCGTGAGCATTACTAATCACAGAAAGAATTAGCTTAATGGAATAAAAAGCCATTTATGGCATCTGATAAATATTTATATTATTTACTCTACTTGTGTTCAGAACTACTAGACTATCCATGAGTGCTGTGATTTTGTTGCCTTTCGCTTAACAGGTGTGCTGTGAATGTGTCTACACAGCTCATTTCTAACATTCAGGATGACTGATTCAATGAGCATGTTGGTCTGTGTTATTTTTCTCTCTCAAATGATAATTATACTAAATATCCATTTTTTAAATATAAAGAAAATACGTTTTTTCAAACACCATTTTGCAAAAAGCAATATTGAGCTTCCACACATTAAATAGAGCCTATATATTTTAATTATAGAACAATTTTTCCCATTTTACTGACATATAATGGAGAGCTTGATTCTACATTTATAAAAGGTCCCCCTAACCATAACTGGTTTGGCTCAGTGGATAGAACATTGGCCTGTGGACTGAAAGGTCCCAGGTTCAATTCCAGTCAAGGGCATATACTTTGGTTGTGGGCTCATTCCCAGTAGGAGGTGTGCAGGAGGCAGCTGATCAATGTTCTCTCTCATCCATGTTTCTAACTCTCTATCCCTCTCTGTAAAAAAAAAATCAATTTTTGGGTCTTTCTTAAATAAGATATAATTCAGATTATTTTCTTCTTGACTCCTGTTCTTAAGTTGTTGAATTTGACTACTTTATTCCCTATGTACACGAATTGTAATCTCTCAAGGCATTTTAGAAAAGTACAAGCGAAGTGTATGCCAATCCCCAATCCACTTGTTTCCATGATATAGGAAAACAACACGTATTCCCTGTGTTCATTGAATAAGTCAGAAATAGTTCCCTCATCCAGAAAAAAAAGGAAAGAAAAAGAAAGGGTGGCTATTCACCATTACTTGGGTTACTGTCTCTAAATGTAAGAAGAGTTATATTCAGTGAGCTTCTAAGGCCATGGAAATAAAAGAGGTGGAAGGCGATATTGATATGGCAAATTGTTTTTTTATTTAAAGATGCTTTTTAATATGGATATAGCTTTATAATCTGTCAAATAAAGATGGCACACGGAGATAAAAATAAAACATAAGAACAAAAATGTTCTTTTCTTTTCTGTGACTAAATTTACACGTCAGTCAAATATCTGTCAGTGCATCTGCTGAGTGAGTGACATGACTTAAGTAAAAGCAGATGGAGAGTAACTAACAAGAAAAACTAAAAGGGGAGCTGGCTAAATTGACAGCCTTGATGAGTGAGGTTTCTTCTTTACTCGCAGAATGTATTCAGTTAGAAAAATGCCTCTAAGCAAGTTAAGAAATAGTGACAAACTACCAATTATGACAGAAGGGAATGTAAACAGAAATGCAAATTCTGTTATTTGGTATCTTTTTCTAAAGGACTCAATAATCTTATGGTAGGATTATCTTTCCACCTATGGGGTAGTGATTCATTAATATTAATTTAATATTTATTGATACTACCCTGTTTCCTCGAAATAAGACAGTGTCTTATATTAATTTTTGCTCCCAAAGATGTGCTAAGTCTTATTTTCAGGGGATGTATTATTTTTCCATGAAGAAGAATATGGTACACATTTATTGTTAAATGAAAATAAAGGAAATTTATTACCTGTATACGGTACGGTAGTATGGTAGTTGTCAACACAAACCAGACAAACTGTGAATCCTACAGTATCATGAATTTACTCATTTATTCAGTGACAATCATGTCACCATCTTCTGGAACATCGTCATAACAATCCAATTCCTGAATTTCCTGGTGAATTTCTTGTGACCCCATTTCTTTCAGAATCAGTGGACCAAATCTCTCATGTTTAGCAATAGCACTGTCTTTAAAAGAGTACTTCTTGTCAAGGTAGCCTGCTTGCAGTGCATTTGCAATGCAACTGTCAGTGATTTTCTTCCATGAATTCTTCACCCAAGTCACAACTTCTTGCAGTTTAGGTTTCACAAAGTTTCCGTGCTGATTTTTCTCCATTCTATTTTCAATGTAGTCATTAATTTCCATGAGCAAATTGTCTTTGAACGGCTTCTTTATTGCAATATTAAGACTCTGGTGATAAGCCATCATTCCTGCTGGCAACATTATCTGATCTATTTTTCTTTCACGAAGAAATGTCTTTATGTCCTTAGCGCTGTGAGTGCTGGCTGCATCCAAGAGTAGCAGACCTCTTTGGCTCCCTCACATAACAAGCTGCAGCATTAAATTGACCCACTTCCTTATAACTGCTTGTGTGGCCTAGGCTTTTTCAGTTTCAAGAATAAAAATGCCCAAAACATGTTCAATCTTTTCCTTCTTGTCCTTATAAATGATGAAAGGTGGGCTTTTAGTGCCATCCAGAAGAATTGCCAAAATACAGGAAGCAAGTGCACTTTCGCAAGCAGCGGAGGGAATGTACACTAAGGTGGCACCCCAATGTTCAATTGTTGTTTGAGATGATTGGTCCATAAACACTGCAGTTTCATCCATAGCAATCATGTTGGAAAGATTGTATTTAGAGAAGTCAGCATCATCAATAAAGGACTTGAATGCAAGTGCTCACTTAATAACTTGAGTATCTTCCAACCTAAACAATGTTGTAGATCTTCTTAAAGACAGTTCACTTTGCTGAAGGAAATTATCCAGCCAGTGTTGTGATGCTTTGAAGTCTTCGGGTGCTATGTCAAACTGTGGTGCCATTGCAAGGGCAAATTCTTGAATCTGAGCCCTATTCACAACCAAAGCCTTTGCTCTCCTGTCAACAACCCATTCACAGATTGGGTCTTCCAGCTCAGAAAATAATGGTTGCTGACCTGATCCACACTTGCACTTTTAGCATTTCCCTTGTCCACTTGTTCAATGAGGTTACCATACTCTGCTCGCCATTTTTGGACCAATCGGATACTCAACATCTCTTTGCAGAAAGCAGTAAGGTTTTGGCCCCAAGAGTCTTCCACGATTCCTTTCTTGTACTCCATGGAGTAGCTTTTTCTTTTTGTGCTCATTTCTAGGGGTAAAAAAATGAATTGGGATATCAAGGTGGGGGAGTGGGATCACTTAAAATGACACATGAGGGGATCGGAGGGGAGTCAAAATGGCACAGGAGAATCAGAGGGGGGATTTCCACTTTAATAACCCCTTTTGATCCCTCTATGTCATTTTTATTGTCCCCTCATATCCTTTTGTGTCATTTTGATTGCCTCCTGTGATCCTCCTGTGTCATTTTAAGTGACCCCTTTCCCCCCATCCCTGTGCCACCGAACACCTTCATCAGATATCCCCCCTACCCCTTTATCAGACATTTACCCCATGGGGCCTGCCTGTGGACTGTCACTGGGCTTGCTGGGGCCTGGATCTGGGCTGGAGCAGGGTCTGCCACTGACTGAGAACCTTCAGTCATCATGAAGGTTGCTGAAAGCATTAAGTAGTGTCATCAGAGACAGACCAGCACTCACCACCTTCGCTGAGTGCTGTCCACTCTAATCCTCCTGTTCTTCTACACGCATCTGTGAAAGTCTCCTCCCCTCTCCCACCCTGCACTCCCTGCTCACTCTAACCTCTGCTTCACCTCCACACAGCAGTGATGTCAGGACTCTATGTAACATCACTGGTTGCTAGACACCAGTTGGGTTGGCCCTAGCAACCAGTTTATGGTAAATTAATTTTCATTCTGAGACAGAGCCTGGGGGCACTATTTTCAGGGGGATGCCTTATATTTCACTGAGAAAGAAACTTGTAAGTAGGTCTTATTTTGGTTTTTTTTTTTTTTAATATATTTTATTGATTTTTTACATAGAGGAAGAGAGAGGGATAGAGAGCTAGAAACATCGATGAGAGAGAATCATTGATCAGCTGCCTCTTGCACACACCCCACTGGGGAATGTGCCCACAACCAATGTACATGCCCTTGACCAGAATCGAACCCGGGACCTTTCCATCCCCAGGCAGATGCTCTATCCACCTATCCACCGAGCCAAACCGGTCTCAGCAATAGGTCTTATTTTAGGAGGATGTTTTATTTTTGGGGAAACACGGTACTATTTATGACACTACTATTCTTTTGCTAGAATCAGAGAGTGCCTTAATTTTACTTTCCTGTGCAAGATTTTGGAAAAACATGTTAGAGAAGGCTACTATGTTGTTGTGGATGAAAGGAGCCAAATGCTAACCTGACAAGCTCAGAGGAGGCCTGTGTGGCAGTCTTGCATATTCAAAGACCTAAAATAATCACAAAAGATGTTTGAAAATTAAATATTTACCTACAAACAGGTTATGGTGGGTAGTCATGTCCTAGGCCAATATTTTCCCTGACAAAGATCAACTTACATCTTTCCTGAGCCCATTTGCCTTTAGGTCTCTAAGATAACATATCTGTGAGGTGTCTAGGTAACTTGTAACTTCATTTTTTTTTCTGGAGCCCCTGGGGCACAACCAGATGTGGTGGGCGCCAGGACAGATGCTTCAAATTTCTGAATTATCATGTTACTTGTTCCTACACTCACCTAAGTATGTGTCCATCATTTTATTTTTTATCTAATCCCAGGGGTTTCCCACCCCTTTGCTTTATCCCACCTCCTTAATCCATCACCAATGAATTTCATATAACCCACCTATGTCTCTCCTTTGATTGCAGTGTATAAATACAAATGTAACCCACCTTTCTTCTTTGGAGCATTATCTCAATTCATTGAGGTCCTGCTTCCCAATATACGTCAACAGTTTGGCTCAAATAAGCTCACAAAAATTATTTACAGGTTTCAGTGGATGTTTTT
Organism: Vespertilio murinus; assembly: GCA_963924515.1. NCBI lineage: Eukaryota > Metazoa > Chordata > Mammalia > Chiroptera > Vespertilionidae > Vespertilio > Vespertilio murinus. Next base: position 116,314,182 of record OZ004706.1, read on the forward strand.
TCTTTAACATTGCTTATGCAAAAATGACAAGCTACCTGGAGAAACTACACATGCAATATTTTCTTTAAGGCATATTTGGAATTCTATAGTCTCCTACCTCATGGAACTTCATGTAGTGTCTTCATAAGACCACCCTAATTTAAGAGACTGTGCATTTTTTATTACAGTGTTTAAATTTTAAATGGACAGGATTTTTTAAGTGTGGCTCAAGCTGACAGTCTTTTCCTCTCAAAAGTGACACTTTATTTAAATTTTATTAGTTTAAACACGTGTTTACAGTTTCACAGACTTTTTCTAATATTTAAAAAAAATCTTTCTTATTCAATTCAGGATTCATCATTATATTTCAAAAGTTCTTCCTGGTAACATTTATAGTTCAAATATTAATATTATTAGTTACCTCCATGCATACCATGTGCCAAGGTCTGCCTGGAAATTTACAAGATGATCTCACTTAATTCCTTTTAAAACTAGTTCAGAGTTGTGCAATGTTATGTTCCTTCATTGACTTTTAAAAAAAGTTTAATGTGTACTTATGTTTACTTTATATACTTTTGTTTTAATTGTTATGAAAACCAGAATATGGCTAGAGAAATGTTATTTTAATACATCCTTACCACCTAGAATAATGATTTGCAGTTAGAATACTCAAAATCTTTTTTGAATGATGTTATTTATCTTTTTACTTTTTTACCAAAGCATCTGAAATAGGGTAGTTCTAGGTGCAGTTAACAAAAATGCAAAGCATAAATGCCTTAAACAGTAAGACTATATTATCTACACTGTATAAATAAAAAGCCAGCCACCATAATGTGGTAAGCCCATAACAACCGGTCACTATGACACCCACTGTGGCAAGTAAACCAGCCCAATTGGGGGTGGGGCCAGCTGGTCAACCTCTCCCCATGGCCCCTCCTCCAAGCTTGCCCATATCAGCCTCTCCCACAACACCCTGTGGCCTTCCCCCTTGTCAGTCCCACCGCCATGGGCCTGCCCCACCTTGATCAAACTGTAGCCACTCCCCTGGTCAGTCCACCCCTGATTGTACCCCCTTACTCCAATAGGGGGTGGGGGCCACCAGCTAACCTCCTGCAGCCCCTCCCCCTGACCAGCCCCAACCCAGATGGTCCCCTACCATCCTGATCAGGAAAAGAGCTGGCCAACCTCCTGAAGCTCCTCTCCCCCCGCTGGCCCCACCCCTAATGGGCCCTCACCACCCTGATTGGTCCACAGCCCCTCCCCCCAGCTGGTTTCACCTGTGATTTCCTTCCTACCTCCATAGGAGGTGGGGCAGCTGGCCATCCTCCTACAGCCTCTCCACCCAGCTAGCCCCAATCCCAATGTGCCCCCATCAACCCGATCAACCCAGAGTCCTTCTCCCCAGCCAGCTCTGCTCCCAATTGGCCCCAACACTCCAATCTGGGGCAGGGCCGGCCAGCCAACTACCCCTAGTCATGGCCTCTTCCCCTAGTCACCAATTAGCCTCCCTATACCAATTGGGGTGGGGCTGGCCAGCAAACCTCTCATGGCCCTCCTCCCAGCCCCATTTGGGGACAGGGGTGGCTGGCCCATCACCATAGCTCCTCCCCATGGCAAGCCCCACCCCTAATTAGCATTCCCACTCCAATTGGGGGCAGGGCCCACTGGCCAATTGCCCGTGGCCTCTCCGCCCAACCAGCACAGTCCAGATTGGACCCTGATCTGGGGTGGGCCGACTGGCCAACATCCTGCCCTGACACTTCCTCCTCCTGACATACCCGGCTCCGATCTGTTGATTGGGGCCAGGCTGGCCTGACCACACCCATGCATGAAGTTGTGCACTGGGCCTCCAGATTCCTATATTAAAAGTCTCAGTTCTGGGATTGGTTCATTAAACAGCTTAACATTTTCAAGTATTTTACTCAGATTTTCTGCCCAGCCCTGAGAGCTTTCTGTTCTGTTATCCTTAGTATTACAGATTTTATGTTTTAGCTGTTTTCCCATGGTCATAGAAATTGCAGCAACATAGGAAGTTAACTTATATCCTATCTTCTGTCTTTTTTATAGTGGCCTTAGCACACATCACCTCCTTACATATTGGCCAGAAACGCATCATATCCTCATTCTTATGAGACACTCCTAGTCTTAATTTATCAAAACTTATTTCCTGGAACCAGAATGTTTTCTTGGAAGCTATGGCCACCTGGCATATAAAGTGATACATATTTATTTATTTATTTATCTATTTATTTATTTATTTTTGCTAGCAAGGAAGAAAGGAGAATTGGAGGACACTTGGAATGCTACCAACAATGTATGCCAGATAATATCCTCAAGTAAGCACAGAAAAATGCATCAAAATTCTATCTTTTTGATACACTTTACAATATTTTTTCTGCTGCATATAACTCAATAGAGTTGTCATTTTGCTTCTGAGGAATTCTAGATGAAACACTACTACAGTAATCATATGCTCCATTTTTAAAAAATATATTTTTATTGATTTCAGAGAAGAGGGGGAAGAAAAAGAGATAGAAACATCAATGATGAGAGAGACTCATTCATCTGCACTCCCCAAACTGAGTATTGAGTCTGCAACCTGGGCATGTGCCCTGACCGGAATTGCACCTCAACCTCCTGGTTCATAGGTTGATGCTCAACCTCTGAACCATGTCAGCTCTACCATATGCTCAATTTTTTTTAACAAAGCATCTAATCTGAGTTTATATAAATTACCCTTTATAAATTAAATGCAAAGAAATCAAAATATTGAATTATTAAAACTGTGATAGTTACGTTGAATATGCTAATTTTAGTTTAAATAATACAGATAACTTTTTGAAAAACTGATATTTTTATTTGTGATTACACTATGTACATATTCTCTACATTTTTCTTTGAAATCTGAAAGAGAGTCCACCTCCATATTTTTAACTTAATTACTTTCAGTGGATAGTCTATTACTTTAGAAATAATATTAATATATTTTGTGTTTTTATAATAGAAGTTGAAAATACTTTTAAAATATGTTTTTACTTATTTTAGCGAGAGAAGAAGGGAGAAAGTGATACATCTATCAATGAGAGAGGAAAACATCCATCAGCTGCTTCCTGCAAGCACCCGACTGGGGATGAAGCCTAAAAATCAGTCATGTGCCCTCCCCTGGAATCAAACTGGTGATGGTGAGCATTGTCATGGGACAGTGGTCAATCCACAGAGCCACATTGCCTGGCAATGAAATTGAGAATACTTTAAAAGTTGTGTATCATCTCTCTTTTTCTGAAGTTCCAAGGTGAAAAAAAGAAAGATGAGGTAGCCAAAACAGGTTTGGCTCAGTGGATGGAGCATCAGCCTGAGGACAGAAGGGTTGCAGTTTCGATTCCCATCAAGGGCATGTACTTTGCTGTGGGCACATCCCCAGTGGGGGGTGTGCAGGAGGCAGCTGATCGATGTTTCTCTCTCATCGATATTTTTAGCTCTCTGACTCTCTCCCTTCCTCTCTGTGAGGAATCAATAAAATATATTTTAAAAAAAGAAAGATGAAGAAAGAGAGAGAGAGAGAGAGAGAGAGAGAGAGAGAGAGAGAGAGAGAGAGAGAAGGGAGGGAGGGAGGGAGGGAGGGAGGAAGGAAGGGAGGGAGGGAGGGAGGGAGGGAGGGAGGGAGGGAGGGAGGGAGGGAGGGAGGAAGGAAGGAAGGAAGGAAGGAAGGAAGGAAGGAAGGAAGGAAGGAAGGAAGGAAGGAAGGAAGGAAGGAGAGGTATTGTGTTACGGTATTTTGTAACTAGAAGATGTTTGCCATGAGTTTTTAACATTAAGGTGGAGAGTGTTGCACATTTTGGTATGTTTCAAATGGTCAGATGCAGGAGAAAAAAAAAGTTTTTTTTTGTTTGTTTTGTTTTTTAAGTAATGGTCAGTAGACACTGCTCAACACACATGTTTTCTAGCTTGAATTGTCAGGACACACAAAGGAACCTCTAAAAGCATGAGTTCTATCAGGTATTTTCAGGTATCTTTGCTTCATTGGGATTAAAATATAAATTCACACTAGTTTTATACTTATTATTTTGGTAAGTTATCAGAGCTGGCAGTACTTGTGATAGCTAACATATGAAACTGAGAGCTGAGTACTTGCTTTTTCCCATAGTCTTGTTACGGCTGATTTTAAGTTTACAAACAGCCCTGTAAGATGAAAAACCTTACCCACATATAGCAGAAGAGGAAGAAAACACACACACACACACACACACACACACACACACACAAACTGACAACATAGTAGCAAAATGTAATTTAAACACATATCTGCCTAAAGCCAAAGCCACATCTTTTCCCTTTTCTCCCTGTTTCTCTTTTTCTTCTCTTCTTTTTTGTACTTCTTCACATTATTATCTTTAAAATATATATTTGGTACTTTACCTTTACATACACTATGGATAAAAACAGGTAAGATTTTAGCTGGGGTGATAAAAGGGGAGTGGCTGATCTTTTCACAAACCGTCTATGTAAAGATGTTCACATTTAACTTCACAGAAACCAGACAGCACTGTACCCAGGTGACCAGTGCTCAGGTTACCAAGAATGGAACAGATTAACCTCAGGTGTCTCCCGAAAGGAGAGCACAGTGCTGTAGCTAAGTATCCCTGCCAAAACTGCATGCCTTTCATCTAATCATGATAAAATATTATCAGACAAACCCAAATTGAGGGACACTATACAATATGTATGGCCTTTGAACTTTGAAAGTATCAATCCATGAAACAGAAATTAAAGATTGAATAACTATCTGGATAGAAAGAGTGAAGAGACATGATAATTGACTTTAATACCTGCTCCTGCACTTCCTTTTGATCTAAAGGGCATTACTGGGACATTTGGTGAAAGCTGAATAATCTCTGTATATTAGAAAATAGAATCATATTGAGCTTAATTTCCTGAAATTGTTGCTTGTGCTGTGATAATGTAAAAGAGTTTTACATTGTTGGCCCTGGTTTTTAGAAAATATATAGTGAAGTATATAAAGGTAAAGAAGCACCATATCTATAAGTTATTCTCAAATATAATAAAGTGTTAACATTTGGAGAAGGAAATTAATAAAGTGTTTTGAACTAGTTTTGCAATTTTTCTAAAAATTTGAAATAGCATCAAATAATAATTTTAAAAGAAGAAACTTATAGCAACCAAACTCTTCTTTTCTTAAAGGATAAACCCTTCTTTCTTATCTTAAATTATTGAATGCCAAACCCAAAGGAAATTAAATTAAAAACTGCAATCCTTTATATTAATCTACAATATGCATCATTATTTTATTTCCTCTGAAATTCATGAAACTTGTAGCACTCAAAATTAATCACTAATGTTAATTCTACTGTGTCTCACTGTGTGAAACTCTTTACACAGATTTCTTACTCTTTTCTTTCCCTAACTAATGTGTGCAAGCTTCTGACATCCATAGGCACATTTTAACCTCATCTGTCAGTCTCAGGAGGCTGGAGAAATTGCTATTCTTATCCAAGCAACATGGCAACTGATTTTTACACAAAACCATATCTCTTTGTTCAAGTAATCGGGACCTATTGCTCTGAAAGAAAACCGGGGAATAACAAAATGTAATCTAGAATCTCTTGCAAATGAGGGTCAAAATGTAACCTAAAATTATGCCAATCCATAAACTTTCCTCTCTTAGGTGTATTTTAAAAATTGTATTCTAAATCTATAAACATTGATATTAAGACCATTACATAACAAAATATTTATTGCAAATGGCTGAAAAGAGAAAATAAAATTCTGTCATGCATGATTTAAGAAAGCATCATCCAGTCTACTAAGGCAAGTAATTCATGTGAAAAATTAGATTTTAAGCTAACATATTTTATCTTTCCAACACATTCAGTATCTCCATGTAGTTTTAAATATGCCAACTAAGTCGTACTCCCATGAAAATAAAATATACTTACAAAAGGCACAGACTTTCTATAAATGTAGGAGGACAAGACCCAGAAGCTTAACTGAGTTTTGCCCTAGAGCGGGTGTTTCAAGCACACACATTGTGCTGAGTAGCCTTTGATCTACTATGAAATCTTACTTATGGTTGTCTAATACAAGAGAAGAGAGGAAAATAAAGAACCATGACCCAGGGCAAGTGTTAAAATACAGTTGTATTTTAATACCATTTGGCTGCATAACAACAGTAATATACTGGAATTCAAGACCTTTTTGCATTCAAGTGACCCAGAGATCTTATTCAAGTAAAAAAAAAAAAAAAAAAAAAAAAACATCTGTGGGCCATGACATTAGACAAGCATTGTTACCTATTTTATAGGAAGGTAAATTGATATGTAGTAAAATTTAAAGATTATGCAAAAGCAAAATATCCTTCATCAGTTACAATATATTAGCCAGATCAGGTTATTTCCGTGCAGCATGATTTTCTCCAGGAGATTGGTTAGTGAAGAGAGTGATCCTGTTGAGTCACTTGGGAGGTAAAAACTGGTCCTGAGGCTGCCATGGCATCACTTGTCTGGTTTTGCTGCTTTTCTGGGCCTGGATCTGAAAGACTACCTGGGGGGTAAGATTCTTGGGGAGGTAAAAAGGTGAGGCTCCTTGGTGTAGCTCAGGTTCCAGTCAGGACCATGGGCAGAAGGTCTGGCTAGGAGCTGTGAATTTCTAGAGAGAGAGAGAGGTGAAGAGGGATGAAGGCCATCTCCAGGGTCTGTTGGAGTGTTACAATCCAGTAGGCGGCTTTCTGACGTTCCTGAGGGTCTAGACAGAAGCTTCCATCCACAGAGTTAAATCAGTATTAGAGAGAGAAATCTGAGAGATTTTCTGGGCCTCCTTGATGAGAACAGCGGCTGCAGCCAGAGCCCAGAGGCAGGACTGCTGTCCGAAACTGTGGGATCAAGCTGTCAGGACAGGTAAGCTATTAGAGATGTTGGGGGGGGGGGCGAGGAGAGAGAGAGAGAGACCAGAAGGGTGTCCTGGAGTTAGAAAAAGCTTGGCAAAAGAGGGAGGGTGAGGAGACCTGGTAAGGGCTTAGCTAGGAGAGAAAAATTTCCAATGATGGGATCCAATGATGGAGAAATCCTACCAATGGAGGCCAGCTGTATGCCTCTGAAACCTGTACTGCATATGCTAATATGCCAAGCATTCTTGGAGGTCTCTGGAGGAAGGGAGGATCTATCAATTAGCATATTAGCATTTTATTATAAAAAGAGCAAATTTATGAGGGTAATTTGATTATTGGGAAAAATCTATCTGGCACTGGATTCAGAACTGAACACCAGAATCTTTGAGACCCTGAGTAGATGCCCCTAAGAGATGACACCCCCTCACAGATGGAAGTAGCTATGGAAGACTGACATTTGCCCCCTGACCTTACCCTGACTCTCAATTTTTTTCTTTAAAATATTACCAGAAGCCTGGAATGATAGATCTTCCCTTCCTCCAGTTTATTGACAGACGTAAACTCCACCTGTGGCCAGACATACCTGAGCACTGAACTACCAATCAGCACCCGCCACGACCCCTTCCCCCCGCCTGCTCCCCTATTCTCCCCTTACAAGTAGACCCCCGAGTATCTTCCAGCCTCTTTCTCTCTGGAAGCAGCCGGTGGAGGTACCCTCTCTCCAATAAAAACCTGTGTCCTGGCATCCCAGTCTCAGCTACCTTCTTTAATTAATCTATCACTAATTAAACCTGATGGTGGAATGACCTTCCAGAAAGACCAGTGAGACGGGGCAGGGTTTCTGGGCCACGAGGCAGCTGGGGCTGTGAAGGCCTATCCTTGCACAAATTTCATGCATTAGGCCTCTAGCTTTATTATAAGCAGAAAAATAATATTTGCTTGATAAATATATCTTAAGAATTCAACTAGGAAATATACCAGTAACTGAAGATTAGTTTAGTCTAATAGCATAATCAGTTACTTCCAAAGATGCCTATGCCATCACCTTTAATATTAGAATAGGCTTTCCTTTTTATGTACCATTTCTGTGACAACCATTGAAATGAAACAAAACAAACCTGATCCTGGATCCCTTGCTTTCTTTGATGTAGCTGGGATTCCACCATAGATAGTCACATGTTACTATTTGACCCAATGTTTGAATTATAGTAGTTATTCAACAAATACTTAGTGAGTGAAACAAAAAGTAAATACCTGGACACTTTGAACAATTTTCTTTTCTTTTCTGTTTATATTTTGCCAATGGCCACATTTTTCTCACTTGGACAAAGGGATAAACTCTCCTTTAGTAATATTATAATTACTTTTATTAATTTTATTAAGGAAATTATTTATTTTATTAAGGAAATCAAGGGCAATAAATACACCAAAGACTAAACCTTCACTTTTATGATTCTTCTTGGTTTCTCATTTATAATACACATATTATTATTAAAAATACATTGTTTAAACATTGTGAATCCTTTAAAAATATTGTTCTTAGAAGAGAATGAATGATAACTTGGACAAAGGACTTACAAAATCCAAAACATACCTTTTGTAGAATATTCCTAATATTGATAGCTAGCATATGGTAAACCTACACATTCTTAAATGAAGAAAAAAAAGTTATGCATTTGGATGTTTCTATAATTTCTATGAAATCAAAGTGATTATTTAAATTAATAGCATTTGCTAATTAAAAATGAAAGGAATCCAACCTAAATTTAATTTGCAATATTCTCCTAAACCCATGGCTTCTTTATTATCACCCCTAACTTACTGTGATTTAACTTTAAAACAACCATGCAAATTTAATTATATGTTGGGTCCTAAGGGATGCACTCATGTGTTAGTTTTCATCTCTCATGAACAGATAATTTGCAGTTAAGTTACAAACCACTGAAAATCAATTTTTAATGGAAATACTCATACAACCTTAACTGCAAAGGAGCAAAAATGCAGGTATAATACTAAGTGGCAGGTTATTAACTCTAACTTCATTTTATGTTCTTTTGACACAAGACTGTGTCAGCCATAAATAAGTGTGTGTTTGCTGCACAAGTCACACTTATCAAAAGATTATTCATCAAAGAAAGTTTCACTAGGTCCACCCCTGAGCCCATAGGCACCCTGGAGGGAATTCTGAGCTGCTTAGCAAGAAGGCACTGAACCAAAAAATGTGTGCTGAAATGATATTAAAGGTCTAAATGAAACCCAGAAAAGCAAGCAAATGTAGAGTTAAGTTGACGGTCCATCACTAACCATACCAGCCAACTTAGCAAGGCATTTAAATATATTCCAAATTAACAGTCAGAAACAACAACATTTCTATAGCATGACATGCTCATTCATTCTTTGCCTATATTTCTGTAGTTTATTTTTTTAATTCACAGTTTATTAAGTTAAAATTTAAATGACCCTGCCCTATAATTGATCATAAACATCAGTTTATGATCAATGACACTTGCAAATAATATTGTTTCCTGTCATTAATTGAATGATTCAAATTTCTTAGCTAAGTAAGGTCTTGTCAAAGTCCAGTTTATAAACTTAAACATCACAGTTACCTAAAATGAGATATTATCCTATGATCTATAAATAAACTTAATTATAAGTATGAGGCTTAATAACTTTTGGAGCCCACCCAATGTTGCTCAGTGGTTGAACATCAACTCATAAACCAGGAGGTTAAGTTTGATACCCTGCCAGGGCACATGCCTGGCTCAATTTTCAGTGGGGGGCATGCAGGAGGCAGCTGATCAATGATTCTTTCTCATCAAAGTTTCTATCTCTCCATCCCTTTCCCTACCTCTGTCTGAAATCAATAAATAATAATTTTGGGGGAAAATATATACTGACACAAATAGAATAATTTGGTCATTAACTTTATTATTATCCCTGACAACCTGTTATGGGAATGGAATCTTAAATTTGCTAATTTTTAGTACTAATTTAGATGAGTGCAAAGCACTTTAGAATTAAAACCATGTTATATTGCAGAAATAAATAAAAATAAGAATTCACTAGGTAATACATTTTGAATAATGCTCTCATTAAACTCATTGTTTTGTCCTACATTTTAAACTTTTAAAAAATAAAATTATTTTTTATTGATATAATAGATGAAATGAGAAGGGAGAGAGTAAAAATAAAAATCAATGAAGAGAGAGAATCATTGATCAGCTGCCTCCTGCATCATCGGGAATCCAGCCCACAACCCAGGCCTAGCCCCAACCAGGAATCAAAACACAACCTCCTGGTTCATAGGTCAATGCTCAAACATTGAGCCAATCCAGCCAGGGCTTAGCACTGCATTTTATAGTAATTTTTTAAAACACTAAATTGTAATTTAGTGAATTACATAAAAACACACACAAATGATAAAACATTTTCTAGGAAATATTATTTTTTTGTTTAAGAAGTAACTAATTATGTTTAGAAATAACAGAATTATTTGGTTTTAATAAAAATAAGTTACAGTTTTACCAAGGCCTAGAAAAAACTATTTTAAATACATATATTTAAAAGACAGTATATGGAGTTGCATTGCATTGGAAATTTTATATCTTGGCTTAGAAGTCAACTTATCCAGAATATAAATTTCACAATGCAAAGATTTTTTGGTTAAATGTGCTGCTATTAGCCTAACCTAAAACTTTTCCTGGCACATAATGAAGCCTTATTAGTGTATGTTGAATAAAAGTTACTTTCTGATATTAACTACCATTCTTTAACAATAAAGTATGTTTGAAAATTCAGTCTTGTCCACATTACCCAGAGGAAAGTCTGAATTATTTAATCTCACTGACACGTTTCTAACTAGAATTTCTAGTTGCTTGAGGCTCAAGTTGAAATCCCTTGCCTTTCTAGTATAATGTGAATTTAATCCTTACTGCCAATTTTGTTCTTGCTTGAACAGAAATTATTTTTTCAACATTTATCTAAAGGGAGCCTATTTGTTTTGTAAAAAGCAATGTACTATGTGTGACTATAAAATAAATAACAGTATTTATAAGCTATTTTAGATATATTTTGTACTTAATTTAATAATTTGAGACATATTTCTCAGTGCATTTTTTTAGTAACTCAGAAGGCATGTTTTTGAACCAAAAAAAGGGAGCTTAAATGGAAATAAACTAAGTTGATTCTTATAAAAACAATCTCTGAAACAACATTCTTTAGAACTGCAAATTTACTTTTGACAATATAAAGTATAAAGGGCCAGTCCTAACCAAATTAGTGATATTTCCCTTGTTGCTGTTAATAGTGTTTCATTGATGTTTCAATCCTAAACTCCTTTGTTTTCTTTATTGTTTAAAGTAGTACATATATCTCCTTTTTCTCCCTTGACATTTTCCAGTCATTCCCACCCCTCGGCCCATGCCTTCATTCCACTACTGTCTGTGTCCATTGCATATATGCAATTCTTTGGTTGATTTCTTAGCCACCCCTCCTCGCCTTCCCTCTGAGGTTGAATAGTCTGCTCAATGCTTCTATGTCTCTGGATCTATTTTTATTTATCAGTTTACTAGAGGCCTGGTGCATAAAAAATTGTGCATAGGGGAGAGGGGTCCCTCAGCCAGGCCTGTTCCCCTCACAGTCCCAGAGTCCTCATGGGATGTCCTACTTATGGTGGTGTCCTACTGATAACCATGGGGAGTGGGCCTACGCTGTAGTCTGGCCTCCTCTGTGGGAGGCGACCAGTCGATCAGGTATATAGATATTTTCTGGAGGCAGCACGGACTCCTGTCTATTTCTTTCCTCTGTGATTGGAGAACAGGGGACTAAAAAGTGCAGATAGAACTGTGGCCAGGCCCAGGGCTTTTGTAGGCAGCGGACAGAGGGAGAGGACTGGGGAAAGTCTAGACACATTTCCTTCAGTGTCCTCCCTTCCTCCGGGCCCCTCCCTCCGTTTTTTTCCTTTTCTTGGTGGACACTCAGGCCTCAGACTGACCAGAGCCCAGTGACAACGGTGATATTTAGCCTGCTCACTTCTCAGCTAAATGTACAGCTGCATCACATTCCAAGCAGGGCTGTTTTCAAGTGACTAAAGTGGTGGGAATCCACAGCCCCCGGCCTCTCCACTCTTGGTTTCCTCCTTGGGTTGGTTGCAAACTTCACTGAGACACTCAAGCAGCTCTGCACTGGGGGAGTAGGGGGGAGATGCATGCTGGGCAGGCCCGGGCTTGCCTCCACTGGGGGCAGAAGTCCCGGTCCCCGCCCCCCAGTTCTTGTGCATGCACAATCTGTTGAATGGTCGTGACTCGAACACCATAATGGACAAACTAGCCTATTACCTCTTTATTATATAAGATGTTGTTCATTATATTCCACAAATGAGTGAGATCATGTAGTATTTTTTCTTTCACTGTCTGGCTTATTTCATTTAGCATAATGCTCTGCAGTTCCATCCATGTCATTACAAATGGTAAGAGTTACTTCTTTTAAACAGCACCATAGTATTAAATTGTGTAGATGTACCACAGTTTTTTAATCCACTCATCTGCTGAAGAGCACTTAGGCTGTTTTCAATGCTTAGCTATTGTAAATTGTGCTTCTATAAATATACATCTATTCTGATTATTGTTTCTGATTCCTTGGTATATATCCCTAGAAGTGGGATTACTGGATCAAATGGGAGTTCAATTTTTATTTTTTTGAGGAAACTCCATACTGTTCCCCACAGAGGCTGCACCAGTCTGCACTCCCACCAGCAGTGCACAGGGATTCCTTTTTCTCTGCATCCTCACCAGCACTTGTCCTTTGTTGATGTGTTGTTGATAGTCATTCTGACAGGAGTGAGATAGTATCTCACTGTTTTTTGATTTGGGTCTCTCAGATGATTAGTGACTTTAAGCATGTTTTCATATGTCTCTTGGACTTCTGCATGTCCTCATTCAAAAGTATCTATTTAGGATCATTTTTAATTGGATTATTTATCTTCCTTTTATTGTTATAAGAGTTCCCTATAAATTTTGAAGACTATACCCTTGTTAGATATAACATTGCCAAATATGTTCTCCCATACAATGAGCTTTCTTATTATTTTGATGTTTTATTTTGCTGTGCAGAAGCTTTTTATTTTATGTACAAGCTCTTTCTATAAAGCCAGCATTACCCTAATGCCAAAACCAGATAAAGACACTACAAAGAAAGAGAATTATAGGCCAATATTTCTGATGAGCATAGGATGCTATAATAACAAAAGCCTAGCAAATCAGATCCAGAATTACATTAGAAAGATCATTTACCAAGTGGGATTTACTGCATGGATACAAGGCTGATATAATTGCAATTCAATAAATGTGATACATCATATAACAAATTGAAAGACAAGAATCACATAATCATAGCAATTGATGCAGAAAAAGCACTTTGCAACATCCAACACCCATTCCTGATAAAAACTCTTAGCAAAGTGGGAAGAGAGGGATCATACCTCAACGTAATAAAAGCCTTATATGACAAATCTATAGCCAACATCATACACAATTTCATGCAAAAGTATTTCTCCTAAGAACAGGAACAAAGCAGAGATGCCCACTTTCACCACTCCTGTTCAACATAGTGCTGGAACTACTATGTAGTACTAGCCATAGTAATCAGACAAGAAAAAAAAAAGCATCCAAATTAGAAAAGAACAAGTAAAACTGTCATTCACAGATGACATGATAATGCTCATAAAACCCCCAAAGACTCCATTAAAAAACTACTTGACTTAATAAATGAAGTTGGTAATGTAGCAGGATAGAAAATTAACACCCAGAAACATATGACCTTTGTATACACCAATAATTAACTCTCAAAAAGAGAATTTGTTTTTAAAAAGACCATTTACCATTGCCCCAAAACAATTAATATACTTAGGAATAAACTTAACCAAGAAGGTAAAAGACCTGTACTCAGAAAAGTACATGATTTTGAAAAAAAAGAGATAGAGGAAGACATAAACAAATGGAAGAACATACTGTATTTGTAGATTGGTAAAAACATCATTAAAATGTCCATACTACCCAAAGCAATTTATAGATTTAATGCAATCACCATTAAAATACCAATGATATATTTCTCAGACTTAGAGCAAATTCTCCAAAAATTCATCTGGAATAAAAAAAAAGATCCTTGCTGAAACCTGTTTGGCTCAGTGGTAGAGCGTTGGTCTGCTGACTGGAGGGTCCCAGGTTTGATTCCGGTCAAGGGCATGTACATTGGTTGCGGGCACATCCCCAGTGGGGGTGTGTGCAAGAGGCAGCTGGTCGGTGTTTCTCTCTCATTGACGTTTCTAGCTCTCTATCCTTCTCCCTTCCTCTTTGTAAAAAATCAATAAAATATATTTTTAAAAAAGATCCTGAATAAACACAGCAATCCTGAGAAAGAAGAACAAAGTTGGAGGGATCACAATACCAGATATCAAGCTATACTACAAATCCACTATTCTCAGACTGCCTGGTACTGACATAAAACCAGAGATATAGATCAATGGAAGAGAACCCATAACCCAGAAATGGACCCAAGCCATTATGCTCAATGAATATTTGACAAAGGAGATAAAAACATAATGGAGTCAAGACAGTCTCTTCAATAAATGGTGTTGAAAAAATTGGTCAGATATATACAAAAAAGATGAAACTAGACCACCAACTTATACCATGCATAAAAATAAACTCAAAATGGATAAAGAACTTAAATGTTTAAGACAGAACACCCTAAAAATTTTAGAGGAATCCATAGGAAGCAAAATATCAGATATGTATTGTAGCAATATTTTTATCATTACAGCTCCTAGGACAATGGTATCTAAGGAGAAAATAAACAAATTGGACTACATCTAAACCTCTTTGACAATCATATTTAAGTCTCCTCTTCTTTAGTAAATGGTGCTCTTGCTCCTTTGTTCTCTCCAGGCTTCTACTTTGCTGTAAGCATTTTTAAAAATATCAATTATTTCTTTTTCAATTTCCTTTTTTGCGGCAGTGTATATTTTAGTGTTTTTTAAAAAAATATTTTATTGATTTTTTTACAGAGAGGAAGGGAGAGAGAGAGTTAGAAACATCGATGAGAGAGAGACATCGACCAGCTGCCTCCTGCACACCCCCTACTAGGGATGTGTCTGCAACCAAGGTACATGCCTTTGACCAGAATTGAACCTGGGACCCTTGGATCTACAGGCCGACACTCTATCCACTGAGCCAAATCGGTTTCGGCTATATTTTAGTGGTTTTATTAGTAAAGGCTTATGAGGAAAAACATTATAATCTTGGTCTAATTTTTATTTTAATCCTCTCATTTTTGAATAGCTGATAAAATTCTAGATTGACAGTTATTTTGAATTTATTGTTTTGAATGCATTCCACTGTCTTTGGCTATGTTGTCTGTTGTTACAAAGGAGATATGTCAGTCTGTCAGTCTTTTTAAAGCTCTGTCTACATTTTTTTTTCCTTTGATGTTCTGTAATTTCAGTCTGATGAGTCTCAGTGTGAAACTGTTTTTGTATTTCCTGCTTGAAACTTGATGTGATCTTTTAATTTGATGACTCATGACCTTCTGGAAAATGTCCAGACTTTATTTCTATGAATGTTTTCTCTTCCTCATTCTGTTTATTGTATTTCTGAGATTCCTAACAGGCAATGTTCTTAATTGCAAGGAAACAGATAAACCACCTGATCTAAAAATAAAGAATATCAGAGAAGAGGCAGAAGAAAGGGAATCAGAATGAGCAGATGTATAAAAAAGCAAAGAATAAGCAGTTCAGACAAGACTTGTGCATGCCACAAAGGAGCCTGACGAAGAGTACACCGCCACTGCTCTGAGCATTACACTTGGTAGATTGCACGGGCAATACCACAAATGCTGGACACTGTATCCTAGTTTTACAGCCGCCTCCACTGGATTCTAGAGACTATTGCTGTGCCTACCTAAAAAGATGTTCCATTGTTCCTCTTGAGTGAAACATAGGCCTCTGTGTTGTCAATATGAGTGTATTTGACCCAGTCTCAGAGGTATGTCCATGCTGTCACTGAAAGCAAAGATAAGTAAATAGGTATGTCTAGAACAGGATGCAGACTTTACCTCCAACCAATTCTAGGACTATTGGCCATTTTTTAATAGAAAGTAGTTTCAGATCCATGAATAATAAGAGCCACATTAATTCAACACTTTGAATAGTTTCTTCCAAAAAATGTTTCCAATATTCATTTCCTAGTATTACAAATAAAAATACTCCTCCTCATCTCTACAGTGTTATCATTTATCTCTGATCCAAAACTCTATTCTCATTCATGTCACTTTATGATCAGGTTTCAGTATACCATAATCTATGAGCTAAAATATAAACTTAACGATCACCTAAACTGTGTGCACATTAGTGAAGAGAATAGAGTATTTTAATATAAAGGTTAATCTTACTAAAATATAGTTACAATTGCTGATACACCATAGATAAAAATATGGGTAGCTATAACTATTGTCCCTATTACTCCTATTTCTAAGCAACAGTGAATATTTATGAATTGAATCCCCTCTAGTTCATTTTTTAATAATTTTATCTCATGGTTTATGTTACTCTCCCAAGTTTTATTCCAATATTAATTATAATTTTTAATATACTTCTAGATAAGTCCAATGCCTGGCTTCTAATGATCTTATCCTGTAATTTCGCTAATATTCATTAGACGTCAACCCCATGGTCATAATCCAGACCTTGTCATTTCTAATCGCTACAATCCTTCCATACCTCTTGTGGCACATGGATCGCTACAACTTGTCTGTACATGGCCAGATAGCAGTTGCTCTGGTTTCTTGATTCCCAGCGTAAGATTAAGCATTAAAGTACCTGACAACCCATGATGTACATACATGTATCCTCCTTATTGTTTTGATATCTGCTATGAAATTTCTATTCTAAGGCCATAGCACTAAGTGCAGAAGTTAATAAGATATAATATTTTAATGTTTAAAATACTCAATATTGTGTAAGTTATTTGTTACACTGTATAACCTAGGCTATTTTGACTGAAAAATATGTTGCCTCCTAGAAGTGCTATGTGAATAACAAAATATTAACATATGTGGATATGGTCTAAAGGCCTGCTATCAGAGAAGATGCCAGAAGCTTGGATGATGGTTATTCATATTGGGCAATGGTGCAATATATGGCTTAATGAAATGTAGCTCAGGGTGGTTATATTGGAAAGCAGAATATTAATATTGTATATTATTATTGGCACTGACAAGAGAGAAGACTTGGGAAGCTACTTGGGAAATAAGTAGCTCATTTGTCCATAAAGATAAAGAAGACAAACACAATAATAAGTGACAATTATATGACAATTTTTCCCACCCCTCGCTGCCACCACCATACAAATACAAAACAATAAAACTGAAAAGGCCTGGATGCAAAGATAAAAGCAAAGTATGACTTCACATTTATTATGTTTCTTCCCAAAATGTACTTAGGTAAAAATGAAATACAATAACTTGAATATTATCAAAGTATATATTCAGTTCAGATTTGACATAGGTATACAATCCAAGAAACCACTGCCACAAAAAAAATGAATATAAACAATGCCAATACCCACAAAAATAGTTTCCTTTTCCTTTTATAACCCATCCCTCCTTTACCCCCTTGCCTGGTAACTGCTGATCTGCTATCACTTTTAAAACCATGGATTAAAGTGTCTCAGAGCAAAGATCAAGTTAAGAGTACAGAGCTTACTTGAATTTATATCTCTACAAATGTAGAAAATGCCTTAGGGAAAAGAGAATATGTACGTGTTTTTCTCACTAACACATAAAAAGTTCAACATAGCTGAAAAGAAATAGAGAAAAAGACACATGACTTAGCAATCAAAGAGATGTAAATAATACATCTAAAAATACTGCATTTTGTTTCTGGCACACTGAATATGTTGGAATTAAAGAATTGTTCTTTCTAAAGAAGCTGGACAGTTTGAGAATGAAAATGGACTCTTGCGTTCCTAACCTTGAATATTCAGAAGGCAGGCTGAGTAATCTGCTGCCAGGGAGAGTTTGGTCTCTTATAATTTCAAGAAGAACAAAAATTAACCACAAATCATTCCCCACCACCAGGGGGGATTATAAACCCTCCCAAAATCTCTCCTAAAATTTTAGAAATGACTATGGTATGCCTCAGGGGTTTATTGGTAAGTGTTTAACAACCTATTCTCTGGGAAAAGTAATCCTGTGTAATGTACAATTTTGGGGAATTGAAGATGGGCAAATTGTGCCTTCAGTAGTGGAGGTGGTCAAATCAGTATTGGTGATGTGAAGTTTCTTTTGATGAGCTGCTGAATAGCCCTCATTGTGTCATCATAGCCTTTTATCTTCTCTCACAAGTTCAGAAACACTGAGGTTTTAGGGAGAGTGGTATGACTGGCATCTTTAGAATAGGTTATTCTGTTCTCATGAATATTAAGGATATTCTCCATTCTGCAAGCCTTTTATTTCAAAAGGGGCAAAAATATTCTCCTTTTATTTTGTCATTCAAACTGCTAAATTGCTGCAGGTACCTTTCCAGATACATTAGATTGAAAATTTATCCTATATTTCAGTGATATCATTGTGAATTTCTTTTTCAATACTCCTTTTTCTTATCATTCGAATGGCTGTTAGTCTGTGCAATTACTAAGATAGGAAATATAGGTAAAATCATTTGTAAAACCTTGGTAACTCAAGCCAAACTTCTTTAATTGGAAAACTCTGGAGTATTCTTTTAGCTATGGAAATGAAAGTAGAATATTTTAAAAAAAGAATTTTATTGATTTCAGAGAGGAAAGGAGAGGGAGAGATAGAAACAATCAATGATGAGAGAGAATCACCAATTCCTGCCTCCTGCTTTCCACTCATTGGGGATTGAGCCTGCCACACAGGCATGTGCCTTGATTGGGAATCAAACCATAACCTCTTGGTTCATAGGTCGATGCTCAACCACTGAGCCAGGCCAGCCAGGCCTAAAGAATCTTAAAGGAATATCTACATATTTTGGTCATAGGGGCACTATGGTTAATTTCCTCATGCCAAAAATTGTTATGGGTTAGAGAATTTGATAAGTATTTTGATTTTGCTGCCCAATATATTAACTTTGTCAGTTAAATGTTTCACAATGTCTGTCATTCTGGGATAGAACCATCTCCATGAAGAATATTCCACCTCTGCTGCCACATCCACCAGTGCCCTCAGCCTATAAGAAACTGCCACAGCAACATTAAATTTCCCAATGCCTTGGTGAAAGGGCAATCTTCTCAGTCTCAAGTAGAAAAACAGTATATATAATAATCCATCTGAATAGTCTTTTATATGTATTGACCACATCATTCCAAGGATTATTTCATAATTCAATCTTTTTTCACATTCTCTCAGTGAGCAAACCAAATAAGCAATTAAAACTAATTGCTTAGGTTAGTACATTAAACCAAGACTGTCTGATAAACACACACACATATATATCATGATTCCTTAATTTGGACACAATTGACATTTGAGGTTAGAAAATACTTTATTATAGGGAAAATTTCTGTTCCTTTTTTATTTTATGATATTTAGCAATGTTCTTGGTCTTTATGTATTGGGTGTCAATTATACCCTCCCCGAAATGTAATAGACAATGTCAAATGTCTTCTTAAAGGAAAAATTGCATCTGAATGATTTTATTTTATTCTGCAGTGCTTCCCTATTATTATTATTATTATTATTATTATTATTATTATTATTTTGGTATGGTTTGTGATCTCTTTTTGTTGTTGTCAAAAACTGGACATTTAAATATCATAATATAGTAACTATTTTATTGAGAATTTCTTGCAGGGCAGCTCTAGTGATAATGAACTCCCTCAGCTTTTATTTATCTAGGTATATCTTACTTTTGAAGAATAGTTGTGCTAGCTACAGGAATTGTGTTTGACAGGTTTTTTTTTTTCACTTTGAATATATCAGCCTACTGCCTTTTGGAATTCTAAGTTACAATTTTATTTTATTTTGTTTCCTTTTATTTGGGTGACACTGGTTAACAAAATTATACAGGTTTCAGGTGCAAAATTCTACAATGCATCATCTGTATGCTGTATTGTGTATTCACCACCTCAAGTCAAGTCTCTATTCATCACCATTTATTCCTACTATATCCTCCTCCACCTCCCTTCACCTTTCCAACCACTCGGCATTTACCACACTATTATTAATGTGCATGAGTTTTTCCCTTTTTCTTTTCTTATTTGTTCACTCCCTCTACTCACTCACTCCCCCCAAACCCCCCCCCCCCCAAAAAAAAAAGGTTTCTGATGAGAAATTTGCTTTATTCTTTTTAAGGAGCACATGTATATAATGTGTTGCTTCTCTCTTCCTCCTTTCAAGATTTTTCTTTTTGTCTTTGGATTTTAAATGTTGGATGATAATCCATCTTAATGTGAATCTGAGTTTATCTTACTTGGTGTTCATTGAACTTAATTATTTATATGCATGTATTTCATCAAATTGGGAAATTTTAGCCATTGTCTCTTTCATTATTTTCTCTACATCTTTCTATCTCTTATCCTTCTAGGAATCCCAAAATAAATATGTTACACTTCTAGCTGATGTCTCACAAGTATCTTAGGCTCATTTTTCTTTAAACTTTTTTTCTTTCTGTTCCTCAGACTCAATCATTTCTGTTGTCCTATATTCAAGTTTGTGACTTTTTTCTTCTACTTGCTTATTCTGCCTTTGCATTCCTCTAGTGAATTGTTAATATTTGTTATTATAATTTTCAGCTACAACTTTTTGTCACTGTTTTTGGTTTTCTATTTTGTTTATCACTAATTTTATTTTGTTCAGACATTTTTTTCTTGAATCTCTCTTCATCTTATTTTAGTACTTTCAAATTTATTTTTAAATGTTGTTTAAAATACTACATATGTCTCCTTTCCCCACATTGATCTCGCCCTGGCCACTCCCATCCCCCAGCAAATGCCTTCAACCTCCTAATGTCTGTGTCCATTGGTTATGCTTATAAGCATGCAAACAAATCCTTTGGTTGATCTTTTACCTATCCCACCATCCCCTGCCTTTCTTCTGAGGTTTGATGGTTTATTTGATGCTTCTCTGTCTCTGGATCTATTTTTGGTCATCAATTTATGTTGTTCATTATATTCCACAAATGAGTGGGATCTTATAATATTTATTTCTCTGACTGATTTATTTCACTTAGCATAATGCTCTCCAGGTCCATCCATGCTGTTGCAAATGATAAGAGTTCTTTCTTTTTTTACAACAGCATAATATTCCATTGTGTAGATGTACCACAGTTTTTAATCCACTCATCTGCTGATGGGTACTTAGGCTGTTTCTAAATCTTAGCTATTATAAATTGAGCTGTTTAAACCTAGGGTTGCATACATCCTGTCTGATCGTTGTTTCTGATTCTTTGGGATATATTCCTAGAAGTGGTGTTACTGGGTCAAATGGGAGTTCCATTTTTAGTTTTTTGAGTAAACTCCATACTGTTCTCCACAGTGGCTAAACCAGTTTGCATCCTCACCAGCATTGCACAAGTGTTCTTTATTCTCCACATCCTCACCAGCACTTGTTGTTTGTTGATTTGATTTGTTGATGATAGCCATTCTGACAGGTGTGAGATAATACCTCATTGTTGTTTTGATTTGCATCTCTCAGATGATTCATGACTTTGATCTTAATATTTTTAAGACAAATCTTTTAGTCTGAAGATCTGCCATTAAGTTTATATGAGGGAGACTTTCTTTTTGTTTATTTCCCTAAATGGACCTTACTTTCCTATTTTTTGTATGCTTTTTTTTAAAACTCTTTTTGTTGTTTTCAAAAACTGGGCATTTAAACTTAATAATGTAACTACCCCAGAGTTTGCTGGAGAGTTTTATTGTATTCATTTGTAATTTATTTTTATTGTTGTAGTGTCTCTAGTTCAAGAATCAACCTGAAGTGTAAACTTAAGGTCATATCAGGTATTTTCTGAGTTGTACCTTTCCCTGGATATGTATAGTCACTCTCTAATTTCTCCAGTATATGAAGGTGCTTTGGAATCCCCAGCTCCTAGAAGGGAACAAGAGAAAAAATGGAGTTGGGAAAATGGACACTGACCCTTTAAATTCTCTTTGTAAGGCGCATTAACCAGAGGAGGATGGGCTGTAACAAAGCCTGAAGGAACAACAATAATGGCTGCTGGACTTTTTTCTGCACTTCTGCAATCAAAAGCATCATTTAGTGATGAGACCACTGATCCTTTATATGTGTAGTACAAGTTCCTTTTTGTCTACCTTAGAACTTGCAAACTATGTACTAGTTGATCCAGCAACCAGCACACAGCTGCCTGCCTGGAGGTGGGCCATGAATAATAGTTACTAGACTGAAAGTCTAAATTGATGAAATTAACTGCTATTTACTGTCCATTCCCCCTGGAAATTTCAAACCTTCATTAGATTCCAAAGTTCCAAAATAGTTATGTCAGAGAAATTTGGCCAGTACAATTGTTTTCCATGGAAAAACAGACTTCTGATACTTCCTACTTTGTCATTTTCTTAGAATTCTCATTTTAGTACATTTTTAACTCTTGAAATTTTGCTCTTATTCAAATATATTTCTTCAAAATTAAGATTACTTCTCATTATCTATTCTTGAATTATGATTGATGCATATGAATATTTTAAATATAATTATTTTAATGACTTTAATGTTTCCATTATTCACTTTTCTATTAAAATAGACTTTTTGTTTCTGAAATATACTGATTCTGTACTCTATGCTGTTCTTTTTCTTTGTTTTGTTTTTACTTTGAGTTCAAGTTTATTGTCATGTTTTTGTTTTTTGTTTTGATCCTAAATCCCCGGGTTTACTTTTGCACTTACTAAGAATTTACAGTTTTATAAATTCACTACATGTCATGTAAATTTATCTGGAGTTCCTGTACCTGTATCTTTTAAGTTATTTATATTTAAAAGTCAATCTCAAGCACAATGAATGATTAGGGTTCTGATATCTCAGTGTCCTTTGCTTTCTTATGATCCTGAATGGTCAGCAGGTTTCAAGGATAAAACAAGGAGTTCAGAATTTCATTTTGCTGATGAACAGCTTTTTTTAGCTAGTGTCCTGATGTGATAACACAGATCCAGATTGTATGTCAAAAGATAAAGTACTTCTTCCTTATTCATATGCAGATGTTACTATACCAACTTCTAGTTGTTCAGGTCTTTATTCAGTTCTGATTTACCTGTGATTTCTCTGAACTGAAGTTCTTTTCTCAGATGTAGAAAATGACACTATTTTTTTTCTTTGTAATTTCTTAATGTTTTCCTTCTGGACTTCTAAGTTTTGTTTTGTTTTAATATATTTCCATTACCATATATTTGTGACAGAAGATGATTTGACTTTGGGTTGTGGGCACACAGTGTATCATAGAAATGAACACTTGTAACTTATATAATATTATTAACCAATATCACCTCAATAAATCTACATATATAAAAGGCTAATATGCAAAATGCCCCCTTGAGAGTTTGACTGGGAGACCAGGAGTTCAATCACTCGCTATGATGTGTGCTGACCAGCAGGGGGTGGCGCAGAACATAGCAGTTGATCAGTGGCAGCAGCAGGGCACTGAGAGAATGAGGAAAGGAGGAGGTGGGGAGGCAGGAAGGCAGGGGGGCAGGGAAGTGGGGAACCTGATCAGCCCTGATTGCCAACCAGGCCTAGGGACCCTACCCATGCACAATTTTTGTGCACCAGGCCTCTAGTTTAAAATATTATATATTGATTGTTATATCCTTCGGATAACAAAATAAGAAGTGAGAATCTCTCACACAAAAATGAGTCACGCCGAAACCGGTTTGGCTCAGTGGATAGAGCGTCGGTCTGCGGACTGAAAAGTCCCAGGTTCGATTCCGGTCAAGGGCATGTACATTGGTTGCAGGCACATCCCCAGTGGGGAGTGTGCAGGAGGCAGCTGGTCAATGTTTCTCTCTCATTGACGTTTCTAGCTTTCTATCCCTCTCTCTTCCTCTCTGTAAAAAAATCATTAAAATATATATATTTTTTAAAAATGAGTCACCATTAGTAATGTTTCCATTATAATGTGTATTTGTTATATTGAATATTTTCTAAGATGCCAAAAGTAAAAAATTGAATCATATCTCAGAAGTAAATTGATATAAATTTGAACAATAATTAAAAATATTAGTCTCTCTTGCCGAAACCGGTTTGGCTCAGTGGTAGAGCGTCGGTCTGCAAACTGAAGGGTCCCAGGTTTGATTCCGGTCAAGGGCATGTACATTGGTTGCGGGCACATTCCCGGTAGGGGGCGTGCAAGAGGCAGCTGGTCAATGTTTCTCTCTCATTGACGTTTCTAGCTCTATATCTCTCTCCCTTTCTCTCTGTAAAAATATCAATAAAAATATTTAAAAAATATATTAGTCTCCTAGTTCTAGTGCTTCAGTAAGCTTGTCATACTTTCTCTATGAATTTTTGTTTACTCAAAAGGTTAATAATAAAATTAAATTAATTCACATATGAAAGCTTGTAATTCAAAGTATTCTTTATATATATATATATATATATATATATATATATATATATGAAGAATATATGTATATATATTTATGTGTGTTCATTCCATAGTTTTATGAAGCACCTACCATAAACAGTGACTCAATTATTAAGAGTATGTTGAATAAATAATGAAGAACTATTTCTTATCTCCAATTAGTTTACAATCTAATTTGAGACACAGAAAAAAATTGCATATATACACATCAGAGACACACACACATTACTATGTAAAAATGCAATGTAATTATATGCACTATTAGATAAAGGCTAAGTAAATAGTAAGAAAGGTTAACTGGCCAAAACCGGTTTGGTTCAGTGGATAGAGCATCATCCTGAGGACTGAAAGGTCCTGGGTTCCATTCTGGTCAAGGGCATGTACCTTGGTTGCAGGCACATCTCCAGTAGGGGGTGTGCAGGAGGTGGCTGATCAACGTTTCTCTCTCATGGATATTTCTGACTCTCCGTCCCTCTCTCTTCCTCTCTGTAAAAAATCAATAAAATATATTAAAGAAAAAGAAAAGAAAGAAAGGTTAACTGAGCAAAGATTAAAGGGTCAGAAGAGCATTATAAATAGCATGATGGAGGAAAACTTGAGATGTAAATTTGGGCAGAATCTGAATTAAAGGAGAAAGAAAGTCATTTCAAACCCTGTAAGAAGACTATTCCAAATAAAAAGAATCAGAACTTTATATGCTCTGATTTGGGAACAAAAAGTATTTTGGAAGAAGATCAAAGTCATTAGTATGAATGCATAAAATAAAGGAGAAAGAGAACTCTAGAGTAAGAGGTAAAAAATCTAGCCAAGGGCAATGTGTCAGGCAGAATAATGGTCCCATAAAAATGTGCATATCCTAATTCCTAGAACCTGTGAAGATGGCATGTTACATGGCAAAGGGGAATTAAGATTGCAGATGGACTTAAGGTTGCTCATCAGCAAACTTTGAAATTAGGAAATTATTCTGGGTTATCTGGGTGGGCCCAATGTAATCAATCACAAAGGCCCTTATAAATAAAAGAGGGAGGCAGAAGAGTCAGTATCAGATGCAAATAAGAAAGACTCACTCATTTCTGGCTTTGAAGATAGAAGCCGAGGGATGAGGGCAGACAAGAGAAACTGAAAAAGTCAAGAATAAGGATTCTCGCCTAGAGCCTCCTTAAGAAATATTGTATGCCTGCATATAAGCATAATCAATGGACATAGACAGTAGGGTGGTGAAAGCATGTGCTGGGGGTGGGAGTGGCTGGGAGAGGTCAGTGGGGGGGGGATGAGACACATGTAATACTTTCAACAATAAATAATTTAAATTAAACAGACACACACACACACACACACACACACACACACACACACACAGTTTTCTAGGCACCTTGATATTAGACCAGTGAAACCCATTTTGAACTTCTAATCTCCAGCACTATAGGATAATTTTTTATTGTTTTAAGCTACTAAATTAGTGTTACTTTGTAATAGCCGTAATAGAAAACTAATTCAGGCTATATCATATAGGGCCTCACAGATCTTTTAAAATATATTTTTATTGATTTCAGAGAAGGGAGAGGGAGAGATATATAGAAGCATCAATGAGAGAGAATAATGGATCAGCTGCCTCCTGCATATTCCCTAGTGGGGATCAAGCCCACAACCCCAGCATGTGCTTTGATCAGAATTGAACTGAGACTTCCTGGTTCACAGGTTCACACTTGACAACTGAGCCACAACAACAGGGAAGACCTCAGAGTCCTTTAAATTTTGTTCTAATTGTGTTGAAACCCACTAGAGAACATTAAATTAATAAAATAAAAACAACAACAACAAAGGATGTAGTATGTTTTAATGATTAATAATATTCTAGCTAATCTATGGAGAAAGCTCATAGAGTTATTGTAAACAAGGAGACTAGTAAGGAAGATATTAAAATAGTTTAGGTGAAGGAGTTGAAAACTTGTACAAGGATTATATTTACAGTCATAGTGGTTACTTCAAGTTATATTTTAAAATAGAGCAATCTGTATTATTGATATGAGCTATGCTTCACACGCCATTGCACAAACACACCTAAAACTGGTAACTGTTGGTTGAGGAAAGGTTTTGGGAATTAGTGAATGCATGCTACTTAAAGTCAAAGAACTTGAAGTGAATACTTTTAAAGACTACAGATGAAGAAAAGTGGTAAGAAGATTAAGCCATGGAATTATCTAACATGCAATATTTGAGACAAGGATAAAGATTTGGAAAACTAGAAACATAAATACTGGTTTGTAAAATAAAAGGAAATCAAGTGGAGTAGTTATACTAGAAGCCAAGTGAAATAGCATTTCAGGAAAGCAGGAGTGATCAGTTGTGTCAAAAACCACTGAAAAGCAAGAAAGAGGAAAGAGACAGAGGAGAGAGAGAGAGAGAGAGAGAGAGAGAGAGAGAGAGAGAGAGAGAGAGAGAGAGAGAGAGAGAACTATCAATAGGTTGCCTCCTGTAATACTCTGATCAGGGATGAAATCCACAATCTAGATATGTGCCCTGACTAGGAATGGAACCCAAAATCTTTTAATGTATGGGATGACTCCCCAACGAACAGAACAACCTCGATAGGACAGACTTGTTAATCTTTCTTTTACAGTTTATCTTTATTTTTGAAAGTATGAGATGTCCCTCTCTTCCCTCTATTGACCCTCACTCCTTCCCATGCTGTCACCTATCCAAGCCTTCACCACACTATTGTCTGTGTCTATGGATTGTGCATATATGCATGCAAGCTCTTTGGTTGATCTTACCCCAACCCCTTCCCTCTGAGAATCCTCATCTGTTGCATGCTTCCATATCTCTGGATCTATTTTGCTTGTCAGTTTAATTTGTTCATTAGATTTGTTAATCTTTTAATATTTATGTAGATATCAAATACATTCATTTCTTGATAATCCTAGAAAAAATATCAACAGAAATAAGAGGAAACATATCACTTGAAGACAGAGTATATTGGTAGAAAAATGAAGCATTTGGTAGAAAAATTGGAGCATTCATGTTCTGAAATCTAGTATTTGATGACAACTTAAGTTTAAGGGAGTTATTTAAAAATTTTTGAGCCAGAGAGAATTGGACTATAATCTTAAATTATACTTCAAACTCTTTTTAAAAAATATATTTTTATTGACTTTTTTAGAGAGAGATAAAAAGAGAGGGACAGAGAGCTAGAAACATTGATGAAAGAGAAACATTGACCAGCTGCCTCCTGCTCACCCCCCACTGGGAATGTACCTGGAAACAATGTACATGGCCTTGACCGGAATCGAACCTGGGACCTTTTAGTCTGCAGAACAAACCGGCTCTATCCACTGAGCCAAACCAGTTTTGGCAATATACTTCAAACTATTAATGGCTACTGTCCATTCTTCTACTCCCCTATAATGAACAACTCCTTTTCTCTGCCATCTAACAAAAGAAATATTTATGAATCAGTTTCATAATTAAATTAATTTAGAATTCTCAATTAATTTTAATAGCAGTCATGAAATCTAGCCAAGATAAAAAATTGTGTTCTCTGTTTAGCTGAACACTTTTAAGCAACCATTTATTTAACAAATGTTTTATATAGAAAATGATAGACACTATACACACTAATTAAAACTTGATTCATTTTAATTTTAAATGCCAAATGTGTAGTATTGCACATAAAAGCAACATTTAAAAATTTGATGCTTATGTGCTTACTAGCTTTAAATATTTACTTGTCTAGAATGTAGAAAACATGTAATTTTAAAAAATCAAAATATGCTAAAGTAAATGTAAGCAGTATCATGGAGTGTATTTTGCCCATTTATGCAAAGTCTATATGTATTTGAAGAGTGTATATATTAAACATATTTATACTTGTCTTGTTTTACCTTTTTAAAAAGTTTGTGGCATTTTAAATGCCAAAGAGTATAAAAAAAAGTATGGAGTAAATTCATGCATAATATAATAAAACAATTTAACATTCTTTTATGTATGACTAAATATATAGCTTACTTAAAAGAAAAAATATATGACTTAGGAAAAATTAAAATGACAATGCTAATCATAACACTTTTTCCATAGCTAGAGTATTTTCAGAAAATAATCTGTAGAAAACATTTACCCAGTTCTTCATTTCTGTTCCCTCAACCAGAAAAAAAAAAGGTGCTTTTGAACTTTATTTTATTGTCATTGCTTGATAATGTCATAGACATGGGAATAAAAAATGAAGTCTATATTTACCAATATTTGGCAACAACATGGCTGCCAAATCTCCATTAATTTTATTATCAAAGAGAAAAATATTAAATTTATCTATATTATATTAAATATTGGCTCAAAAATGGTGTAATAAAAGCATAATTTGGTGTCAAACTGATATTAAAATCTAGATTATTTATTATATAGCCTTATAACAACACTAATTTAAAATTATTGAACAATTGCAATATCTTATGCATTGAACTTAATTCATTTCAAAAATCATGATATTATTATAAAATCCTATGAAATATTAAAAAATAATTTAACAAAAATTAATGCTAGGAAAAAATTTGCTTTAACTATTAGCACCTCCATCCTTTTTTCATTTTACAATAGGAGATTTAAAATAATAATGTTGATACAGGTCCTGATACATACTAGTGATAGTAACTTAATTTATTTAAATAATTTTTAACATTTGCTGAGAAGCAAGTCATATAAAGAAGTCCTAGGTTAAACATAAAATATTAAAAATACAATTTTCAGAATTAATCAGTAACATTGTTATTAGAAAGCTCCAAGCCTTCATTAGCATTAAAAAAAATTTTAAAGAGGAAAAACAAACAAATAAAAACCACTAAATTAGAGACAAACTAAAATAACCTTACAAAAACTATGTAAAACAGTCAAAGGTCTAGAGCAGTAAAGAGAACGCCCACTCAAGAAAAAGCCACATTTAACAAATAGAAAATTTATGTAATTTTTCTTCACCCTCTCCTTCCCAGTATGGTGCCATTTTATGGAAACAATAGCTAAGTTCACAAATCTCTTTTAAATGTAAATGAATTAAAAATACCTTATTTATAATGTTCTAATGTGCCTGGGGCTGTCTGAAGGATTGATATCTGATTTATCTAACTTGGAGTTCAGGCTAGAGGTTAAGGGCAGTTGTATAACTTGAATGTCAGGCAAGAGGAAGCGGCAATACTGATGAGAAAGTGGCAGGGAGACAAAGTTCTACAGGCTAGGGTAAGTGACTCTGGGTGGAGGTATAGGGTAGATAATAAGGCACTGAGGAGAATCTGTGGAGAAGCTCTTTAGGAAAGTTAAACATTCAAAACCAGCTGTGTACCTGGGAATCAAAAGACACACAGAGGCCTGGAAGAGATGCATGATCAGAAAAGAACTGAAATACCTTTAGTCTTTACCTCAGACTGATCCCAGGAATCAAGGAATACCCAAATGAGTAGAGTATTTTCCCCACACAAAACCAGTCTGCAGAAACAGGAAAAGTTGGGTTTGTTCAATGCCTATTATTTTTCCTATTTTTTTTCAATTATAGTTTACATTCAATATTATATTGTATTAGTTTTAGCTATAGAGCATAGAGGCCAGACAATTGTACACTTTACAAAGTATTTGTACTTTTTGTTTCTATACCGAGTTGGCACACAAATGACCAATTATTAAGGCATACAAAATCTTAGGGAAATGTGGTACATTCAAAGGATAAAATCAATCTCCAGAATTGTCCCTGAGGACACATCGACATTGGACTAACCAGACAAAGACTTTAAAACTTCTGTCTTTTTTCTGTCTCTGGATCTGTTTTTTTGTTCATCTGTTTTTTTGTTCATCAGTTTATGTTGTTCAAGGACACATATGCAATACCTTAATCAATAAATAAATAAAATTAAAAAAAAAAACATTGTCTTGATATGTTCAAATAGCTAAAAAACAAAAAAAACAAAACAAAAACAAAACAAAACAAAACACAGACAAATAACAAAAGGAAATCAGAAGAACGGTATGTGGATAAATGCAAATTTCAGCAAAGAGAGAAAAAAAATTAAAAAGGAGCCAAAGAAAAATTCTGGAGTTGAAAAATATAATAATTGAATTTTAAAAAGCACCATAGGTATACAGGTATTCAACAACATATTTAAACATACCAAAAAAAAAAAGAAGAATCAATGAATTTGAAGTCATTAAATTCATAGAGTTTTTATAACTAAAAGAAAAAAGATTAAAGAAAAGTGAACAAAATCTAAGGTTTTTTTTGGATATCATAAATTGGACTAAATAAAAAACATTATAAGAGTCTTAGAAAGTGAAGAAAGGGCAGATTATTTGAAAAATTAATAAAAATATGTTACATAATTGAGATATATAAATATAATTAGTTAATTAAATTTGAGGAAATACAAGGATTTCCAAATATAAGAAGCTCCAGAAATTATAAAAAGAATAATTTCAGAGAATCATATTGAAGCTTATTATAAGCAAACTATTGACACATATAGACAAAGAGAGAATTTTGAAAGCAGTAAGAGAAAAGCAACTTATAATGAACAGTGATTCTCATAAGAATATCAGTTCTATTTTGCAGAAACTTTGTAGGGAAGAAAGCAGTGAGATGATATATTTAAAATGAACCAAAGGATTAAAAAAAAACAACAACAAAACAAAAACAAAACAGAATTCTATATCAGTTTCCATATATATTATAAAATAAATATGTAGGAAGAAAAAGTTTTGGGGATTTTTATTAGAGTTGATTAAATCTGTAGATCAATTTGGGGATAATGATAACAGCAATTTTAAATATTTCAATATATTATTTTCCTTTATTTAGTTACTAGAGGCCCAGTGCACAAAATTCATGCACGGGGCAAGGGGTGGTGTCCCTCAGCCCAGCCTACACCCTCTCCAATCTGGGACCCCTCGAGAGTTGTCCGACTGCCCATTTAGACCTGATCCTGGTGGTATTGGGCCTAAACCAGCAGTCAGATATGCCTCTCACAATCCAGGTCTGCTGGTTCCCAACTGCTCACCTGCCTGCCTTCCTGATTGTCCCTAACCGCTTCTGCCTGCAAGCCTGATCTCCCCCTAACCACTCCCATGCCAGCCTGATTGATGTCTAACTGCTCCCCCGCCAGCCTGTTTGCCTCCAACTTCCCTCCTCTGCTGGCCTGGTCACCCCTAACTGCTCTCCCCTGCAGGGTTGATCGCCTCCAACTGCCCTTCCTTTTAGGCCTGGTCCCTCTTAACTGCCCTGCCTTGCAGGCCTAGTGCCTTCCAACTGCCCTCCCCTGCTGGCCATCTTGTGGTGGCCATCTTGTGTCCACATAGGGACAGGATCTTTGACCACATGGGGGAAACTATTGTGTGTTGGAATGATGGTCAATCTGCATATTACACTTTTATTAGATAGTATAGAGGCCTGGTGCACAGGTGGGTGCCAGCTGGTTTGCCCTGAAGGGTGTCCCAAATCAGTGTGGGGGTTCCCTTGGGGTGTGGGGCGGCCTGGGTGAGTGGCTTATAGTGGTTTGTAGGCCAGCCACGCCCCCTGGTGATCCAAGCAGAGGCTCTGGTATCTGGAATTTATTTACCTTCTATAATTGAAACTTTGTAGCCTGAAGCAGAGCCAAGCCTCCTGCTCATTCTGTGGCCAGCAGGCATTTCTGTTTGGATTTGTTTACCTTCTATAATTTAAACTTTGTAGACTTGAGTGGATGCTCAGGCTGGCTAGGGCAGGTGGAAAGCTTGGCTTCCATTGCCTGGGAAACCCACGCCTCCCTCCTGCTCTCTGGCTGTAGCCATCTTGGTTGGGTATATTTGCATACTCACCCTGATTATTGGTGGGCGTGGCTTATGGGTGTAGTGGAGTGATGGTTATTTTGCATATTACTCTTTTATTAGGTAGGATTCTTAAATTTTCTACAGAGATATCTTATAGTTTTCAATGTATATGTTATATGCATTTTCTAAAATTATAACTAATTTTATTAGTTTCCTAGAACTACTGTAATAAGTTATCATAAATTTGGTGTCTTACAGTGAGAAACTTTTCTTTTACATCTATGAAGGTGGGAAGTCTAAATTAACTTATCTGGCCAAAACCTGTTTGGCTCAGTGGATAGAGCATAGGCCTGCGGACTGAAAGGTCTCAGGTGCGATTGCGGTCAAGGGCATGTACCTTGGTTGCAGGCACATCCCTACTGGGGGGTGTGCAGGAGGCAGCTGATCAATGTTTCTCTCTCATCAACGTTTCTAACTCTCTATCCCTCTCCCTTCCTCTCTGTAAAAATCTAATAAAATATATTTTAAAAATTAATTAATTAATTAATTAACCTATCACTTTCTCTGGAGACTCTAGAAAAGATTCTATTCCTTGCCTCTTCCAGTTTCTGTTGGCTGTTAGCATTCTTTGGCTTGTGGCAACATCTCTCTAGTCTATTCTACTTCCACATTTCCTCTTTGCTTCTCTTCTAAGAATACTTCTGGATTTAGGTAATATCTAGAAAATCTAGACTAATCTCCTTGTTTTAGGATCCTTAATTCATTACATCTATAAAAACTCTTTTTACAAATAAGGTAACATTCATAGTCTCTAAGAATTAGTATACTGGCATATTTTTTAGAAGGTCAGTTTAACCAACATTTTTCTGTCTTATGGTTTTTGATAATGTGAATATTTTGTGTGTTTTTTTATATCTAATCATTTTACATAGAAATAAAATAAATACAAATGATTTTTGTATGTTGACATTTTATCATAAGACTGATAAGCTTACTAATTAGTACTACTATGCATCCTGAAATTCTTCAGAATAATGTTTGTAAATAGTTAGGTCTCTTGTAAATAAATATAGTTTTATTTCTAGCTTTTGTAACTTTATGATTTTTTTTGCCTTTTACACTTGACTACATACTCCAGTAAAATTGTCAATAGAAGTAGTAAAAGTTAAGATACTTTTTTATATTCAGTTATAATGGGAAAGTTTTCAATATTTCACCAGGTATGTTATTAGTTATAATTTATTTAAATGCCTTTTATGTTGAGAAACTTCCAGTCTGTTAGGAGAAAAGTCATGAAAAAAGATATCAAGTAGTAATTCTAAAAAATGAAATAACTTTTAAATGCTGGTAAGCATTTGATTTCCTTGAATGCTTATGGTAAACATGCAAATACATACAATTTTGTATGTAAAACAACTTGACAACAATATTTTATATACTTTTACACAATATTTCAATAAAGTACAAAAATAATGTAGAGAATATTCTAGGTATTTCTATGGTATAGATAAAAGTCAAATTAAAATATTTTAAGAATAGGTAAGAGATAAGATAATTAAGGGAGCAGAAAATGAACACTCCTTTGAGATTTCTGAAAGATAACAATGCAGGATCAAACTACTCATTAAGACTTCATGATATTACTAATGTCTTAAATACTCTCTGAGTATTTAAGACATTAGTACCTTTAGTACTCTACCTTTACTTCAAATGTCACCTGCCATATCTAAATGAATAATTTTCATTTACATGTGGGCTGCAGGCATTTTATTCCACATTGCACTTTTGTTAACAGCTAGTTCTACCACTGTGGGAGTTTGTAGAATAAAGCGGTGAAGTGTATGCTTTCTGAAGCTTTACTGCCTGCATTCTATTTTATTTTTTCAGAAGCTTAGGATAATACCGTATTTGCCGGCATATAAGACGATTTTTTGGCCCTGAAAAATATGCCTCCAAGTGGGGGGTAGTCTTATACGGCGAGTATATAAAAAACTCTGTATTTTGAGTGGAAATGTTAGTGGGTCGTCTTATACCCCCAGTCCTCTTATACGCCGGCAAATACAATATTTTCAGGGCCAAAAAATAGTCTTATACGCCGGCAAATACAGTATTTCAAAACTTAAACAGGTCAGCTATATATTTGCTATATGGCACATACCTTCAAATTCAAATAGAACAAGGATGAAAGTAATATTAATATATTCAATGTTTACATTTTGATAAGTTATGGCCATTGTTAGTGATGGTTTTAGATGTTTCCTTAGAAATCGGTCATTTTCAAATATTAAATGCTTTATCTCTGAGATAGGTTTAATTCAATTTTAGGAAATAATTTAACACTATTCAGAATTATTACAAAATAAGCTCTGACTTGACAAATACAATTCCAAAAAACATGTTTAAGTAGAAAGCCTTTTAGTTAAATCACGACATATATACTTATTTCCAAAATATCAAATAATATCCTTAGTGTCTTATAGGTATTTTAGTACAGATGCACTGTATCACTCAGAAATCTGCTCTTTCTATTGCATAAGCCACCTTTGAAAATGATTCAATGCTTCAGCAGGTTTTGAATGTTTTTAAATGATTTTCCAAATTTGGCAAGACCTACACAACAATCTGTAGATTGATTCCTATGTGCATATGTACATTGTTCAAATGTGGGCCATAATGTGCACACAAATATTCAACTTAATTAGAACTCTCAGAATTTTTGAAATTAAAAAGAGACACTGGGAAAACATTAATTAGAGTCAAATAAGATTGAGAATGCCTGCTGTTAGTTAGCTCAAATTGTTTCTCTTGTTTTTTATCACATATATTGTACTCAGTTCATCTGAAACTGCTGTGACCACCATCAGGTTAAGGCAGTGGTCAGCAAACTGTGGCTCATGAGCCACATATGAGTCTTTGGCCCCTTGAGTGTGGCTCTTACACAAAATGACATGAGCTGTGTGCACATACAGGGTGATTAAAACTTCATGGCCCATGCACAGAAGTCAGTTTTCGGCTCTTCAAAAGAAATTTAAATCATTATACTGTTGATATTTGGCTCTGTTGACTAATGAGTTTGTTGACCACTGGGTTAAGGTAACTGTGGGGCTTTGTTCTGATCCCTAGTCCCTATACTCAGGAGTTCTAACTTGATTGTTCTGGGGAAGATCCCAAGCCTGAATGGATGATTGATTCACATGTGTACTCCAGATTAAGACTGTTGCTGTAGATGAGCTGCACTAGTTCAGCCTTCAAGCCCAATCCCGACTTTCCTGAAAGACCTTCTAATAGGCAGAATTTGTAAACTATGTTCCAAAAATATCACACCCTAAACCAGGGGTGGGCAAACTTTTTGACTCGAGGGCCACAATGGGTTCTTAAACTGGACCGGAGGGCGGGAACAAAAGCATGGATTGAGTGTTTGTGTGAACTAATATAAATTCAAAGTAAACATCATTACATAAAAGGGTAAGGTCTTTTTTATTTTTATTTATTTCAATAGTTTAGAACAGCCGAACAGGCTGGATCCAGCCCTCGGACTGTAGTTTGCCCACAGCTGCCTTAAACCCTAGAAAATGAGAATATAGTGAAATATCATGTTGATAATTTATGTTACATGATGTGTCACAGTTGGTCTTTATGTTGCACTAGAGGCCTGGTGCATGAAATTCATGCACAGAGGTGTGTGTGTCCCTCAGCCAAGCCTGCACTCACTCCAATATGGGACCCCTTGAGGGATGTCTGACTGCCCTTTCACAATCTGGGACTGCTGGATCCCAGCCACTCTCCTGTCTGCCTGCCTGATTCCCCTAACTGCTTTTGCCTGCCAGCCTGATCACCCCCTAATCACTCCCCTGTCTTCCTGATTAAAGCCTAACTGCTGCTCTGAAAGCCTGGTTGCCCCCAACTTCCCTCCCCTGCTGACTTAGTCAACCCTAACTGTCCTCCCTTGGTTGCCCCTAACTGTCCTTACCTGCCAACCTGTTCACCCCAGTTACCCTTTCCTACTGGCCTTGTCGCCTCTAGCTGCCCTCCTCTGCCAGCTTGGTCCCCCTAACTGTCCTCCCTTGCCAACCTGGTTGCCCCTAAATGCTTTCCCCTGCAAACATCCTCACCCCCAAACTGTCCTCCTCTGCCAGCTTGGTCCCCCTAACTGTCCTCCCTTGCCAACCTGGTTGCCCCTAAATGCTTTCCCCTGCAAACATCCTCACCCCCAAACTGTCCTCCTCTGCCGGCCATCTTGTGTTCACATGGGGGTAGCCATCTTTGACCACATGGGGGAGGCCATCTTGTGTGTTTGAGTGATGTTCAATTTTCATATTACCTCTTCATTTTATAGGATTATTTGGTAGGCTTCATTTGGTCATGTGAACTCTTAAAAGCAGAGAGGTATCTCCATCTGGTGGCAGAAGGACAAGTGAAGGAGATTCAAAGCATGGAATTCTTTAATGTATTTTTCTTTCTTTTCTTTCTTTAGTGTGTGTGTGTGTGTGTGTGTGTGTGTGTGTGTGTGTGTGTGTTTGATGAAAGGGGTGTCGTGAAAAGGATTGAGCCATGGCCTGTAGAAGAGGAGAGCATGCCCTGACTGAGAGCCAGTAATAAAAGGGAACACTCAATAATAAAACCCCAAGGAACTGGATTCTACCAACAACTTGAATGAACTTGGAAGCAAATTTCCCCCAGATACTTCAGATAAGATTTCAACCTGGTTGAATTCTGAATCTGGTATTATGAGATCTTCAGCAGAGAACAATCAAGCTCACTAGAACTTCTGACCTGCAGAAATGTGATCTAATTAATGGGTGTTTTAAGCCACTATGTTAGTGGTGATTTGTTACTCAAAAAATATAAAACTCAGGTGAACTCAACAAAACTTTTTA
Source organism: Vespertilio murinus (assembly GCA_963924515.1). Classification (NCBI taxonomy): domain Eukaryota; kingdom Metazoa; phylum Chordata; class Mammalia; order Chiroptera; family Vespertilionidae; genus Vespertilio; species Vespertilio murinus. Next base: position 116,351,323 of record OZ004706.1, read on the forward strand.
AACCAGATCTCCAGGCCTAGATCTGTTGTTCGTGTTTTTATAAAGCAGTGCTCAAAACTTAATTCCTAGCCCAAGTATTTCCAACTATCCTGTATCTCAATTATGACCTTTGTTCATCCACTACCTCCCAATATTCTTTGCTTAAAGTAATTTATACTACATTTTCAGTGAGTTAATCACCCACTAATAAAACATAAAATCCCTATTCCTTCTCTTATGACCAAAAATATTTCTTCCTTAAAACACCTTTTTCCTGGTCAAACCACTACCCCACCTCAAACGATGCTCCCCATTATTAATTCTAGCCTAATCATCACCAGCTTCTAGGAAAATCAAGCAATAAAAAGCAATACAATGAAATGCATACATGGCTTTGTGATCCCTGCCATTGTTTAAACTCTTTCTCCTACCAATCTTTCCTTCACTCCTAATAATTGACATATTTTAAATCTTAAAAACTATTTCTCAAAAAAAAGTCATTGGTCATTTCTTTGATTGACTTTATGTACTGTACATATAACTTTTTTCCTGAATACTTTGCCCCAGAGTCTCTTAACCTCCTTAGAAAGTTAAGAGATACTTTTTTCCTTAATGCCTCCTCAACAACAGGAACTTTTGATTCTGCTATCATCAAATTTCTACAATGAACAATTCACGCATGCCTCTTTAGGAAAAAAACATAGTAATTCCTTAATCATAAAAAAAATCATAAGGTTTTCTTCTTATTAGGTCACCCAGTTCAAGGGTCCTCCTTCCTTCTGTACATACTTTTTTTCATTTATTTTCTCTTTTAAAATATGTTTTGTTTTTTTTTAATGTTGCTAGTATTATAGATATCTCCCATTTTCTTTCCCTCCCTCCCCCTCCTAGGCCTAACCCCCCCTCCCCCCCCCCTAGGTCTTTACTACCCTATTGCCTGTGTCCATGGGCTATGGGCTATGCATGTAAGTATATAAGTTCTTTGATTTATCTCTTCTCATTCCCCATCCCACATGGAGGTATGTCATTCTGTTCCATGTCTCCCTGCATTGGGTCTTATTTTGTTGGTTAATTAATTTTGTTCATTAGATTTCACAATAAGTGAGATCATGTGATATTTGTCTTTCTCAGTTTAGCTTATTTCAATTAACATAATATTTACCAGGCCAATCTATGCTGTCCCAAGTAAGAGATTTATTTATTTTCTTACCTAGCAAAAAAGTTCATAGCACATTAATTTATTAAAAACATTTATTTGTTAAATTCCTGGCCTTGCATAGCAAAAACACTGACCATGGAAGACTCTATAATTTACTTTTGTGCATTGTTAGAGTCATAATAGAGGGCATGTTGCAAAAAATGATAAATTCAGGCTCAAATACCTTAAATATGGCCCAGCTGGCATGGATCAGTGGTTAAACAGCAGCCTATAAGCCATGAGGTCATGGTTCAACTCCCAGTCAGGGCACATGCCCAGGTTGCAGGCTTGACCCCCAGAAGGGGGCATGCAGGAAGCAGCCTATCAATGATTCTCTCTCATCATTGATGTTTCTATCTCTCTTTCACTTCCTCTCTCAAATCATCTCACTTCCTCTCTGTAAAATATCAATAAAATATACATTTTTATTTTATTTTATTTTTAAAAAAATATATTTTATTGATATTTTACAGAGAGGAAGGGAGAGAGATAGAGAGCTAGAAACGTCGATGAGAGAGAAACATTGACCACCTGCCTCTTGCACATCCCCTACCGGGATGTGCCCGCAACCAATGTACATGCCCTTGACCGGAATTGAACCTGGGACCTTTCAGTCCGCAGACAGATGCTCTACCACTGAGCCAAACCGGTTTCGGCAAAATATACATTTTTTAAAGAACTTTAAATATGAATGCAATGTTTTGCTGTCTCATATGTATGCAGTATATTCCCTTTTGGAAAATCATTCTTGTTCACATAGTCAGTGTCCAATCATATTGTGAAATTTTTGAATTGTAGGTTATCTTTCTGCGCAGATTAGGATTCAAGTTTTAAATTAATAGTTATTAATTAATACAGGTCTATAATGTAGTGTGCTTTACTACTTTAAATACTGTTTATAATGTTATTATATTTATAACTCTAATGAATAAAATCACTTACATTTCTGTTTTATTCTTGTTTGCTTACTTTAAGTTAAGCAGATTAAATTTAAGTCATTTTCAATTTATAAGTTATATCTCCTTAAATATTTTAAACTGTATTTCAACTTTAATATATGCAATTTTCTTTGGAACATTTCCATTTTGTGTATGACATAGTAAGAAAACTTTTGTAATGATTAAACATCTCTTAAATCTAATAAAATAAATTAAGCACAATAAAGTTAAAGTTTGCTTAAACAGTTCATACTGCGTACACACTAAATCAAATAAATTATCTTATACACTCCAAATTTAAATCTCAAAGCAAAAATTTAGTTACCCAATTTCATATTTTACATTCTAATCTGAAACCTAATATATCAGATCCTTTAATTTACTAACTTGTTATGTTATGTGATAAAGGTAAACAGATTCCTTTTAAATTTAATAGAAAATTGCTAGCAACCTGGGTTTGATTTGTTATCCTAGAATTTAATAATAAAGCTTGCTGACAAAAAAATACTTAGGGGAAGAACTTAATCATTGCAAGGGTTAGAGATTGTTATCCTAAACAGAGAAGGGTTTGTTAATCAGCCAGAGAGTAGATATGCAAGTGTTGGGCCTGAAAAATGCATACTTTCAATTTTTGTAACTTTTTCCAAATGAGCATGGGTATTTCAAGTAGATATCTTAAAAAGCAATTGGTTTCAAATCTACGGATTTGTTCACCAGTGGGATCCCTCAGCCTGGCCTGTGGGAATTAGGTGAAACTGGCAGTCTGACATCCCCAGGGGGGTTCAGAGTGTGATAGGGCACAGGCCAGGCTGAGGGACTCCTCCAGGGCACAAATCTGTGCACCAGGCCTCTAGTATGTATATAAAATCTTTGGCTAATCTCTTCACACCCTTCACTCTCCCTCCTTCCCTCTGAGATTCATCATTTCCATGTTTCCATGCCTGTGGTTTCCCCTCCTACATTGAGCATCTGCCCCCTGGTGGTCAGTGCATGTCATAGCTACTGGCCAGTCAGCCTGTCAGCCAGTCACTTAGGCTTTTATATATATAGATTTCTCTGCAACTATGGTATGTATCAATAGTCCATTACGTTGTAGTTAGGAGTAATGTATTCTATAGATTTACCACTTTTTGTTTATTCATTAATTTGATAAAGAACATTTGAATTTTTTTCAGATTTTACAAATAAAGCTGCTATAAACATTCATATTCACGTTTTTGTATGGACAAACAGCTTTATTTCCTTTCGGTAATATTTAGAAGTTGACTGTCTGAATCACATGTTAGGTAAGTATATAACTTTTTAAGATAGTAAAAAAAATTTTTTACAGCAGTTGCACTATTTTACAAGAATTCCAATTCCTACATACATGCCTGACAATAGATATATTCAGTCTTACCTTTCAACGATTTCTAGTAGTTCTGTAGTAGTATCATATTATGAGTTAATTTTGCATTATCTAATGACTTATAATATTGAGCTTTTTCCTACATATGTATTTGCAATCTGTCAATCTTTTGTAATAAAATGACTGGTAAAATCCTTTCACAATATTGTTATTGCATTATTATTATTTGTTATTAAGTTTTACATACACTTTATAGATTCAGAATGGAAGTCCTCCAGACACGAGCTTTATAGATATTTCTTCCCAATATGTGGTTTATCTTTTATAGTCTTAATAATGTCTTTCAAGTAGCAGTTTTTAATTTGGTGAGGTCTAATTGAATAATTTGTTATTTCATGAATATTATTTTTGGTGTCATAACTAAAAATTCTCTGTGTAAACCAGGATCACAAAAATATTTTGTTTTGTTTACTTGTAGAAATTATACAGTTTTAGTTTTATATTTGGATCCATAATATTTTGAATTAATTCTTGTATATATTGTGACTTATGAATCCAAGTTTAGATTTTTACATATGGATGTCCAAATGCTCCAGTATATTTTTTCCTCTGCATTGCCTTTGCACCTTTGGCAGAAATCAATTTTTATGTGTGTTGGACTATTTCTGGACATACAATTGTTTAATTGTGCTAATTGTTTACCTCTAGCATATTCTATTCACTATTATAGCTTTATAATAAAGCTTGAAGTCATGCAGTTAGTACTCCAAATTTGTGTTTTTGTTTTTTTTTTTAATTTTAAGGTTTTTGGTGTTTTGGGTTTTTTTGTTTGTTTGTTTGTTTGTTTGTTTGTTTGTTTTGTAGCTATGCTAGGTCATTTGAATTTCTTTATGAATTCTTAAAATAACTGTTATTTTTTAAAAGATTCTTATTAGATTTTAAATAGGATAATTTTAAATCTAATTGTTATTTGAGGGAGATTAAATATTTTAAAATGTTAAATATTCTCATCCATAAGCATATCTCTCTCTCCATTTATGTTTATTTTCTTTAATTTCTCTCAACAGTATTTTATAGTTTACAAAGTAGAGATTCTCATATCTCTTCCAATATTTTTTCTTCTGATTTCCTATTTTTGATGTGATTATAAATGGTATTTATTTTATTTTTCAATTATTTATTGCTAATGTAAAGAAATACATTTTTAAATATTGACCTCGTATTCAGCAATGTTGTTAAATGTGCTTACTCCAGTAGCTTTTTTGTACATTTCAGTGGATTTTCTATTAATTATGTCATTTGTAAATAAGGAGGTTTTACTTCTTCCTTTTCACTCTGGATGTGTTTTATTTCTTCCCTTATTGTCTTATCAGAGCTTCTAGTATTATGTTAATTAGAACTAAGGATAATAAACATGCTAGTCATGTTTTTGATTTAAAACAATCAGTTTATCATCATTAAATGTGGTATTAGCTATAGGTTATCATAGATTAAAGAAGTTTATTCTATCTTAGTTTTATGAAAGGTTGTCTTTGTGGTTGTTTTAAAGTACAGAAAAAAAATTATTGGAAATCTCTTGAATAGGTTTTAAAGTATCACCCAGTATTTCCAAAAAAGGTAGGCTGGAGAAGGGGAGGGACTATTCTCCCTGGAGACAGATGACTGCCCCCCCCCTCCCCCCAGTTCTGCAGAGGTCAGCCTAGGCTCATACTTTAATTGTACAGGGCTGAGGGGCAGGGACCAGCCTTGACCATTGCTTTGTTCCTCCCTGGCTTGGCACAAAGTCAGGGCTCAGTGTCCCTGGACTCTCACTGAGAGACTCCAGAAGAAAGGATTCTGCCTATACAGGCCATTGAGAGTCAAAGAGGAAAACAGCTAACAGGCCTTCCATACTTAGCCTCCAAAGGAGGGCAGTGGCTGGGATATTGGGGTTGGGGGGTAGCAGGACAGGGAACAGATAACTTACAAATGCCTCCAACCTTCATAGCACAGGGGCCATGAGGGTAAACCTGGATTGGTTTAGCAGGCCCTGGGTGTGTTCTGGCCCAAAGATAGAAGGGTCAGGTGGACACTCCTGCTGGGAACATTTCTTTGTGCAGAGAACACAGGCACAGGGGCAGGGTTTGGCCTAATGGAGATGTCATCAGAGCCCACTCCAGCCCTCAGAGATCATCAATGTCACATGCATTTCCGAAAAGCAACCGAGGGCCATGTGCCCCACTGCAGTACAGTCGCTGCCAGTGAATACCCCTGGTGGGTCAGGAGGAAAGGGGCAGGCCTAGGTTTCCCTGGCTCAGAATACCAGTTAGGCTGGGAGATGGACAGACAGCACAAGTGGCTGAGGCCAGGCATTTGACTTAACCAAGTAACAATTCCTGAAGGATTAAGTCAATAATGTGCCCAGCTTTGATTTCTCAAAAAGAAACCAGTAAACCTCAGGCCAGGCCAAGGGTGGATAAACTTTTTGACTCGAGGGCCACAATGGGTTCTTAAACTCGACTGGAGGGCCGGAACAAAAGCAACCTGACCATGCTGGCACTCTCATCTTGGGCTGCTGGTGAAGGAGCGGAGGGGAGAGCAAGAGAACCCTCTGCTCTTTTGGCTCTGCGGGCCAGATAGAACAGCCGAACGGGCTGAATAGTTTGCCCTCAGGCCATAGTTTGCCCAAGGCTGGTATAGACCCTGGAATTAGAGGGTGATGGCCAGGCCCAGGTGAAACAAGGAAACCAGCTCTGAGAAACAAGTGAGTACCCCAGGATGGGCCTGTTTGGACTTCCCCAGACCCACCAGAGGAAACACATAGCATCCTTGGGAGTCACCATGTTTAGCTCCTAAAGCTTGCTGGACTGCCAGAGCAAAGCTGGTCACTCTGCAGGTGCCGTGAGAGATCAAAGTCTCCACGGGGAACGTGTAGGTAAAGCCTGTTGTCAGTGCAAATGCAGCAAGTCTGGGAGGTCTTTGCCCTGCCAGCCCTACTCTTGGCTCCCACCTTCTATGTATGGGAAGGGAGATCCCCCAGAGCAGCAACCTGGGATCTGAGGAACTTACTCAGGAAGAGGTCCTTCTTCACCTTCCCCAGGTGAAAAACATCTAACCTCATACATAATTTCTCTATGAAATGTCTGACTTTTCTGAAAATAATAAACATTTACCATGTCCTCTAACCAAGAAGCATCAACAGGGGAGGGAAGAGAAGAAAGAGAACCTTTGCTGTGACTCCCAATGGGATTCAGTCCCATGTAGATGAGGAGCTGAGAACGGGCAGACACCACAGCTTCTCAGACCCTCTGTTAGAGGAGGGGCTGGCACAACCTTCAAGGCTGGGAATGGCCGACTTTCAAGTTCTCATCTTGGGAAGAGGCCTGTCAAGTACAGGCCCAGGGACAGAAAGGAGGGAGGAAGAAAAAGCCAAAACTAAAGGAGATAGCACAGGTGAGGAGCCCTTCCTTCTTCCTCCCAGCACTGTCTCCCTCCTTTCTCTGCCTCCACACCAGTCTCTGAGCCACCAGCTGGAATGTCAGAGGGTTGGTGATAATGGCAGGCAGGCGAAGGCGGGGGCAGACTGAGGGCGGGGGCCAGCAGTGGGAAGAAGGAGAGGGCAGCCATTGGGAATAGATGCTGATGGATGGTGGGAGCAGCAGGCCCTGCAGCGGGCCCTTTTGTTACCATTTTCAAGGCCAGAGGCTGAGTGTTCTCAATGCTCTAACAGGCCTTGGAAGCTGCCATGGAGTCTCCAGGAGGGGCAAGAGCAGGGGCTTCTGGGTCCCCACAGGGGAAACCAGCCTCCTCTCCACCTGGCTTGGAGCAGGACGAGGGATGGGAGCAGCTCATGAGTGGGAGGCTCTCTGTCTCCTGGGACCACAAAAAGGGGATGCTGCTGGTACCCCAACACACCAGCTTTTATTGCAGTTTCCAGAAAGACACCACATTTTTAGACATTCTTCTTGGGCACAGTCAGCCACTGTAGTAGTAAGTCCAAGTCCTTAGCCAAGGACTGTGGCCCAGTATCTATTCTCAGCTGAGGGGGATTCTGAAATTCAGGATAGAAGGTCCCCCAAGTCCATAGGAAGATTGTCATCTTTAGAAAAAAGCCGGTTTGAAGTTGATCATGAAAATGTCTCATAGATATTGCCACTGCTGCCATCTCTGGAGCCATCAGAGCCCTAGGATTCTCTATCAGATTGGCCTCTTCCAGTTCTAAATTCTTGGGAACAAACATGGCAAAACGTATGTCTAAACTCGTCAGTGTCACCTGGTTAATGTGTTTGTTGACAAAAGCCTCCACTTTTTGGGCAAAGATGTCCTCCAAGACATCGTGGGGAGAGGCCCATCCCTCACTGCTGTTTGTAGTTTCAGTATCCACGGCTGCTAGAAAGCGTGGCAGCACAGTGAGCCCCATCAGAAGGGGTGCAGATTGCCAATCTCTCCTGATCGGCCTGGGCACCACAGGCAGGGGGTTGGGAGCAGGGGACCCCGCCTTCTTTCCAGGGAATCATTAGCTGGGATGGAGGGGAGGTGGAGACAGAGGTGGTACACACTTCTTGAGAATCTCCCACAGAAAGATATGTTACTCCATTGTCCTTGCCAGTAATATTGTAATTGCAGGGGTAAGTAGACGAGGAGATGGGACAGGGATAGTCCACAATGTAATCAATGATAACCCCCAGGAAAAGTGCGTCTTGTCAAATTGCCTGGTGGACATGAATGCCAATAAATTCTGTAAGCACAAGAAAGACGCTGGTGCCCTGAGGGGTGCCCTCTGTCCCAACACGAACTGTCTGGAAACATTTCCCTAAGCCATTCAGTTGAACTTCACCAAAATATATCCTGTATAATATGACATATTTATGTCCTTGTTTTCTGGAGATCCTATAAGCTGTTGTCACCCTCGTTATAGCCAGGAGAGACTTCAGCAGCAAGGACAGTCTGTTGTTTACCATGAAGGAAACTTTGATTTCTTTATCACACTTTTCACTCATTTCAAGACACCAATTTCTAGTTCCATGGAATGTCCCTCAGATGTCTTGAGTGAGATTTCCACACACATAGGTCTCCTGACGGCAGGCAGCTAGTTGCCCTGCCAGGGCCTTCTTTACTTTTGGTGTAACCTTTGGCATGTCTTTGATTGCTAAATTGAACCAATCTGAACTCGTTGGGGATGAAGATGAATGAGTACAAATCTTCTCACCAAGTGCAGCCTGGACAATCACTTGAACAGTCTTGAGGGGAAATTTTAATTAACTTCTCCAGGCCTTTCTGTCCTGGGATTGAGATCAGTCCCCTTTGCCAATAGGAATCTGCAAAGCTGCGGCAAGAAGCATGGTTCAGGCTCTCATTGTGGAGGCAGGGACCTGGGGATGGCCAGCTGTGCCTCCTGACTGAGGGCTCCGAGCACCACAGCAGCTGTGCCGGGTCTGCATGGCAGATGGACTCCTCATGCCTCAGGAGGCTCATAGATCGAAGACCCCCAGGTGCTCGCTCTCAGGACTAAGTGAGTTGTAGCACTTCCATAGACGAATGTTCTTAAAGACTCTCCCCGCACAGCTCAAGCTATCATTCCTGCCATAAGCTCCCCGGTCAGCTGCTCCTTAAAGCCACCATCCTTAGTATTCTGGTTGTGTGCTTTTTAAATTGATTTTAGAGAAAGGGAGGAAGGGAGAAAGATATCTCTAATTTGTGGTTTCACTTATTTATGCATTCATTGGTATTCTTGGATGTGCCCTGTCCTTGGACCAAATCCGTAGCTTTGGCATAATGGGAGTGGGCTGCCACCAACTGAGCTCCCCAACCAGTGCCTCGGAGAGGTTTTATGAGGACCAGAAATTTAATTTAGACTTTTTTTTAAAATTCTGTGTCTATTGAGATGATAATGTGAAGTTTGTATTGTTAAGGTTGAGTTATGGACTAAGTTGTGTCACATTCAAATTTCAGATAGTAAAGACCCAATCCCCAGTACCACAGAATGTGACTGTGTTTGCAGATTAGGGCCTCATTCAATCTGATTGGTGTTCCTCTAAGGAGAGATTAGAATACTGAGAAACACTAGGAATTCATATGCAGAAAAAAAGTGGGGGAAAAACCACATGAGAACTCAGAGAGGCCTCAGTGGAAATCAAACCTGCTAGGGGACACTGTGATTGCTTATTTTTTCCATTTAAATTTTACTTTTATATTATAATTGACATACAATATAATATTAGTGTCAGAAATACAACCCCAGGTTTATATCCCATCTAATAAAAGAGCAATATGCAAATTAACCATCACTCCAACACACAAGATTGCTGCTCCCATGTGGTCAAAGATGGCTTCCCCCATGTGGACACAAGATGGGCCCCATAATATGGCCAGCAGGGGAAGGAAGTTGGGAGGGCCCAGGCCTGCAAGGGACAGCAATTGGGGGCAATAAAGCCTGCAGGGGGGGGCAGTTAGGGCAGACCAGGCTGGCAGAGGAGGGAAGTTGGGTATGACCGAGCCTGCAGGGAAGGGCACTTGGGAGGGACACAGGCCTGCAGGGGAGAGCAGATGGGGGAAGCAGGCCTGCAGGGGAGGACAGTTAGGGGCAAACAGGCTGGCAGGGGAGCAGTTAGGCATCAATCAGATCAGCAGGCAGGAGTGGTTAAGGGCAATCAGAAAGACAGGCAGGTGAGTAGTTGTGAGCCAGCAGTCCTGGATTGTGAGAGTAATGTCTGACTGCTCGGTGGGACTGGGCATAAACGAGCAGTCAGACATTCCTCGAGGGGTCTCAGATTGGAGAGGGTGCAGGCTAGGCGGAGGGACACCCCACTGTACACGAAGGCCCTGATAGGCCCTGATTGCCAGCAAGGCCTAGGGACCCAATACATGCACAAATTTTATGCACCAGGCCTATAGTTGTATATATGCAACATTTCTTCTTTATCCATTCATTTATTAGTATACACTTAGTATACTAATATCTTGATTCCATATCTTGATTATTGAAAATATTGCAATAAACATATGGATGTATATATTTTTTCAATTTAGTATCTGAGTTTCTTCGTATAATACCAAGAAATGAAGTAGCTGGGTCCTTCTTTATCATTTGTTATAGCCCTTTTTAAGTTTATTTTGTCTTCTATTAGTATTGCTATCTCAGATTTTGTTTGTTTTGCTTATATTTTCCTGAAATATCTCTTTGAATCCCTTTAATTTTATTCTGTGTGTCTTTCTATCTGAAGTGAATCTCTTATAGACAACACATGTGATGGTATTGTTTTATTATCTCTTCAGTTTCCTTATGTCTTTTGATTGGAGCATTTAATCATTTACATTTCAAGTAATTGTTTTCAGATATGCATTTAACAATTCATGTAGTACTGGTTTGTGGTGATGGACTCTTTTAGCTTTTTCTTGTCTGGAAGCTCTTTATCTGTACTTAAATTAAAAATGATAGCTTTGTTGGGTTGAGTGATTTTGGTTGTAGGTCCTTAACTTTTCATCACTTCTAATATATTTTGCCAATCCCTTCTGGCCTGCAAAGTTTCTGTTGAGAAATAAGCTGACAGTCTTATGGGAACTCTCTTGTAGATAACTAACTGCCCTTCTCTTGTTGATTTTAAGATTTTCTCTTGACTTTAACCTTTGGGATTTTAATTATGATATGTTCTGATATGAGCCTCTGTGAGTTCATCTTGTAGACACCTAGCTTGACTGTTAAGCTCCAGAACTGTGAAAAATAGATTTTTGTACTTAAGACAGTTAATCTGTGGTATTTTGATATAGCAGACTTAGCAAATTAATACTAAAGATGAATTATATCTGATTTCTAAAGACAAATTATAGATCACTTTTAGATTTACACACAAAAAATTGAGAGGGAACCATAGATATTTCCTATATTTACCTGGCATAGCCTCACTCAGTATCATAGAGAAATGTAATTATTTTTTTCTTTAACCAAGGATGAACTTACATTGATACATTATAATCACCCAATGTCCATAGTCCATAGTTTATTTTAGGGTTCACACATTTTTTGTTGCACACTCTGTGGGTTTAGATAAGAGTATATATATATATATATATATATATATATATATATACACACACACACACACACACACACACACACACACACAAACTAACTAGAGGCTAGAGGCCTGGTGCATGAAATTCATGCATGGGTAGGGAAGGGTCCCCTCAGCCCAGCCTGCACCCTCTCCAATCCAGGACTCCTTGGAAGATGTCAGACTGCCAGTTTAAACTGGCAGTTGGACATCCTTCTCACAATACTGGACCACTGGCTCCTAAATGCTCACCTGCCTGCCTGCCTGATTTCCCTTAACTGCACCCCTTTGTCAGCCTGATCACCCCAACGGCCACTGCCTGCTAGCCGAATTGCCCCCAACTGCCTCCCTCCCCACCAGCCTGGTTGCCCCCAACCACACTGGTCAGCCCACGCAGTCTTCTGCTCAGTCATTTGGTCGTCCCTCACTAAGCCCCTGCCAGCCAGGTCACCCCACACAGCCTGATGCTCAGTTGTTTGGTCATCCCTCACTAACCTCCTTGTCAGCCTGGTTTCCCCACTCAGCCTGTTCAGTTATCTGTTAGGTTGCAATGATCCCTTAGACTTTTATATATCTACTAGTGGTCCACAGCACAAAATGCGTGCCTGGGGTGAGGTGTTCCTCAGCTCAGCCTGCACTCTCTTCAATCTGAGACCCATGAAAGGATGGCGTACTGCCAGATTATAGGGATGGAACCTAAATGATTGGATATCCCTTTCACAATTGGAGACTGTTGGCTCCAGCTGCTCACCTGCCTGTTGGCCTGCCTGATTGCCCCTAACAACTCTGCCTGCAGGCCTGCTTACCCCCAAATGCACCCCCACCAGCCAGATCACCCTCAACAGCCCCCCTTGCCAGCCTGCTCACCCCAAATTGCCCCCCCCCTGCTGGCCTACTCACCCCCACTTTTCCTCCCCACTGGCCTTCTCACTCCCAACTGCCCCCCCTTCTAGCCTGCTCATTCCAAACTGCCCCCCTTCACACTGTCCTGATCACCTCCAACTCACTCCCACTGACAGCCTGCTCATCCACAACTGTCCCCCTGCTGGTCTGCTTAACCCCAGGGACTCCTGCCATCCTATCCTGGTCTGCTTACCCCCAGTGGCCCCTGCCATCCCATCCTTGCCTGATCACCCCCAAAGACCCAAGGTCCAACCACTCCTTTTTTTCTTCTTTTTTTTTTTTCAGTGCCTCCTTGAGTGGAGGCCAGGGCCAGCTGAAAGCAAGTATTTAGGATTTATTTATCTTTTATAACTGAAACATTGTAACCTTGAGCGGAGGCCAGGGCTGGCCAGGATGGGAACCTTGGCTTCCTCCATCACCAGGGGCATCCAAATCCTCTTGCTTACTACAACTCTGTTGCTGGCTGTCATCTTGGTTGGGTTAATTTGCATACTCAGTCTGATTGGCTGATGGGTATGGCTTGAGGGTGTATCAGAGTGATTGTTAATTTGCATATTTCTCTTTTATTATTGTAGATATATAGATATACACTAATGTATACTAATATATATAATGTATGTATTAGAGAGAGCCCTTGCACAAAATCCATGCACTATTAGGGTTCCTAGTAGCTGCCAGGTGCCAGCTGAATATTCCCTCCATTCTCCAGCTGGCCCTATACCATGGTCAACTTCCCAGTTGAGGGGACAATTTGCATACTATGCTTTTTAAAAAGATTTTATTTATTTATTTATTTATTTTTATTGTTTAAAGTATTACAAATAGTAGTACATATGTCTCATTTTTTTCTCCCATTGACCTTCCTCTGGCCTCCGCATTCCCCTGGCACATGCCCTTCCACCCTTTCCCAGTGTCTTGCATCCATTGGTTATGCTTATATGCATGCATAATAGTCCTTTGGTTGATCTCTTACCTCCCTCCTGCAACACACCCCAGCCTTCCAGCTATAATTTGAGAGTCTTTTATTATATAGGAAAATATATATTTTATTATATCCTATATATAATGCATAAAATCCATGCAAGGGGCTCAGCCCTTGCCACCGTGGTGGCAGTCTCTGCCTCAGCCCCCACCACTCTGGCTTCATCTGGAAGGTCAACCATTCTAATTAGCATATTACACTTTTTACCCTATCAACCACTCATCTATGAGGGTTCTCCAGCTGAAAACAGCATGGCTAGGGTACTAATGAGTCCTGAGTAGGGGCAACTGGAGAAAAAGAAAGAGACAGTGGGTAAAGATGGAATCAGCAGGTACACTGTTCTTGTATAGAGATGCAATGACTCAGAGCTAGTGTTGAATGTTTATTATGTACAGCATGATTCCAGGAAGTTCTACTAGAGTAATTATTTTTTCAGTGCCTCCTTGAGTGGCACTTTTGTTTAAGACAAAAGAAATTATGTAAAGTCATGCTTAAAGATCAAGCTGCATTTCTTCATTTTTGTGGCTTCTCATAATTCTCAGCCCTGACTAGACTTTGATAATTGCCTCTGTCCTTGGCACCTGACTGAACTTAAATAATTACACCCACCCCCTGGAGCATGAGCTATAAGGTCAAGACTGACAAAAGGCAAGGATGTTTTCTAGGACATGCCTTTGCTGATGCTGCTGAATTCAGTTGTTGACCCTTGCTCAGGTGCTTTTCCAGACACTCATCTTTTTACTGTCTGCATAATTTATATTTTCTGGAATGTTATATACCATGCTTCCCCGAAAATAAAACATCCTCCGAAAATAAGACCTATTTACAGGTTTCTTTCTGAGTGAAATATAAGGCATCCCCCCAAAAATAAGGCCACCAGGCTCTGTCTCAGAACGAAAATTAATTTACCGTAAACTGCTCGCTAGGGCTGCCCTGACTGGCATCTAGCAACTAGTGACATTACTTGGAGTCCTTACTTCACTACTGTGTGGAGGCGGAACAGAGGTCAGAGTGAGCTGTGAGCACGGGACAGGAGAGAGGAGGAAACTTTCTCAGATGCATGTAGAAGAACAGGAAGATTAGAGCGGACGGGACTCGGCAAAGGTGGTGAGTGCTGGTCTGTCTCTGGTGACACTACATGATGCTCACGGCCACCTTCATGATGACTGAAGGTTCTCAGTCAGTGGCAGACCCTGATCCAGCCCAGAACAAGGCTTCAGCAAGTCCAGTGACAGTCCTCAGGCAGGCCCCAGGGGGTAAATATCTGATAAAGGGGTAAGGGGGATGTCTGGTGAAGGTTTCAGTGGCACATGGGTGGGGGGAGGTGGAGCACTTAAAATGACACAGGAGGATCAGAGGGGACAATCAAAATGACACAGGAGGATCAGAGGGGACAATCAAAATGACACAGAAGGATCAGAGGGGGCAAACAAAATGACACCAGAGGATCAGAGGGGACAATCAAAATGACATAGGAGGATCAAAAGGGGTTACTAAAATGGTAAACCCCCCTCTGATTCTACTATGCCATTTTGATTCCCCTCTCTGATCCCCCATGTGTCAATTTAAGTGATTCTCCTTCCCCCAATTTGATACCCCAATTCCTTTTTTTTTACCCCTAGAAATGAGCACAAAAAGAAAAGGCTACTCCGTGGAGTAGAAGAAAGGAATCGTGGAAGACTCTTGGGGCCAAAATCTTATTGTTTTCTACAAAGAGAAGATGTTGAATATCCGATTGGTTCGAAAATGGTGAGCAGAGTATGGTAACCTCATTGAACAAGTGGACAAGGGAAATGCTAAAAGTGCAAATGTGGATCAGGTCAGCAACCATTATTTTCTGAGCTGGAAGACCTGATCTGTGAATGGGTTGTTGACAGGAGAGCAAAGGCTTTCGTTGTGAATAGGGCTCAGATTCAAGAATTTGCCCTTGCAATGGCACCAGTTTGACATAGTTCCTAAAGACTTCAAAGCATCACAACACTGGCTGGATAATTTCCTTCAGTGAAGTGAACTGTCTTTAAGAAGATCTAGAACATTGTTTAGGTTGGAAGATACTCAAGTTATTAAGCGAGCACTTGCATTCAAGTCCTTTATTGATGATGCTGACTTCTCTAAATACAATCTTTCCAACATGATTGCTATGGATGAAACTGCAGTGTTTATGGACCAATCATCTCAAACAACAATTGAATAGTGGGGTGCCTCCTTAGTGTACATTCCCTCCACTGCTTATGAAAGTGCATATATTTCCTGTATTTTGGCAATTTGTCTGGATGGCACTAAAATCACACCTTTAATCATTTCTAAGGGCAAGAAGGAAAAGATTGAACGTGTTTTGGGCGTTTTTATTCTTGAAACTGAAAAAGCCTGGGCCACACAAGCAGTTATAAGGAAGTGGGTCGATTTCATGCTGCCACTTGTTATGAAGGGAGACAAAGATGTCTGCTAGTCTGGGATGCAACCAGCACTCACCGCCCTAAGGACATGAAGACATTTCTTCGTGAAAGAAAAATAGATCAGATAATGTTTCCAGCAGGAATGATGGCCTATCTCCAGACTCTTGATATTGCAATAAATAAGCCATTCAAAGACAATTTGCACATGGAAATTAATGACTACATTGAAAATAGAATGTAGAGAAATCAGCTTGGAAACTTTGTGAAACCGAAACTGCAAGAAATTGTGACTTGGGTGAAGAATTCATGGAAGAAAATTGCTGACAGTTGCATTGCAAATGCACTGCAAGCAGGCTACCTTGACAAGAAGTACTCATTTAAAGACAGTGCTATTGCTAAACATGAGAGATTTGGTCCACTGATTCTGAAAGAAATGGAGTCACAAGAAATTCACCAGGAAATTCAAGAATTGGATTGTTATGATGATTTTCCAGAAGATGATGACATGATTGTCATTGAATAAATGAGTAAATTTTTGATACTGTAGGATTCACAGTTTGTCTGGTTTGTGTTGACAACTACTGTATTACCATACCATATACAGGTAATAAATTTCCTTTATTTTCATTTAACAATAAATCTGTATTGTATACTTCTTCATGGAAAAATAAGACATCCCCTGAAAATAAGACCTAGGGCATCTTTTGGGGCAAAAATTAATATAGGACACTGTCTTATTTTCAGGGAAACAGGGTAGTTAGAATCAAACAGTATGAAACCTTGTCAGATTTGTGGTTTGTTTGTTTTTATTTTCATGGCTTGTTAGCTCATTTCATTTTAGTGATGAAAAATAATCAATTGTCTGGATGTAGCACAGAACATCTTAATTGCTTCCAACTTTTGACAATTATTAGTAATGCTGCTATAAATATCTAAGTGCTGTTTTTTTTGTGTTGACATAAGTTTTCAGCTTCTTTGAGTAAATGTCAAGATGTATGATTATTAGCTAATATTATATTTATATTTAAGTATGGTATGAGTATGTTTTGTTTTGTGTGAAGCCTCCAAACTGCCTTCCAAAGTGCTTCTACCATTTTGCATTTCTAGTAGCAATAAATGATAGTTGTGGTACAACAACCATGACAGTATTTGCTGGTCTTAGTGTTATGGATTTTGATCAATCTAATAGGTATGCAGTGGCATCTCATTATTGTTTCAATTTGCATTTTCCTGATCACATATGATGTGGGTTATCTTTTTCTATGCATATTTTCCATCTATATATCTTCTTTAGTGAGGTGTTTGTGAAGATCTTTGGCTCAATTTTTAATAGGGTTGTGCTGTTCTCTCCTTATTGTTGAGTTATAAATGTTCTTTTTATATTTGCACTAGAGGCCTGGTGCATGAATTCATGAATGGGTGGAGCCTCAATGGGGGCTGATCAGGCCAGGCTGGCAGGGGAGGGTCTCAGGACGTTGGCTGGCTGGCCCTGCTCCCAATCAGGGTCGGGTGGACAATCGGGGGCCAGGACAGCTGGAAGGAGGGTCCATGAGAGATTGTAGGAGGGGCCAATCAGGATACCAATCAGAACAGTTGGCTGCTGCAATGTGCATCATAGTGACTGTTTTTTTCAATTATTCCAGTTGCTTGGCTTTTATATATGTAGATTAGTGGTCCTTATGAAAAGTATGTGTTGCAAATATTTTCTCCCAGTTTTAAGCTTGTTTAAACATTTTCTTCACATTGACTTTCACAGGAAATACTTTTATTTATTTTTTAAATATATATATATATAATATATATAATAATAATTATATATATACATATATATATATATATATATATATATATATATATATATATATTATTGATATTTTACAGAGAGGAAGGGAGAGAGAGATAGAGAGCTAGAAACGTCGATGAGAGAGAAACATCCACCAGCTGCCTCTTGCACACCCTACAGGGGATGTGCCCACAACCAATGTACATGCCCTTTGACCAGAATCGAACCCAGGACCTTTCAGTCCGCAGACCGATGCTCTACCACTGAGCCAAACCTGTTTCAGCAACAGGAAATACTTTTAATTTTAATGATGTCCAACTTAATTATTTCTTTCTCTGGTGTTGTATCTAAAAACCATCACCATACCCAAGATTACCTAGGTTTTCTTCCATGTTATCTTCTGTTAGTTATATAGATTTTCATTTTACATTTGGATTGTAATCTATTTTTTTCTAAAGCGTTTAAGATTGGTATCTTAGTTTCACTTTTTTGCATATGAATGTCTTATTGGTCCATCAAAACATGTTGATGGTACTGTTTAATCCATTGTCTTGCCTTATCTCATTTGTCAAAGATCAGTTGCTTATATTTATTTTATCTGTTTGCCTATTCTTTTGTTACTACTACATGCTCTTGTTTATTGTACCTTTAGAGTAATTCTTAAAATGGTGGAGTGTCAATCTTCTGACTGTTTTTCTTCAGTATTGTGTTAGATATTTTGGATCTTTTGCCTTCTCATGTAAACTTTAGATCAGTATATTGATGAAATGACTTTTTGAGAATTTGATTGCAATTGCATTGAAGCTATAATTTAATTTGAGAACAACTCATCTTGGAAATATTCTCTTCCTAGCCATGAACATGGACTATCTCTTGATTTATTCTTTCTTTTTAAAAAAAATATATTTTATTCATTTTTATTTATTTTTTATTTTATTATTATTTTTTAATATATTTTATTGATTTTTCACAGAGAGGAAGGTAGAGGGACAGAGAGTTAGAAACATCGACCAGCTGCCTCTTGTACACCCCCTACTGGGAATGTGCCCTCAACCAAGGTACATGCCCTTGACCGGAATCGAACCCGGGACCTTTCAGTCTGCAGACCGATGCTCTATCCACTGAGTCAAACCCGTTTCGGCTCATTTTTTTTTATAGAGAGAAAGGGAGAGGGATAGATAGTTAGAAACATTGATGAGAGAGAAACATCAATCAGTTGCCTCCTGCACATCCCCTACTGGGAATGTTCCTGAAACCAAGCAAGGTACATGTCCTTGATTGGAATCTAACCTGGAACCTTTCAATCCCTATGGTGATGCTCTATCCACTGAGCCAAACTAGTCAGGGCTATTATATTTTTAAAAATTTTATTTATTTGGGTTTTATAGTTTTCCTCATATAGACTTTATATATATTTTGTTAGATATATTAGTACTAGAGGGACCCCACTGGTGCACAAATTCATGCACCAGGCCTCTAGTCTATAATGATAAAAGTGTAATATGCTCATTATACCAGACATCCTTCCAGACGACCTTTCAGATGAAGCATGGGCTGTGAGGGAACCTGGGGTCATGGGTGCCAGTGGGAAGCCCGTGCAGGCAGCCAGGGAAAGGAAGGCCTACTCTGGCATGAATTTCATGCATTGGGCCTCTAGTATTAGACAACAATATTAAAGCAGTCTTAAGAACATTAGATATATTTTGTTTATAAAAACTTGACAGAGTTTTGTGGAGGTACATGGCTAACTACATAATGGTGAAGTATCATAATATTTGGTACCTGATTTAAAATAGTAAAATAAATGGAGAAAATGTGGTGATCAAAACTTGCTTTATAATCAAACATAAATTTTGTTTGTTTTCTTTAAAAAAAAACTAATGTAATTTTTATGCTCCCAAATTCAATAAAAAAATTTAAAATCACCTTTTAATAGTTGAGCATCAGGAAAAGGCACACCCTTCAATTTACTCAGCATATCTGTTTCTCATCAGAAAGTATCGCATGTAGCATATTTCAATTGTGTACTATATTCACACAAATACAGAATGTTGGGCTTTACATACTTACATAAATTGAAAGGGATTGAGAAATAGTAACTTACATGACTTTCCAGTTCATTTATCATACACACCATTTTAATGCATTACAAAATATTCTTGCTGTTCAGCTTTTATTTTGCCCTAAGGGTAGTTTTTCTGTGCTAAGCTTTATTCTTGAGTTCATTTTAAGTGCAAAATAACTTTGAGTCTATTGTAAGCTTAAAAAGTCAATGTATAAAACATTGTATAATAAAGCAATAAAATAATGCATAATTTAAATAATATTCCTCACAACCTTTTCCCACTCACTATTAGCCATTATATTTTATCACTACATTATGGTTGATATACAAAGTATTTTAATTTACTTTCCAATTATTGTTTACTACTTATATTAAGTATGTTGCTTAGTTTTAATATTTTCTAATCAGTGACAATTGCTTGGACTTCAGAGTTGTGGTAGTACTCATTATGTTTTTTTCAATTAAAGTTAATGCTTTTTTACTTGATAGTTTTTTAATTTAACATAAGAGTTTTTAGGAAAAAAATAAAATTGTTTAGTGGGGTATAGGTATGATTGTTAAATATAGACAATGAGTATTATGGTGCTCTGTTATTCTCTTAAGTTGCACGTTTTGTTTTGTTTTTAATTTTTTCTAAATATTTTAAAATAATTGTCACTGTTTTGTCAACTTCCCTAATATATACTAGGGCCTGTTAATTCTTGCTCATTTATTAGCACATATATTACTTTTATTTTATTATTTTGTTATAGCTACTTTAAAGAGTATAATTTTCCTTATTGAATTCTAAGGGTTTATTGCAAGCATAAAGAAGCATAATCATTTTAGACATACTATTTAAATATTTTTTTCTAATTTAGTGTTCAAATTTATGGTTCATTCTCTTATAAATTATATACCGCAAAATCATATGAAAAGTGTGGCTCAGTGGTTGGGCATCAGCCTATGAACCAGAAGGTTCAATTCCTGGAGAGGGCACGGGCCGAAGTTGCGACCCGTTCCCCAGTGGGGGGCGTACAGGTGGCAACCAATTGGTGATTCTCATCATTGATGTTTCTCTCCCTCTCTTCCTTCCTCATTCCACTGTGATCTGAGAAGATGATTGGTATGATTTCAATCTTCTTGAACTTGCAGAGAAACTTGTTCATGTGGCTGATTTTTGTGAATGATCTATGTACGCTTGAGAAGAATGCATATTCTGCTGCATTGGGGTGAAATGTGAATTAAATCCATCTTTTCCAGTGTGTCCTTTAGGGTCTCTGTTTCTTTAAGATTTTGTCTGGACTATTTATCCAGTGTTAAAGTCTCCTTTTATGACTGTTTTGTTGTCAATATCTCTGTTAAAGTTCTCTAGAATTTAAAAAAATAAATTTAGGTGCTCCTATGTTGGGTGCATATATGTTTACCAGGTTGATATTCTCTTCTGGGATCAATTCCTTTAGTATTATGTAGTGACCTTTGTTGTCTATTATGATGGCCTTCATTTTAAAGTCTATTCTGTTGGATATGTGTATTGCTACTCCAACTTTTTTTTTTCTTTCCATTTGCATGGACATTGTTTTCCCATCCCTTCACTCTCATCCTGTGTGTGTCTTTTGTTCTGAGGTGGGTCTCTTGTTGACAACATATAGTTGGGTCATGTTTTTGTATCTGTCTTGCTATCCTATGCCTTTTGATTGGAGAACTAAGTCCATTTACATTTAGGGTTATTATTGATTTATTGCCATTATATTTCTATAGCTTTCTCTCTCTGTTTTTTCTTTTTACAGCAATTCCCTTAGCATTTCTTGTAATTCTGGTTTGCTGATGATGTACTCCTCTTGCTTCTTTTTATCTGGGAAGCTCTTTATTTGAAAAACTATCTACACTAATAAAAAAGAAAAATGCTAATTGACCATACCTTCGCTATGCCCACAGCCAATCAGGAGTGATATGCAAATTAATCTGACAAAGATGAAGGGCAAATTTGCATATGCAGGAGGGGCAGGCTGTCTGATACGATGCAAAGTCCAGTCCACCATGCGGACCAGGCAGGCCAGGCAGGCAGTGCCAGACAATGCCTGCAGTGTCCAGGCCACCATCAGGGCAGGCAGGCCATGAGGGAAGTGCCTCTGCCATGGGGTCCAGGACACCATCAGGGACTGGACAGGCAAGGAGGGCAGTGCCTGACGCCACCAGCTAATTCAAGGCTGCCATTGGTAAAAGGCCAGGTGGGGGTGGGGTAAATGGGGGACAGTGTCTGATGCCACCATGGGGTCCAGGCAGCTATCAGGGTTGGGCAGGCCAGGCGGAGAGTGCCTAACGCTGCCAGTGGGGTACAGGTTGTCATGGTAGACAGGGCAGTACTGGCGGGTGCCTCACGCTGCCTGCTGGGTCCAGCCTGCCATCGGTAATGGTGCAGGCTGGGCAGACAGCTCCTGTCACCACATGTGGGGTCCAGGTAGCCATCGGGGTCAGGCAGGCATGCGAGCTGCACAGGGTGGAGGCCACCACCTGGTGCAGGCAGGCCGGGTTGACCAGTAGGGACCTGTGGTCTGGTGGGCAGTGCCTGTCACCACCTGCGGGGTAAAGGCTGCCATCTGGGTCGGGCAGGCCAGGCAGGCTGAGCCTGATGCTGCCCGCCCTTTCTGGAGGCTGCCATCGCACTGGTGGGGGTGGCCAGGGTCTCTGGATCACTGTCTGCCCTTGGCCGCCTGTGGACACTGGTGGAGCAGGCTGGGTTCAACATTTTAATGAAAACGGGATGCCTGTGCCCCAGCCCACCGCTCCCAGTCCCTGGCGAGGAGAGGGTAGTGGGCGGTTAGCAGGCACCAAGGCTTGGAAGGGACTGAGAGCAACCTGCAGGCGAGCTACCAGGAAGAGGTGCTGAACCATGAGGACACAGAGGGCTGGCTGATGAAGGCACACAAAGGTGCAGATGAGGAGGCTCTCACTGACACCGAGCTTGAAAAGCGCACCAACAGCCTGATGGACTCAATCGCCTTTCTGAAGAAGGTGCATGAAGAGGAGATCACCAAGCTGTAGGTGCAGATCCAGTATGCTCAGATCTCTGTGAATGCCAGGACCTCCTCAATGTGGCTTTGGACATTGACAATGCAGCTTACAGGAAACTCTTGGAAGGTGAGGAGACCCAGCTCAGTTTCACCAGCATGGGAAGCATAGCCGGTGGCTACATCCAGAGTTCCCAGATCTTTAGTCAATCTGCCTAAGGTGGTTTACAGACCAGTTCCTACTTGATATCCATTCACTCCTTCCTTTCTTAATACACCAGCCACATCCAAGAGAATCAGATTGAGGTGGAGGACCATTGAGGCTGCAAAAGCCCGGGAAGCTAATGATGAGGCCCCCTCTGAAGGAGAAACTGAAGAAGAGGAGGAGAAGGAAGTGGCTGAGGAAAGAAGTGGAAGAAG
Source organism: Vespertilio murinus (assembly GCA_963924515.1). Taxonomy (NCBI): domain Eukaryota; kingdom Metazoa; phylum Chordata; class Mammalia; order Chiroptera; family Vespertilionidae; genus Vespertilio; species Vespertilio murinus. The sequence goes on from OZ004706.1 coordinate 116,374,355, forward strand.
GTGCCAAGGAAGAATTTGAGGATGCAAAGGAGGAAGAAGTAAGAGGCGAAGGTAAAGGAGAAAATGCCCAAGAAGCTGAGGACAAGAAGAAAGATGAAGGTGTGGGGAAGAGCAAGCAACCAAGAAGGTTGAGCCCCCTTTTCTTAATTATTTCAGGAATAATCCTCCTAAAACCAATCAAGCAGTTGAGTTCCTGATACTATATGAATTAAGTAGTCAATATATATAACACTCTAGGTGACTCAGGTTGGACATTAAATGCTGTGCTATGACTTTTCTCTTTATGCAGAGTATCTGTTTGCTTACAGAGTGGCTTCCTGGCTTGCTGTCAGCCTGTACATGGTACATGCTTATGAGTTCAGGATCTATAACAATGTGAATAATTCAGATGTTTACAATAAAAGCACATGGATGCGTGAATTCACTGATGCTAATGTTAAACTTCATGGAAAAAAAAAAGTCCTTTGAATCTTTGGTGGTTAAAAATTAAAGACCTCAAATCATGTGCAATAAACAGTAAATAAAGTTACACTGAATGACAAAACACACACACACACACACACACACACACACACAATATTAGGGGCCAGGAAATTTTCAAAGATCTTTGGAACCATCCCCAATCAGGAAGGGAAGTCACAGGGTGTATTGTATATCATTGCTATAAATACAGTATTTTCTACTACTTACAACATATACAATGTAATGTATTAGATGCCTTCCTATCACATGAAGTATGTATTCTCATAGAATAATAATGATAAATATGTTATAGTTAAGGCAGTATGCCATATCCTATGTAATTAATAAAAGTGTAATATGCTAATTAGACCATGAGACCTTCCATAAATCTTTCCAGACAAAGCCATGGTGGTGGAGCAGAGGCAGAGATGGTTAGAGGTGACCAGGTCATGCGGGGAGGGCAGTTGGGGGTGATCAGGTTGGCCATGGGGAAGAAGTTGGGGGTGAGCAGACTAGCAGAGGGGACCAACTAGGGGTGAACAGGCTGGCAGGGGGATGCAGTTGGGGGCAACCAGGTCAGCAGGCAGAGTGGTTAAGGATGATCAAGCAGGCAGGCAGGTGAGTGGTTAGGAGCCAGCAGTCCCAGATTGTGAGGGGGTTGTCTGACTGCCAGTTTAGGCCCAATCCCACAGGGGTCTCATTTTGGAGAGGATGCAGGCCAGGCTGAGAGACACCTCTTCTCTTCCCCCACCCCCATGCATGAATTCCATGTACTGGGCCACTAGTTCTATATAATAAATGGCTAATATGCACATTGACTAAATGGCTGAACAACTAACTGGTTGCTATGACATGCACTGAACACCAGGGGACAGGTGCTCAATGCAGGAGCTGCCCTCTGGTGGTTAGTGCACTCTCAGAGGTGGAGCACTGCTCAACCACAAGCTGGGCTCATAGCTGGCTAATGCAGCTGTGATGGCAGGAACATCTCTCGCCTCCATGGCAGCACTAAGGATGTCTGATTGCTGGCTTAGACCCACTGCCATTGGGGAGCAGGTCTAAGCCATCAATCGGACATCCCCTGAGGGTTCCCAGACTGTGAGATGGTGCTGGTCAGGGTGAGAGAACCCCTAGAGTGGATTAATTTCATGCACTGGGTTTCTAGTTTTGAATGATAGTCTTGCTAGATATAGTAATCTTGTTCTTAGATCCTTGCTTTTCATTATTTTGAGTACTTCATGCCATCCCTTCTGGCCTGTAGAGTTTCTGATGAGAAATTAGGTGTCAGCCTCATGGAAACTCATTTGTAGGTAATAAATTTATTTTCTATTGCTGCCTTTAAGATTCTCTCTTTGTCTTTATTTTTTTGGCATTTTAATTATGATGTGTCTGAGCATGGACCTGTCTGGGTTCTTCTTGTTTGGTTGTTTGGGGTTATCTGTGCCTCCTGAACTGGTGTTACTTTTTTTTTTTTTTTTTTTTTTAAGGTTAAGGAAATTTTCTGCCATTATTTCTTCAAACACCTTTCCTATGCCTTTATCTCTTTCTGCCTTTTCTGGCCACCAGCTATTCTAATAGTGTTATGTTTCATGTTGTCCCATAGCCCCGTTAAGCTGTCATCCTATTTTTTTAAACTCCTTTTTTTTTTTTCTGGTTTACTGATTAAGTGAAATTTTCAACTATATCTTCTAATTCATTGATTTGATCCTTAGTTTCCCCTAATCTGCTGTGTCTTCCTTCCAATGTGTTATTTATGTTATGCTATTCCTCATCTCAGACTTTTCTCTTTTTTTAAAATATATTTTATTGATTTTTTACATAGAGGAAGGAAGAGAGATAGAGATCTACAAATGTCAATGAGAGAGAAACATCGACCAGCCGCCTCCTGCACACCCCCCACCGGGGATGTGTCTGCAACCAATGTACATGCCCTTGACCGGAATCAAATCCGGGACCTTCCAGTCCACAGACCGACACTCTACCACTGAGCCAAACCGGTTTCGGCTCAGACTTTTCTTTTTTCATAGTTACTATATCTTTTTTTCCATGCTGTTGAGTTTTTTTTTGTTTGTTTGTTTGTTTTTTTACCATCATTACTCTGAACTCTGTTTCAGATAAATTTCTTATCTCTGCTTCATTCATGTCTTCTTTTGGATAATTTTCATTGGGGGTTGTTTCTTTGTTCCCACATTTTGGCTTTTACTTTGGGTTTGTGACATCGTATTAGGGAGAGCCTTTACACCTCACAATCTCTAGTGTAGGACAGTATAAAGGCTGTTTCTGACTAATTAGATAAGGCAGAGACTCAAAGCCTCCAGGGACCTCCTCTGTCTACACACTGATAAGATTCCTACTTTAATTGCCCCCCAGGCAATTGTCATCGGGTGTGGTGAGAGTTTGTTTTTTTTTTTTTTTCCAACAGGGTGGGATGGTTGCTATTGTCTGGAGTCTAATTGTTATTTTTAATTTCTTAAGTGGCCTCAGGGAAAGGTGTTTTCCAATAGGGAATGCCAACTGTCTTCCCCCCAGGCAAGGTAGATAGGTGTCTATGTGAGAAAGATGTCCTCTTTTATGTGAGAGAATAACTCAGCCCAGGAAACTTAGGGTGTCTGCCTTCTGAGCTCTAAGCCCTGAGTCCCCAGTCGTTGCTTCTACCCTCACAGTTCCAGTCCCCTTCACCCTCCCTCTGCTGGAGGACAAGATGGGTGGCTCTATGGGGAATTTTGTGCATTGGTTCTTTAAGAGGGTACCTGAATTTTCAGCTGTTACTCTCTGGCAGACATTGCCCCCTGCTTTTTATAGGTAGATGTTATGTGGGTACCATTTTTAGTTCTTTTGCTTCCTACTGGTGTACCCAGCTTGGTGATTAAATCTCAGATTTCTCAATGGAACCCACCCCCACCCCACACAGCTGAGATTTCTCTCTAGGACTTCAGTTGCTCTCTGGAGCCCCACCAGCCCTTTCTTGTCTCTGCCCCTCATACCAGTCTTTATGCAGTCTCTGCTTTCGGGTTTTAGGGTTCTCCCCTGTGAGTTTCCCATTGACTGTTCAGGAAGTTTCTCTGTATTTTAGTTGTAATACCTATTTGTTCTTGGGAGTATGTTCGTGCAGCATCCACTTGCTCTGCCACCATTTTTAATCTCTGGGGTGATTTTTTATTTCATCTAAGAAAACTACCTGCAAGGAAAATGTGATCCAACTGGGGGTGTTCTCTTTCTGACTTTCAGTTGCAAAAGAGATCTGTGTAGTCAGTCAGAGAAGACTCAGCGTCTTAGATTAATGTAACAGATTGTGGGAAACCACTAATGGTAACAGGGAAAAGACTCATAATGTATCTTGCAAGAAAATAATTATCTTTTTTCTTTTTCTTTTTTCTATTTTTTTTCTTTTTTTTTTAAATATATTTTATTGATATTTTACAGAGAGGAAGGGCGAGAGATAGAGAGCCAGAAACATCGATGAGAGAGAAACATCGACCAGCTGCCTCTTGCACACCCCCCACCGGGGATGTGCCTGCAACCAATGTACATGCCCTTGGCCGGAATCGAACCCGGGACCTTTCAGTCCGCAGACCGACGCTCTACCACTGAGCCAAACCGACCTCGGCAGAAAATAATTATCTTTAGCCATATTCTAAGCACAAAGACTGTCAGCACCATTTCACAATATTGCTAATCAAATAGAGATTTATTTACCACTATAAGTTACAATTCTTTCTTCACTTCAATACTAAAAATATCTGAATGAGCCTATAATTAGGAGAAATTCAAGGTAAGAAAAGAAAAGAAAAATGTAAGAATTTCTTTACCACAGTAATCAATTTACTTTGAGATATATAAGTATGGAAAGGACAAAATTTTACTTAGAATGAAGATTAACATTTTAATTATTTTAATTATTTACTAAATAGATATGTTAACTACCAAAGTAATATATTCTTAAGACTTGAGGAACCAAATAACTTTTAATTACCTAAGAGTTATTAGAGGTCATGTTACTATCCTAATTTTCATCTAAATGAGCATGTGCAGTAACAATTGAATGAATAGTAGGTAAAATAGCCCCCCCCCTGTATATATCATTAAGCTTCAATCTGTATATGACATTTATATATTCTTTCTCTTCTAACCAGGTATCTACTCTAAATAGGTAAGCATAACTACCCCTAATTTAATAAATGAAGTAATTGAGGCTTAGTGTAATTAATTAAGCCAAGATGCATAATTGACAAAGATTAGAATAAATATTTCTATCCACTATTCAATACAAGCATACTCAACTTTGTACATTTTATTTGACAACTTTACATATGGGCTTTGCATTTAAAATTTCTTTCTTATTACTATGAAGAAGATTATAGAGTGCAGGTAAGGGGAAGTGTATTACTAGAAACTGAAATGTGTAATATCAAACAATGCAAAACACAGAAAGGTTGACAGAAGTGGATAAGTAATTCTGTCTATGTGTTTATCAACCCATCCATCCATCTAACTGTTTTCTAGTTATATATCTACTAGAGGTCTGATGCAGGAAATTTTTGTAAGGGACTTGGCCCCTAGCGCTGTTGCAGCTGCCTTGGCCTCAGCCCCTCAGTGGCTTTGCCCAGAAGGTTGTCTGGAAGGACATTCACCAGTTTAATTAGCATATTACGCTTTTATTATTATAGACTAGAAGCCTGGTGCATGAGAATTTGTCTACTGGGGGGGGGGGCTTCCTCCTCAGCCTGATCTTTCCCCTCTCAGTCCAGGAGTCCTCAGTGGATATCCTACTGACAGCTTAGGCCTGCTCCTTGGAGAGTGGTCTAAGCTGCAGTTTGGCCTCCCTCTGTGGGAGGCTACTGGATGATTATAAGAAGGTGCCTCCCCAATCAGCCCCTCACTACTGCTGCCACGCACCATGGCTGCGAGGCCTGAGCCTCGGGCCTTGCAGCCACCATGTCTCACAGCTGCCTGAGTCTACAGATGCCTGAGCCCTGGGGATCACAGGTGCTGTGGCTTGTCCAGATGGATGTCTGGAAGACATTCACTCTAATTAGCATATTACCTTTTTATTAGTGTAGATACTATATTATTTTATATAATCTAAAAGTGATTTAGGTAATATTCTACTCAAAATATAATTCTACAAATTTTTAAAAAGTCATTAATTTTTCATCAAACTATTTACTGTACAACATGAGCTTTCTATTGAGCAAAAGAGAATAAGAGAGAAAACAGCTCATGGGCATGAAAGAACAGTGTGGTGATTGCGTTGGAGAAGGGAGTGTAGGGAGGTGCAGGAGGGTACAGAGGGGATAAATGGTGATGGATGAAGACTTGACTTGGGTGCTGAACACTATAACGTACAGAGTATGGATGATGTGCTGTGGAATTGTGCAAATGAAACCTGTATGGTTTTGTTAACCAGTGTCAACACAATAAATTCAATAAAAAGGAAAAAAAATAATAACAGCCATAAACTGGTAATAATCTAATGTCCTTTTTTTGGTTGAGAGTTTAAACAAATGGTGGTATATCCATATCATAGACTATTACTCAGCAATTAAAAAAAAATATTTGCAACAACTTAAAAAATGCCAGTTATAGTAGAATAAAATTTTAAAGTACCTTTATCTTAGATGGCAACATATAATTCAGTTTTTCTAAAGGGCATCTTTGTTCTTTTCTTTTGGAGGGCTGTAGCTCCCATTCTGCTATATATCCCCCTCCCCTTTTTTTCTTTTTTTTTTTACTCATTGTCAAACCTGTGTGGTGTGCATTATCCTAATTTTCTCAAAATTATGTTTATCCTTGTGACTCTTTTCATCCAAAATGAGAAGATATTCTTCCCATATTGAATTTTCCACTTCATTATGAGTCCAATTTGACTTTCAAACAGATCATCGAAGAAGACATGAAGTTTAATACTGTAATACTTAGAGCTAAAAGTGGATATATTTTAAAAAATCATTAAATGAATTTACATTTGTTGTGGCTGCTTCAAATTTGGGGGTACCTGCAGTAAGTAAAAATACCAATTACATGAATAAAAAAGAGAGGCTGTTTTGGGGGTACAACCACTATATTAAGGAGTTGTTATTTCAGAATTGATTTTGGAAGTACCAATTTAGCTGAATCATAAATCTCATGAAGAGGCTATTTGTGTGAAAAAATAAACTTGTTTCTTCATCTTAATGGTAGCTAAATGGATGTTTGATTTATAAACATGTTTTAAACTATACATATTTGATTCATGCACTTTTATAAGAATGTTATGTTTCATATATATGTACTATATGTATCTACTGTATATTTTTTAATTGTTGGAGAAATCATAAGGACACTATGGAAAAAAAGATGTATGTAGCCCAGCAGGCATGGTTCAGTAATTGATCATGGACCTATGATCCAGTAGTTTCATTCCCAGTCAGGGTACATGCCTAGTTGTGAGCATGATCCCTGGTAGGGGACATGTAGGAGGAAGCCGATCAATGATCCTCTCTTGATATTGATGTTTCTATCTCTCTCTCCCTTTCCTTTCCTCTCTGAAATCAATAAAACTATTTAATAAAAATATGTATATATAATAACAATTAAGGGGATATAGTAGAAAATTATGAACAAAGATAAAACGGTAAATTAAACAAGAATAAACTAAAGAATGTTATTCTGAGAGTGCCATGTTCTATTAGCCTCTTAGAGTGTTGGAACATATTCAAAGTTTATTATCCAAGTTATGTATATATTATCATAGAAAGGTCATGTATAAATGTCTCCAAAATATAATTTTTAAAATAATGTTTGAATAATATTTTATGTGTTTTATTTCACTATTTGCTAGTATACTAAACTACTTATATCTATGAGATACTCCACAACTTCTGTCATTAAAATGTGTATGCATTTTAAAAATATAAGCATGGTGAAATTAAATGTAATAAATATAAGAACACAAGTCAATATTTATGGCCAAATTATGTGCATGTTTCTCATAAATAATAATCTATTTCTTATCCATATAATTATTTTTTAAATATGTTTTTATCATTTTTTTTTGAGAGAGAGAGGAAGCAAAAGCTATAGAGAGATGGAAACATATCCATGATAGGAAAACATCAATTGGTTGCCTCCTACATGCCCCCTACTGGGGATTGAGCCCTAAAACAAGGCATGTTTCCTGACCACCGGAAATCATTCCAGGGACCTCCTGGTTCATGGGTCAATGCTCAACCACTGAGCCACACTGCTTAGGCCCATATAATTTATATAGTGATTTCACACATATGATATGCAATTGCATAATGAATTTTAAAACATTGGCATAACTTTATGCTTAAAAGACTCTTATTCAATTGCCACATTTATATTTCCAAAGGTTATCCTTTAATTTAAAAGATTTAAGTCATTTCAGACATTATATTTTCTATTACTGAAAATCACCTAATTCTATTTGATTCATCAACATTGAAATCCACAATTACATTTTGTTTGTTACTTTCACTGTTATTGTTTGTGGTTATATTTGTAAATAAATGTATATGTTTTCTATTTATATGTGTTAAAAACATTGCATGTTATATTAGAAAATCAGCCAGACTGATATATTTATGACTAATGACAGTTTAGATCAGAATAACCAATCTTCCAACAGAAATTACTTAGTAAATAATCACATGCACTATTCAGAAGTAAAGAAATCTTAGAGCTAATATGATCAATACCTTAATTTCACATAGATGATAGCAGCAATAGTGATGATGATCATGATAATGAATGCTTATTCAGGGCAGCAATAATACCAATTTTACCTCAACTATTTCTGAAATAGTTTTAATAGTTCTTGCAGTGAACCAAGGAGAATGTAGCTGGCTGCCAGACATCTTCCCCAAGGTGGTAGTAATGGCTAATTTGCCTCTACCCAAAGGACCCTAAGCCAAAATGAACTCTTCACTATTGGGATAAGTCAGTCTCATGTGGGCAAACACATCTAGCTTAATTCACACAAACCAATATAAAATAATAGAATCTAATAATTAATATATAATAAAAATGGCTATTAGAAGACCAGAAATCTAATTAGTTCTTTGTCTAGCTATGAGCAAACTAAATGTGAAGTTAAATTAAAAACAAAGTTGAACAAGAAATTTGGATTACTGGTATTTGTTTCATATTCCTTATAGCCTTTGATGTAGATCAATGTTTAAAAGTTTATCCTTTTAAAATATGGAGTATTAATAGAAATTTTAAGAAATAGTAAGGTCAAAGGATTAGGAGATGATTTCCATTGAAAAGAAAGTTTACTAGTCATAGTTCCCACAAGGCAAGGACATGCTACGCTAAGGACCACATATGACCAAAGCAAGGTTGGTGTTATTCAAGTCGGGATAAATGTAGGCAAAATGTTCATTGTTATTTTCAAAGGAATGAACAGGCAAGACAGGGTAAACAACAGGCTTAGGATTGGCTGGTTTTAATAATTTCAATGGGCTCTGTCTGGTACTAGGATGACTAGGGAGGGAATAGCATAATGGCCCAGAGAATGAGAGCTCAAGAAGAGAAGTGAGTTGCAGTAAATGCTCTGGATTAGTCAGTTTGTATTTACTTGAAAAGCGCACCCTCAGGAGGAGGATGCTCCCTGACTGAAGAGGGAGGCAAGGGAAGCATGATGCCAAGATGAGGCGACTCCAGCATATTGGGTCGTCCAGACAAAGCATGTACAGATTACATACATAAGGTACACATTAAAACATAAAATTTACAGAAGCTGAAAGCATAGTTAAGGAAATTTGTACAGTTTAAATGAATACACTACTCTTTTCTGGGCATGTCAGACACTGTCTGCACACAGCTAAAGTGTCCCCTGTGACTCAAGTTTTTGATTTTCTGTTTCCATTTCTGTTCCACCCCTTTAATAAAGAATATTACTTTAAAATATTTTCATTTAATAGTTTGGCATAGAATCTTGATTTTTATTAAGGTAATCTCCAATTCATTATATTAATATAACCATTTATTTATCAAAAGGCAACTCTCTAGATTTAATAATTTATCAAAAGTAAGTGATAACGATTCAAACTCAGCTATGAGTAAGCCCAAAGACTGTGCTTTACATTTCTTATAAATGTTATCTTTTCTTGATTGTTCTTCTTATGAAAGTATCATATCCAATTTAATCAATTGTAAAATGTCTATAATTCCTGGTACAAGTAATATTAAATATATTTTATTTTGATTTTCATGAAGAATTCCAACAACTCCCTCTTGAGATTATTCCTACATAGATTCATCTTGAATTATCCAAAAAACTCTAGGGATATATTAAATCCACAAAGGAATATATCCTTTGAAGATGCCAAACCTGAGGATCATTAGAGTTTAACAAGCTCACCACGTAGGTGTGTGTGTGTGTGTGTGTGTGTGTGTGTGTGTGTGTGTGTGTGTATGTATGTGTGTGTGTGTGTGTGTGTGTGTATGTATGTGTGTGTGTGTGTGTGTGTGTGTGTGTGTTGTTCTAAAGGTTTTGTTTTGTTTTAGTGCTACAGAGTATCTGTATTAAAGCTCAGGCTGCTGAATTTTTAGAATGATTTTCTTCTCTGAAGCAATACCAGTGCAGGCTATCCCGCTCCTGCAGTGGGACCATAAAGTACCTCAATTGGATACTTATCATTTGTTCAAATGACATGTATCCAGCTATCAGAGTTCTAATGTGATTCATCCACAGACACTCACTGAGAGAACCAGCATTCTCCCATAAAATCTATACATGGACTTTTTTCCTTGGAATAGATTTTTTCTTTCTGTTAAAAAATATAGACATGTTTATCTATTTAGCTATCTATTGAGATAAATAGATAACTTCATTAATCCCTGGTATCTTTCTCTAAGCTATCCTTAGCTGCCTGAAAATGCCTGACTTAGTAGAAAATTGGATATCTAACTTTTTTCCTAAACTTAGAGATGCACTTAGCATACAACCCAAGAATTCCACTCTTGGTTATTTAACAGAGAAATAAAAAATATATACCTACAAAAAAGTACAGAAATGCTTATTGCAGCTTTATTAAAGAAAAGAACTAGAATCAACACAAAATACCATTAACAAGTAAAATGGTTTAAAAATGAGGAATGTGTAATTACTCAACAGTGAAAAGAAACAAATGACCAGTACATGAAACCCCATGAATTCACCTCAAGTATATTTTGCTGAGCAAAAGAGAAGATACTGTGAAATTCAATTTACTGCATATAAAATTCCAGGGCAGGAAAAACTATTTTATAGTGAACAAAAACAAGTTAGTTTTTGTTGTGCCAGGGTAGAGGGGATACATGAATTTAGAAAATAAATCCAGGGTAATAAACATTAATTTCTTTGAACATTAAGTGAGAAACAAAATAAATTATTGAATTCCTTAAAAAAAAACCTATTTTATAGCCAAAACCGGTTTGGCTCCGTGGATAGAGCATTGGCCTGCAGACTGAAGGTTTCAGGATTCGATTCCGGTCAAGGGCATGTACCTTGGTTGCAGGCACATCCCCAGTCGGGGTTGTGCAAGAGGTGGCTGATCAATGATTCTCTCTCATTGATGTTTCTATCTCTCTCCCTTCTTCTCTGTAAAAAATCAATAAAATATATTAAAAAAACAAACAAAAAAACCAATTTTATAAAATATTTCTATTTCTAAAAAATAATATCTAAGGAAGCCCTTTCTTATTTTTTTTCAAATTTGATCTTTTTAGTTTTTAAAATTGTTCATTAAAATATAGTTGAGCCCTAGCCAGCTTGGCTCAGTGGATAAAGTATTGGCCTGTGGACCAGAGGGTCCCAGGTTTTATTCTGGTCAAATGCACTTAACTTGATTTCAGGCTCCTCACCAGACCAGGCCCTGGTCAGGGCTCATGCAGGACGTAACCAATCGATTTATTTCTCTCACATCGGTTTCTCTCTGTGTTTATCTCATTCTTCCACTCACTAAAAATCAATGGGAAAATATTTTGGGGGTGATGATTAACAAAAAGAAACCAAAAAATATATACATAGTTGGGATGCAATATTATATTAGTTTCATATTTACAACATAGTGATTTGATAATATATATATATATATAACCTTACAATGTGATTATCACCATAAGTCTAGTAATCACTCATTACCTTACAAAACTATTATAGTATTACTAACTACTAGAGGCCCAGTGCACAAATTCATTCATGAGTAGGGTCCTTTGGCCTGGCTGGTGATTGGGGCCAATCGAAGTGGGGAGGTTGGCCAGCCAGGGGAGAGGCTGCAGGAGTTTAGCCAGCCTTTTTTATTTGTTTGCTTATTTTAGATTCCACATATCAGTGAAATTATATGGTATTTGTATTTCACTGTTAAACTTATTGAACTTAGTACAATAATCTCTAGTTCATTCATATTACTGCAAGTGACAAGGTTTCCTTCTGTTTTGTTGCTGAGTAATATTCATATACATATGAATATTCACATAGGGTGCATATATCCTTTTGAATGAGTTTTCATTTTCTTCAGATAATGCATATAAAACATATTTTAATTTATATGGTCATATTGACTACTACTAAGATATCAGAGTTAAGTGTATTCCAAACTAATTAGGCTGTGTAGTTAAAATATTTGCATTCCCAATACATTTGTATTACATTTTCACTTAGAATATCACTTTAAACAAAAGAAACTTCAAATAACTCTCTTTCACATTTAAATACTAAATATCAACAATTTATTTTATACACTAATTTACCTTCATTAATTATATATTATACAATTTACAATATTAGTACATTTGTATATTTTGGTTCAAGCAATGTTTACAAAGTATCAATGTTTTACAAATAAATAAATTAGGCCTATTCAATTTCACTGGTGCTATGTAACTTGGAGTTACTTCTTTATGTCAAAGCATTAAGAGGCACTAAATTGGAATATCATCAAGTTATTAATTAAACCTCATTACCAATTTAGGTCAATTAAGGTAAACATAAGTTTGAAATATTCCAGACATTAAATGTAGTATTGTTTTCTTATTTCAAACAAGTGTTAACAAATGGCTAACAGCTTCTTGACCTGTTATTCTGCCAGATGTCCAGATTTAGTAAACACTAAATACTTATGTAAAAATAATATATAACTCATATACAAATCAACACTGAAAAGAACTAGAAAATTATCTCTTTCTTAGTTTAATTATTTTTTCTACTACATCATATATATTGATTTTTAGGCACACCTACTTTTTAATTATGCATATTAAATCTACATTTATATTTCCACACATCTTTAATTTATGGACTTCAAATCAATTGGGTATTTGCCTTAGTCCTATGATTTTAATTCAATGTAACTTTTAATGAAACCTTCTCATCAAATTATACAAATTTACCCAAAATTGATAGCTGGATGAAAATAAGTTTAATAAACATTTAATAATTGATAATTATATGTGTAATGATTTATAGGAACTAGTCTTGACTACAAAATGTAATTTCCATTTAAACATGAGAAAATCTTTATTTTCTTTATATATGTGTATATAAGTCTAAATCCAGTCATATATCTTTTCTCAAAGCAATTATATAGTAGAGAGGATAATATTTAAATTTCAATTTTTAGAGGGCAAATACACTCATGAAACAAAAATAAATTATTTAAATATGGTTTGTTGGGTCACACCAATATTTGTATGAATAATTAAAAAGTATTCTATATGAAGTACAATTCCTATTCTTGTTATATACAAGTTTAAGGTTAATGTACAGTGTCAATACTTTTTCTCTATTGACAAATAAAAATAGATGGCATTAGGTTTTAAAATATAACCCTCCCTCACATACACACACTATTTCTTTCCTTTGAAACACTTAATTTTTCCATATATATTGGTATTTCACTTATTCTGAGTGTAGAGATCTGCAACATGACATTAAGCTTGCTTCTGAAGGCAAGTGTATTTTTAACACCTGTCAAATCTTCCAGAAAAAGAAATATCTATAATGCCTCTTCTGTCTGAATATGCCATCTGACACCCTCTCTCAGGGAAGTGTCAGACTACATCCCAGGATATAGATGTGGCCAGATTCTCAGGAGTAGATGTTTCCTCTAGGTGTTAGTATACCTGCAGAATTTATTCTCAGTAATAGGCAACTAGCCATCCAGTTATTTTGCTTTTGAGGAATCATTTTTAAAGACTAAGTGCATCAGTCTGTGTTAAATTATTCTATCAGTAATTCAGGAGAAGTTTACTACAAATTATTATTAAGCAATGATAGGTGAATAACTACAAAGATGGAAAGAGACTCTCAAGAGTATCCTAGGTCTTAGGGAAGAGTTCTTAAGGAAGGACAAAGTTGGGGGCAGTTCACATATCATGGAAGAAGGTGTCATTCCAAGCCTCTGAATGGATGGTGGAGCTGTTCACTGAGTATAGTTACAGTGCAAGTAGGAAAAAAACCCTCCAGAACTCAGGTGAGACAGGTTGATGGAAGTATGCAGAGTGAATGAGGATGCCACAGTGAGCCCCAAGCCCAGAGCACAGGGTGTCTGTAGTGGGCAGAACACAAATAACAAAATGCCAGGGCACAGGACAGTGAGGCCCATGGATGGGCATGCAGTGAGTGTTCAGGCTTTGCTGTGAGTACTGTTGAACTGGGACATTTAAAAGACCTCACCGTGCAGCTCTGCAGGAATCTAACAAACTTCTTTATCAGTGTGGGCCTGTGTCAGCTTTGGACAGGACTAGCCCAGGTCACTGTCAGGATGAAGGTCTTTCTATATGACTTGCAAGGCCCCTGAAATGAATGCAACTGGAGCTGATAAGAGGATGAAAGGAACAGGGAACTTGTTTGAATCTTCCTCAATCTCCCTCCATCCTCTCTTTTTTCTTTGTGTATATTTATGTGTGTGAGTTTGCTGTATATGTATATGATTTTTCCTTGCCTTCCCCCCCCCTTTCTAACAGATTTTGCAATCATTGAGCTTCATTTTCAGGATTATCACAGTTTTGGGGTTTGTTTCTAAAATTTTGAGCCCACTGATAATATTTCATTAGACCTCAGGGACTTGGTTTCTCTGAAACTGAGATGGAAAGAGGTAGCAAACTTCAAAGGCTCTGTGAAACCTAGGCATGAGGTTTTTCCAGCCCTGTAAAAGTTATGAGGGCCAAATGTGGCATGGAAACATGAGGTGATCAGACTACATAGAGAGCTAGACAATGAAGTTGTGTGTAGAATTTTAGGAAATGAAATAGCAGATCATTCACGCAATTAAAAAAAATCTTTATTGTTCAGATTATTACAATTGTTTCTCCTTTCCCCTTTGCCCCATAGCTCCCCTTCACCTGGTCCCCACTCCACCCTCTGCCCTTAACTTCCCCCTGCACTGTCCATAGGTATATGATTTTTGTCCAGTCTTTTCCTGTACCCCTTAACAGACACATTTCCCCCTGAGAATTGTCAATCCCCTTCCATTCTATGCCCCTGATTCTATTATATTCACCAGTTTATTCTGTTCCTCAGATTTTTAATTCACTTGACTTTTAGAATCACTTGTTGATAGATATGTATTTGTTGTTCATAATTTTTATCTTTACTTTTTTCTTCTTTTTCCTCTTTTTAAAGAACACCTTTTAGCATTTCATATAATACTGGTTTGGTGGTGATGGACTCCTTTAGCTTTTTCTGATCTGTGAAGCTTTTTATTTGCCCTTCAATTCTGAATGATAACTTTGCTGGGTATAGTAATCTTGGTTGTAGGTTCTTGCTATTCATCACTTTGAATATTTATTGCCACTCCCATCTGGCCTGAATAGTTTCTGTTGAGAAATCAGCTGACAATCGAATGGGTGCTCCATTGTAGGTAATTAACTGTTTTTCTCTTGCTGCTTGTAAAATTCTCTCTTTGTTTTTTGCTCTTGGCATTTTAATTATGATATGTCTTGGTGTGTTCCTTTTTGGATTCCTTTTGTTTGGGATTTTGTGTGCTTCCTGAACTTGTAAGTCTATTTCTTTCACCAGGTGGGGGAAGTTTCCTGTCATTATTTCTTCAAATAGGTTTTCAGTGTCTTGCTCTCTCTCTTCTTTTGGTACTCCTATAATTCTGATGTTAGTATGCTTAAAATTGTCCCAGAGGCTTCTTACACTATCTTCAACTTTCTGGATTCACTTCTCTTCTTGCTTCTCTGGAAGAGTGTCCTTTGCCTCTTTGTATTCCAAATGTTTGACTTGATTCGTGTTCTTCTACTCTGCTGTTGGGTCTCTGTATAATATTTTTTATTTCAGTCAGTGTATGTTTAATTTCTAGTTGGTTTCATTTCTTTTTCATATCCTCAAGGGTCTTGTATAATTTATCGGCCTTTTCTAGGAAATTCTTTAAAAACCTTATAACTGTGGTTTTGAACTCTATATTCAGTCTTTTCCTCCATTTCTTTTGTTTGAGATCCCTTTCCTTTTCTCAGCATTTTTGTTGCTTACCTGAGTTGGTAGGGTAGCTTTGTGGGCCTGGGTGTCCTAAATGGTTCAATGGGTCAGCCTCCCAGTTGCTTGATGTGGACACTCTTGGTGCACCCTTTGTGGACTGCGTGTACACCCTTGTTGTAGTTAAGTCTTGATTGTTGTTGGTGTCATTGGGAGGAATTGACCTCCAGGCCAATTGGCTGTGAGGACCCTCTGTGTCTATAATGGAAGAATTGCTGTGCTGGAGACACGTTTATAGGGGAGGATTTGTTCCAGTAGGGCTTTGGTGCTCACTGAGTCTGTATCTTAAATGTGGCCTTTATGAGAGTTGTTGAAATCTGGTGTCTTCTCACACCGACCACTAGATACACTAGTTTCCGGATCTCCAATGGGGTGCAGTTCAGCTACTTTCTGAGGCCACTCTGCAGGAGCTACAGTGAGAACCACAGTCCTCTCCTCCCTGCTTGGAGCTTGGAAGCTTTGGAGCTATCTGCACCAGGTTGCAAGTTTGCTATGTTAAACTGCAATAGAGAAGGTCATTCATATGCAAAAGCCACTGCTTGGAGCTTGCCTGTTTTTGTAGATTGTGCAGTGCAGAGCCTCAGGGTGGACTCTCAGGGATTTTCTAGGCTAGGAAATGGCAAATAGCAATGGCTGCCAGTCAGCCTTCTCTGCCTTTCTGACTATGTCCCTACATCTTGCACCCCAGCACAACAAACAATTATTCTTGCATGCAGCTCTGCAAGCAAGCCATCCTCACTTTCCCACCCAATGACAGACAGTCTAGCTTCTCCCCAGAAACTGAATTTCAGAGAGATTGGGAGCTTGTCTCTCTTCCGGTTGAAGAAAGCAATGCCCTCTGCCAGCGGGATCCGCTGCCAGCCCATATTGTGTGCCTCTGTACTTCAGTAATCTATGATTTGGGCAACACCTTGAAATCCATAGCTTCCTGCTCTTGGGAATGATACTGCTTCACCAGGTTTCAACCGTAAAGTCCAGAGGACTAAAGTATAGCTTGAAGATCTCCAAATTCCCAGGGCCCATTCCTATTTTGGCCAGAAAGGTAACTGGCAATATCTATTTCTCAGAAATGCATTGTTAAGCGTTAAAATTATCTAGGCTTAATTTTTAGAAAGTAGAGCCATCAAGAAAAGCAAGTAGTTTTGAAATACATGTGTCTGTCCAGGAGAGAGTGGTTGTCAAGGCTCTGGAATTAGGGTGCCTGGGTTAAAATTCTGATTCTGACAATTACTAATTATATGATGGTGAATAGTTTTTGGATAAACTATTTTATCTACAACACATTGATTAGTGCACTGTTTCAGTTTCCACATCTTTAAAATGGGTTATAATAGTGTCTGCTCAATAGAGTATAATAAGGGTTAATTTAGATAACTGCATATTAGAGTCACCTGGGTTGATTTTAGAAGCAATCACAGGCTCTCCAACAAAATTTCACAGCAACTAGGCCACAGTCTCTAAAGATGGAGGCCTAGATAATGCTAATAAAGTATTGATTAGTGATTTGTTTGCACTTATAATATTTTATTTTTATTGTATAGATCTAAAGCAAATTTATCTCTGAATGCTGGCTTTGTCATCAGTGGTAATGCATGTAAGCAGAAAATAACTCAAGAAAATTGTTATTTCTTTTAGACTCTACCAAGTAGACTTGGACAAAAACCTGATATTCTACTCTAAATTGGCCTACAGCTCTCATTTCCTGCTCTCCTGCCCATCTTCTGGATTATTTTCTACATTATGTATGCATCTCTACTTTCTAAGTAAACTGGAAGAGGCAATCATTTATATATTGCTTTCTGTGGGAGCACATTTCAAGTCTTTCAGAATCTTTATGTGGAGACATAAACTTTCCTTGAGTATTTGGATTGCTACTCATGGAACCTGAATAAGAGTAATAGTTATGCCATACATTAGGTATGATCTGGATATAAGAAGGTGTCCTAGAACACTCAGCAAAGTTTTATCATTTGTGATAATGGTGGATTCTTGATCTATCCCTGGCTCTTGCTCTCCCACTTCCATTGTCATCATCTCCATTTGCTTAGGAATATCTATTCTTATTTTTATGACATTCTGTTATCTTTAGGGAGTTTCTGAAATAGCCAAATTCCGAGGCCTCTGGATTAAGGAATTCAAGAGGTAACTCTTTGTCCTAGTGCTAAGCTAGTGCCCCAAGTCCCGCCATATAGCAGGGGATCAGTTCTCCCTTACAGCTCATTGTCCTTACTCAGTGGGAGGGAGAGGCTTCTCTCTGGTGAATTACTGCCTGGTAAGCACATTAGTGTATTAATCCTGTGGGACACGTGTGGATGCGCCATCTCCTATCAGTTCCACAATGAATAAATCCCATGAACTTTTATACATCTTAACATTAACTTTCCATTAGTCTACAGCTTTTGGTAACTTATTAGACATATACTATATGGTTCATTGTTTAAATAATCCATGTTTTTGTTTGTTTGTTTGTTGTTGTTTTTTAGCCTGTTTGTCTTGCTTATTTGTTATCAATAGAACAGTAAAACTTGATGGCAGCAGTATTTGGTTTGCGCTCTCTCTCTCTCTCTCTCTCTCTCTCTCTCTCTCTCTTTCTCTCTTTCTCTCTCTCACATCTTCCAATCATAACTATGTGAGCAATCACAGGTTAATCTGCAGGAGAATAACAGCATATATGCCAGTTAACCCATTCATTCTAGCCAACCATCAGACAGAGTGAGGCCACTGATCCTCAGTTGTCCACAGACGCGTAAATGAAGCCAGAAGACTTATCTACCTAAGCCCAGTGCAAATTGCAAATTCACCAAGTTATTAGTGAAATTAATGGTTGGGAATTAAGGTTGGAAAACCTTACCTAAACCATGATTATTTCCATATCTTCTTTTTAATTTTTACAAGCAATTCTTAATTTTAACAAGTTTATTATTCTCAAGTTGAGATTTGCATGCCTCTGCATATGTATGGGGAGGTAAGGGATAGTATGAGCATCTTAGACTTGTAACAGTAAGGCATTTGCTAGTCAGGCCTTGCATAGGTGGTTTCTAGTAGTACTTGTTGGATATTCTTCTAAACTTGCTCCAGCAATTCTTCACTATCCATAATGAAGTTTTCAACCTCATTCTCAAAGTAGAAGCATCATTATTTCCTCAGCTATTAAGGAACAGATTGTTGCTTCAGTGCTTCTACCCTGCTCAGAAGCCAGGAACCTATCAAGCCCAAATAAGCTTCTTTCTTCACCCATCTTCTCAAGGATGGGCCTGATAAGTACTCTAAAGCCCACCGGCATTTCTCTGATAATTTAATTCCTATAACAGGTTGCTGGCGAGTTCAATCCAATTCATATTCCCCTGGACTTGACCCAAAACCCCCTGTGAATACCTTGCTGTTCAATTCAACAACATTGTCCAGCACAGATTACACTGTCTTGTCCTGTTATTCATCGGTTGCTGCAGAGTAAATGGGGGTAAAACTTGCATTGTCTGATCCATCCCATCCATTTCACCTAGTTATTTTTTATCCAATCTTCCATTGGTTGGGCTTTTTTTTTTTTTTTTTTTTTTTTTGAGGTAGGTCAGTAGTGCTATAAACTTCCCTTTCAGGACTGCTTTCTTTGTGTCCCATATATATTAAGTTGTGTTTTTAATGCCATTAGTTTCCAGGATGTTTTTAATTTCTTCTTTGATCTCATTAGTAACCTGATAATTATTTAATAGCATGCTATTCAGCTTCTAAGTGTTTGAGTTTTTTGAATTGTTTTTATTGTAGTTTATTTCAAATATTATGCCACTGTGGTCTGAGAAGATGCTTGGTATAATTTCAATCTTCTTAAATTTGGGGAGACTTTGCTTGTGACCCAATATGTGGTCAATTTCTAAAATTTCACATGTGCACTTGAGAAGAACATATATCCGTGGCTTTGGGGTGAACATTTCTGAATATGTCAATTAAATCCATTGTATCTAGTGAGTCATTTAGGATTACCTATTTCTTTGCTGTTTTTTTGTCTAGAGAATTTATCCAGTGATGTCAGTGGAATATTAAAGTCCCCTACTATGATTGCATTGTTGTCGATCTCTCCCTTGATATCTTCCAGGAGGATTTTGTTGTTGTTGTTTGTTTGTTTGTTTTTTATTTGGTTGCTCCTGCATTGGGTGCATATATATTTATCAGGGTTATATCCTCCTATTGTATCGATCCCTTTAGTATTATGAAATAGCCTTTCTTATCTCTTGTTATGTCCTTCACTTTGAAGTCTATATTTTCAGATATAAGTATTGCTACCAAGCTGTTTTTCATTTCTATTTGCCTGAAATAAATTTTTCCATCCCTTCACTTTCAGTCTGTGTGAGTCCCTTGTTCTAATGTGGATCTCTTGTAGACAACTTATATGTGGGTCATGTTTTTTTACCCATTCATACACTAGATGACTAGATGTTTTTGATTGAAGCATTTAGTCTGTTTGTGTTTAAAGTTATTAAAAGGTACTTGTTTGTAGTCATTTCTATTTTTGTGCCTGTGTTCTTTCTTACCTCTTTATTTCTTCTTTTTACAGTATTCCCTTTAGCATTTCTTGCATTGCTAGTTTGGTAGTGATAAATTCCCTTAGCCTTATTAAATTTTTTTTATTTCCCCTTTAATTTTTATTGATAGTCTTGCTAGATAGAGTATTCTTGGATTAATTCCTTTGCTTTGCAACACTTTGTATACCTCCTTCTATCCCCTTCTAGCTTGATGTGTTTCTATTGAGAAATCATTTGATAATCTGAAGGGGGAGCCTTTGTAGCTAACTCTGTCTTTCTCTTGCAGCCTTTAAGATTCTCTCTTTGTCATTAACATTTGCCATTGAAATCATGATGTATCTTGGTGTGGGTCTTTTGGGATTCATCTTGCTTGGGGCTCTCTGTACATCTGTAACATTTTTCTTCCTCATCTGGGAAGTTTTCTGTCATTGTTCCTTCAAATAGATTTTCTAACCCTTGCTTCTCTTCTTGTCCTTCTGGCTGCCTTTATACATATGGTACTTCATGTCTCATTGTCCCAAAGCTCCCTTAGGCTCGCCTCCTGCTTTTTAATTTTTTCTCCGGTTGCTGTTCAGATTAAGCTTGTTTCTCTACCTTATCTTCTAACTCAGTAATTCTGGCTTCTGCTGCTTCTAATCTACTGTTGAAACATCCTGTGGCATTTTGATTGTAGCTATATCACTTTTCATTTCTTCCTGATTTTGACATAGGTTGTTGATTTTCTCATCCATCTGGTGAATGAACTGTACAATCATTACTCTGAATTCTCTTTTCTGTTATGTTGCATGCTTCAATTTCAGCAATTTCCTTTCTTGGCAACTCCAAATTTTCTTTCCTCTGGGGATTGTGTTGTCTCCCCATTCTATCACCAGAAGGTTCAAATGTTGAGTTGCCTGGGCCATGTGCAATGGGAGCTTTACACCACCCAAGTGTTACTGAAGAGCTCTGGCATTAAGATGTGTGGCTGGCATGTGTTGGTGGGAACCAGGCTCACCCAGAGTCAATGTTACTAGTGCTCAGTGTGGCCTCATGTGCACACCTAGAATCAGGGACCCTGCCTTCACCACGCTGAAACAGAGACCCCCCCTCCCCACTAGCATGTGACAAAAATCAGAGCCCCCTAGCATGTGCCAGGAGTCAGAGCTTTCACCAAGAATTGAGTATCAGAGTCTCTGTTTCTTTGTGTGGCCTCTTGCTGAGAATCAGGGTCCCTGTGTGTGTGTGCACCAAGATTTGTAGTCACTACTCTTAATGTGTATACACTGGGAGTCAGGGATCCCAGGTGCATGCAATAAGAAACAGAGTCAAGTCACTGGTGCTTAGTGCTGCTTCCTGCCTGGAGAATTGGGGTCTTCATCAGCTTGGGGTACTGGGTTGCACAGTAGCACTGTATCACAGGAGGTCTGCTCCTGCACTGCAGAAAACAGATTTCCATGTGTGCTTGCCCAGAATCGAAGTCAGGTGGCACTGCTGCCCTGCGTGGGATTTGGGTTTGTTTGCTGGATTGCATTGTGGGGAGCAGATTCCTAGTGTCCACACATTCTCAGACTCAAATTCCTGTAGTGGCACTGTGGCCCATGTGAGGGACAAGTCTATCAGTTACTATGGTACTGTCCTTGAGCAGGCAAAGTGCAAGTGGGGGGGGATGGTGGGTGGCGGGGATAAGCTCTGTAAATCACAGAAAACTGCTGCCGGGATGTCTGGGTTTTGGGTGACTGTGGGTCTGCACCTGTGGTCACAGGTCTCTGTCCCCAGTGGCTTCAGGGTCCTGGTTTGCAACTGAGACCAGACTGGTTGGTGCTGAGGCCAGGATCCTAGTCTCAAGAAGCTCTGTTTCTTAAGATGGCATGGTCACTATGGCCACGCTGGCCACCCCGGAATGTCCACATTGGGAGTGGAGCTCCACCATCTAAAATTGCCCAGTTTGTTGGTAGTCCCTTGGAAGACCTGCAGACTCTAACTGTCCCTAGCTCAAACATAAACACACACACATACCACACTTACACACAGTCCTCTATCACACCCTAACTCTTTCACACTCTCTCCCTCCCTACCTTTCTGCTGGTCGCCATCTTCCATACTCCATTTCTCCTATTTCTCACTGGATATCTTTATTTTTTTTTAACAGTCTATCTTTCCTCAATTATTCCACAGAGGTGCGTACAGTTATATACAACAATCTCCCCAGCTCACAAGGGTAACGGCATAGTGTTTCCACTAGAGAAAAAAGATAGTGACAGCCTTTTATGGAAAACCGTCTTGAACTTTATCTCACCCAGTACCTCCACCATCTATCTCCTGGTAGGTTCACTTTACATGTGATTACTGGTGTTGGGCCTAATTCTGTTCCTTTGTACTTTTCTGTTAATCTTACATGACTCCATAGTGCAGTACTGGCTCATTTTCATTCATGTGGAGCCGGTCACCTTGTGGGATGGGATATACTGTAAACATATAACTCTGCTCTTGCGTTCTGCATCATCTCAAGGGCATAGGAATTGAGTCGTTGACCATAGATTCCACTTATAGCTAAAAGTGAGCAAACTTGAAAATGAGAGCCTGATACAAAACATTTGCTTTTGTCAGCAGGTGGACTTTAGTTTATAGTGGGTTTGGAAGTTTGTCATAGATAGCTGTCTCTTCTAGTGTTTTCCCTTTTATCTTACTGTCTAACTTCCTTTCATTTTGCAACTTCATTTTGCTGAGGTTCTGCATGTATCGGTCATGGCAGTTTACATGACCATGTCTTAGGATTCTGCTATCAAGCCTCCCTTTTGGTAGAAAGACAATTTTCTAATTATAGTCCTTGCAGGCATAACATTTTTTTTTCATTTTTAGGTAATTCAGATGATAATGTTACTAAAATAACATTAGTATTGATAATCATTTAACCTTATACAAATGTATTTAAATATCCAATTTTATCCCACATATTTTAATCACTTTCTCATAGAAAAGAAGTATGACATGAGCAGAGAACTCTGTATCTTAAAATGTATGTTTTTAATGTTTTAATTATTACTTTATTTCTCATTTATTCTTTATTATGTTACACTTCCATTCAGCAGCATTGTCCAGAAATTGTCCCATTTTCTAATTTCTCTTCTTTTCTTTTTATTTCTTAAAGACATTCACCAGGAATTTCTAGAGCTTAATAAAATAGATATCTATTGATTGCAGATCCTTTTCTTATGTGTATAAAAAAGTTCAAATAAGATGTGCTTTAATGAAATGCTAAACTCTTGACCTAATTGCTTTTGATATTTCTAAAATAAATGTTGAACTGTCTGAGAGTCTTTGAGTTATCAATCTGAATCAGACCTTGTAATATAGCCACCACTGCAGGCTATGTTTGCACCAAGTGAGCTGACCTGTCATTTCTACAGCTGAATAAAGACTTCAGGAGAATTCATCCAGTTAGTTTTATTAATTTCTTGGCTATTTCTTTCCTTGCCCAGTGATCCACATCTCCAAAGTATAAATTGCTCAGGAGTACTTGAGTGAAGAATATCTGTCCAAATATTAAATAGATTTGTCCTCTCAGTTAAAAAATCCTCAAAACAAGTAAAAAAAATCAAAATAAACCAAAATGAGACTGTTTTATTATGTGTTATGTACATTATCATAAGATACTAATAATAAGATCTGCATTTTTTATTGGTCTCTTTGAATACTACATTTGTGTATTAGTACCAAGACAAAATATAAAATGACATATTTTATACTTTTTATTTTTATTAGATAATTAGTTGTCAGCCTCTGATTACAGAGTATATGTAAAGATTTATTTGATCTGACATTTTTTCCTTTTATTTATTATTTGAAAATGGATAATGTTATTTAGCTTTGAGGTAAAATTTACTTTTTTTCTGTTAAACTTTTAAATTTCTCTGTCTTTACATTGTTCATGAGTGAAAAAGTTTAAGTGATGACATGTAAAAAAGCATTTCATAAAATTATAGTTATAATTAACTTTATAAAATTTTAACAAATTCTTATGCATTTAAACTATTGAATCTTATAAAATAGTGGATAATAACAATCAAAAGAAGGTTGTGTACTTGCCTTTTAGCAATACCTAGAACTTGGATAGCAATAGCTTTGAATTTAGTGGAATGATCTTCAAAAGAATCCTATATAATAAAAGCCTAATATGCAAATCAACCAAACAGTGGAATGACCAGTCAGGGGGCATCAGGGCTGGTGAGTGGGCAGTGCCATCCACTGATCAACCTGCCAGTTGCCTGCTGCAAAGGGAGGCCAGTTGCCTTAGGCCTGCTTCCCATGGATAGCCCCTGAGGACTCCCAGACTGTGAGAAGGTTCAGGACAGGCTGAGCGAGCCCCCGCCCACTGCACGAATTTTTGTGCACCGGGCCTTAGTCAATTAATATAGCATTCATTATTTAATATATTAATTCTTTTCACTTACCACTAGAGGCCTGATGTATTAAATTCTTCAATCTGGGAAACCTTGTGGGATGGGGCCTAAACCTATAGTTGGACATCCCTCTCACAATCTGGGACTGCTGACTCTCAATTTCTCACCTGCCTGCCTGCCTGATTGCACTAACTGCTACTGCCTACCAGCCTGATCAACACCTAACTGCTCCCCTGCTGGCCCAATTGCCCCCAACTTCCCTCCCCTGATGGCCTGATTGCCACCAACTGCCCTCTCCTGCCAGCCCAATAGCCCCCTAACTATCCTCCCGTGCTGGCCAAGTCACCCCCAACTGCTCTCCCCTGTCAGTCTAGTTGCCCCTAACTACCCTCCCCTGCAGACCTGGTTACCCCCAACTGCCCTCCACTGCTGGCCTGGTCCTCCCAACTGCCCTTCCCTGCCAGCTTTGTCACCCTTTACTTCCCTCCCCTGCCAGTCTGGTCACCCCTAATTGCATTTTCCTGCCAGCCTGATCACCCACAACTTCCCTCCCCTCGTGGACTTCTTGTTGTGGCTATCTTATCACCACATGGTGTTGGCCATATTGTGTGAGGGCGTGAGGGTCAATTTGCATATTACCTATTTATTATTTAGGATGTGTTTGAGGATTAATGTGTCATGTTAGTTGTTTGAAAGCATTTCTATATGAACATTATACAAACATATATTTATGTAAAATAAGTTTGAATGATAATTTTTCTGTGTAATAAGTATAATAACTGCTCTCCAATGGTGTTTTTATATAACTATGTTTGATTTAAAAATAGCAGGTGTATTTTTACTATCTATACTAATAAAAGAGTAACATGCTAATTGATCACACCTTCATGACACCCACTAGCCAATCAGGAGTGAGTATGCAAATAAACCCAACAAAGATTGTGAGTTAATTTGCATACACGGGTGTGAGTGGCCAGGGGTGGGACTGGGCACTTGCACTGTTGCCATGGTGACAATGCAGGTGTTCCACCACACCCAGCCTCTCCAGGCCTCTGGGCAGCATGGGAAGGTTGAAAAGTGGCTCCTGAGCAGAAAGGTGACTCTGGACGGAGTGAAGGTGGTGCTGGCAGTGAGAGGAAGGAAGGCCCATTTTCCCACAAATCTTCATGCATCAGACCTCAAGTAAATTATAATTCTCTTAGAAATATCAAACTACTTTCTTCTTAAACCCTAGCATTTGGTTCCTAATATTATTATTATCTCTGTTATTTAATCCATTGTATATCTATGTTCTGCATCTTCTTTGCCACATTTTAAAATGTTTTATTTTTAAAGGAAAATAGCAATAATGATTACAGATTATACACCAGATGCAGCTTTTATTCAAGTATATATTTCACTTATTTTATTATAAACAATGGGAAAATATCCTCTTATTTCATCTTATTAAAAATGTCTATCATTTTCCCTTCAATATCTTATTCTTGGAATGTCTTTTCTAACTTTGTGGCTTATGTGTTTGTTTTTTTTAATCTTTTTTTTGAAAAGTATTTGTCTTTATTGATATACAAAAACTGAGCAGAGAACTCTCTCTCTCTCTCTCTCTCTCTCTCTCTCTCTATATATATATATATATATATATATATATATATATATATATTAGAGCCCCAGTGAACCCCTTGGGGGATGTCCCACAGGGATTGAACCTAAACTGTTGGACATTCCTCTCACAATCTAGGACTGCTGGTTCCTAACCAACTGCCTGCCTGATTGCCCCTAACTGCTTCTGCCTGCCACCCTGATCACCCCCTAACCACTCCCCTGCTGGCATGATTGACACCTAACCACTCCCCTGCCAGCCTGATCAACCCAACTGCCCTCCCATGCAGGTCTGGTTCCCCGCTACTGCCCTCCCCTGCAGGCCTACTCCCCCTTAACTGCCTTCCCCTACAGGCCTGACCGCCCCCAACTGTCCTCCCCTGCAGTCCTGGTTGCCCCAACTGCCCTACTCTAACAGCCATATTGTGACAATGTGGGCATGGTCGTCTTGTGATGACATGGGGATTGCCATCTTGCAAAGATGTGGGGGCATCCATGTTGTGATGATGTGGAGGCAGCCATCTTGTGATGCAAAGGTGTTAGGGTCAATTTACATATTACCTCTTTATTATATAGGATCTTGAGTTTTTCTTCTTCCTCCTTATACCTCTGTGTAAGTAAGTGGTTGCTCACCTGATTTATCTAAAATCATTATCTAAATCTAAATGATTTATCTAAATCATTCTTCACAGACACAATTTGCTACTCCATTCTTTGTATTTTAATAGAACTTAACATACCACTTTCATTTTTTATTTTATTTATTTATTTTTTAGAATATATTTTACTGATCTTTTATAGAGAGGAAGGGAGATAGTTAGAAACATCAATCAGCTGCTTCCTGCACCCCCCCCCCCAAACTGGGCATGTGCCCGAAACCAAGGTACATGCCCTTGACTGGAATCAAACCCAGAATCTTTCAGTCCACATGCTGATGCTCTATCCACTGAGCCAAACTGGTTTTGGCCACATATCACTTTTAGTATTTCCTTCTTTTTCTAACATGTTTGCTTCATTCAATACAAATCAGGAGGCAAGGGCACTACTCTCTGGATCTTCAATGCTTTGTACATTTTTATTCCTGATGACTAAATGGCATGAATTATTTACATTATTTTCTTGATTCAAAGTTTATTTTATTTTTTATCACCATTTATTCTCTCTACACCCTCTTCCACCTTTACCCACTCACACTCCTGCAGTCATCACAGTTGTCCATGCTCACATTTTATCGACTAAATATAATAAAAACCTTAAGCATTTTATGTGCAAAAATTTGTAGAAAACTTTAGGAAATAATTTAAAATATGGGAAAATGAGGGTGAGGCACCCTCTTTTCCCCCCTCAATCAAGGATATATTTATTGATTTTAAAGGGAAAGAAAGAGAGAGAGAGAGAGAGAGAGAGAGAGAGAGAGATTGGTTTCCTCCCTTTATGTGCCTTGACCTCTTGATCTGGAATTGGACCTGCAATCCTTAGGTGTATGGGAGGATATTCCAACCAACTGAGAAACCTGTCCAGAACAGGGGGTGGAAAACCCTCTCAATCTCATCAACATTGATTACTACAATTTTCTATTTTCACACAGTTAAGGTAATATAGCTAGACAAATATTTACTACTTTAAATTGTTTCCAGCTAAAAGTATATATTTTGAAAATTTTGTGTGTCATAAAATATGTATACTATCAGAGCAATGGCTATGTAACAGTTCATGTTCTATAATTTTCTTAAACACTCCTCTGGTTCAGATAGAACCTGAGGTCAGAAAATGAGGTGACTATAGGCAAGCTCTCATGGCCTCCCGGGTGAGGTGTGCATCTTTCAGGGAGGGAACCTAAAAAGTCACCATATTAGATATAATGTAATGCGTAAATTCTTTTCATTTTTTTACAATTCTAGAACCCCCACATATTTCCCTCTTTCTATTTCCAGAAGACTGTTATTAAGTAAAAATTTTTCAAATGTTCACTGAATCATTGTATATGAAGATTTAATTTTTTTTCTTGGCATAATAATTACATTTAGAGAACTTCTAGTGACATTGATAGTTTGACCTTCCCCACATATAAATTTAAAACAAACTGGAAATCAGCCAAAAGAAGATTAAAGTGAGAGGATAGTTTATTCTTTAAAATACTGCAACTAGAAAGAGTGAGAAATTCAAGTCTATGGCTTGCTGGCCTGAATGTTTTCTCTAGCCCTCAAAGGCTATTACAAAATACACAGAGGAAAAGTTCATCTTTATCAACTGAAGATGCCAAAAAGCAGAGTTTAGTGCTAAAAGAGAAACTTAAAAGTTAAAGGGCAATGTGTGGCAGGTAGTGGATAACAAGAAAAATAAGATACAAAATTGTGATATAAACTTGCCCACATTCCTGGCTGTCATCTAAACGGAAGAATCACGGGAAGCAAGCATGAAGGGCAGCAAAATTTCAGGAAAAGAATAATGAGGACACTACTTTTTAAAGATAGAGTTGCAGTGGGTGACATCTGAGACTTTGTTCTTTTTTCTTTCTTTTTTTCTTTTCTTATGTTTTTTTAACTGAGTTCAGTTCCTAACTGCACCTCCCAGGAAACAGAAAGTAGTGGCTTTTCTAATTTGAGATGTCAGAGGACAAATCTTGAGGACAGTGGAACAACTAAGAAGTAATAAAAAAAATCTTGTGAGAGCAAAGAAACCACAGAGAGCTTAAAATACAATCTAGAACCACAGCAATGTATGATCCATAAAGTGCATTTTTCAACCAAAAGTAGGTACATCAAAGACAAGGGGAAGGACACTCATAACAAACAAAAACAACAAACTAATTTTACCCAGGTTGAATTCATTAGCCAAAAATTATATTAATATGTTTGCATAATTTATAGGTATATATGTATAAAGTGAATGGAAACTGATCTTAATGTGTGAATAGATCAGAAACCTAAACAGAGAAATGGAAAACATGCAAAACTAATTAAGTGCTGAAAATAACAATAACTATAAAGAGAAAAAAATCACAAGGGTGGGTTGATTTATTATCAGATTTGAGTGAATGGAGTAAAGAATCATCAACTTAAAACCAAATCAAGAAATAACACGATCTAAAGAATATAGAGGGGGAAAAAAGCATATAAAAATTTGACAGAGCCTCAGTGACATATGAAGAAATGTCAAGTATCTATAAGTAATTGAAGCCTCAAAAAGAGAGCAAAAAGGAATACGTAATTAAATAAATAACAATAGAAAATTTCACAAAATTTCTCATATCCAAGAAGCTCAACAAATACAAATGACAAAAACACAAAAAATACAACATATAACTTGATAATATATCTAAATGCCTACAATAAAGTTTAAATCTTAAAAATAATCAGAAAAATGAACAGTTCACTTTTCACTTTGCTATGAATGTTCTGGAACAATATCACAGTTAACTAGAGCCCCGGTGCACAAAATTAGTGCACTGGGTGGGGGGGGGGTCTCCCTCAGCCCAGCCTGCACCCTCTCCAATCTGGGACCCCTTGAGAGATTTTAAACTGCCTGGGCAAGGGGCCTGTGGTGATTTGAAGATCAGCCACACCCACAGCGACCCAAGGAGAGGCCCTGGTATCTGGAATTTACTTTCCTTCTACAATTGAAACTTTGTAGCCTGGAGCAGAGCCAATCCCCCTTTTCACTCTGGATGCTACCTTTCCTGTTAGGTTTTATGTATCTTCTATAATTGAATCTTTGTAGCTTTAAGCAGATGCCTAGGCCAGCCAGGGCAGGTGGAAAGCTTTGCTTTTTCCATTGCTGGGGGCAACCCTAGCTTGCTCTTTCTAGCTCTGTGGCTGCCACCATTTTTTTTTGGGGGGGGGCGGAGGGTTTATCTTCTATAAATGAAACTTTGTATCCTTGAGTGGAGGCCTGGGCCTGCCAGCATGTGTGAAAAGCTTGGCTTCCATTGCTGGGGAAACCCAAGCCTCTCAACTGTGGCTATAGCCATCTTGATTGGAGTTAATTTAGATACCCGTTCTAATTGGTTAGTGGGTGTGACTTGAGCAGAGTGATGGTTGATTTGCATATTACTCCTTTATTAGGATGATTGGATTTTTGTCAGAAACTGAGGCAGAAGAAATAAAAATGACATTTTTCAGTTGTGCTGAAATATATTCTGTCAACTAAAACTTCTATATTAAAATTACTTATTGAAAATAAACAAAATGCTGTATTTTTATTAACAAAATTTCAGAGCATTTGTTGTCAGCAGAATTGCTTATAATAAAATGAAAATCTAGTTCTCTCTGTGTGAAGGGATATGACATACGGTGATATATAGAAATATGTGGAAAAGTTTAGAAGTAGTAAATCTAGCCAATACCATTTTTCTCAATGGGTAGAGCATTGGCCTGCAGACTAAGAGGTCCTGTGTTCGATTCCAGTCAAGGGCATGTACATTGCTTGTGGGCACACCCCCAGTGGGAGGTGTGCATGAGGCAGCTGATTGATGTCTCTCTCTCATTGATGTTTCTAGCTCTCTACCCCTCTACCTTCCTCTTTGTAAAACATCAATAAAATATATATTTTTAAAAATTTCTTAAAAAATAAAAGAAGTAGTAAATCTATTATTAAAGAAGTAAAAAAGATAATATTGAAAATCGAATTAAAATTATTTGATTTACTACATAAAAATATAACAGTAATAAATTTAAAAAAGGATATTTTATCCATATTTAAAACTACAAAACAATCTTTTAAAAATAAAGAATCAATAAATGGATAAATACATAATTTTAATGAAATAAAAGATTACCATTTATATACACATTCTTTAACATAATAAATAACAATTTTTAAAAGAAGGGCAAAGTTGGAAAAAAGCTAACATTTTTATTTTAAACTTTTTCTAAATTGTAATTAATCATAATTGTATATCATTAACAATAGTATATCCATACAGATTAATTGAAATAAATAGAAGATATAGGAAGACATGCATCCATACATGTATATTCTAGTGATTTTCTATTTAACTAATTTTCAACAAAGTTTCCATACAACCTAATAAGGAATAGATAATCTTCATGACAAATGGTATTGGGGTCAATTTTTGCATAGGCTTTAATATTTTCCATTTCTATCCACTGTATATGAAAATCCAATTTCTTCAGATCCTTGTCAGAGTTTAGTGTTGTTTTTTGTTTTTTATCTTTATTGTTGAAAATATTACATGTACCCCCTGTTTTACCCCTTTGACTTCTTCTCACCTGCCCCCACTCCCTTGTCCCAGACCTTCACCGGCCTATTGTCTGTGTCCATGGGTTATGGATATATCCATATAAGTTATTTGGTTGATCTTGTCCCACCCACCTCACATACCTTCATCTTTCCTCTGAGATTTAATAATCTGTTCCATGCTTCTGAGTCTCTGGATCTATTTTGTTCGTCAGTTTATTTAGTTCATTAGATTCCACAAATGAGTGAGATCATGTTGTTTTTCCATGACTTGCCACAACCTTTTGGAGTGAGGATTCAGGATTTGAAAAAGGGGCTGATGCACAAACGAATACACTAGACAAGAAATATGAATTCAGAAGGCATTAAGGTCAGGTATAAACCTTTCTCTAGTGGAGAGGCTCCCTGAAGCTCTGCTCCTGTTAGTTTTTATTAAATTTTAGAATACACATCTTTGCCCTCAGTTAAGCATGACAATCTGGTACCAGAAAAACTATCTCAAATGACAATAAAAATCAGTAAGGTTCAGTAAATATTAGGTCAAGAAATTGCTTAGAGCCATCACTATCTCAAGGACCATCAGCCTTCCAAATTCCTTGTTACACTTTCATGATAGTGTTTGACAATGGGTAGCTTCCAGCACTGACTAGGTTATTTCACTTAGCATAATACACTCAAGGTCCTCCATGCTATCTCAAAGGGTAAGAGATCCTTTTTTTTTTTTTTTTTTTCCCCACTGCTGCATAGTATCCCATGGTGTAAATGTACCACAGTGTTTTTATGCACTCATCTAGGAATGGGAACTTGGGCTGTTTGCACATCTTAGACATTGTAAATCGCACTGTTATGAACATAGTGCTGCATGCATTCTTTCTAAATGGCATTCCTTATTGTCTAGTTTTTAATAGGTATGCAATATGTGCTATGTTTCTTGGATAAAATAACAGATTTCTGCCTTGTTTCTATAATTCACTAGCTGTAATTTGAGATAAATGATATCTTTACTTTTATTCTTAGATTTCCAGACCTACAGACTAATTGTCTTTCCAACTCTAATACCTTCATAGAACTATTAGAAAAAAGTATATTAATAATAAGAACATCATGTTACAATTGTTAATACCATTTCCTTAAAATTTATTTCCTCAAAACTATAAACATCACATAGGTTTATGTTATTGCTATATTTTATTATGAAAAAATTTATACATGTATCCCCTTTGGTAAATTCTAGTTTCTTAAACTCTTACTTCAGAATTAATACTATTAAAAAGATATATCATGTAATGATTATGTGAAATGGTTTCCTCATTTGAAAATGTTTTGAACATTTCATTGCTTTATTCTTAATATTATTACATATTCACTTTTATTTTGAGAGCATCAATAAATATTCCCCCCTGATCTTTACTATGGATTTAATGACTATATATCTGTTTTTTAACCTTTTTATGGTGTCATTCTTAACATTATTCCTCAAATAAATGAATAAATATTACCTATGGCCTACAATTATGAGTAGTACTCACACGAACTGCTTTCTAAGATATGTTTGATTATTTGCATTCATTTGTCTTTCACTTCACCTGCATTATAGACATGTGAACAGCTTAATTATCTGTCTTCACCCATGACATCCCAAAAGAACACTACACATGCTCATATGTTATCAAATACCGGGGTCCTAAATATTTAATACCAGCTGCCATGCATGCTGAATAAATCTACCAGGTGCATCTAATTTTCTTATAGTCAAAATAGCATTCTTCACTTTCTAGAGCACTTCGCTTTTCTAGATCACTTTTTCCCCCCTGTCATTTTAAATCACAGAAATTTAAATGACAACTCCAGATTGCTAGGTGGCAGGTTTAATAAACAAGGGAACTGATTTATGAAGTTTGTCTTGAGCGGTTGAAAGACTAGTCATTTTTATCACTTGCCAAAAGTTTCTGCATAGAGGCCTTAACCAGTCATATACACAGAGGGTCTCAATTGAGTTCATCAACACATTATTATCTGAAGGCTGTGTTGGTTGGAAAGCTTCTATCATGGGAAAGGCAGAGTAGACATTCCAAGTGCAGAGAAGGGAGTAGGGGTCCTTCAATTGTTCAGGTGCAGCTCAAACTGGCGTTAATGACTTCTTGACGAGGTTCCCCAACAATAAGTCAGAGGCCACATTGGCCAAACTCCTTAGTTCAAATTTATTTATTAGCATTGCAGAAAAAAGTTAGAGGAATTATGCATCTATCTCTAACTCTCCATGTAATCTATATCACCCTGAAATTATAAATTCTTAATAAAAGAATATTAAATCTATCGTCAACAGATTGTCTTGACCAATATGTCTTAGATTAATTACGGTAGGTAAGCAGCTATAAATCATCATGTTGCTTTCCTACAACAGAGAAAAGCTGCTGGAATGTGAAAGTAACAGAGGAGGATATAAGGCAGGTGTAGATTGAGTACATTAATATTTAAATTAATGTAATATAAATTAACATTTATATGTTATAGAAAAAATACTTCCAATTGCAGAATTATCATTGCATTTTTATGATAATATTGCATCTGTTGTTTATTAGTAAAAGGTAATCCTTTTTATTTTTTCTAATTTTTATTGATTTTATTGGGGTGACTTTGATTATTACAATTATATAGGTTTCAAGTGTACAATTCTATAATATATCATCTGTAGATTGTATTGTGTGTTCACTATCCTTTTGTCCCATTTATCACGCCCCCCCCTTACACTCTTCTACCCCGCCCCCCCTCCCTTCCCTCTGGTAATCAATATACTGTTGTCTGTGTCTATGAGTTTGGTTTTGATTTTTTTTTTTTTTAGGTTTTTTTTTTGGCTTAATCCCTTCACTTTTTTTTCACACAGCCCAAAAAAACCCTCCCCCTGACAGCTTTCTGTCTGTTCTCTGCATTTGTGAGTCTGTTTAAATTTTGCTTGTTAGTTTATTGACTGGCTTATTTCAATTAACATAATACTCTCCCGGTCCATCCATGTTGTACCCAAAGGTAAGATTGCCTTCTATTTTATGGCAGAGTAGTATTCCATTGTGTAAATGTATCACATCTTTTTATTTACTCATCTATTGATGACACTGGGACTACTTCCAAATCTTGGCTATGTAAGTAAATTGTGAGAGCACCTTTTCTTTCCCTCCATTTTTTTACTCTTGTGAGACTTACTTGAAGCATTATCTTGTTACTTCTGATACTTTAAGATAGAGATAAAACATCTGTGTTTGAAGATTATTTGTCTCCAATCATTTTTTAAATGCAATACCAAAATGTTACTGATACAATTAAATATCTAAATGTTGTGTAAAATCCAGTTTTTGACAAAATACTTTAATAATTCTCTTAATTTATTCCCTGAAGATTCTTTCTGTGGTGAAATCATGTTTAAAATAAATCACCTCACTTGAAATATGATTTTTAATTTTGTTCTGATTGCACTTCAAGGAATATTCTAAAACATTTATACAAATAATAGTGCTTATTTTCAGTTCCTTAGCAGTAGATTTTTAAACATTATGTTTTGTCAGTCAATGTGATAAAAGAAAAAAAACAAATATTTTCTCATTATAGGCAGAATCATATTATACAGGCTATTGGTCTAAATGGGAACTCAATGATCATCTTTAGTAATTCTCAAGCCCCATATGAAAGTTTGTTACTAGGGTTAGCAAAGTTATGTGAATGCTTTCTAATAATGATTCTTTTCTTAAACACTGATTATTCTGATAGGGTAATTACCAATTAAATTCTCAGAAAATCATACAGAAATAGAATAAAAAGGCTGAAACTCTGTCCTAGCTGGTTTGGTTCAGTCGATAGAGCATAGGTCTGAGGACTGAAGGGTCCCAGGTTTGATTCTGATCAAGGTTATATGCCCAGGTTGCAATCTCAATCCCAGATAGGGGCCATGCAGGAGGCAGCCAATCAATGATTCTCTCTCATTATTGATGTTTCTATCTCTCCCTCTCTTTCCTCGCTGAAATAAATAAAAAAAACATATATTAAAAAAGAGGCTGATACTCTAGATTATGAATTATCACACCCATAAAATATTTAAAGTTTATTTTATATATAACAATTCATAAATTCTTACATAAAATATAAAATCCATGAAAATTAATATATATGACACACTTTGTCGTTATCAATAACATTATACTATACTATCTTATAATCCTACTAATTAGTAATTGCCAGCATTTTTATCTTATAGACAGATGAGATTTGCAAATGTAAAACAGTCATCTTATATTTTGAATAAGAAAAAATATTTTTACTTAAAAAAATATTCTTCCTCAAAATATCTATCTACATTCTGCTATATGGATGCATGCAGTTTGAATTGAGATATCAACATAATTCTGAATATTTTATTTTTAATATATCTGAATATAAAAATAAATAAATAGAAATCCAAATATTTACTTCTGGGCATTTGATTAATAATATTTCCAAATATCCTAAACTGCTATTTTTCTAAAAATTCTAAGTGTGCTATGACAATATTATTTTGAAATATATTCCTAGCAAGCTATTTTTTAGTGTTAAAAGTATTTTAAAAATCTGGCTTTATTACACATAATATATTCAGATATACAGATACTAAAAAACTGAGACTTTATCTGCAACTAGAGGCCCAGTGCACAAAAATTCATTATGGGTAAGGTCCCTTGGCCTGAGCTGTGATCAGGTCTGATCAGGGCCTTCCAGCTGCCAGTGGGGGCCTTCCTTTGTTCCCCCTGCCCCTTGGTGGTCAGTGAAGGTCACAGTGAGTGATAGGACTCTCAGTCTCCTGTTCTAACTCCCTCAGGACACTTTGCATATTAGCCTACATATATATATATATATATATATATATATATATATATATATATATATAGCCAGAATTTTCCCAAGTTTTTTTTTTTTTTGTGTGTGTGTGTGTGTGTACTATTTCAATTTGCCAATGCTCCCTACCTAGAAAGTACCTAGAAAGTAACTTTCCCAGTTGTTTGTATTACTCTCTGTTCATAGAAACAAGCCCCTTGCTGTTCAAGTCTGATCTCTGGACTGTAGGCAAACATAACTTAAGCATAATTGCTTTGTAGTCCTCAGTTAGAGCCTTTCAACAAGAAAAACAACTGAAATTGCAAGTAGCTTTGATGATTGCAATCTCCGTTTTTCTAGTAACCTGATCAAACCCCATTTTCTTTGCCCATTATCTCTCAATAGTTCACTCTTCCAGTTTGAATATGTTAGACCTCTTGTCTGTCCATAATATCAGTAATTGGTCAGCAAATTAAATAAAAGTAAGGTCTCTCTTTTTTCTAGATTCAGTAATGTGCACTACTAATAAGCACTTTCTAGTTTTACCCCTAAAGGCATTTCTTAAGTAGCCAGAATAAGGTTTAAAGAAAGTATTTTACATTTTTAAAATATGATACATTTGGAGGCATTTAAATGCCTATTTATTTATTATTTATTTGTTTATTTTTAATTCTTCATTGTTGAAAGTTTTACATGTCTCCTTTCCCCCCATTGATCTTTCCCCACCCGCTTTCACCCCCCAGCACATGCCCCACCATCCTATTATCTGTGTCCATTGGCCATGCTCAAATGCATGGACACAAGTCGTTTGGCTAAACTTTTGCATCACCCCCTCCCCTCATCTTCCCCTGCCTTCCCTCTGAGGTTTACTAGTCTGTTCGATGCATCTTTGTCTCTGGATCTACTTTTGTTCATCAGTTTTTATTGTTCATTATATTCCACAAATGAGTGAGATTGTGTACTATTTATCTTTTAACAGCGTGGATAGAACTGGAGAGCATTATTATAAGTGAAATTATTCCAAATAGCATTTTTAAACAAAATTCTGATTCACAGGTAATATTTTTAGGTCAGTATTTTACTTATATTTTTTATTACATATAAACTTAGAGAAAATTTGTACACATTTTACATTTAATCTGTTTTATAGATGAAAAAAATCAAGGTCCAGTAAATTAAAATATTTGCCCAAAGTTACAGTGCTAATTAAGTGACAACAGAATGCAAACCTTATGACAATGATTCTCCTACACCATTTAATATCCCATGATACCGCTTTGAATAAAATATAAGGCTCAATATATCTGAAAATCAGTTTAGAATACCATGATAATTGAAATATTGCTAAAGGGAATCTTTTGTTTTGACTAAATAAGACATTAAGAGGGGTTATTGATTTATTATTGAAAATAACCCATATTTTGTTTTAAAACCTAGAATTGCACAAACTTGTAATAATTCCTTACATCAAGATGTTTAAAATTCAGTAGCAAACAAGAAAAACAAAGAAAAAATTAAAACTTTAAAATTCTAGTAAGTAGGATCATTGGAGAAGAATATAGGGATAACTTTTTGAGTTCTTAGAAATCTAAAAATCCATATATTTGCATAATTTTCAAAGCAACACTAATTATTGAATTTATCTATCCAAATTAATAATGGTAAAACTTCTCAATAATATTGCTCCTGTTTTATCTATTATTTTCATCCTTGTTATTTCACTTGAATTTAAAGAGCATGTTAATTTTCTTAATATTTTTTATAAATAAGTAGAGTGGAAATAGACTACTGAGCCTAAATTTGTTAGAAATTTTCCAAAAGACTCTTAGCTGAGTCCTTTGCTCAGTTTCATTTAGCTGCAGTCAAGATATTGGCCACACAGAATTTTTACCTGAAGGCTCAACACTGGAAGAATCCATTTGCAACCTCATTCTGATTATTGGCAGAATTAATTTCCTTCTGATTTTCACTCAGAAGCTTCCCTCAAATCTAGGGCTGTGCACATGTCCTTGCCAGGTTGTTCATTTATACCATAAAACTTATAAACTCTCATGTCTGCGTAAAAATGTACTCCAGATGATGAATTGCTTACACTTGTGCTATCTAGACATGCCAGACTCCGAATTCCCAGGCATGGTAAACAATAAAAAGAGTGATAGCTTTGAGTGATGGATAATGGCCATGCCAAATATGGTGCTATAGACTATGACAAAGAGTTTAGATTTTATCCTATGTGTCATTCTTAGTCCAGGGCATGTGGGGCCCATTTCTTGTTTCTTTTATTTAGAAATGTCCCTCCTGCCTCCCCAAGCCATGATACTCACTAACGTGTGAGAAAACATAGGGCCAAACGCATGTTTTACCTGCCAGGCACTCTACCCTCTCTGACCTACCAGATGTTTTAGATACTTGAGATTCCAGAACATTTTACCCAAGTAGTCCTAAATTGGCTTCAAAGGTCTACTCAGGAACATCTTCAAAAAGTGTACACAGACCAGGGCCTCACTTGAATCACAAAGACTGTTCAGTTGCTATTTTCAAGGAGTATGGGCAGAACTACCACATAAGAGTTGAATGTTCAAAATCATGCACAGTATGTTCCTTGAGATCTGGGACAAAATAATGGTGGCGGGGAAGTGGGAGAGGAATAGGGTCAGAATCTGGTGCCTAAAGAGGTGCTTTGCCCTGTAACATTATTTATGGAACAGAATTATGAGAAATCTACAAATTCAAAATTTAAATCTTTATGATGACATGTTGTCAAGTCAGTCTAATCAAATGTTTAATTTTTTTAGCATTATGCAAAACTCTAAAGAATTTAGACAAATTTCAAAATATATTTGCCAATATTTATAATCTTGCCCGGGATCATACTAATGTTCATGGTGGTCCTGGTGGAAGCCATGATCAGGGAATGACAGTAACTGATTTAAGATCTAGCAGGTTGTTTTGTAGATGAATGGACTATAAGCATTTATAGTAGAAGCAAGGTTGCAAATCAGAGGCTCTTGTAGTAGGCCAACGGAGGAGGCAGTGGCTTCATCTAGAGAAGTTAGTGGTGAAGCTGATGAGAAATGGACAGCTTGGTGCTTGTTTTGCAGATAGAGATAATCAAACTTGCTGATTTATCAGATAGGGGCAATTAGAAAAAATAAGATATAAAACAGGACTGCAAGTTCTATGGCTTGAATAGTTCATTAAATAATAATGAGTTTAATCTCATCTACTATCTTCTTGGAGGTTTGGCTAAATATGAGGTAGCTGGGGGGGGGGAAATGACTGTGTTATTTAACTTTTTACAAATTCAATAATTTAATCTCTACACATGGCCTTTTCTAAATAGCAGTTTATGTCATATGTCCTCATGCTCTTGATTAACTGATTGATTCAACTTAAAATTTGTGTTTTTGTTTGTATGCATTTATTTCAGATATGCACTATTTCTTTTTATCAAATGTCAATTAATCAAGAAGAAGCATTTGTTTTCAGGGATTGCCTTTTCCACCCATTTGAATTGAACTTGGATTAAAATATGCAAGTAGATTTATATATATTTGAGTAATAGATATTATCTGAAGAAATCCAAAGCCCACAATAGAAATGTTAAGTTTGTAAAAAAAAAAAAAAAAAAAAAAGTGGCTTTTCAATTACAGATAAACAGCTTTTTTCAACAGTATTTACATCTCAAAAACTGACTGCCCTAACCTGGAAGTCAATTTGACATGTCTTATATTGTGCTATGTTTTAGGATAGAAAATAAAAATTTCTACAAAGGACAAAATGATATGATGGATCTTGACCCATTAGTAAATTCTATGCTATAGAATTGTTTGACATAAATAAATTTTAGTCTATGCCTTTCTATTTTGTACACACATAGTAAAAGTCAGATTTTGCTTTCTATTTTATAATTCACTAAATTTTAGTATTGTTTTACTATTATAAATTGTAATATAATATGTAGATGAATATTATAAGAATAATGAATTGAGAGTTATATAACTATTATAAGGATATTTCAGATTCCTGTGTGATAAATATCTGCTATTAAAGATAAATCAGGTATAGGTGTGATATGTTTTTTTCAGTTTTATATGAATATTCCTAGTTTGGGATTGGGATTAGGGAGATAGCAATATAATCTAACAAATTGGAGAAACAAAGAAGGCTTTAGGATTATCAGGAGAGATTATTAAAATCAATATTGAATATGAAGTTGAATCTTCTTTTGGCCATTTTGTGGATTTGCATAAAGATAGATATGTTATATATGCCTCCCAGTGAGGCACTCTACATTGACCATGAAGGATTAGGAATGTATAATATAAATGATTAATTTGTCTCCTTGTTTAGGATATTGCACAGCTGAAAGTGCCAGGTTTGAGAAAAAAACAGTAGAGAATGTTAACTGTTTAAGCTTTTAACATTCAAGAATGTCATTCTCTAAGGAGGCTAAGCAGAACTCCAAGATGAGAACTAAGGGAAGTATTGCAGAAACATAAGAAAAAGGTGTGGGTTATTATTATTATTATTTTTACAGAGAGGGAGTGGCTGACACTATTAAAATTAAACAATGAGATCAAGTAGTTAAAAGTTAAAAAAAATATTTCTCCGTCAGTTGGGTGATCACTGTGTGAGGCTAAATAATTTTTAAACATATTTTATTGATCTTTTTACAGAGAGGAAGAGAGAGAGATAGAGAGTTAGAAACACCGATGAGAATCATCGATCATCTGCCTCTTGCATACCGCCCGCCCCTCCCCCCGGGGATGTGCCTGGAACCAAGGTATGTGCCCTTGACAGGAATTGAGCCTGGGACCTTTCAGTTTGCAGGCTGATGCTCTATCCACTGAGCCAAACCGATTTCGGCATAGGCTAAATTATTTTGATGCAAATAGTTTCAGAGGAGTGATTGGGCAAATCCAGATCACAGTGGTATGCACAAATAAATTTGAATAGCACAGTTAACCCTTGAACAATGTGCTGAATTTGAGCACAGTCAAAAAAAAAAATCCTCATATAACTTTCAGAAATCTAACCTATAACATAAAGTTAATTAACACATATTTTGTATGTTATATGCATTATATAATGTATTCTTACAGTTGATTAAGCTGGAAGAAATAAACCGTGATTAAGAAAATCACAAGGAAGAAAAATACATTTACAATATTAATTGAAAAATATCCCTAATATAAGTGTTCCCACATAGTTCAAATGTGTGTTACTCAAGGATCAGCTATATCTCAACAGATTGGTGGTATTTACATTTTTCCCCCGAATGATTTTGCTCTTTTGTGTATGCCCCTCTTAGAAATGCAGTTCACTAAATTACTCTCTCGAGGTTTTTTTTTTCTTTTCATTTCTCCATATAAAGAAGGCAAATTTAGATTATATTACCAATTGCTTCCGTATAATCTAAGGCTGACATCTAGGAATTGGTTTTTTCAATCTTCTGGGAGCA
Organism: Vespertilio murinus; assembly: GCA_963924515.1. NCBI lineage: Eukaryota > Metazoa > Chordata > Mammalia > Chiroptera > Vespertilionidae > Vespertilio > Vespertilio murinus. The sequence continues at coordinate 116,416,277 of OZ004706.1, forward strand.
ATGAAAGGAATTGTAGCTCTAATGTAATATTACTAAAAATGTAAGCTAATGTAAACCAGCATACAAGTTTCCCAAAAGAATTTGGAAACATTGTCAGGCTTTTCTCATATAGTCTTCTTAAGTTAAATATTAAACAATACAGATTTTACTAATTTACTTTTGTAGAAAACTCTGAAGTAATTATAAACATATTGCGTTTTATAAGTGATCTTTTATAAATATGCAAAGTTAAGTAGTCTATATTTTGTTTAATAAAGAATGCAAAAGGGGTAGTTTATATCCCGAAGTGAATGGTTTATTTAGTAAAAAACAGAAGCTCCAAATTGCAATAATTTACCTTAATTTTACTCTACTCTTTCCTGTACTTAGTATCCAAACCATCAATAGTCACAAAAAATACTAAATATATATATCTGTCTATCTACCTATCTATCATGTATTTTTTAGTGACTATTGATGGTTTGGATAGGTAAATTATTGCAATTTGGAGCTCTATCTATATCTATATCTATATCTATATCTATATCTATATCTATATGAATAGTTTCTGATGCATGAATTCATGCATGGGTGGGGTCTGGTCAGCCTGGCTGGGGGAGGGTACATGGTTGGTTGGCTCGTCCTGACTGCTGGTTGAACTACTGGTCAAAGGGACAATTTGCATATTAGCCTTTTATTACATAGGATATACACTGAGTGGACAGATTATTACACATTCAGAGATCATAATCTGGCCACTCAGTGTATATACCAAAAAATATTTTTAAAAATACTCTCAGTGTATGAGAGTGAAATTGATGATCAGAACTTTATTAGAGATATGAAATCCAAAGTATAGTTGGACCAGCTGGTTATCATGGCTTAGTGGTTGAGCATCGACCTATGGATCACAGTTCAATTTCCGATTAGGCCATATTCCCAGGTTGCGAGCTCAGTTCCTAGTTTGGGGTATGCAGGAGGCAGCCAATCAATGATTCTCTCTCATCATTAATATTTCTATCTCTCATTCTCCCTTCTTCTCTAAAATCAATAAAATATATATTTTAAAAGTATAGATGAACCTAGTAATTAGAGAAGTTAAATTATATTTATATAATGAAAATTTTTAAAAGAATAAACTCTACATTTTTAGCCAGTAGAAAGCCAACTGTATATATTTCTAATCATAATATCATTTTAACAAAGAACAATGTTAACTTGGATATCACAAAGCAACTTGGTCATATTTTTTGTGCATGCTTGAGAATTTATCAATACATACCTACAATACCTTCTGTAACTATAATGATTTCACTTAACAATCGCATGCCACATTTGCTGTTTTATTAATATTAAATTATATGAGTATCACAGTACACTATTAGATTCCAGTAATCTTATTAAATGGCTGTTAGTCATCTATCTTTTTATCCTTTAATATGATTTTTAAAAAATATATTTTATTGATATTTTACTGATAGGAAGGGAGAGAGATAGAGAGCTAGAAACGTCGATGAGAGAGAAACATCAACCAGCCGCCTCCTGCACACCCCACACTGGGGATGTGCCCACAACCAAGGTACATGCTTTTGACTGGAATCGAACCTGGGACCCTTCAGTCCACAGACCGATGCTCTACCACTGAGCCAAACTGGTTTCGGCTAATATGATATTTTTTATTGACTTCAGAAAGAGGAAGGGAGAGGGAGAGAGATTGAAACACCAATGATGAGAATCATCCATTGGGTACCTCCCCTATGCTCACTATCCAGGATCAAGCCTACATTATGGGCATGTGCCTAACCTGGAACTAAACAGTGATCCCCTGAACCACACCAGCCTGGTCTAGTCATAGCACATTAAAGCTTATCTTATGACACTGACTTTGGTAATAATGTGTTTAATTATTTCAGATCTTTTTAACATTTAATTTTGTAAGGTTTATAGAATAATTTCTAAATACATATGTTGATTCATATAAAATTTCCCTCTGTTAATACATACCACAAATTTAAGTTCACCTAAAAAATTGTTTAAGCTAATTGAATAGACAGACATTTATACAGCTTATTTTGAAATGGACCATACCTATGAATATGATTTCATTCCAATCTGTCAAGTCATATACTCTATATTTTAGAGGTGATAATAATATGCAAGCTTACTCTTATCAAATTTATTTTTTTAATATTTTATTGATATTTTACAGAGAGGAAGGGAGAGAGATAGAGAGCTAGACACGTCAATGAGAGAGAGACATCGACCAGCTGCCTCTTGCAACCCCCTACCGGGAATGTGCCCACAACCAATGTACACGCCCTTGACCGGAATCGAACCCGGGACCTTTCAGTCCGCAGACCGACGCTCTACCACTGAGCCAAACCAGTTTTGGCAACTCTTATCAAATTTAATTTAGTGCCTATGAAATTCATCATTGGAAATAAATAATTATCTTTCCTTTTTATCAAAATCTAGCAAATTATTTGATGACATTTGTATAGTATTATTCATACTTATTATGCCACAGCCCAAATCAACATTTTTTCTATGATTAAATCCCAATTTATGCTATTTTTAATTAAATGAGAACCTTTATATCTTTTAAATTATAAAATATCCTATATAATTTTTTTAAAAAAAACCTAATATGCAAAGTGGCCCCCTTGAGAGTTAGACAAACTTTGAGTTAGACCACTTGCTATGATGTTTGCTAACCACCAGGGTGCAATGAGGAATGGAAGAAGGCCCCAGCCAGCAGCTGAAAGGCCCCAATCAGCCCTGATTGTTGGCCAGGCCTAGGAAAACTACTCATGCATGAACTTTGTGCACTGGGCCTCTAGTATTAAAATATTAATTTCTAATAACATATGTTGGACAAATTATACATACATATATATATATATATATATATATATATATATATATATAGTTATACAATCAAATAGAATTTATAGAATTGAAACATACACTACAGAGATATAATATTTTAGCCAATGATTTAGAGTCAGTTGAGAGGAACTCAATTAACTGACATTATGGTTAGAAGACAAAATTGTTACAACTCAACAAAGAGAAAAAAAAATATGTAAAACAAAAGCTAAAGAGATGTGAAGAATCTTGCTATGTAGTTAAATCAGTACGTTTTCAGAGTGTACAGTGTAAGACAGGAAGAGACTGAGAAAGGTAAAGCATACATTACAGGAAATACTAGGTGCTATATTGGCTAAATTTTTCTTCCCTCAGGAACAGTGAATGTGTGAGCTAATGTCAACAGACATTAGTGTTTATAAACAACTATAATACTTTTCTACATGCTTAAAAATATAAATATATAGGTATATGTAATTTTGGTGGTATGTGCTATTGATAAATAGGATCAAATTCCTTTAAGACTTTTTATTTGAAAGAAGAATGAATATATAAACTTTCAGCATAGTTAAACAAGTATAAAGTGACTAGAAAAATAAAAATAGCAAGAATAATTTTAAAAATATAAGAAATTTCTACATCAGTTACTATTTTTGTTTAATGTCAACCCAAAATTAAGTGAATTAAAACAGCAAAATTAAGTGGCAGCAAAAACAAGTCATTATTATCTCTCATCATAAAAATTAGATCAGCTCCGGTGAGCCATTCTGGTTCAGGGTTGATCATGAAGTTGCAGGACCATAATGTCTGGGGCTTATGTTATCTCAAATGTTTCTACATTTAAATATTTGGTAATGAAGATGGCGAGATTTATAACATATTTTATCCTTCACAACATTCTGCTGATAAAAATATTATACATTCCACTGAAATTTAGAAGAAACATGATTTTTCAGTGGAGGATATCTTAATTTTAAAAACTTTCTTTTTTCCCCCCCTATTTTATTTTATACTAGGGGCCCAATGCACAAATTTGTGCACAGGTGGGGTCCCCCAACCTGGATAGCCATCAAGACCTATTTTTTTGGGGGGGGAGGTCAGATGTCCAGGGGGGAGGGGCCATAGGAGGTTGGCTGTGGGAGTACACTGATCATCAGAGGGAAGCTCCTGCATTGAGCATCTGCCCTCTGGTGGCCAGTGCAAGTCATAGCGACTGGTCAACTGGTAGTTCCAGTTGTTCTGGTCATTTGATCATAACAGTCACTTAGGGCTATATATATATGAAGCCTAGCGCATGAAATTTGTGGAAAAAAATTAGAGCAGTTTTAGGATCATAGCATAATATTGAGCAGAAGGTAGAAAGTAGAGATTTCCTATATACTCATTCCCTACCTCCATACTTGCATAGCTTCTTATATTATCAACATCACTACCAGAGTGATACATTCCTTAAAACTTATAAGCCTACATAGACACATAATTATTATTAACAATCCTTAGTTTACATTAAGGTTTATTCTACGTGTTGAACAGCCTGTGGGTTTGGATAAATGTATAATGACATGTAACTGCAGTTATAGTATCAGATAGTACCATTTGGGGAGTTTCACTGCCCTAAAAATCCTCTGTGCTTTGCCTGTTCATTTTCCCCTCCTCCATAACCCCTGGTATTTTTGTTGTCTCCATAGTTTTTCCCTGTCCTGGGTAGGGGCTAAAAATAATAATACTTCTCACTTCTAAGTTATTCTGGCTGGACTAATAAAATAACAGAATAGGAAAAAATAAAAATTTAATACATGCAGACAGGGAATTAACATAAGCATAAAATTACAAAGGCAGTGAATTAATTGGGTATATATTTCATCTTGGACAAAGGAAGGCATAGGGGTCTGAGATGTCAAGGGAAGTGGGCAATTTATAGATAGTTGAGTAAAAGAACATACATACATGGCAGGTAAATTCTTGCTTTAAGGAGACACGGGTGATGCAGCTACAAAGCCTCTGCTTGGTTCCTTTATGTCTACTATGGTTCATTCAAATTAGAAAAAGGTGAACTACCTAAGATTTCCTTCCTGAATCGGGCCTTTTCATCTGAATGTCCTAGGCTTGAAAAGGAGGGGGTGGTCAAGGAAGGGGAGAGTCAAAGTAATTTCTGAGCATTTTTGCCCCCTTTCTTTCTTTCTCTTAATCCCCAGGCTTAAAATCTTTGGTCCTGTTCACCAGAGTGTTGTATAGTAGAAATCCTGCAGATATAACCTTTTCAGATTGCTTTCTTTTACTTAGTAACATGTATTTACATTTCCTTCATCTTTTTTTTTTCTTCTCCTGATTTGATAGATCATTTGTTTTAGTGATGAGTACTGTGCCACTGTCTGAATCTACAGAAATTTATTTAACCATTCAAGGACATCTTAGTTGTTTCCAAGTTTAAGCAATTATGAATAGAACTGCTATATAAACATCTGAATGCAAGCTTTTTAAAAAAATGTATCTTTATTGTTAAAAGTATTACAGATGTCCCCTTTTTTGGCCCAATTGACTTCCTGATCCCCATACCTGCTTGTCCCAAGCCATCACTAAACTATTGTATGTGTCCATGGGCTATGCATATAACTTATTTGGTTACTCTTACCCTATCCACTTCCCAAACCCCTCCTTCCCTCTGAGATTCCACAGTCTGTTCTAAGCTTCTATATCTCTGGATCTATTGTATAAATTAGTTTTATTTTATTCACTAGAGGCCTGTTGCATGGCATGAAGAGATTAATGTAATAGGCCTTCCTTCCCTTGTCTTCCAGCATCAGTTTTCCTCTGGTACCCAGGATCCAGACCTTCGCTCCAGTCAAAGTCTGCTGTCTTTGTCTTTGTTGCAGACTCAGACTGGAGTCTGCCATCTTCATCTTTGCTGCGGCACTCTGCTCCTGTAGATCCCTTCAACCCCCCTCACCCTACCTTCCCTCTCATAGCAGGCATTCTGACCCTCCTGGCCACTCCATGCCTGGAGCAGCTGGGCAGCCGCCATCTTTGGCCTTCTAAATTGCATACTCACTCTGATTGGCTGTGGACATAGTGGAGGTACGGTCAATTTACATGTTTGTCTATTATTAGGTAAGATTAGATTCCATATATAAGTAAGATCACATAATACTTTTATTTCTCAGTCTGGTTTATTAAACTTCGCATATTATTCTCCAGGTCCCTACATGGTATCTCACAAGGTAAGGGATCCTTCTTTTTTACTGCTACATAGTATTCCATGTGTAAATAGTTCTGCTATGAACATAGAGGTGCTTATATTCTTTCTGATTGGTATTTCTAGTCTTTTAGGATATATTCTTAGAAGTAGGAACATTGGGTCTAATGCAAATACCATTTTATTTATTTATTTATTTATTTATTTATTTATTTATTTATTTATTTGTTTATAGGAAATTCTATCCTGTTTTTCACAGTGGCTAAACCAGTCTTTATTTCTGCCAGCATGTGTACTAGGGTTCCCTTTTATCCACATCCTCTCTAGCACTTAATATTTGTTGATTTGTTGATGGTAGCTGTTCTGACAGGTATGAGCTGATAATTCATTGCCATTTTAATTTACATCTCCTGGATGATCAGTTACTTTGAGTAGTTTTTCAAGTCTCTTGGCCATCTGTATGTCCACTTTGGAGAAGTGTTTATTTAGGTCTTTTGCCCTTTAAAAAAATATATTTTTTTAATTGCTTTCAGAGAGGAAGAGAGAGAGAGAAACATCAATGATGGGAGAGAGTCATTGATTGGCTGCCTCCTGCATACCCCTATTGGGGATCAAGCCCACAATCCAGGCATATGTGCTTGACTAGAATCGAATCCAGAACCTTGCAGTCCATTTGCCGATTCTCTATGCACTGAGCAAAACTAGTTAGGGCCCTTTGCTCATTTTTAATTTTTTTTTGTCCTTTATTAAGTTGTAAGAATTCCTATTATGTGTTGGATATTAACCCTTTATCAGATGTACAATTGGTAAATATGTTCTCCCATAGAGTAGGTCCTCTTTTCATTTGATTGTTTCTTTTGTTGTGCAAAATCTTTTTATTTTGATGTAGTTCCATTTGCTCATTTTCTCTTTTGTTTCCTTTACCTTAAGAGATATATCAGAAAACATATTGCTGCTATGAGAGATGTCTAAGATTTTGTTGCCTATAGTTTCTTCCAGGATTTTTATGGTTTCATGCTTTAAATTTTAGAATTTTATTCATTTTGAGTTTATTCTTATACATGGTGTAGGTTGGTGGTCTAATTTCATTTTTTGCATCTATCTGTCCAATTTTTCTCACATCATTTATTGAAGAGACTGACTTTATTGTATGCTGAATAGGCCAATAACAACTGATGAAACTGAAACATCAATAAAACAAACAAACAAACAAATAAAAACACTCTTCCCCCATCCATAATAATAATAATAATAATAATAATAATAATAATAATATTCTGGTCTAGAGGACTTCACATCCAGGATTACCAAACATTCAAATAACTAACACCTATCCTCTCAGACTATCCTAGATAATCCAAGAGGAAGATATGCTTCCAAGCTCTCTCTATGAGGACAACATTATCCTAATTCCAAAATCAAATAAAAATAATACAAAGAAAGAGAATTACAAGCTAATATCTCTGATAAATATAGATGATAAAGTCCTCAACAAAATATTACCAAATTGCATACAACAATATATTAAAAAGATCATACACCATGATGAAGTGGGAATTATTCTGGGGATTCCAGACTGGTATAATATTCACAAATCAATAAATGTGATACATCACATAAACAAATTGAAAGATAAAAATCACATAATCATATCAATAGATGCAGAAAATCATCTATTTTGCATCAATATATGCAAAAAATCCAAATCCTTTTTTGAAAATAACCCTCAGCAAAGTGGGAATAGAGGGATCATACCTCAAAATAATAGATTCCATCTATAATAATAAAAGCATAATATGCAAATTAGAGCTGACATCATTCCAGATGACCTTCTTAGATGAAGGAGGGAAGCCTGGGTTTTGGGTGCCTAAGGGAAGCCGGTGCCAGCATCTGGGGGAAGAAAGTCCTACTCTTGTACACATTTCCTGCATTGGGCCTCTAGTATATGATAAACCCACAGCCAACATCATACTCAATGGGGAAAAAATAAAACCATTTCCTCTAAGACCAGAAACAAGAGAGGGATGTCTGCTTTTACCACTCTTAGTCAACATAGTACTGGAGGTCTTAGTCACAGTGGTCAGACAAGAAGAAAATATAAAAGGCATCCAAATTGGAAAGCAGGAAGTAAAACTGTCATTATTCACAGAGGACATGATATTGTACATACCTCTAGAAAACCCTTAAGACTCCATCAAAAAACTACTAGATACAATAAACTAATTCAGCAAAATAGCAAGATACAAAGTTAATACCCAGAAATCCATAGTATTTATATACAAAAATAATTAATTCTCAGAAAGAGAAACTAAAAAAACAACAACAACAACAATTCAATTTATTATCACAACAAAATATTAAGATACTTAAGAATAAACTTAACTGGGGAGGTAAAAGAAGATCTGTACTTGGAAAACTACAGGGCATTAAAAAAAAAAGATAGAATAAAATACAATACTATGTTCATGAATTGGAAGAATTAACATCATTAAAATGTCCAAACTTCCCAAAGCAATCTACAAATTCAATACAATCTCTATTAAAATACTAATAGCATATTTTACATATCTAGAAATCTAAAAATTTATATGGATAGAGGAAAGACCTGAAATAGCCACAGCAGTCTTGAGAAAGAAGAACAAAGTTGGGATGGGGAGGTTCATCATACAGATATCAAGTTTCACTTTAAAGCCACTACAATCAAACAGATTGATTCTGGCACAAGAACAACATATAGACCAATGAGACAGAACAGAGGACCCAGAAATGAACCCAAGCCATCAATTATACTCAATAATTGCCCATTTTTTAATTGGATGGTCTTCCTTTTGATAAACTGTATGAGTTTGTTTTTATATATTTTGGCAATTAGTTCTTTATCAAATGTATCAAGTTCAGGCTTTTATGTGGATCCCAGCTTTCAACTCCATTGGAAAACTACCAACGGGTACAATTGCTGGGTCTTATGGTAAGAATATATTTAAATTCACAAGAAACTTCCAAAACACCTTCCAAAGTAGCTATTTCACTTTGTATTCCCGCTGTGAATGAGAATTCCTGTTGTACAACATCCACAACAGCATTTAATGTTGTCAGTGTTCTGAATTTTGGCCATTCTAACAGGTGTGTAGTGTAAGGTGATTCTTTCCAAAAATTGGGACTTTTTTAAAATGCAGTGGGATGCGGGACAAATTGTTATAAATCAGGACTGTCCCGCCAAAAGCTGGACATCTGGTCACCTTAGTGTAGTGGCATTTTATTGTTTGAATTTTCATTTCTGTATTGATGACATATGAATACAATGTAGAGTGTCTTTTCATATTATTTGTAATCTGTATATCTTCTTTGGTGCATTGTCTATGAAGGTCATTGGCCCATTGATAATCTGGTTATTTATTTTTACTTTTGGGTTTTAAGAATTATTTCTATATTTAGTATAACATTATTTAATCAAATATGTCTTGCGTAAATATTTTTCTCTGTGACTTTTTTCATTATCTTAACAGTATATTTTTTAAAGTAAAAAAAATACTGTTAATTTAATCTAGCTCATGAACCACTTTCTTCATGAGTTATACCTTTGGTGTTATAAGTAAAAAGCCATCACGACACCCAAGGGTATCTAGATATTTCTCTTAGTCATAGGAGTTTTATAGTTATTGCATTTACATTCAGATTTGTGATACAATTTGTAAATTTTTGTGAAGCATATTAGTTCTCTATTGAATTCTTTTTTTTTTAAATATATACACTGTCCAGTTCTTTTAGCACCATTTGTTGAAAAGACTACCTTTGTTCCTTTGTAAAAAAGATCAGTTAATTTTATTTATGGGATTCTATATTTGAGCTCTTTATCCCATTCTGTTGATCTATTTGTCTATTCTTTCTCCAACACAACACTGTCTTGATTGTTATAGCTTTTCAATAAGTCTTAAAGTCAGTCCTCCAATTGTGTCCTTCTCTTCATCATTGTGTCTGCAACTTTTGTAAGGCTCTGTTTGTATGTGTGTGTGTGTGTGATCTGACAAAGAGTAATTGTTTTCAATTATGCCCATCTATACTAATAAAAGCCTACGTGGTCGTCATGCCCTCTTATGCCACAAAGAGGGAACACCAGGAGGCTGCGTGCACAGGGGGCCCATGCAGGTGGGCAGGGGGAGGAGGGATTTGACACTGTGTGTGCGGCATGGAGGTGGGTCCCGGTGGCTCCACATGGCACTAAAGTTGGACACCCCTGCTTCTGGCCTACCTCTTTGGAGAAATCCATTCAGGAGCTCCGGATGGGTAGGCAGGCCTACCTCTTTGAGGAGATCAATTGCGGGGCTCACACACTGTGAGTAGGCACAGGCCAGGATTGCGCCGCCCCCCTCCTCCGATGCTTACTAAAGACCACACAAAGAATAACAAGCTTCTGGTAAGATAAAAAAGAAATAAACTAAACTAGATTATCTCATAATGCAGATATAGATTATATATAGAATATATATATATATATATATATATATATATATATATATATATATGGAGAGAGAGAGAAGAGACAGAGAGAGAGACAGACAGACAGAGACAGACAGAGACAGACAGAGATAGTAATATATGTATGTATATAGTTGTAAAGTGTAAAGAAAACAAGGACATTGTTATCACAACTGGGAGGAATGTGATTACCAAGGAGGTATAGGAGAAAGTTGTCTGGAGGCACAGATAAGGAGCTGGTTTGATATGACACTCCCCGTTGTGCTGGGAGGTGACCTTGTGGACCTTGAGGCTCTCCCTCATTAGATTGTGGGCTTATTGATGACAGAAAATGTATACTAGATACTCCAGTGTTGAATGGGTTTTTCTAATTATTAATTCTGAATTGCCTAAATTTGAAAAAGTGAGAGGTAGGATTTGGTGTTTGAGAGTTGTGTCCTTTCTGAATCATGTAATCTGGTCTAATAATTTTGTTCTCTGTATTGCAGAAAAGTAGAATCCAAGCGAATAGCATAACAGATGATAATATATTTTATGTATGTGTATATGTGTTACCCAGATGCAAGTGGCATCATTTAAAAATTATCAGTAATATTTTTAGGTATGTTTATTCTAAAATTTTCTATAATGAAGAAATTCTCTCTTCTTCTCTCTCCCTATCCCCCTTAGAATAGATTTTTAATACTCCATTTATTAAAATTCCTCTTTGTGTCTTATATGGGTATTTCTGAGGTTGTTCCAAATCATAGACTAATCAACTTTTTTTTTTCATTCCAAACACGTGTGATTAAATTCTTAAAATATTTTTAAAGAAAAAATTTGAGTACCTATTCCCTATATATACATGAAACACATTTTCTATTTCTGTATTTATTTCATAATTTTAGAAATTTTATTTTGAGTGTTAATTTCAGGCTATTGAAAATAAAACATTTAAAAGACTGTGGTTATATTCAAAATAAAGTTTAATATCGGTCTTATTTAAAGGTTTAAAGCACTTTATATCCTTTTATAAAATTGTCAGATCTAAGAAAACTTCTTTGTTAAAAATTAATAGAAAGAACCTGTAAGTAAAATGGATTCAATCTAATTCCAGACTTTAAATAATTGTTTTTAATGTCTTTATTGAGCCCAGATAGCATGGCTCAGTGAATGAGCATTGACCTATGAACCAGGAGGTCATAGGTTCCATTCCCAGTCAGGGCACATGCCCAGGTTACTGGCTTGATCCCCAGTGTGGGAAATGCAGAAGAGGGCCAATCAATGATGCTCTCTCATCATTGATGTTTCTCTCTCTCTCTCTCTCTCTCTCTCTCCCTTCCTCTCAGAAATCAATAAAATTATATATATATATATATATATATATATATATATATATATATATATATATATTTTTTAAATAAAAAGAGAGGGGGAAAGAGAGAGAGAGCCATACATTGATGTGAGAGAGAAACCTTGATTGGTTGCTTCCTACGTGTACCCCAACCTGGGATTGAGCTGCAACCTGGGCATGTGCCTTGAACAGGAATTTAACCAGTGGCCCTTCAGTACATGGGACAATGTTTTACCAACTGAACTACATGGGCCATACTTTCAGAAAATTTTTATTCCTTGGTGACCCATAGAAAATGAGCATCTAACATATCACTATTGGCACATTTTTGTTATTGTATAGTATCATAATGAAGTATTTTTAGTAGATTCATTTTAAAAAGTTATATTTCTCTGATATGTTTATAGAAAAAAAGAAAAAGTTTACAGGTAACTAGTCTTTATTAGAATAGTCTCAACTTTGAGGGTTAACAAGTATTATTTCCAGTAGTCTCTCACTTTTTTTTTTTTTTTCATGTCCTTGACCCTTAGTTTTCTGGCCAAAAATCAAGGCTTTTTCATTTTTTCTTTTTTTCCTCTTTGTCATATCCCTGCCTACTTTTCTCTTAAATGTGTGTCTAAGTCTGGGTCTCTAAGGCTATTAGTTTTTTTGTTTTGTTTTGTTTTTGTTTCTGTCAGTTCCTCCTCTTCCAGAGTTTACTTCATTCTTTAATCCCAAGAGACTAGCTAAGGTTCATATTTGGCCTAGGAACATATGATTTCAAAAGCAGACCTAAAAGGATAGATTTCGAAGAATAAAAAAACTGTGTGTTCCAAGGTACTTTAAAAATATTCAAAAGAGATAGTTCAAAATTAGATAGGAAGAACAATTTATATGGTAAATTAACATAAAACTGATTAGATTATGTAAAATATCTAGAACTTCCAAGGAGAGTTTAAGATTTGAGATTAAATTATTCATTAAACCAGTGACTCTTTAGAAATAAGCCAATTATATTATTCACTGAATGTGTTGATGACCTAAGACTCTTTTATGCTCTTACACTAATGAAATTGCAACACTATGTTATAATCTAAAAAGATACTAGCTTCATTGGAAAAAGAAATAAAACACCTCAGAATTTGTATGCAGAGATAAAAAAAATAAATCAGGTAAAATAATAAACAATTTAAAATGTATTCTATTTTCTAATAATTCTCACCTGGCCAGCATGGCTCAGTGGTTGAGCATCAACCCACAAACAAAAAAGTTACTGGTTCAGTTCCTGGCTGTGGACTCAATCCCCAGTAAGAAAGAGACAGCCAATTGATGAAATTACTCTCTCTTTGATGGTTTTTTATCTTTCTAGTCCTTTCCCTTCCTCTTTATCTAAAAATAAAAATAAAAAATTTAAATTGAAGAGATGATTCTAACTTTTTCAATTATTTAGGAGTAAAATATGTAGAAGTTTTAAATATTAGATTAATATTATTCATAGGTTGCATAAACATTACCCTTCTTAAACATTAGAGAGCCAAATTAATCTAAACTCTGAACATTTACTAACAGAGGAAAAAAGTAGTATATGGCATAACAGTAAGTGAAATCACTAAGCAATATGTGGCTTCAAGTATGTGCAAGCAGGATGGAGACTGCTGAGAGCTGTGCAGCATCTCGAGTTTCTGACTCGTGGTCAGCAGGAAGAGCCATGAGATATGGTCAAAGGTTGGACTCACAGACATGGGCCAGCACTTCATTTTTCCTTGGATTCTGCAAAGAAAACTTGTGCAAACTAGTTTTGTCCTTAAAGGGACAATGCAGGGAATGCAGTTTGTCACATAGAGTCAGAGCCCAAACTGCCAACCTGTTGTCATGCAAATTGAGTCAGGAGACCCAATTACGAAGAAAAGGTCCAAATATTTGGTCACAATTGTGTTATTGAAGTCCAAATCACAAAGCAATGCTAAAAACTATTTTTGGAAGCTTTGGGGTATTCATATCTCTCCAAAATAAATGTAATTTCAAATATGGACTACTTTATTGAAAATATTTTTAAATATTAAAATAGAATTAAAGTTATATATAACGCACCTAGTACTTTTTTTTTCTAAATTAGTATTTAATAAATTAAGTGAAATTTCTATACAAAAAATTAGGCTATTAAGGCACCACATTTCTGCAAACTATGCTTTTCCATAATCTTCCTGAAAAATAACCATCAATATACTTTCTCCAGGCCTATTCTGTCTGCATTTAAAGTGAAAATTTAACAAATTATAGTCAATGAGGGATTTGACAAAGCACCATAACTGGAAATTGCCAATAATCTGTTTCTAATTTGTATTAGAGAAGAAAAATGAGCTGAGTCATTGAATGTATTTAAAAATGAATTGCAGTCAGTGTGTATTGTGGCTAACAAGTGCTTAGGCACTGAATCATACTGAAGTTAATAATACATGCTTAAGATATTGGAGAAAACCTGTATGGATTTTATAGGAAGATTTTTACTACCTGTGGTAATGAATCATATGGTTTTAGAAAACTAAATGCATTTTGAATCTGAAATAAATTGATTGTAAAAAGATTTTCTTTTAGGAAGAGGATAATGCAATTTACCATAGTTTTAATGTTACTCTATATTAAACACTACTAATGCAGCTTGCAATTATTATAAAGAAATAGAAAAGCCCGTTTTCTCACATTCTTACAGAAAAACACCATGTAAATTAGAAAACTTACAGTGATGGCAACGAGGTGGGATCATTTAGCAGTTGTTCCCCTGAACTATTCATCACAGAGATGCAATTGATTGTTCAAATTACAGGTTCGGGAAACAAGATTTTTAAAAAGGATAATATATTGTTTATGATAAATAATAATTTGTCTGGCATTTATTCTTACTAAATAAATGATCTTAGAATTCCACTTTACATTCTGATAAAGCCATTACCAAATATCTAAACACAAAACTAAAACTGAACAAAGTTTCATGCATTATTTCCTTTCCCCTGCAAGTAGAGTGATAGATTCTCAGGTGGAAATTTTCTTCTCCGGGTACAATTTGGTATTTTATATTAAGCAGAAAAGTGGGAAGTTAAAAAAGTAAAAGAAAAGAATGAAAGACTTTTCACTTATGCTTAAATTCTGTGCCCTTCTAATATAAAACTAGAGGCATGGTGCATGGAATTCATACATGGGTGAGGCACCTAGGCCTGGCCAGCCATCGAAGTGTGAGCATCTAGCATGGAAGGGCAGGTCCCAGCTGACCTCTGGGCTCTTGGCAGCACCTGGGCCCCAGACCCCCCCGCATGCTCCCTTCTGCCTGAGTCATGGTTCCCAAATCTTCACATGGAGATGTGGCGAGCACAGCCAGACACCATGGGCCAGGGTGCAGAGTGGGCCTCTCTGCACAGAAGCTGGGTGGGCAGTGCACTCTCTCCCTGTCAGCCTCACAGAAGAGCTCCTGCTTGAACCCACAGGGAGCCCAAACCAGCCCCTGTGTTCCTGGCGGCTGTGAGCCAGCTCACCCAAAAAAGGCCACATGGGTGCAGGGTGGGCTCCTCATGGGTGCCTGGCACTGAGCGCCTGCTGCCAGCCAGCATTGCATTGCTGACACCTTTCATGTTCAACACCACCCCTAGTGGTCAGCACATGTCATTGTGAGCAGTCAAACTCTTGGTTGAACAACTGCCCAAGGGGACAATTTGCATATTAGGCTTTTATTATATAGGATACTTACATATCCTATATTTATATTTTGCATTGTAATCAAGGACACAGTACAGTGAATATATTAAACTGAGGCTATTAAACATAGTTAAGAAAAACCCCTTTTGCTCTCTCTGGGAAGCTGCAGGCTTGGTGGGGTGGGACCAAAGTGGGGCCAGAGGAGCAGGGACCAGGAATGAGGACCAGTGGCCTGGAGGGCTGAGGCACAGCCTGCCATGAGCGGTACATCCTCCATGGAGGCTGGAGTGAAGTTCAAGCTTCATCCTGCCCTTGTGGATTCTGATTGTTGATGTCTGTTTCCCTGGCGTGTTTGATGGGGCAGGGATTGTGGAGGAATCACTGCTGCTAGCTGAACTCAAGCCCCGGTAACCCCACCAATTTAATTGGAAGTCAAACTGTGAAACCTGGAGTGTCTCCTTCTCTCCAAGATGGCTCCTGGTTTGCTTGGTCTCAAGGACACTGCATTGTCAAGCTGATCCCCTGGCCACTGTTAGGTCTGATAAAATAATTGAATTGATACCCTCTCCCCTGGGAACTGACCATTAGGCCACTTCACAATGGACATTTTACTTGCTTAGACCACATTCAAATTGCTAAGACCATTTTCTCTCCCCACCCCCCACCCCTGAGTTTCACAGAATCTGGACCTGCACAGAGAATTCTCGGCCCAGAAAAAGTCCATCTAGAGTCCCTTTAAACCTCTGACTATCTGTCTTTGGGTGCTGGCACTATTTTGGAGCTCAGCCCATCTGGTATCTAGATGACCTAATAAATTCATAATTCTTCACCCCCTTTGGCCTTGGGGTGTTCTTCCTTCAGTGACTGTAACATTTGGTGCCAAAACCTGAGGTGGTTCCACGGCGATGGGGAGCCACCATCCCAGCTTTGAGCACCCTGTTTGGAGAGCAGTAAGCAGTGGCAGTTTGACCTGGGTTTACCTCAAATATTACTCAGGAGACTTGATTGCACTCCTCTATTAGGCCTCTATCCCTTGTGGACCCTCCTGAGCCAACCAAGGAGGGTGCTGGATTGAGAATCTTTCCTTATCCACTGCTGACCCTCTATCTCAAATCGGCCGATCTTCTCTGGTTGAGCGATATTTCCCCTCGTTTTGTGTCTTCTGCCCACTCGCTCTCATTGACTTCTCAAATTCTCTCATCTCAAGAGTCTTATCATTAGGCCAGAAGACTCAGGGCCTTTGGGCCCTTCTGGATTGGGGATGCCCAGTCCAGAGGGTCGCCCTCATTTCTCATGGTGATTTGTTTAGCTGCAGGGACGCCTGCCCTAAACAGTCACATTTGGATTTGTGGTCTGTCACTCACCTTTCCTCTCTCATGGACCATGCCACACTCCCTCTGCACACTCGCAGTGGGGATCATGCCCAGCCACCTCATTTTATTTTGTAACACTGTTTGATCACAATACAAACTAGCTAATAAGTCTCAATGGCTTAAAACGACACTTTTAATTTTAACACATTGCACAATTTAGATAATTGATGTCACTGCAATGGAAAATGGTCCAAGATTCCCTATGTCCAGGCCTTTTTCACCCTTCAGGTCCAATTGTCTCTCAATTCTGCTCTGCCCATCAGATCTTTCTCCTTCACACAAAACATCATACCCCTAAAACTTCTGATTCTGAATCTACTTTGACCCAGTAGACACCTGACCTCCACCTTCTTACACATACATGCCTTCACCTGCAGTAGATTCACAAAAACATAGATCTGTGGTTGGCAAACTGAGGCTTGTGAGTCACATATGGCTCTTTGGCCCCTTGAGTATGGCACAGCCTGGGTGGGTCTATTTTGAAGAAGTGGCGTTAGAAGAAGTTTAAGTTTAAAAAGTTTGGCTCTCAAAAGAAATTTCAATCATTGTACTGTTGATATTTGGCTCTGTTGACTAATGAGTTTGCTGACCACTGACCTAGACCATCCTAACCAGAAACCACCTTCTCCAGCCCCTGAGAGCCAAAATCCCAAGAATGCAAGCTCAAAAACAGCCTTTTCCCACCTAACATTTGCTCTTTGGCCACCCATAGATCACCTTGCTCAACAGACACTTCTACCCCTGTGAAAGATAACAAGGATTAAAGGTATTTTGTAAGTACACATCCCGTTTTCCATGTCTGACCTTGTACAGATTGAGAGACATTTCATGTATTTCCCCAATGACCCAACCACCTTTACTAAGGAATTTAAGTACCTGACCCAGTCCTATGACCTGACCTGGCACGACATCTAAGTCCTCCTGTCCTCCTCTCTCACCCCAGAGGAGAAGGAGCACATTTGATTAGCAGCTCCAGACCATGTCAAGGCCCTTCAAAGACAGAATTCAGTGGCCAACCTGGTTGAAGCTGACATAGTCCCCCAAACTGATCCAAGAAGAGACTACCAGGTCAATTCTCCACCCATAGACTCTGTAGCCATATGATCATCTGTATTATTGATGGACTAAAAATGGCCACCCATAAGGTGGTCAACTATGACAAACTTAATTAAATAATTTAAGGACCTAATGAAAACCCAGTTCTTTTCCTCTTCTACCTCAAAGAGGCCTTCCAGCTCCTAGCCACCACTCTCATGAACCCCAAATGAGGTGCTGATTCTCCCACCAATGGTAAGCCAGGGGGTAAGCCTTCTCAAGATCATGCTTCAAATGCAACGAGGAATAACACTGGTCTAAGTCCTTCTCAAACCTGAGACGCCTGCCTTGGCCCTGGCCAAGGCGTGGAAGGGAAGGACACTGGAAATCAGACTGCAGTCTGGCCCCTCCAGTTTGCACCTCATCCAGTCCGGCTAGGCCACCCTCGGGATATGGTTTGGAGCTCCCAATACTCCTGGGACTGGCTCTAAGACTGAAGCTGCACAGGTTCCCTCAGACTCACATCACCAGGACAGAGCTTCAGGGAGTGATTGTGGTAGTAGACAATTGACAACGGGGCCACTTATTCTGCCCTCCATGAATTCACTGGGACTCTCGTCCCCTCCTCAGTCTCTATTATGGGTGTTGACATATTAGTCTCACAGCCATTTGCCACCTAACCTCTACAATGTATCTTACTAGACACCCTCTTTATCCACTCTTTCTAGTTTTATTTCCATGCCCTACTGGAGCTACCATGTATCCCCTCATAAAACCCAGTTATCCCATATGACAGTTACCTACTTTAGTTTCACTCTTACTCCACAAAGCTATGCCATTCCGTGGACTGAAACACCTTATCTCCTCCATAACTGTCCCCTCCTCTAAACAAGAAATACTTTCGTTTTTTGAGCTCATTGGGTGCTCTCACCTCTGAGCTCCCAACTTCAGTCTCCTCACAAAGATCCTCTATGACATGGCAAATGGACGCCTCACTGAGCCTTTAGATCCCAAGGCCAGAATTCTCACCCCTTTAATGCTTGGAAAACTGCTCTCACCTCAGACGTCTCATCACACTTCCCGAAGAACAACTTTCTTTACTGCAAGACTACAAATGCTTACTTAACAGTATGGCTACTATCAGAGCTGAATTCATTATCACCTAAACCTTAGCATGTTATCTCTAAGGAAAAATGTGGAAGTTTTAAATCCAAGTGGCTGGAGACTGGAAATTGCAGTCCTAAAAACAGGCTATAGCGACTGTTTCCTCCCCACCTCAGATTTTTCTCCAGCCTTATATGCCTATACATAATTTTCCAAAAATCTTCTTTGGCAACTTAAAAACTCTAAAGCATTGCAGGATTAAATTATAAACATCCAAATATTTCAGTAAATTTTAAGTTCACCTGATTTAACTTTTGTTACAGAAAATCTATAAAATAGATTTGGAACTGTTAATGAAATGTCTTATGCTCTGTTAAAGGTATGTTGGTTGAAAGTGAGAATGCTCATAAATGTCAGTCTAAGAAATGCTGGCTGTTTACTTTTTGGCTGTCATTGGAAAATTAAGGCTTCTAAGCATTGACAATAGAAAGCATAAGGCATGGACATGCATTCTGAAGGGAACAGAAAGTGAGTTAAAGTAAGAATGCTCATGAAGTTGTAGGAATGTTTGTAAAAGCTGTAATAATGTGAAAGTTGTAAAAAGGTTTGTGAGTTATAGAAGGTTTGTATAGAGACATGTTAAAAAATCCAGATGCCAAGCAATTTTCAGCCATCTAGAAAACCCTATCTTTCCTAAACCAAGGACACTTAAGAGTAAATGATTTGAGTATAAACCTCATTTTTGTATATTAGCATACAAGTCTTCAAACTAATGTTTCTCTCCTTCCACCAAACCACTTATCATAATCCGTGTTCTTTCAGCTTTTGCCCTGTAATATTAAAATTTGTAAAACAGTTTGTCTCCACCAGGTTACAAGCCCTACTTGTACTCAGGAAATACTACCCCTAGGCACCATCATAACCTCCTTTTGTGTTCAGGTCTTATCATCCCTGTGATACCCAGAGCAAGGATGATGGGCTAGGTACAGGTATAGAAACTCACTGGGCCAGAAAGCTCTGGATGCTTGCAAGGGGCAAAACTGGGAAAATAAGAACCTCACTCCCAGAGTAACCTACACTCCCCTTTCATATTACTAGTCAGGCAACTTACACCCCTGATCATTTCCTCCCTAAAGATAACATCTGGGCCTCAATTGTATTTCAGCTCCAGGCCCAGAAAAGCAGCAAAATCAGACAATTGAAGCTGTGGCTGCCCCAGGATCAGATTTACCTCCTAAGTCACTCAACAGGACTGTTTTCGAGCCTTTGGCAACCAGTCTTTTAAGGAAATCATGCTGCTGCAACCCTTATCCAGGGACTACTATCAAAGTCCTTTCCCCTGTGATCTCAACATGCCCCCTCAGCTGGAAGTAAATACACAAGATATGACCTGCATCCCTATTCCATAAAACAAAAAGGCTGGAATTTTAAGTCTGATCAAATTGAATTAATACTTCCTTCCCTGGGAACTGACCTTAAAGCCACTTCACAATGGACTTTCCACTTGCTTAGACCACATTCCACTTGCTAACACCATTATCTCCCCACTCTGGAATTTCTCAGAATCTGGACATGCACAGAGAATTCTCCACCCAGAAGAAGCCCTCGTAGAGTCATTTAAAACCTCTGACTCCCATCTTTGGGCACTGTCAGCATTTTGGGGCTCAGCCTATCAGTGTTTCCAGATGACCTACTAAATTCATAAGTGTTTACCCCTTTGGGTCTCATGAATTCCTCCTTTCAGAGATCAAAACAGACATGGAGGAGCAGTTCATCCCTAAAGGGTTTGAATCCAAAAGCTGAAGCAGCAAAAAAATGATGCAAAAGGGTGAGCAGCCCAAAGGAGAGGATTCTAGACTGTGGGCAGATTGGCTGGGGCTTTGCCTTCAGCCTGTGGCCTTCTCCATCCAGCAGGAAACTCTGGGCATGCCACCATCCCCAGTGCCATATATTTATTGCCTGATCCTCACTATAGGATTCAAAGATGGGCAGATCAAGATTTGGGAGGCGGCCAAAACCAGTTTGGCTCAGTGGATAGAGCATCAGCCTGGGGACTGAAAGATCCCGGATTCGATTCCGGTCAAGGGCATGTACCTGGGTTGCAGGCACATTCCCAGTAGGGGGTATGCAGGAAGCAGCTGATCAATGATTCTTTCTCATCAATGTTTCTAACTCTCTATCCCTCTCTCTTCCTCTCTGTGAAAAATCAATAAAATATATATTTAAAAAAAAAAAAAGATTTGGGAGGTGAAGAAAGGGCTCCTCCTTTTGAATCTTTGCAGCCACCAAAATGTTGTAAGAGATCTGAGCATCACACCCAGTGGCAGTTTAACTTTGGTCTCTGCATCTTGGGATAAGTTTCTTTGCATCTGGGACCTGAGAAAGCATGGTAAACAGATTCAGATGTTGTTGAGCCATCTGCAGTGGGTTTACTGCTGATCCAGTCTCCCAAGACTGAAGCATACTTTGCTCTGCAGATGGAGAAGTCAGTCTACCTATGGAACATGCGGTCCTACACATTAATCCAGAAGCTAGGGAGCTACCAAAGCAGGTTGTCTCTTGTGACTTCTTTCCTGACTCTGCCTTGTTTGTCATGGCTTCTTACAACACCACCGTGATTATGTGGAACCCTTACATTGGCAAAAGGCTGTCACTCCACCACACCCAGCTTGAATCCCTCATGGAAGACAGCCATGCCCACATTAGCTCCTTGAGATCTGTGTGCTTCCCTCCTGAAGGCTTATCCCTTGCCATTGTGGTGGATGACAGACTCCTCAAGATCTGGCCCCTAGAACTGAAAACTCCAATTGCATTTGCTCCTATGATCAATGGTCTTTGCTGAACATTTTTTCCACATGGTGGAGTTATCGCCACAGGGGCAAGGGATGGTCATGTCCAGTTCTGGACAACTCCAATCATCACTGAAGCACTTATGCTAGAAATCCCTATGAAGTTTCCTTAGCACCTACTAAGTGCTAGCACTGCCAATTGCCTCTAGGAAAACGAGAGTTCCTCACATGCAGGGCGTTTTAGGCAATGCTACGTGACCTCATGTGTTTTCTCTGTGGATTAAGATCCCTGGAAAAGGAGTAGCTGGGATAATGGACCAAACACCTGGTCTTGGATAGACATAGTTTCTCTTTGGGATTGTGAATAGAATGTAGTAAAACCAGACTCCAGTGGACTAGTCATGGATCTTTTCCCCACAACATGCAAACGTCAGTCAGAGAGTAGTGGATTCCACTTCCTTGGCCACAGAGCACTATCTTAAATCTTCAGTCCACTTGGGAAACTCCAAGGGCAGACAATGAAGTTTTGGTAAGAAGAGTTCTAGGCCAGGCAAGAGCTTTGTAATGGGTGTCAACGCCCTCTACTGGGAAGTGTGGCTTTGGCCTAGTCCAGCTGTGGGCAAACTACTGCCTGCGGGCCAGATCCGGCCCTTTCAGCTGTTCTATCCGGCCTGCAGAGCCCAAAGAGCAGAGTGTTCTCTTGTTCTCCCCTCTGCTCCTTCACCAGCAGCCCAAGATGAGAGTGCCAGCATGGTCAGGTTGCTTTGTTCCGGCCATCTGGTCCAGTTTAAGAACCCTTGCGGCCCTCGAGTCAAAAAGTTTGCCCACCCCTGGTTAGTCCATGTTGTTTTAGATGCAGCAGTGGCCTTGTTTCAAGTTCTCTCCTGTTGTGTCAGAATTGATGCTGGCAAGTCCTTCCTTCCTGTAGCTTCTTTCTGAAAAGTGGGACAAAGTTTTCAAGAAGGGGCCTCTGGTATGAGGTATTAACTAAATTACAGGTGACTCAGAATTATGAAGATGGCTCCTTAATCGTGTAAAACATTGACATTGTCATCACTTCAGCTGATATTCTCATGGAGAAGGTCTGACTTTGCTGCTTCTCATTGGACTAATGAGCCAGTTTCAGCTCTATCCCAACACAAAGATAGCTCCTTAAAAGTACTATTCTCCTTCAGTGATATAGTTATTTAATCAAGACACCTCATTCAAACATAATCTGCCTTTGAAAAATTGAATATATTTTAAAAGAAAACCCTATTTTATATACTAATTTGGGGATGGAAATTCCACTTCCTTTCTTTGCTGTTATGGCTATTCAAATAATAAAAATGGCATAAGGTAGATTAACAAGATAAAAACTCAGTTAATACTTGCACATGGGAAATTTATATAAGCAGAAAAATTCCAAATATAGTAAAGGCAAAATAAGGTATATGTGTCATTTTGGACTAAGGAGAAGGAGGTAGAACAAGGAGATAAAAATAGTTAATTTTTAGTAAATAAGCATTTGCTGAGCCATCTACAGAACATGGCATACAGAGAGATCTTGGATCAAATGAGTATTGCGAGGTTCCTGCCTGTCTGCCACCCCTAGTTCATGCTGTTTTCTTTATCCATGGTGCTAGTTCTTCCAGGCAGTGGCCTCCCATATTACATTCTTTGGGGCAGTTTGGAAGAAAGTTAAAAGTTCTTCTGAGTCTATTTTTTAAAAAAATAATAATAATTGTAATATCAGAGTGACACATTTTGGGTTGACAAATTATGCTTTTATACACCAATAACAAATTATTCACTAAAGCTTCCTTTGAACATGACAAAAATGGTTTGTTATAGTATTCCTAATTCCTGAATGCTAAATTTGTTGCAGAGTTTTAGTGAGCAAAAACAATTTTACAGCTTCCATTACCGTCTGAACAGATTTCTAGGTTATCATGACACTGGCACACCTACCCATTCATTGGTTCTTACCACTAATGAAACAGTAACTAAAAAGGCAAGCTGTGTCTGATGGAAAACTGCAAGAAACAACAACAAAAAAGTAATGTTGAGTAAGTGATATGAATCTTGTTTTTACATATAATGCCAGCTCCATCTCACTTCATGCTGCTTCCAGCTGCACCGGAAATTCCGCCCATTCCACTCCTTCTTTCCCCTCAAAATATAATTTCACATAAATACATTTAATATATATAGTTTGTATTCAGAGGACAAAGCCTAATTAATTTTTCCTTAAATTTTGATACTTTTCCCTTGAATAATTCGTGTATCACAATTTCAGTTACATGTATTATTATATAAATGCCTAACTTACATTTATCTTGATATATAGAGAGAGACTAGAGGCCTGGTGCATGAAATTCATGCATGGGGGTTTTGTCCCTCACCCCAGTCTGCACCGTTTCCAATCTGGGACATTCTTCTCACAATTCAGGACTGCTGTCTCCCAATTGCTCACATGCCTGCCAGCCTGATCATTCCCTAACTACTCCCCCGCCAGCCTGATCAACTCCTAACTGCTCTCTTGCCGGCCCAATTGACCCCAACTGTCCCCCTCCCACTACAGGCCTGGCCCCCCCCCAACAGCCACCCCCTGCATGCCTAGTTACCCCAAACTGCCCTCTCCTGCTGGCTTGATTGCCCACAACTGCCTTTCCCTGCTGGCCATCTTGTGGTGGCCATCATGCATCCACATAGGAGCAGCCATGTTGTGTGTTGGAGTGATGATCAACTTGCATTTTATCTCTTTATTATATAGGATATGTGTATGTATCCAATTAATTATATAAGTGATATGTGTGTTTAAATGTGTGTGTGTGTGTGTGTGTGTGTGTGTGAGAGAGAGAGAGAGAGAGAGAGAGAGAGAGAGAGAGAGAGAGAGAGAGATGGAGAAGAAACAAACTTTACCCTCAAGTTTCTATAATCAAATAGATATGAGATATATTAGCAAGATAAAATAACCAAATTTAAAGCATACATATGTATGAGAACCCCGTATTATGAGAGTATCAGGGAGCCCACATACAGGAGAAGTTCAGAGATAGAAAGGGGGTTGGAGGTCTATAAAACATCCTGAGCTAGAGATGAGATGATACACATTGGGAGCTGCAAAAGTCATCACAGGATGATAAGAAAAGCAGACAGTTAGTAAATAGAAGTTTGGTCTGCCCTGTAGATAGGTCAAAAGAAGTTACCTCTGATAATCTCTTATAAGGCCCTAAGTCAAGTTCTTCGAGATAGATAAAGGAAGGGAAGTAAATCTTTCTTGAAACCAAAGCTAAAATTACCCTTAGCTCAAAGTAATCTGCATACAATTGAGGCGCCTCGTGAGGTGGCAAGTTCTGAACCCCCACACATTCTAATAACCAATACTAATTATATTCTCAGTGTTTAGTATACTTCCTTGACCAGAGTTGGTGCTCAATTAATGAATGTGGTTATAAGTTTAAACTTTAAAATAAGCCCCCTACTTGGACCAGCTGAAATACTTGGAACAAGTTACTTATTGTTTTTTATCCTTATGCTAATTCATAAAGTGAGAACAATAGAAATAACAAGTTATAGAGTTTTTAGAAAGATTAAAGAAGATCACAGAATTATACAACTCTGAAGACACCACTCACACATATGTACGTAACTGATATCCCCTGTTGTTTTAAAATATGGTGATCCTGAGACGAAGTGAGTTATATAGGGAGTGTTTAAACCAGCACCTAGCACATAGTGAACTTTTAGTTATTCAGTTATTATGGAACTTTACATTTAGTTTAAAGAATTATTGACATGATTATGCATATATTTTACTAGCACATTGTTGATTCAATTGTTTAGTTTCCATTTATGTAATTTCAGAATGACTGTTAACCAATTCAATAAAAAATATATTGTAAAAATTAGAACAAATTTTAAGGGTGTTTTATTGTTCCTCCATACAAAGCAAGAAACTACTTGAGTAATAATGTACTTAGAATGTCTTGGTCTTGGCTTTTAATCAAACTTACTATAAGGGATACTGAGGTGAATTTTAAAGCTTGAGGAAAAGGAAATTGGAACAAGAAAAGATGAATATTTCATTTGAGTGTTCATTTGAGTCAAGATATATTAAGTTATGTGTACCTACTTGTTTCTCTAGTACCTGGGGTGATATTATCAGAGCTGGTGGCAAAATATGTCATTGCCGCTGTGAGAGTTATTGGTAAGCTGATTACAGGTAGAATGGACAAACATTCCAGTGTGTGGAGAATAGCTTGTGTTGGTGCTTATTTCCAAGTATACATTACCAATAGCATTCATTCACATTCGTTCTCACAATTGTCTCAGCTTGGATGATAAATTATATGGTTACCTTAATTACAAAGGGGTTTTCACATGTACAGCCACTTGACTAAAAGAGTTTTGGCTGCAAATCACATAGAATCAACTTTAGTTAGCTTAGGAAAACAAAAATGTCTTGGCTCTTATCAGAACCACAGGAAACTAAGGAGTACAGCTGGTTTGAAAGGCTAATCTATATTGCAGCACAGGCTTACCTTGGAGAGATGGTGGGTTCCTTTCCAGACCACCACAAGAAGGCAAGTATTACAAGAAAGCAAGCTGTAATCTTTTAGCTGGCAGGGGGTCCTGCCTTCAATTAAAAAAAAATCTGTGAAGAACATTAAAGTGAAGTTCACTAAAACGGGGCATGCCTGCATTTTTTTAAATCTGTGTTTCAAGAAAAGACTGAAATTATGTTGTCAAGGTATTTTTGTTTGCTTGCTTGTTTTGGTGTGT
Organism: Vespertilio murinus; assembly: GCA_963924515.1. Lineage (NCBI taxonomy): Eukaryota > Metazoa > Chordata > Mammalia > Chiroptera > Vespertilionidae > Vespertilio > Vespertilio murinus. The sequence continues at coordinate 116,442,860 of OZ004706.1, forward strand.
GTGGTGTGTGCATGCGTGTGTGTGTGTGTGTGTGTGTGTATTTTATTTAAGTTTTGTCATAGATTTAATAAAGTGTAACTGTGGATTTGTTTTATTCAAGGTATGAGTGTACTCATCTATTTTATTTTTTAAAAATATGTTTTTATTGATTTTATAGAAAGTGAAAGGGAGGGGGAGAGAGCTATAGAAACATTAATGAGAAAAAATTATCCATTGGCTGTCTCCTGCATGGCCCCACTGGGCATTGAACCTGCAACCCTGGCATGTGCCCAGCTTAGGAATCCAACCAGTGACTTATTGGTGTATGGGACAATGCTCAACCAGAAGAGCCAGGATGTACTCATGTATTTTAAAAAGCAATTTGATTGTTTAATTCATTAGAAGACATGACCTCTAGATTTAGTTGTCCAGAAAGCAAAAGCCATGTAAGATATTAATCATTCACATATAAAATCTTACCTTAGTTTTGGATAATGGCAAGCCCTTTTGATCTCTCCCTCTTCTTTCTCCTTGTGTATATAGTTGTACAAGTGTATATTGCAGACACACATATAAAGAGAGATGATTATCTAAGAATACACAAAATAATTACAAAAATTAACAGTACTCTGATAGAAAGAGGTTGTCTTAACAAATTTGAAAGCACTAAAATAAATGGTTGAATTAAGTGAGAAACCAAACAAACAGACAAAAAAATCCATATAATTTGAAAATCCCCTTATATTTTGGAATTAAGCAATAGCTTCCTCTATAGTTTGGTCATGGGTAAAACAAAAAAAATCTCAAATGTAAATTAGAGAATGTATCGCACTAAATTATAATGAAACATGATACAGTATAATATGTGTTTTGTGCTTCTGTTTCAGATATAGAAAGGGGAATTTTTGTGTCTATTCTAACAATGAAAGAATGCTGAGGTGAATTTTAAATCTATTTGATCACTTTCTGTCTTATGGTTGTTCATTTTTCTTCATATTTCTGATTATTTGAACTATAATGTCCCTAATTATTTTTTGTAATAATAATAATAATAATAATAATTTTAGATATATTTATTTCCCTCCTGGTTTAAATCAGGAAGATTTAAATGATATATGGCAAATCACACTAATTTTAAGTATATAATAATTTAAAATACTAACAAATTCGGTAGAGAAGTTTTAGAGATTATGTCAAAATACATAAGGATTATATATTATGTTGTGGCATCTTTCCCCCTTAGGTTAATAGCTTAATACTATTGTGTATATAATGTCCACTGCTTATATACACAAAAATTCAGTAGTCAAAGCAAATGAATAGATGGTAAATAGATGATAGATAGATAGATGATAGATAGATAGATAGATAGATGTGCATTTTTATGTTAGCTATTCTTTCTACCATGCTGTACCAAACTAGAAACAGTTTGCATTAAACACTGGAGCTCAGTCCTCAGTTACATGGTAGCCTTAACTCTATGATGGGTTCAAATCAGTCATGATTTTGTAGATGATTTATTTTTCTTTCTTAATATTTATAGAAAATATCTGTACTCAAATATATTTAAATGGTAACAAAAACATTAATATGATTTAACTATAAAATGATAAAATGTCTATTGACCTAAAATACAGAGTTCTAATGATTCAACAAGACACAAAATTATTTTTCTAAATAACAGAAATTATATTAGTAAATTAGACACAAATGCCAAAATTAAAATCAGGATATAAAAAATATTTATATTTTAGTAGAAATTCTAGAAATAATATTTAAAGAGTATTAATAACAGTTTTAATAATCAAAATAACTATAAGATTTTGTTGAAAAGCCATTTATTATTGTGTATCATTAATTATAAATTATGTGTATGCATCTGTAATCATATAATATAATATAATATATAAAACATATTTATTAGAATATGTATAATATACATTCTAATTTTATATTTTTACATCAAATATATTTCTTTTTTATAATACTTTTATTGATTTCAGAGAGGAAGAAAGAGGGAGAGAGAGATAGAAACATCAATGATGAGAGAGAATCATTGATTGGCTGCCTCCTGCACGGCCCCCACTGGGGATCGAGCCCACAACCTGAGCATGTTTCCTTGACTGGAATCAAACCTGGGCCACTTCAGTCCACAGGCCGACACTCTCCACTGAGCTAAACCAGGGCACATCAAATATATTTCAAATAAAAATATGCACACATAGTGACTGAGAAAATAGGGAGAGTCAAATTTAGAAGTGTAAAACAGCTCTTCTCAGAACCATTCCATAATTACTTATGTAGAAAACTTGAGTACAGTTATACTTCAGAATTAAACATTTTTCACCTTTTAAAAGTAGTGCAGTGTATAGACTACATATTGTGTAACACTCTCAGTGGGGTCTATAGCTGCACAATCTAATCAAGAATATAATACCGGTATTATATTCACCATAAGAACTGTAGACTAAAATCCATGTTATACTCTCATTGTTCACATCAGGTCTGGCTGCCAAATGAAATTGCAACAGACTTAAAAACACTTTTGTGGATAAGGGAGTTTGAACCTGTACTTGAGCAAGCTCATAAAAGGAATCTGTTCTCTTCCAATTGACATGCTCTATCTCTCCAGTGTTGGGGAATTTATTAGTTGTCCTGGCATCCCATTTGAAGAAGAGACAGATTACTACTTTACAACATCAGAACTATCATCATCAATCATTTCATGCACTAGCGGCTTTTGTATTCCAAAGACTTTGAAGTGTTATAGTGGCTAAAATGTGTAATGTCCTTTGATTTAGGAGATAATATTGGGTTAGAAATTTATGCTGTTCTTGTTTGATTACTATGTCTTCAAAACTTGTTTGAAAATTGAAAAATAGTATGCCTTAGTATATATTACAAAACACTCTTCTTAAAAATTATATAGCAAGCAATTATATTAGATATCTTAATTCATCAACTATTCTTCCTCTATGTAATTCAATTACTATGACACAGTAGAAACTTTATAAACATCTCTGTTGAAAGAATGACACATTTTTCCTAGATTGTTTTTTTCAAGGAATATGACTTTTTAGGATAACAAAAAATATTTCAACCTACTTGTTTCACTTATAGGCTATATAAATACAGTTATTTATGGCAGACCTTTAATGAGTACATATTAATGATGAGCAGTGTACTAGTAATTTGACGTAGAATATATCAATTGATCATCACTGAGTTTTTTGGATGTGGTAGGTGCCTTTGTCTTGTCTTAAATATGAGAAATAGAGATTTCAGTGGGTGAAACTGAGTGTATAAAATCACAAAGATAACACAAGATGGGTTATGTTTCTAGAAACAGGTGCTCTTTATCACTACAACATAGAACTGTTCTTGAAAAAGCAAACTTCAGGATTTTTTCCCCCTGCTGGAGGCAAAAGAAGGGCACATTCCTGACCTTCACAATAAGGAATTTGACTTAAATAAAGTAAAACTTGCAAACAGAGAGTATGGTCAAGTGAGCCCCTGCAGTCTCCTTTTCTGAGTAGTTGTGAAAGAGACAGGAAGAAAGGATGTCTTTTTTAGGATTTTATATACACAGCAAAATAGCCTTTAGGGAAAAAGAATAACACAATGAAATATATTATAATTATGGATATTTATAAATCTTGTTTGCATACCCACTGCCCCAGTAGTTTCTAGAGCTTCTGCTCTAGTTTCTACTTTTTTTGAGGGGTCGGGGGATGTCTTTCTGGTCTCTTTACTAACTTTTAATTAGAAAATCTTAAATCTGTGCAAAATTCTGTATCATAAATAGATTGAATATCTTCAGGTTTTTAAAGTTAATGATAAAATCTAAAGCAAATTAAATAGAGAACACTGTCTTTTAAATATATATATTTTGTTGATTTTTTTACAGAGTGGAAGGGAGAAGGATAGAGAGTTAGAAACATCGATGAGAGAGAATCATTGATAAGCTACCTCTTGCACAACCCCTACTGGGGATGTGTCTGCAACCAAGGTACATGCCCTTGACCGGAATTGAACCTGGATCCTTTCAGTCCACAGGCTGACACTCTATACACTGAGCCAATCCTGTTTTGGTGAGAATGTTATCTTATGTGTGGCAAATAAACTAAGTGACCACATTTATATTGGGATATAATGAAAATGAGATGTTGATGTTGTTATACTTCTATATTTTAAAATATTTCACTCTACCTATAGGAATTTGAATTATGGAAAAATATTTATCTCTACTCATGATCTAAAGATGAACACATGTATTCATTTCATATGGTATTAAAATATATCCAATCAGTTTTAGATCCTAGTATCACTAAACTATTTGGTTGTTAGAAAGAAAAAATAGACATCATTTAACCCACACAAAAAGAAAATCTAATAAAGATGATGGCAATAATGACACTGATTTGGGTAATATGAGAGGGCATAGGACCAAATGAAGGTTGAAATCTAGATTTGTACTGTACCAGGCTACTCCATATAGTCTAGATAAATTTTATTTGCTATATCTAATACTATAACTGAACTCTAACCATTGTTAATGTGCCCCTGTTTCATTGTAATTAAAATTGAAGCAAAAGAGAGAAATGTCCATATACACTCACATACATACATACATACATACAAGTTTTGGAAAAAATACATTAAGTTTGACTTAAATATTTTTCATCTGATTTTCAAGCTAGACATTTAATTACTAGGGGCTCGGTGAATGAAATTCGTGTGTGGGGTGGGGGTGGGGGATGTCCCTCAGCCCAGTCTGCACTCTCTCCAAATCTGGGACCCCTCAAGGGATGTTCTGCTGTCCATTTAAGCCAGATCCCACTGGCAGTTGGACATACCTCTCACAATCCAGGACTGCTGGCTCCCAACTGCTCACCTGCCTATCTGCCTCATTGCCCCTAACTGCTTCTGCCTGCCAGCCTAATCACACCCTAACCACTCCTCTGCCAACCTGATAGATGCCTAACGGCTCCTCTGCCCATCTGATTGCCCCTAGCTGTCCTCCCCTGCTGTCCTGATCACCCCCAACTGCCCTCCTTTCTGGCTTGGTCATCCCCAACTGCCCTCCCCTGCAGGTATGGTTCCCCACAACTGCCCTCCCCTGCATGGCTTGGTTTCCCTCAACTGTCCTCCCCTGCAGGGTATCTTGTAGCAGCCAACTTGTGTCCACATGGGGGTGGCAATCTTGTGTGTTGGAGTGATGGTGAATTTGCATATTACCTCTTTATTATATAGGATTATTATATACGATTGTTTGGCAAACTTCTTTTTAAGTGAATCCCACAAGAATTGTCACTTCATCTTAGCATTTGCCCTAGACTCTATCATCAATAAAAATGATACATTGTATCATACATAACCTGTCCCCTCTTGACTCCTTAAAATTCAACTCTTGGTGCTTTGCTTAGAAAAGTTTGTCCCATCAGCCATGTAAACTCTGGGTATCAGTTCTACCCAATGACTGAGTAAATGCTTTAGAACACTGTGGGCGGTTTTCCTTTGGGGCTATTAAAAATGGCCTGAATACACATTATCCTTTTCAGGCTGGAAAAATATATCTCTTATATAGATAACAGGTTTTTATGGCTGAAATATTTAAACTGAAGAGTTGTCTATCTACAACAGGGAACTTTTCTAAGAGAACTGGCTCATTGGCATTGTAATTACAGGCCAGTTAAATGACCCACTTCTAATGATTACCACTGAATCTTGGGCTAATATAAATCAGATCTGCCTTCATTGAAGCTTACATTTCAATGCGTTAATTTTTAGGCATATCCAAGGTAAAAACAAAACAAAAATCTTGTTATAAAGCATGGTCTTTTTAAAAGTATGAGTGCCTTTGTAAGTTTCATCTTTTTATAATATTATTATTAACCTAAACATATTAGTACTAACAAGGTTCATAATGAGCTTGATATTTCATATGTTTATGAATTTATACTGAATAGACTTGATATCTAGGAAAACTTTATATGTGAATTAAATATATGGATAAATCATGCTTTTTCTAATCCTATATTTAGGTTTATGTTATCTAAACTTAGATTTACATATTTGACATAATTTCAGGAAATTTATGACCATGAGGTTTTGATTCTATAGACTAATAATATTACCAGAAAGAGAAATTATGAATTATTTGCATAATTATATAAATATGGCCTCCATTTAAGGATTGATAGTTCACAAATAGGCTGCTAAGCAAATTGCAAATTGGCTGAAATAGAATTTTTGAAATCATTGGTTAAGAGTACAAATTCCACATGGTAAAAAAGAGGTTAGAATTCAGGAGTGGGCAAACTTTTTGACTCAAGGGCCACAATGGGTTCTTAAACTGGACCGAAGGACCGGAACAAAAGCAACCTAACCATGCTGGCACTTTCATCTTGGGCTGCTGGTGAAGGATCAGAGGGGAGAGCAAGAGAACCCTCTGCTCTTTTGGCTCCATAGGCCGGATAGAACAGCCAAACCGGCCGGATTTGGCCCGCGGGCCATAGTTTGCCCATGGCTGGGTTAGATCCTTACCGAGCATAGGTATATACACTTTTTATGGTTAATACTTGTGACCCAGTATGTGAACTGCATGCACAGTGGAGGGATGGGGGTCTTATCCCTTAGGCTGGCCTACACCCTCTCCAATCTGGGACCCTAGGGGAATTTCCAATTGCTGGTTTAGTCCTGATCCCTGTGGGAACCCTCACCCCATTGGGGTGTGGCTAACCTGGGTAAGGGCCTGAGGGCCATTTTTGAGGCTGGCCACACCCCCCAGTGGTGACCCTCAATCCGATGGTAGTGTGGGTGATGATCTGAGGACCGTCTGCAGGCCCCTCACTTAGGGGCCAACCCAGGCTACCCAAGCCTCCCACATGTTCAGGCCAGCTCTATGGCTGCCACCCATAAGCTCCTTCTCAGCTGCTGGCCCATACGAGTGGGAAGCTTGGCTTCCTCCATTACCTGGGATGACCCAAGCCTCCACCCTCTCAGTGGCTGGTTTTGTGGCTCCCACCATCTTTGTCTCACTAATTTGTATATTCCCACCTGATTGACTCTGGGTGTTGCAGAGTGACAGTCAATTACCATATTTCTCTTTTATTAGAATATATTCTTAATGTCCTTATTTCATTTTTTAAATTATTTCTATCAGACCAACAGTGTCTGATTTCTTTTTTTTTTTTTTGTAACTATGTAAATGTGGATTTCATGGGTCAACAGGCAGAGTATTATTTTTCCAGCAATCTTACATTTTGCAATTCCTGTCATATCTTTCTTTCCAGTCTACAAACTCAGGGTAGTGGCAAATATTTGTTTAGACAATAAGCACAATGAGCGTTAAATTATTGGTTTCTAGTGTTATTCTCCCACTGAAGAACACAGAACTCCAAGGAGTAATGGCTGATTCTATGCCTGGAGCCTCAAATATGCAAGGCATATGTAATACTTTCAACAATAAAGATTTAAAAACTCTGAGTCTGGAGCCCATATAGTGCCAGAAAGTGAGGAAGTATTCAAATAAAAAGGTGTGTATGGGGGTGGGTTAAAAGCATACGTAGCCACATGAAAGGGCTTTAATGGCAAATGGGGGGAAAAAATTGAGAGAGAAATTATTGGATAATAACTTAAGCATACAATGAAAACTAAAAGATCATAATGAGCCATTGCTTGTTTGGTTCAATGGAGAGAGGATCAGCCTGTGGACTGAAGAGTCCAGGGTTCAATTCTGGTTAAAGGCACAGCCTGCATTGTGAATTAAATCCTCAGGAGGGGGTGTGCAGGAGACATCCAATGATTCTCTTATCATTGATGCTTCTATCTCTCTCTCCCTGTCCCTTCCTCTCTGAAATCAATAAAATATATATTAAAATAAATAAAATGATATAAATAAGTCATCAAACACATAAATAAATGGGAGAGAAGAGACATATCTCCTGTGCAGAAGACTTACAAATGGTTTATTAAATATTCCACCCTTAAGTGCAAGCTGCTCAGAGCACCTTCCTTTCAGAGTACAGAGTGAAAATAGGGAAACTTTACTGGGGGTGGGAGGGTGGTATGACATGTACGACCTCAGCCAGGGGACAAAATTTAACATCAACAGGATAATTCATGAAGATAGTATATGCCTCTGTCATAAAAATGGCATTTCATCTCTGTGGTCCTTCTTAGAAAGATTCACGAATGCCAGAGAAAGCATATCAGCTAAGAGAAAACTAAATACACAATAGACTAAATTTAATTTGGCATGAGACTATAAAACAAATGAGACTAGATAAAAACAAAGGTATATATGAGTAAACCCTGGACTTTATAAATAATAATAAAATATCAACATTAGCTCATTAGTTGTGAAAAACATACTACTATGTTGCTAACAGGAAGAAAACCTGGGTATGTAGTATATGGGAACTCTCTGTATTAGCCACATAACATATCTTTAAATTTATGTTGAGAGAAACCTGAGAGAATGTATGTAGAAAATACATGCTACAAAATCCAGGAAAACAATTTTATTTAATGATATTTGAACATAATAAAGGACAATCTAAAGTAGAGAACCACTTTAATTATGTAATGATAAGAATTATAACTACTATTGATCTTAAAAAAATAAACAATTTATCTGAAGAAGCAAAATTTTCTTTATTATTTCAAACCTGAGTTGTATATATTTTTTATGATGTGAAGACTTTGGCACTTATTGAAAAAGATTATTTTATTTTTAAATCAGAAGACTAGCCAGTGCATGAAACATAAGTACATAAATATAAAACATAGCTGTGCTACCATCACAGGATTTCACCATTTTCTAATCTCATCTCTATTAGGTATTACATATATATTCTTCATCTCATGTTTCATTTCCTATCAATTTTTTTTACATTCAATTATCTCTACCTAAATCTTTGCTAAATGTATATGCTAGTGAGTGAATGAGGAGTGGGCCAAGGACATGCCATTGTACTTTTTATTCTTTCTTCTCTAATGTTTTCTATTATTACCTTTATTTCACTGTATTAAGTTCCCATTTTGTTCATGATTCCAGTTATAATAATTTGTACTCTAGTTTGAAAGATAGATCAGTAGTTAGTTCCATATAATTAAATAATCATCTTATGACCTCCAAAGATTAATACTTTATAAGTAGATATAGTTTTGACATTTCCACAATATTTTGATTAGAAGGTAGCTGTGGTTAAAGTAAAAGACATTGAATTTAGGCGAAAAATTAACTTTTATTTTAAAATAAAAAATAGAATTTTTAATTATATATAAAGAACCTATGTCCATACTATGAAACTCCCTAGATGTTATATATGGCAAGCTCTGCAGGAAAAAATTATCAGATTTTTTTTCTAGTACCGAAAATAATGCATTATGTATAGAAATTGTCTAAAAAAATATTTGGGAATAAAAACAGTCTTTTCAATAAATGGTGTTTAGTCTATGGCCATACCACCCTGAACGCGCCCGATCTCGTCAATAAATGGTGTTTGGGAAAATTGGACAGGTTCATGCAAAAAAATAAATAAATAAATTAAACCACCTACTTACACCATATATAAGAATAAACTCGAAAAGGATAAAAGACTTAAATGTAAGTCATGAAACCATAAAATTATTAGAAGAAACCATAGGCAGCAAAATATCAGGCATCTCTCTTAGCAATACATTTACCAATACATCTCCTAGGGCATAGGAAACCCAGGAGAAAATAAACAAATAGGACTACATCAAAATAAAAAATAAAAAAAAAACCTCTGCATAGCAAAAGAAACCATCAACAAAGTGAAAAGTAAGCTCACTGCGTAGGAAAACAAAATTCCCAATGATATATTTGATAAGGAGTTAATTTCCTATATCTATAAGAAACACAAATAACTTAAAAGAAGACAAACAATCCAATTAAAAAATGGGCAAGGGATCCAGAACCAAGATGGTGGCCTAGATAGTCTCCTAAGCTGCCATCTCATCAACAATTAAAAACAAAACACACAACTAAAATAAAAAAGTACTTCATCAAAACCACAGGAAAGCTGGCGGAGTGGAATATCTACAACTAGAAAGAAGGAGAGAGGCTCATGGATGGGACTGGGAGTCACAAAGTGCTGAGATAGGGAGATGCTGGAACTCAGAGAGTTGGTGAGGCCGAATGCCTGCCTGGCGGCGGAAGGGGAGGAATTTCCAATTGCACTGAACCCTTTCCGACTGTACTGAAACCCGGCCGAAACCCCGTGGATGCAGGCTCATATGGGTGGAGTCTGGACTGTAGAAAAAGGCACCCAGAGACTCAGAGACTGGGAGACTGGGGGAGCCGGGAGCTGCAGTCCACAGGGTCTATAGTCCCGCGCATGCCAGTGAGTACATGCGGAGGTCTGACCACTGAGGCTGCTGCAGCCTGTCCTTAGCTGAAGGAGTCCTGACCGAGGAGGCCGCCTCTCCTTAGTGGAAGGAGTCAGAAGCTCCAGACTACAGAGACCAGCCCAAGTCCGGGTGAGCCCCTGGGGCACCCACACTCTTACACGGGGAACCTGGGAAGGTCAGGCGGAAACTCAGGGAAGCCGAGGAAGGCAGAGGTCAGGTGGAAACTCAGGCGAGTGCACAAGGGCCGGGCGGAAGCCAAGACTGTCAGTTCAGCCCTGAGAATCCGCCCCATCCAAGCTGAGGAGAGGCTTTTGCAGTTTTTCAAGTCTGATCCTATAAGACTATCTCCAATACAGAAGGTATCCCAGAGTAGACACAGCTGATACCCACATCCAATTGGCCTGAAGGTCAATTCACAACAATAAAGACTTAGCTACAACAAGGCTGTGCACGCAGTCCACAAAGGGAGCACCAAGAGTGTCTACCTCAGGTAACTGAGGAGACTGACCCACTGGGCCATATAGAACACCAAACACACAAAGCCACTCTACCAACTCTGAAAAACAGTGAAAATGCTGAGACAAGGAAATAGATAAAAGCAGTTCTTTGTTGTGACTGGGAGACAAATATATTTAATGTCCAAATACGTGATCACATACTCAATCTTTGATTTATGAATAATATTTAATAGTGAGTCTATTAAATCAAAAAATAGGAAGGTATGCTCTTCATATTTTGCTCAGAACGATACTTTCAAGCATCTCTTTTACATAAACTTTTATTTATTTATTTTAATATATTTTATTATTGATTTTTTACAGAGAGGAAGGGAGAGGGATAGAGAGTTAGAAACTTTGATGAGAGAGAAACATAGACCAGCCGCCTCCTGCACATCACCCACGGGGATGTGACCACAACCAAGGTACATGCCCTTGACCAGAATTGAACCTGGAACCTCTCAGTCTGCAGGCTGATGCTCTATCTACTGAGCCAAACTAGGGCTACATCAACTTTTATAATTTTTTACTCTGCATGTCCTCAAAGATTTTAAGTGACTATTTTTGACTACCTGGACAAGAAATCAAAGAAAATAACTAGGCACAAAATAGTGTCTTGAATTTAGTATTTTGATCCATACAGACTGTTATATATTCTTTTTAAAAATATATTTTTATTTATTTCCCAGAGGAACAGAGAAGGAGAGAGATATAAACATCAATGATGAGAGAGGATCATTGATTAGCTGCCTCTCACACTTCCCATAGTGCAATGGAGCCAGCAAACCGGGAATGTGCCTTGAGGAATCGAATCGTGACCTCCTGGTCCATAGGTTGATGCTTCAGTGTGTTGCTAACCAGATGTACCCATGAAGCTTTAAGTCCCCCTGTTCCCAGACATTTCTATCCAGACATTTCTATCTGCATTACATGCAGCCACTGTAATGCCAGAGTTGCTGAATGAATACAAAGTATTGACCAGCTTTCTACACTCACAAATTCACACAGTGGATAATGTTGAAATGTAATATTTTTCCCCCTCAAATTTCTTTTGTACAATATTTTTAGTTTTCTGACATCCATTATTCAGAATCTACTGAATTAAGCTATTTTATCTGTCACATTTAAGTACATTATTTATGAAAAAAAGCACAGTAGGGACAGAGACATTTGAATATACAAACAGAATGGAATTATCAAGCATTTAAACAGTGTTGTGTCCTTTAAGAAAAAAAAAACTAAATTAATATAAAAAGTAATTTGCTCATTGGGGATTTTGTAAATACCCCGGCCATATGCAAGGGTTAAAAGAGCAAACAAAACGGCTAATGTTATTTCCATATTGGTCTTGAAATTAATTACATAATAATAGGAATAATGCCAGTTACTATTTTGTGTTTTGTTTTCTAAACATCAATTCTGCACAAATCTACATAAAACTTTTACTGATACTATCGTTAGTATGTTATCATTATGCACATTTTGCAGATAGGGAATTGAGACCAGAAGACCTTGCACTGTGTCAGACTGCTATAATAATTTACATCTCCAAATTTTAAATCCACATAGATCTGCTCCAGGGTATGTATGCTCTAGCTACTACCTTAATGTACTAGTAGTATATGTTCCTCCACAATAAACTGTCTTTCTAAAAAAAAAAAAAAAAATATATATATATATATATATATATATATATATATATATATTGATTGTAGTGAGCAAGGAATGGGAGAGAGAGAGAGAGAGAGAGAGAGAGAGAGAGAGAGGGAGAGAGAGATTTGTTGTTCCACTTATTTATTCATTCATTAGTTAATTCTTGTATGTGCCCTGACTGGAGATCAAAATTGCAACCTTGCCAGAACCGGTTTGGCTCAGTGGATAGAGTGTCAGTCTGTGGACTGAAGGGTCCCAGGTTCGATTTTGGTCAAGGGCATGTACTTTGGTTGTGGGCACATCCCCAGTAGGGGGTGTGCAGGAGGCAGCTGGTCAATGTTTCTCTCTCATTGATGTTTATAACTATGTATCCCATCGACATCTCTAGCTCTCTCTCCCTCTTCCTTTCTCTCTGTGGAAAATCAAGAAAATATATATTTTTTAAAAATTGCAACCTTGGCATATCAGGATTATGCTCTTAGCTACCCAGCCAAGGCAATCAATAACTGGCTTTGCAAAGATATAAATATGTATCTACTAGTAGTTTATATTGATTTCAGGGCCATGTATTATAAATTTTCTCTTGAATATATCCAATCTAAAGTATATTACCCTAACATGCTATTCATATGAAGAAATAAACCAACTTTTATATGGGTATTGAAGAACACGTAATTATATTGGGTACAATTATAAGTAAATATTTTGAGGATCTTGAGAGAAGAAAAAAATGTTGAGATTGAATTTGTAGCTTGACATCAAAATCAAGTGCAAATCAATTTGACAAAATTATAATTTTTTATCAGCACTTTGTTCTTAGGGATGAACTCATTAAAACCCAATAAAAAGGCATTAAACCCAGCTGTCAACATTATTTGCATGCTTTAAATTATAAACAGAGGAATGTTGTTTTAAATATAACTTTTTAATGATTATCCAGACTATAAAAACTGTCATCCAATTCTTATGGGAAAAAAAGCACACAGATATATAATATCATTCTATACAATTGAGAAAGTAAATCTGGCTTTGAAAAAAAATTTTAAATGTTGTTTAAAATTATATGCTTTTGCTTACTGGAGAGTAAGCAAAAGCATATAATATTTCTAAGAAATGAAATAATTTTATTATTTTTAAATGTTACAAACATAATTATTCTTTTCATTAGCAGCTGGTTGTTTCAGTTTGGACATTGACTTTGGACATCACTTTAATGTGTATTTTGGCACAAGTAAATTTCCTGATCAGACATAAAAGTATCAACTACCTTCATTTAGAAAAGACAGATATCAAGAGCATTTTTTAAATACTTGCATCTTCTGATTTTCTCATTAGGTTTTCTTAAATTCACACTGTGAGAACTTATACACTAAGAATCTTCTCTACATTTGGATATATATATAAATCACAAAAACTTCAGCAGATTTCAAATAAGCATAACTACTTTTGGGGTCAATATATTTCATATAATTGTTCAAAGAGAGTATTTTCATAACGCAAAGACACCATGTGTAGTTACAATAAAATCTCCATTTAATTATAATGGGCTCACTGTAAAATATGATATTAACATGTCAAGTCAATTTCACGCTCCCCTCTTCTTAGGCTATGTAGCACAACAAATTTCATGCTAATCAGTTTGAGTATTTAATGTTAAACATAGGAATTTGGCATTTCTGCATATCTTATGAAACATATGTATGCATAAATTTATTTATGGTAAATATGATAATAAATTGCATTTGAAATTTGCATTGACATTTAAGCATAATTTGATATTGTTAAAATTTAGAGTTAAAAAGGAAAATAGGATATTCAGTTGTTAAAGTGGTAGTATAATAAATATCAAATATGAGATAATTCATAAGAAAAATATAGGAAATTACACATCAAAATCTCAAAATAGTTTATTTCACATGTTATGATAATTGATTGTTATTTCTTGTTTCCTCTTATGGCATTTTATATTATATTAGAGTGTAAATACATTTTCAGTTATTTTTGTACACATTAAAACATTTTGAGCTTATTTTTAAATACAGTTAACAGATTACAGAATGAACTAAAAAATGCAAAAAGAAAACCAAACAAAACCGCACACACACACACACACACACAACAAAACATGAGATTGATTCTGTTTCCTGATATAACAGACTAAAACTCTACTAAAAGACTCTTCCACCTGCAGGAAACAACTAAAGTACCAACGCATAATGCAAAAAGTGACTGCCTAATGGCACTGGAGAGTGAACAAAAGCAGACAGCTAGTGACAGTGCACACTGTGTGAGGAGGGAAGTATGGGCCTATACACCTAAGGTTCCATTTCCTTGGACTTCAGCCTGTGACCATGGGCAGTGCACACATTTCACATAGTTTTAGACGAGGGCACATATTAAAGCTCACAGTTTTTCTGGCTTGGGAAATGAGAAAAAGTAAAATAAAAAGAAGAAAGGGAGAAAAGAGAAGAGAAGAGAGAAGGGAGAAAAGGGAGATGGAAAAGGTGGGAAAGATGAAGAAGAGGAAGAGGAGGAGGAGGATGAGGATGAGGAAGAGGAGGAGGAAAAAGAGAAGGAGGAAGAGGAGGAGGAGAAAAAAGAAAGAAAAAGAAAGGAGAGAATGGTTGACAGCAAAGAGACTTGGTAAGAGAAGAAAAAAAAAACAAACAAAAAAAACAAACCAAAGTCAAAAATAAGGCAAAGATTCCCAAATCCTGCCTACCTGTCTCTGTGGAACACAGGAGTCATGTATTTTTCAAACAGACACAAAACAATCCAACTAAAGACAAAAGGCATGCATGGTAGAGGTAGAGGCATCTAAGAAAGAGAGTGCACAGGTTAAACCCAGTCAACAAAATTACGGGTTAAACAATATTCATTGTATAAAAATAATACTAACTACAAATAAAATATCTATATTAGAAAATGAAATAATGGTCATATATAATGTCTGATATGAAGTAAAAAATATGCAAGATATAGTAAGTCAAGAACATGGAACGTATACTAAGATGAAAAACGAACAAACAGACACAAAAACAAGACTGGCCCAGGGAAGAATTCAGAATTAGACCTAAAAGACAAAGACTATAAAGTGGCTATGATAAATACCTTCACTAGATTAATCAAACATGTATTTAAATACATAAAACTTCAGTAAAAAAGAGGAAACTTTCTGAAAGTAAAAATAACAACAGAAATTCTACTACTGGAAACTGGAATTTCTGAAAAATATATTCTCTAAACAGACTTAGTGAAATTGTCATGACTAAACAAAAGTGTAAACTCAGCATACATCAAGAAATATGATCCAAGGTGATTAATATAATAGAAAACAATAACATTAACAATATTGGATGATATCATATGTTCAGGGATGTTTGTAATTGGAGTAACAGAGGAGAATACAGCAAGCACAAAAATAAATTGTTTGGAAAAACAGTGTCATAATTTTCCTAAATTTGCTGCAAGGAGATTTCAGACACAAGATTAACACCAAGCAGAATAAGCACATTTTAACTTAGGATAAGATACGTCATATTCAAATTGTTATTAGCCAAAAATATACCACAAAGCCAGGAAAAAGCAAAAAAAAATGACATACCTCATACAGGGTAAAAATAATTCAATTAATGTCTAACTTATTAGAAGAAACCATTGAAACAGAAGCCAGGGAAAAAAATTAACAAGAATTCTATTAATTCAGAATTCTATGTCTAGAAAAAACATTTCATTCCAAATGAAAGCTCAGTTGGTTGGAACATCCTCCTGATACCTCAATCTCCAGTTCAATCTCCAGTCAGGGCTCATATGAGAAGCTACCACTAAATGCATAAACAAATTGATCAATGTTTCTCTCTCTCTCTCTCTCTCTCTCTCTCTCTCTCTCTCTCTCTCTGTCTCTCTCTGTCTCTCTCTGTCTCTCTGTCTCTCTGTCTCTGTCTCTCTCTCTCTCTCTCTCTCTCTCTCTCTTTCTCTCTCTCTCTCTCTATCTCTCTTACTTCTCTTTCTCTACAATAAAAACAAACAAACAAAAGAATGTAAGTGAAATAAAGAAAATGAAGAGAAACATTTTGTCAAAAGTACCATAAGTAAGGTAAGGTGGTTCTTCATACTCAAATGTAATGATAGATGACAACTTATATTTAGAAAAGAATGAAAAATAGAAATAAGTAACCATATTAATGCAAAAATAAATTTTCCTTTTTCTTTAATTTATTCAAACTATATAGTTGTTCAATATAATAATTATAGTCTCCTCCAGTTTATAATGTGTATATCTATAATAATAAAAGCATAATATGCTAGTTAGACCTTCCAGATGAAGCCAGGGCTGCATGGGAAGTCTGGTTCCCGGGTGTCAGAGGGAAGCAGGTACCGGTAGCCAGGGGAAAGAAGGCCTACTCTTGCATGAATTTTGTGCAACGGGCCTCTAGTATCTATTATAGTAATTACAACATATTGCATGGAAGGGGAGAAATGACAAGTAAAATTAGAAGATATTTTGAACTGAATATATACAAATTTGCAGAAAGCAGCCAAATCCATGAATAGAGGGAAATGGGTAGTTTAAAAGCCTATATTGGAAACAAAGGTCCGTAAGTGTCCAACATTACAATTTAAAATAAAAAAAGAACATATTTTTAAAAATACCCACAGAAGGTAGAAAAATGCAAATTTGAAGCCAAAATAAGTTAAATATAACAGAATACCAATAGAGAAATATAAACAATGAAGCCAAAAGATGATGCTTTGAAAAAAATCAAGAAAATAACTAGATCATTTTCTAGACAAATTACCAAAAATTAGAAGTTTCATAGTAACCATCACAAATATTTCAGAAAATAAAATTAAAAAATTGAAAATTATGAAGTATTTTAAGCAAAAAATTTAATAATCTTGATGAAAAAATATATATAATCTTGAGGAATATATATATATATATATATATATATATATATATATATATATATATTACTTATCCTGAACAGGACAAAATAGAAAATAGCTACATATTAAGTAATGACATTATAGTAAAATTACAAGGCTTTTTACAAAGAAAACTCTAGGCCAAGAAGTCTTAAATAAATCTTTCTGTCAAACATTTAAAAATAATAATAATGATATCCCACTGTATTTCTGAAAATAGTGAAATGTGCATTATGCTAATTGCAAAACTAGATAGTCATCATAAGAGAGGAAATCACAAACTTAATATCTCTTATGAACATAGAGACAAAGTTGAATGTAACAACATATAAAAATAGTACATCATTATGAACTGGATTTTATCCCAGGAACATAAGATGAGTTAACATCTTTATATCAGTAAGTATAATCCCACCTAATAAAGATATAATATTCAAATTGACCATCACTCCAACACATATGGACAAAAAGAGTCTCCCTGTGTGGACACAAGATGGCCACCACAAAGTGGCCAGCAGGAAATGGAAGTTATGGCCAATAAGGTCAGCAGGGGAGGGCAGTTGGGAGGGACCAGGTTTACAAGGGAGTGCAATTGTGGGGGACCACGCTTGCAGGGAAGGACAGTTGGGGGTGACCAACCTGTCTGGGGAGGAGTGTTAGGGGTGACCAGGTTGGCAGGGTAGGGCAGTTAGAGGCAATCACACTGGCAAGGAGGGCAGTTAGGGGTAACTGGGCCTGTAGAGGAGGAAATTTAAGGGCAACCAGGCTAGCGGGGGAGGGCAATTCGGGGCATTTGGGACAGCAGGGGAGCAGTTAGGCATTGATCAGGTTGGCATGAGAGTGTTCAGGCTGGCAGGCAGGCAAGCATTTGGGAGCCAGCAGTTCTGAATTGTGAGAGGGATGTCTGACTGCCCATTTAAGACTCATTCCACCCAGATTGGGCCTAAACAGGCAGTCATCCCTCAAGGGGTCCCAGATTGGCGATGGTGCTGGCTGGGCTGAGGGACACACATCACTCCCCCGCCCCCCCACCCAGGCATGAATTTCATACACTAGGTCTCTAAAATATCACATAATTATGGTAGTGTTTACTTTATTTATTTACTTTAATAATATTTTTTATTTCATTAGTTCATAAAACCATGCAGATTTCAATTGTACTACTGAACAAAACATCATCTTCACATTGTATTGTACAACCACAGTAGTACTAGGATGGTTTACACTGCATAGAGAGTATATTATTAGGTTTTAATATTGCAAGCTAGTTTATGTACATCCAATGTTGATTGAATTTAAATATGTTTAATCATTCATCAACTTCTAAACCTACTAGCTCAATTATATACATACCAAGAAGTATTTATTTAATTGTTTAATAATTTGTATTAAATATTATACAGCTTTAAGTGATAATTGAATATTAATAATTTAAAACCTGCCGGGTTGGCATGGATCAGTGGTTGAGCATTGACCTATGGACCAGGAAGTCATGGTTTTATTACAGGTCAAAGCACATGCCTGGGTTATAGGTTTGATCCCCAGTGTGGGGCATGCAGGGGGCAAGCAATCAATAATTATCTTTCATCATTTATGTATGTTTCTCTCCTTTCCTCTCCCTTCCTCTCTGAAATCAATAAAAATATATTTAATTAAAAAAGTAAAACCTGCCGAAACAGGTTTGGCGTGGTGGATAGAGCACTGACCTGTGGACTGAAGGGTCCCAGGTTCAATTCCGGTCAAGGGCATGTACCTTGGTTGCGGGCACATCCTCAGTAGGGGGTGTGCAAGAGGCAGCTGGTCGATGACTCTCTCTCATTGATGTTTCTAGCTCCCTAACCCTCTCCTTTCCTCTCTGTAAAAAAATCAATAAAATATATATTTTTTAAAAAGTAAATTCTAATTTCAATCAGAATGCCCAAGACTAGTCAGTTTGATTTTAATGTCTATGTTTATTAAACTACATTTAAGTAACTTTCATTAAATCTGTGTAGAGAGTTAATGACAAGCTCAATTCATTTAAAAATTTTAAAAAGTTAACATTGTTGCTAGTAATGTTCTGAGATGTAAGAAATAGCTAATCATGTTTTGTAGCCTCAACCAGTAAAACGCTTAGGATAGATTTCACTGAATATAGATTTATCTGCTCACATACTAGATTAAACTTCTTTCAGCAGGATTCTAAAATACCACAGAAGTCACTATAAAATACAAAGTCATTGTCTAAACTAATAGTGCAGGCAAAGCACGTGCTGAGAAAATAATAACCAGTACTGGACTGCAAATTGTTACAGTTTTATGAGAAAAAACTTAAAATAAATAAATAAATAAAGCAAATCACTTGGGGAAGAGTGTAAGAATCCTGAACTAAATATCATTTGAGAAGGCAAAATAAGACTTCTTCAAGCATTCTTGTAGAAGGCCAGCAGCCAGTGGAAAATTATGTTAAAGAGCTTGACGCATGAAATCCTTCACCATATTTACAATATAAATATATCTAGAAACCAAATAGAGCTATGGTCTAAACTTTCACATAAACAATCTTCTTATAATGGAACTTTGCTTGCTCAAAAAAGCATCATTACAAGAAATAGCAGTGCTAGCTTCTAATAGCATATTTTAGACATTTTACTGAGATTTATACTATTTAGTCAAAAAATAATTTTACTGACCGAATTCAACTTAGATATCAATGAATAGTAAGCATAAGACATCAGTAGTGCCATATATTTTTTCTCATCAGTATAAAATTAAAATATCTCAGAATATAAATGTATGTATTCAGACAGCTGAGTAAGTCTACTTGTATGTCATTTTAAAGCAGGTAAAAACAAAGTAACTTCTGAACCAAACTGATGAACAGCATGGGATGCTAAGTAGGGGAAGAGTGAGTGTACAAATATCCTGAGGACAGTTTCATAGTAACTCTTTCTTTTAGCCTCTCACTGTGTTTGCTTAATGTATTTTGTCTATGAACTACATTTTCAAAAAACACATTTTCCATTTAGCAAGGAATTACTGTATGTATAACAGAGATGTTGACACATGCTGTTCAATATACTAAGTAAAAAGTGACTCTAATACGCTGAGGCCTGCACTAATGCCAGTAAAACTTATTTTCTGAAATGATTTAATAATTTTAATCCTATATAATAAAGAAGGATATGCAAATTGACCAACATACCATCAAAAATATGGCAGTTTTCATAGCAGAGGTGGGATTTCCATAATACAAGATGGCTGTGCCCACAGGGGTGGCCATGTTCCTGTAATGAGACTTGTGAAACAATCAGCAGGGACCCGAGGCTGTGTGGCACTGGGACGGGACAGGGGACCTGAGCCTGAACCCCCAACCTGGTGGAACTAAACAGGGTACCTTAGACCTTAGGCCATGCCCCAACCCTGGCAGGGCTTGACAGGGGACCTCAGGCCACACTCTGACCCCAGAGCCAGGCCTGGGCTCCTTAGGCCACGCCTCCCACCTGGTAGGGCTTGACAGGACACCTCAGGCCATGCCCCCGCATGGAAGGGCTTGACTGGGGACCTCAAGGTGTACCCCCTGTTCCATTGCTGGGCTGGAGGACCTCATGAATCTACCCATGCCCCAGGCCAGGGGACCTTAGGCCATGCCCCCAACCCTGGTGCCGGGGAACTTGAGGCTGCAACTTCCACCCAGCGGGGTTTGATGGGGAACCTAAAGCTATTCCCCCCCAACCTGCAGGGCATGATGGGGACCTTAAGGCTGTTCCCCCCACAAGTGGGGTTTGATGGGAGACGTGAGGCTATGCCCCACAGTGGGGATTGATGGGGGTGGGTAGGCCGGGTCTGGATCTTGCCCAATGAGATTGGGCTGGCTGGATTGGGGTCTCACATGATTTTAAGGCACCATAGGGTGCTGGAACTTGACTCTGGGTTCCTTATGATGCCCTAGACTCTGACAGGAGGAAAATATTCATATACATTTTATTACCGGTAATTTTATTTCATCTCTGACACTTCTATTATAGAGAAAGGGCAAATAGCAATATTAAAATATTTCCTCTAATTAATCCCCTTTCAATATGCATGAATTCCATGCACTGGGCCACTATTAATACCACTATCTAATAAAGATGGAATATACAAATTGACCATCACTTTTGGTCAGCTCCCACAACCAATAAGAAGGGAATATGTAAATTGACTCAACAAAGAGTGGCAGCCAGGCCAGGACACTTGTGTCTTCACCATGGCGACTATGCGGGCAAGGCATTCCACCTCACCCTGGCCACTCCGGGCCTCTGGGAAGCACGATAAGGCAGAAGGCAGCTCTGGGCTGGAGCAAAGGCAGAAGGTGGTGTCCAGAGCAAAGGCCCAGGTCCCAGGTGCCAGAAGCCAAGGGGACAAAGGACTATTCTTGCTTGAATCTTTATGCATTGGGCCTCTAGTTATGTTAATAAGACTAATATATACCTAAGGGAAAAAAATGCAACAAGGATTAAAATAATTTTGAAAAATTGATATTCAAAATGTTACCTCATTGACATATGCATTATGTCACCAGAAAAACATTATTACATCTTTATATGTATCTCTCTTACAGTAGAATAGATATATAGCTTCTGGTATAAGAATAAATGGAAAGATGGATGAATATATAGAAGTGATAGAAAAACAGAGTTATGCCAAGATGGATGGCTGTATATAGACATAAAAAGAGGAATAAACAGGGAGACAAATAAAATCCTATCCAATAAAAGGATTTTATTTTGCAAATTAACTGTCACTCCACCACAAAGATGGTGGTGCCCATAGCCACAAGATGGTGGTGCACAGTCCCCTCAGCCTCCCAGAGCCCCTCAGTCCTGGGGTGCGGTGGCTGTTGAGAGGGGGCAGCATGAACAGCCTGGTGGTCACAGAGGACCTCTGGGCAGTGGAGAGACTCTGGGAAGCTGGTGAAGAGTAGCCAGGCCCCCACAGAGAGGAGAGAAACTTGGGGAGTGGGCCCAACCCATCAGGGCTCCCAGATTGGAGAGGGTGCAGGTCAGGCTGAGGGACCCACCCCCAATTCAAAAATTTTGTGCACTGGGCCTCTAGTGGTTTTATAAAAATATAATAAAAAATAAATAATAGTGGGTTACATAAAAATAAATGCAAATTAAACTGAATTACTAAAAATACAATGGATGATTTTAAATAATTGTATGTGAATATTTCTCAAATTTTTCTATATAAAATCATTTAATATTTTAAAAATAAATATTAAAACATCACATTGGTAGAATATTTTTATATTGCAACTTCAAACTTTAAACTTCCAACTGAGCTTATTGTGTCTCTTTCTAATAAGAAACACCAAAAACAAAACAAAGCAAAAAAAAAAAAAAAAAAAGGCCAAAGAGCACACTTTTTCATCACCTATTCTCCTACAAATTCAATATCCTGTGTGGTTCATATGGATTAATTGTTTATTGTTTTCTTTTATTTTTTTTCTTCCCTGGACTGTATTAATTTTTATAACTTTTTCCCACCCTGTATAAAAATATAAAATACTTCTATCTATAGGAAAAACATGTATAGCTATCAGCCTTATTATGTATGACATTACATTATTTTTTTGTGGACAAAAACAAAAACAACAAAAATCTGCTCTTATTTTAACCTTTCTTCCCCCTTCTTACATTATGCGTCCTCCCTTCCCTTGTTGTTTTTAAGATGTGTTTATTTAGTTACTTATCTTCAGTAATTTTATTATTAGATGTCTGATGCTGTGTTTCTTGTGGTTTTACTGCTTTAACTTTTATGAGGTTCTTGGATCTGTGCATTTTAGTTTTTATGAAATTGGGAAGTTGTTTTATTATATATTATTCCACTTTATGCCACTCCAGTGTACATACTAGTAGTATATTCCATAAGGGTCACTGAGCCATTTTTTCCCTCTACTTCAGCTTTTATAGTTCATTCCTCTTTACAGTGACTAGTATTCTGTTAGACACTTTAATTATTATTTTAAAAATCTTACATATATTTTCACCTCTAGAACTTTCATTTTTATATCTCCCACTTCTTTCCACATTTTGTTTGTTCTTTTAAATCATTTTACTACATATATTAGCAATTTAACATTTTTTGTCACATAAATGAATATTTTCATTCATTTCTATATCTGTATGTTTTTAATAATGGATATTTCTAATGTCATTGGGTGCATCTAATGTCATTGGGTCATTTTTCTGTTTCTTTTATCACAAGTAATATTTTACTTGTTATGTATTATAACTGCTTCATTGTTAAGTTGTGAATTTTGTGTCTTTTCTTTAACAAAGGGAATTTGTTTGGGGAAGGTATATAAGAAACTTGTACATCAGGTTTATATATTTTTAAAAAATATATTTTATTGATTTTCCACAGAGAGAAAGGAAGAGGGATAGAGAGCTAGAAATGTCAATGAGAGAGAAACATCGACCAGCTGCCGCCTGCACACCCCCTACCAGGGATGTGCCTGCAACCAATGTACATGGCCTTGACCGGAATCAAACCTGGGACCTTTCAGTCTGTAGACCAACGCTGTATCCATTGAGCCAAATCGGTTTCGGCAGCTTTATACTTTAACTCGTGGACCAGTGCATGGATTCATGCACATTGAGAGGAAATTAATTAGAAGAAAGAGCTTTATAGCAAGAGCTTTATATATATCATGCATGTGTGAGTCAATGTTTATTTTTCAATTGTTAGTGCACATCATATGTACCGGCCAGTCAGTTGATCAGACAGTCAGATGGACATAAGCTCAGTCACTTAGCCTTTCATATATATACTAGAGGCCCATTGCATGAAGATTCATGTAATGGGCCTTCCTTCCCCTGGCTGCCAGCACCAGTTTTCCTTAGGCACCCAGGACCCAGGCCTTCACTCTGGCTGAAGTGGAGAAGCTAAGCCTCTTCAGTCTTCAGTTTTCAATCTTCAGTCTTCAGTCTTCATTTGGGCCAGAGCCTTCAGTCTTTGCTCTGTGCCTGTATATGCAAATTAGCCCACCATCTTTGTTGAGTTAATTTGCATACTCACTTCTGATTGACTGGTGGGTGCCAGAGAGGTTTGGTTAATTTGCATATTTATCTTTTATTAATGTAGACTAGATGCCTGGTACATGAAATTTTTGCATGGGCTGCAGGGGTGGTGGGTCCCTCAGCCCAGCCTGCACCCTCTCCAATTGGGGGATGTCCATCTGCTGGTTTAGGCATGATCCCTGCAGTTGGACATCCCTCTCTCAAACTGGGACCACTGGCTCCTAACTGCTGGCTGCCTGCCTGCCTGATCACACCTACCACTCACCTGCCTCTCTTGTCACATCTAATAGCCTCTGGCTTGGCCCGCCACTGTGGCTTCATCCAGAAGGATATACAGAATGATGTCTGGAAGATTGTTCAGCTGTCCGGTCTAATTAGCATATTATGCTTTTATTATTATAGATAGATTCTTCATTTTTTGGGTTTTTTAAATTTTAAATCCTCACACAAGGATAATTTTTCCTTTTTATTTATTATTGTTATTATTATTATTTTTTTAGAGAGAGTGGAAGGGAGGACTAAAAAGGGAAGAGAGAAAAAAAAGAGACAAATATCAATGTGAGAGAGACACATTAATTGGTTGCCTCCCATTCCTGATCCCGATTAGGGCCTGGGGATTGAACCTGCAACCCAAGTAATATGCCTTTTATTGAATGAAACCCACAATCCTTCATGCACAGGCAAGATGCTCTAACCACTGAAAAACTCCAGCCATGGTTCTATTTCATTTTAAAAGTTTTCTTAATATGATAGTCCATTGGCCAATATTCTAAGGCTAGTTTAGCCCAATTATTGAGGCATAAATATACTGGGGTTTTTGTAGAATTCCCTGGATACTTAATGCTGTCTTTTGACTCTGGGTAACTGGACCTTGAATTCTGATTACAGTGTGTAAAATCTGGAAATCACTCAGTTTTCCCTACCAAGGCTTATGACATTTCATGAAGCCCATGATCAACTTGTATTCAGCAAAGTCTCTACCAACCTCATGTCTATTTCTGGAGCTAAGTTTTTGCCAAATCTCCTGCCTTTGATAGTCTACTTAATGAATTCCAGCTAACTAAACCTTAACAGGATTGGTTCCCTTTGCAACTCAGCAGGATCACTGTGCTTTTTGTGGATTCACCTTTGCTGTGCTGAGTGCTGGAAAATACCTCACTGCAAACATTAAGGCAATTGTAGAGATGACCTCATTGTTTCCCTTATTCTGTGAATCACATTCCCATGCTCCTGTGATCCAATTAGGGAAATAACAGTTTCACATGTCTCATGCAGATTTTTAGTGTCATGGTGGAAGAAAATAATTGGTGCCGAAACCGGTTTGGCTCAGTGGTAGAACATCGGTCTGCGGACTAAAAGGTCCCGGGTTCAATTCCGGTGAAGGGCATGTACATTGGTTGGGGCTCTTCCCTGGTAGGGGGTGTGCAAGAGACAGCTGGTTGATGTTTCTCTCTCATCGATGTTTCTAGCTCTCTATCTCTCTCCCTTCCTCTCTGTAAAATATCAATAAAATATATTTTTTTAAAAAAGAATAATTGGTAAAAGTTGTACAAGTATTAGCTGAGCTTGAAGTAAGAATTTTGCTTTTAAACTCTTATTTATCTCTGTAAGCATTTACATGTATACATTTACTATTTCCTGGTTAACTCTGTCTCACAAATTTTGAGATTATGTCATAATATTCAATTTTCAATATCTACTATGATTTATTCTATGCCATTTGGTTATTAGGAATATAAATTTTAATTTTCAAAAATTGAGGGTTTTAAAAATTATCTTACTTTTACTGATTTCTAATTTTTTCCCCCTGTGGGGGAAAAGCATGCCTTGCATAATTTCAGTCTTATAAAATTTGTTGTGGTGCTGGCCAGGAAGTTCAATTGGTTATATCAATGTCCTGATAAGCCAGGGTTGCAAGTTTTATCTGCGGTTGATACACATACAAGAATCAACCAATGCCTCCCGGACCAGGCGGCCTCTGCCTGTGTGCAGGCTCTCAACTGCTGCTCTAGGACAACCATTGTCAACAAGACTGCCACCATCACAGGATGAATCTAAAGGACTTAATTGCCTAGAGAAGAAGAGAGAGGAAGACAGAAATATCAATGATGAAAGAGTATCACTGGGAGCTCAGAAAATGGCGGAAGAATAGGTAGGCAAGTTCTGACCCGGGTCCTGAAGAGGAAGGAGAGAGCAACCGAGGGTCACGCTGGGAGTACCTGTCAGAAAGCCAAGAGAAAGGCGAACACCTGGGGAAACTGGGGGGCACCTGATCATGGTGCCCCTGACAATTAAGCACCCACAGCTTGGTCCTTTCCCGGAGCGACCTAAGGGCAACTACGGGAAATCTCGCCATCTTGACGGGAAGAGGTTTGGATTAGAGGACTGAATATCCACAGCCGTAAAGACCACCAAGCAGCTGTTCGCCCCTAAACGCTGACCACAATCAGCGCGAACACTTGGACTCAAAGGAGTGCTCCACCCCAAGGCAATAAATCAGATCTTGCGGAGATTGGGTGAGTCCCCCAGCTGCGCTCTCCCTAGTGGCGCGCATCCCCCTGCGCAGCAGCCTGCGCGCACCAGCTTGCGTGCACCAGGCGCACAGAGGGGTCTGTGTTTACAACAAACCCCAGGGTTTTGGGCTGGAGGTACCTCTGACTGTGGTCATGGCTCCTATGTGGGGGGATATCTAAGGAGCAGCACATTTGGATCTGACTCCAAGAGAGTTACAGGGGAGCGCGGTTGGCTTGTCCTGCCCAACCCCCACCCCTCCATAGACCAGGGACACAGAGAGGGGAAAAAAGCTAGAAAGGCTTCAGAACCCTGGCTCTCTGCCACCAAGAAACACCACCACCCAGAGGCTACAGTACAGATGGACTCTAGAACTGCTTAAAAATCAAGACCTGATTACAACATGGAAGAAACACAAGGAACTGCAATTACCGCCCAGACTGGGAACTGGTGAGCTAGACAGAACAAGAGAGAAAGTGAATGACCTTCATTACTGCAAATTTTATTTAATTTTTGATTTTGATTTTCTAATTGTTTAATTTTTTCTGTTTTTGTTTTGTTTTTTAAGTTACATTAGTTGCAAAGTGTACTCTAGAAGTTATTTTTTTCATCTTCCCTCACATGATTTTACCTTTTCAATTAATTCATTTTTATATGTAATCAATATTATTACTACTACTATTTTGCATTTTTATCTTTTTTACCTTATTTTCTTTTATTTATTTTTATTATTATCTTTTAAGTGCCATATTATATACTTTTTTTCCCTTTTCTTTTTCTTTTCTCGTTTTCCCCCCTTTGGGATTACTATTCAACAGACTATTTATACCTTTCCTTCTCCAATGCTCTATTCTAACTCAAACCTACCTTTATGCCATTACTCTCTTCCTAACCTTTTCCCTTTGGTGTCCTGCTTATCTTAACTCTTTACTGCTCTAGATTTTCCCTATTTTTTTCTATTTACCCCCTCCTAAATTTTTACCCTTCCTGTGTATATCTAACCCCCAACCCCCTATTACAAGCCCATTCACACCTACCATGTCACTGTCCAAAAAAAAAAAAAAATCCTTCTCTCTACCCGTTTGTAGTTGTATGCTGAATGCTAACTATATCAAACTTTTATGCTTTATTGTTATATTGGTTTGTTTATTCTTTTTATTTGATTATATGATTTTTTTAGCTGGGTTCTAGTCACCTTTATTGCAGGATATTAATATTGCAAACACTTTTCTCTTCAGTGCCTTGTGTGTTGTACCTGGTTGTGTTTTATTTTGTACCTTTAAATCTAAGCAGGAGAGAGAGAACTACATAACCAGGCATCCTAAAAAAAGAGATCATGGGGGAGGCTAAGAAACAACCCGCCTATGAAAGAAAATCAGGCATCACCAGAAAAGGAAGTAAACGAGTTAGAGGCAAGCAACCTACCAGAGCAAGAATTCAGAGTAATTATCATGGGATGACTAAAAAGAATGGAAGACAAATTTGACAATATAAGTAAGACCCAAGAGGAAATGAAGAAGAACCAAGAGGATCTGAAGAAGAAACAAGAGGAAATGAAGGTGACCCAAGAAGAAATGAAAAATGACATCGCTTCTATGAAGAACTCAATAGAAAGCATCAAGAGTAGATTAGAAGAAGGAGAGGACCGCATCAGTGAGCTAGAAGACAAGATGGAAAAAAATACCCAATTAGAGCAGCTGCTAGAAAAAAAAAAAAATCAAAAAACAGGAGTAGAGCCTACGGGAGCTTTGGAACAATACAAAGCAAAACAATATTAGAATAATAGGGGGCCCAGAAGGAAAGGAAACTGAGCAAGATATGGAAAAATATTTCAAGAAATAATGATAGAAAACTTTCCTGAGATAGAGAAGAAAAAAACCCACACAAATCCAAGATGCTCTTAGAGTCCCCAACAAAATGAACCCCCAAAGATCAACACCTAGACACATTATAATTAAATTGGCAAAAACCATCGACAAAACCAGAATCTTAAAAGCAGCCAGAGAGAGACAGAAAGTTACATATAAAGGAACCCCCATCAGACTAGCAACTGATTTCTCAACAGAAACTCATCAGGCCAGAAGGGAATGGGATGACATATACAAAGTCATGCAAAGGAAGGGTCTGAACCCAAGAATACTGTACCCTGCAAGGCTGTCAATCAAAATTGAAGGTGTAATCAGGAGCTTCACTGACAAAAACAGACTAAAGGAATTTATCTCCAACAAACCAGCAATGCAAGAAATGCTAAAGGATCTACTGTAAAAATAAAGAAATAGGAAGCGAAGAAGGAACACAGGGGGATAGAATAAAAATGGCATCAAATACCTACCTATCAATAATTACTTTAAATGTAAATGGATTAAATGCTCCAATCAAAAGACATAGGTTAACAGATTGGATAAGAAAGCAATACCCATACATCTGCTGTCTACAAGAAACCCACCTCAGAAAATAAGACGCCCACAGACTGAAGGTGAAGGGATGGAAAAAGGTTTTCCAGGCGAACGGAAATGGAAAAAAAAAGCTGGGGTAGCAATACTTGTATCTGACAAACTATATCTCAAAGTGAAGGACATAACAAGAGACAATGAAGGCCACTTCATAATACTGAGGGGAGCAATACATCAAGAAGAAATAACCCTAGTAAACATATATGCACCCAATACAGGAGCACCCAAATACATAAAAAAAAAACAAAAAAAAACAAACAAAAAAAAAACAACTGCTGGAAGACATTAAGGGAGAGATTAATAGCAATACAATCATAGTAGGAGATTTTAATACCCCACTGTCACCTTTGGACAAGTCATCTAAACAAAAAATCAGCAAAGAAACATCAACACTAAATCACACACTAGACCAGATGGAATTAATCAACATCTTCAGAACATTTCACCCCAAAGCCACAGAATACACATTCTTCTCAAGTGAACATGGGTCATTTTCAAAGATAGACCACATGTTGGGACATAGGCAAAGTCTCTTCAAATTTAAGAAGATAGAAATCATATCAAGCATCTTCTCAGATCATAGTGGTATAAAATTGGAAATCAACTATAATAAATATAATCCAAGGAAATCAAACACATGGAAACTGAATAGCATGCTATTGAACAAGGACTGGGTTACCAGGGAAATCAAGGAAGAAATTAAAAACATCATGGCAACAAATGACAATGAAAACACAACAATCCAAAATCTATGGGACACAGCAAAATCAATCTTGAGAGGGAAGTTCATATCTCTGCAAGCCTATTGTAAAAGACAAGAAAAAATGGCAACAAATTATCTAACTCTACAACTCAAACAGTTAGAAAAAGAGCAACAAGAAAAGCCCAGTGTAAGCAGAAGGAAGGAAATAACAAAAATCAGAGCGGAGATAAATGACATAGAGACCAAAAAACCAATACATAAGATCAACAAAACCAAGAGCTGGTTCTTTGAAAAAATAAACAAGATTGATGAACCTCTAGTCAGGTTAACCAAGAAACAAAGACAGAGAACCCAAATAAACAAAATCAGAAGTGAAAGAGATGAAATAACAACAGACCACACCGAAATACAAAGGATTGTTACAAAATACTACGAATAACTCTATTCCAAGAAACTGGACAACCTGGAGGAAATGGACATATTCCTAGAAAAATATAACCTTCCAAAACTCAATCAGGAAGAATCTAAAAATCTCAATAGACCAGTGACTTTGGAAGAAATTGACGCAGTCATCAAAAAGCTTCCAGCAAACAAAAGTCCAGGGCTAGATGGCTTCACAGGAGAATTTTACCAAACATTCAAGGAAGAACTAAAACCTATCCTCCTCAGACTATTCCAAAAAAATTCAAGAGGAAGGAACACTTCCAAACTCCTTCTATGAAGTCAGCATTACCCTAATACCAAAACCAGATAAAGATAACACAATGAAAGAGAATTACAGGCCAATATCCCTCATGAACATAGATGCCAAAATCCTCAACAAAATTCTAGCAAATCGGCTCCAACAGAACATCAGAAAGATCGTACAATATGACCCAGTAGGATTTATTCCTGGAATGCAAGGATAGTACAATATCCGCAAATCAATAAACACGATACATCACATAAACCAACTAAAAGTTAAAAATCATATAGTCATATCAATTGATGCAGAAAAAGCATTTGATAAAATCCAACACCCTTTCCTGATAAAAACTCTCAACAAGATGGGAATACAAGGATCATACCTCAGCATAATAAAAGCTATATATGATAAACCCACAGCAAACATCATACTCAATGGACAAAAACTAAAACCATTCCTCCTAAGAACAGGAACAAGAAAGGGATGCTCACTCTCACCACTTCTGTTTGACATAGTACTGGAAGTACTAGCCAGTGCAATTAGAGAAGAAGAGGAAATAAAAGACATCAAAATTGGAAAAGAAGAAGTGAAATTGTCCCTATTTGCAGAAGACATGATATTGTACATAAAAAATCCAAAAGACTCCATCAAAAAACTAATAGACTTAATAAACGAATTTGGCAATGTAGCAGGATACAAAATCAACGCCAAGAAATCTATGTCATTTCTATACACAAATAATGAACACATAGAAACAGAGACTAAAAAAGCAATCCCATTTACCATCGCACCAAAAAAAAATTAAGATACCTAGGAATAAACTTAACTAAGGAGGGATTTCCAACAAGATGGCGGCAGAGGTAAACACCTAGCTGCAGCTGCACTCAACAATTAAAAAAAAATACAACTAAAATATAAAGTGGACACTATCCAGAACTACAGGAAAGTTGACTGACTGGAAATTATACAACTAGAAGGAAAGAGAAAACCTGAAGGACAATCAGAGGAGCTGTAAAAGCTTAAGGCATGGAGTCATGGTGCTCTTGCGGGGAGAGGACAGAGCAGGAGAGGAGGGCAGCTGAGTGCCTGCCTGGCGTTCCCTAGAGGGAAGGAGATAAAAGCTCCGGACTGCGCTGAACCCCAACTCCGACTGCACTGAACCCCAGTTCTGGGCGAGATCCTGGGGTCCCAGGCTCATACAGAAGGAATCTGGGCTGTAAGGCGGAAGCTCAGCAGAGCTGCGAAGGGCAGAACCCCGGAGTCCTGCACATTGCACGCAGAGGAGGGACTGTTCACTGAGCTGCTGAATTGCCCCAGCGGGAAGGACTCAAAAGCTCAGGACTGTGCTGAGCCCCAGCTCTGACTGCACTGAGCCCCAGTTGCAGGCTCCTTGGGGTAGAGACTACACTGTCTGGTATCGGGTGAAGCTCTAGGGCGCCTTTCTCTCAGAGGTGCTTGCAGCGAGTACCAAAGGACACTGAGGAACACTGAGACTCAGGAACCTCAGAGGGCGGGGCTAACAGGAACCCAAGGCTGTAGGCTCCACCCTGAAACTCTTCCCCATCCAAGCTGAACTTAGAGGCTTTTGCAGGTTCCCAAGTCTAGTGGAATAAGGTTGTCTCCTGGCATAGACACAGCTGATCCTCCCAACCTACCAACTCAGGGAAGCAGCGAAAATATTGAAACGAGGAAACAGATCACAAATGAAAGAAATGGAGGACATAAAGCAACTGGATATAGAGTTCAAAACCATGCTTATAGGGTTGTTCAACAATCTCTTAGAAAAGGCCAATAAAATAAATGAGACCTATGAGGATATGAAAAGGGGTCAACAAGAAATAATAAAGGGTCAACAAGAAATAATAAAGGGTCAACTAGAAATGAAGAATACAATCTCTGAAATAAAAAATATTATACAGAGTCCTAAAAACAGATTGGAAGATTGCAAGAATCAAGTCCAAGATTTGGAACACAAAGAGCCAGAGGACACTCCTCCACAGAAGCAAGAAGACAAGAGAATCCAGAAAGTTGAAGATCATGTAAGAAACCTCTGGGACAACTTCAAGCTAACCAACATCAGAATTATGGGCATCCCAGAAGATGACAGAGAGCAAGATACCGAAAACATATTGAAAGAAATAGTGACAGAAAACTTCCCCCACCTGGGGAAAGAAATAGAGTTACACGTCCAGGAAGCACACAGACCCCCAACAAAAGGAATCCAAAAAGAACCACACCAAGACACATCATAATTAAAATTCCAAGAGCTAAAGACAAAGAGAGAATATTAAAAGCAGCAAGACAAAAGCAGGTAGTTACCTATAAAGGGGAACCCATACGACTGTCAGCTGATTTCTCAACAGAAACCATGCAGGCCAGACGGGAATGGCAAGAAATATTCAAAGTGATGAATAACAAGAACCTACAGCCAAAAATACTCTACCCAGCAAAGCTATCACTCAGAATCGAAGGCCAGATAAAGAGCTTCACAAATAAATTTAAGCTAAAGGAGTTCATCACTGCCAAGCCAAAATTAAATGAATTGCTAAAAGGGGTTCTTTAGGAAGAGGAAGAAAATAAAGATAAAAATTATGAACAAACACGTAACTATCAACAAGTGAGTCTAAAAACCAAGGGAAGTAAAAATCATGATGAACAATATTAACTGGTGAATATAATAGAATCAGAGGCATGGAAGGGGAGTGGTCTGATGATTCTCGGGGAAATGGGGAGTGGGGCGGGGCAGGAAGAGACTGAACATAAACTGCACCTATGGATGAGGACAATGGGGGATGGGAAAAGGGCAGAGAGTTGAATGGAAACTTGGTGGAGGGGAGCAATGGAGGGGGGGGGGATGAGGAACATTTGTAATAATATGAACAATAAAGATTTATTTTAAAAAAAAACTTAACTAAGAAGGTAAAAGTCCTATATGCTGCAAACTACAGGACACTGAAAAAAGAGATAGAGGAAGATGTAAACAGATGGAAGAACATACCATGTTCATGGATTGGTAGAATCAACATCATCAAAATGTCCATACTTCCTAAAGCAATTTATAAGTTCAACGCACTCCCTATTAAAATACCAATGAAATACTTCACAGACCTAGGAAGGACTCTCCAAAAGTTCATTTGGAACAATAAAAGACCCCGAATAGCCGCAGCAATCTTGAGAAAGAATAATAAGGTAGGAGGGATCTCAATACCAGATTTCAAGTTGTATTACAAAGCCACTGTTCTCAAAACAGCCTGGTACTGGCACAAGAACAGACATATAGATCAATGGAATAGACAAATGGGAGAAAGAGAAAAAACAAATTTTCTATAGGTGATTGAGAATTCTACTACTGAAGGGAGAAAATAAAGGGGGGCACCATGTGGGGTTTAAGCTTTGAAGCTGCTATAGTGACCAATCAGAAGGGAATATGAAAAACAAACAAACAAACAAACAAACAAAAAACACAAAAAAATAAATGAAAAACAAAGAACTGCAGTCTTCATAAACCTTAGAAAAAGGGGCTTAGTGGGCTATCACCTTGGAATTCCCTCGCTATGTGGGAGTCTGTACTTGCTTTCAATAAATTTCCGCCTATTCATCCACCACCTTTTGCCTGTGGCTTCATTCTTTGAATCCATCTGGATAAGAACCTGGGAAAGAAATCACCCTTGCATCCTGCTCAGGAAAAACAACCTGACTCAACTCCTTATTTTCATGTGCATGCCACACTGATGACTTAAAATCCATCTCCATGTTCAATCTCTCCAAGTATCTCTGGTCATACTTTGCCAACATCTCAAATCCCTTTAAATTCCACCGTGGCTCTTCTGTATTTGAAATTGTCCTACTTATCAGTTCTTCTTTTCTCAAAAATTAACTCTTCCAGTTTTCCCTCTTTCCATTAGTGGCATAACATTTCCCTGCCTCCTGGGCTAAAATTATGTCATGTTTTCTCTGTTTCAACATAACTTTTATAATCAATTTACAAATATTTACTAAGATTACATTTTCAAACACTATGACACTATTTAGGATGATGCAAAAGAAGCTCAAAACTATCTTAATAAATATTTGTGTTTCATTAAACCCTTTACACTTATGTTATCACATTTAGAATCTAAAGGAACCAAATCTTGTTCTTAGTGTACAGATAAAACAAATTGAAACAGAGAGATTAAGAGATCTGTTAAAGATCAAGAGATAGCAATTATAAAAATTAATAATAGAAATTAGGTATTTTAACTAGTTAGAGGCCTCGAGCATTAATTCGTACATGGGTAGGGTCCAGCCAGCCTGGCCAGGGGGTAGAATATCATCTTCAAAGCCCAAACCCCACATGGTGTTCCCCTCTTTCTCTCCCTCTTCAATGGCAGAATTCTTTATCTCCTGTGAAAATCTGTTGCCCCTTTCCCCCATTTGTCAGCA
Organism: Vespertilio murinus; assembly: GCA_963924515.1. Taxonomy (NCBI): domain Eukaryota; kingdom Metazoa; phylum Chordata; class Mammalia; order Chiroptera; family Vespertilionidae; genus Vespertilio; species Vespertilio murinus. Next base: position 116,478,121 of record OZ004706.1, read on the forward strand.
TTTCTCTATCCTCTGTGAAAGTTTGTTTCCTTTTTCACCCCATTCCCTATCTTCTGTAAATGGATGTCTTCCTATCCCCTTATTCTGTGGCACCTCTTCTCTCTCTCTCTCTCTCTCTCTCTCTCTCTCTCTCTCTCTCTCTCTCTCTCTCTTTCTCTCTCTCTCTCTCTCCATGTATGCTTTTTGGCAGCTCCAAGCCCTCACCTATGCCTTGCTCCCCCATGGACCCTCTTTATTCCTAAACTCGTGGCCAGCCCACCCTGGACCCCCTCCAATTGGGAACCACTTGGGGAATGTCCGACCACCAGTTTAAGCCTAATGCCACAGGGGTCGGGCCTAAATTGGCTGTCAGACATCCCTCTTGCAATTTGGGACTGCTGTCTTCTAACCACTCACCTGCCTGCCTGCCTGATCATTCCAATTGCCCTCCCCTGCTGGCCTGATATTGCCCCCAACTGCCTTCCTCTGCCAACTTGATCACCCCTAACTAACTCTATCTTGGTCCTCACCACCATAACTTTATCTGGAAGGAAGTTGGACATTCAAAAGATGGCCAGTAGACCTGGTATAATTAGCATATTACCCTTTTAGTATTACAGATAGATTATATAGGATAGGATTGCTTAAATTGGGGTGGGTGGCAAGCAGGAGGAGATGCTCTTGTCAGTCAAAAACACATAATCCCTTTATTTGGGCTGATAGTCAGCCATATGCACTATACTGCCAAACCAGTCATTAAAAAATTGAACCACTTTCTTATACCTTATACCAATCAGTTGTTGTCCTTAAAACCCCTCCTCAGTCCCTACCTTATGATCTACCTTCGCAGTTTAACCATTTTAGGTTCTGATTGGTCAGTTCCTGTGCAAGTCAGCGTTAAAAGCTCTACCTCATAGGCAGCCATTGGCTCCTGGAACTTCACCCAGATTTGGTTCCGATTGGTCAGTTTCTATGACATACAATATCTCTGGGCCTTCTCTGGGCCAAATCAAAGAAGCGAGGATGATCAGCAGCCTCTCCCCTGCTCCCGCAGGAGGCCTGCAGAGAAACAGAGGCCTGGCTACTGGAGAAGTCAGGAGAGAAAGAGAGAATCAACAGCTGCCATGGAGGCTGGGGATCAGACTCTGCCTCTCTTCCTCCAGACCTCTCTCTGGGCCTGATCTGCATCCCCCTCAAAGTCAGTGCTGGGTCAATCCAGCATGGTGACCCAGCACTCCAGCCTCCAGCACTGACTTCTGGTGTTTGGTCCAGAAATGCAGGCTATATATATATATATATATATATATATATATCCCAAAACTTGCCTATTTACCCCTAAAACTCCTTTCAACTGCCTGCATTTTCAAATGATAATTCTACTTTGCCTTCTAGTCTAACTGGATGGAGTTAGGAACATTAAATTTATTATGATGTCCTCTGCATTTAAAATAAATTCATCTTGATCACCAAATTAGGACAACCCAGTTATATCTCTGTGCTAAATGATTGTTTGAGTTGAGACTGGTTTTGTTGAAAATATCATAAGCATGCTTCAAATAACCTCAAACTGAGATCAAATGTTTATTAAAGGTTACATCAGAATATAACAAAGAAAGAGGATTAAATTGAGTTAGACCATGAAGGGTCAGAAACTAGGGGCAGGAAGATTGTCAGGAACCATTCAGCCTCTCTTCTTCAGTTCTTTTCAGATCTACTTCTCTCTGCACAGGAGCATTTCAGCTTCAGAATGCCCTGCTGACAGGCTGTTTGTTGATATTGTTGTATTGTTTGTTTATATGCACATGGTTACCAATAATAGGATTTGTGACTTGTCCTGTTCAGGCAGGCTAAGTACATGGAAATTGTTTCACTCATGTATTCCCTGGATGCTGAAGATAATGGTCTGAAGTGGACATTTAAATGTCACTAAGTATTTTTTTTCAGCCAAGATTACTTATTCCAGCAAATTTTGTCACTGGAATAGTCTGCTGTTTGTGTGTGTGGCTGTATTAATACTAAATTTGTGGCTACAAAGATCCAAAGTTTCTTTGTACTCACTGCCAAAACTCTATTCATTTATATTAATCTCCAGAAAAACAATTCTTTAAACACTGTAGCTTACTCTCTAGTTTTCAGATTCACCATTCCTTACACAAACTTCCATTCATTTCTTTTAAAGCTAGATCAATCTACTTTTTACAATATATATATTTGTATGGACACTTTCCTAAATAAACTAATATAACTTTCTCTTTCTTGCATCACCTTTGTTAATTTAGTGTTACTTAACTCACAAAATTTTCTTTATTATTTTCTCAGCCTATGAATTTCTATTAAGTCATTAAAATTGGACATTTTTTTAAAAAACCTAATTATTTTTTTCCAATTAAGATATACATGAAAAAAAGAAAATAGATTAAATGATATATTTAAATACAGAGTAAAATATACCATTTTATTAAATTTAAAAGGCTAGAATACATCTAAACATAACATAACTTATTTTTATATATTTCAATCTTTTCTCAATATCTAACTTTATACATATGAAAATAAGTCTCAAAACCACACATAAATCTATCTGTTAATAAATTGGTAGTGTGAATATGTACAAATTACTTTTTTAATAATTTTATTGCACATTTTATTGTCAGTTCTGTTCCCATTAAAACTGAGTGTTGTGCCAATTACTTGTTGAGAAGCACAGGTATACATTATGTAAAACATTTGAAACTAACAAACAGCAATCACTAATGTGTCATAAAAAACCATGCATAAATGTTGTCTTACTAGAAAAATATATTAAAATATAAGTTTAATGTTCACACCTTTTTCAAAATATTGTTTTGTAAAATATTTTAAAATCTGAAACCCAGAACATTATTTTTCAATGAGTCCTATAACTGTTTATTTATAAATATCCATTTTGTTACTAAATATTACTTCAATATTTTGACAAAATCCTTTAAAAACACTCAATGCAAATGTTTTTTTTTTATATATATTTTGTTATTTGGATGCTTTATCAATTTTAAAAATGACTTTCTTTATATTATCATTATTTTTATTTGTTAATCCTCACCCAATGATATTTTTCATTGATTTTTATAGAATGGAAGGGAAGGTGAGAGACAGAGAGAGAAACATCTGTGTAAGAGAGACACATTGATTGGTTGCCTCCCTTACCCACCCAGACCAGATGCTCTTGACCTGAGTCTCACATGTGACCCTTCAGTTCTTGGGCCAACTCTCCTCTTCATTGAGCCAAACCAACTAAGGATATATTAATTCTTTGCAAGAAAAATGGTGGCTGCCCTAATTGGTTTGGCTGGGTGGATAGAGTGTGGGTTTGCAGACTGAAGCGTCCCAGGTTCAACTCTGGTCAAGGGCATATACCTTGGTTGAGGGCACATCCCCAACAGGCAGCTGATCTATGTTTCTCTCTCATTGATGTTTCTCTCTCATTGATGTTTCTAACTCTCTATCCCTGTCCCTTCCTCTCTGTAAAAAAATCAATAAAATATATATATTTTTTTAAATGGTGGCTTCCTTCTCTCACTCTCTGTTTTCTTTTGTAAACGAATTTTCATTCCCAATGTTATTGACATGGTCTAAGAAGTTTAAGTTTATTTATATTCCGAGTTTTCTTCAAATAGCTTTTACTTTTTGTATTTTATTTAGGATTTGTTATTCTCTGCTGACTTTTTATGCCATCCCAGATGTTTCCCCACTTCGCCTTGTCTCACCTCCATAATCTACCACCAATGATTTTCATATTATCCACTTATATCGTTTGATTGTAAAGTATAAAATAAAGGGAAAAACTGCTTTTTTGTTTGTTTGTTTGTTTGTTTGAGCATTTTCTTAATCCTTTGAGATTTTGGTTCCAGGCAAATATCGTCAGTTTGGCTCAAATAAACTAAATAATAATAATAATAATAATAATAATAATAATCTACAGATTTGGATGTTTCTTATGTTGATATTATAAAACTCAATGATATAGCCCCACAGTGTGCTTAGTGGCTGAGTGTCAACCTATGAGTCAGGAGATCACTGTTAAATTTCTGGTCAAGGCACATGCCTGGGTTATGTGTGCAGTTGGGGGTGTGCAGGAGGCAACTAATCAATGATGCTCTCTCATCATTGATGTGTGTCTCTCTTTCTCCCTCTTTCTTCCTCTATGAAATCAATAAAAATATTTTAATAAAGAAAATCTCAATGATATAAAAACTTATTTCTACTGCAGGATATTTTGAACTAGATAATCTTAGAGCTTTCTAATTTAAGTAGCATTTTATCATCATTATTATTTAAAGGGTTGTCAATCCCTCATGTAATAGCTGTGGGGAAAAGTGTCTATTCTTGGTTAAAATTAGTCAATGACATGTTAATTTCTTTGCTTTTTATTACCGTGATAGTGAATTTAGTGTCTCTCAGAAGTAATGTTGATTATACCTAAAAATCTTGCTAACTCATTTTAAAAGAAAAGCTTTTAAAACATAAGATTATAATGTTGCTTTTCATAGTGTTATCCTAGAAAAGTGTGGAAGGCTTTTCTCTGTTGCTAGTGGGCTTAGAGTTGTTGGGGTACCACTGGAATGAGCATTTTGGAAGACCATGGGAGGAATAGATATGGTAGAAAGTTTGTGTGTGTGTGTTTGTGTGTGTGTGTGTGTGTTTTCTTTTTCTATGAAATTACATTCCTGGGTTTCCAAAGTCCCATTTCCCTTAGTCCAGTTATAAAGAAGTATAACTGAAGTTTCAGTAGAGCCAGAAGAAAAGCCAGTGTCCAGAGTTTTCTTTCCATGTTGGAACCAGGTCCAGTTCAGCATCAGGCTAGCAGCAGTCCACCAGCCCCTGTGTGTGTGGGTCCACATGGAGGAATACAGATAAGCATGCCCCAAGCAATAAGAGTTATAAGAGCATAAGACGAACCAAGAGAACAAACTCCTTTGTTTAGAGGATTAAATATCCCAAATTTTGAGTCCTTGCAGTAGCCATGTCCATTCCCACTAATGACCTGTTACCAGGTGTGACTGACAAGCAAGTACCTTCCCAACATTACCTCAGTTTTACTGAGCATGTATCTAATGTATCTATTCTCTTCCCTATCCAGTCTCTTCCCTCTGTTATCAGCTGATAACAGTGTTAGCTCCCTGGGGACTGTAAAACTTTAACTTCCTGGTGAAGCTCTCCAAATGGCAAGCCAATGATATTTGGCCTTCTATTTTCCTCCTTTCCTGTTATTCATTACTAGTTAATTACAAAGGTATCAATAAAGTTTTGGTTACTTGCCTAATATTTTCAACTTTATTTTATTGAATGAATCACCTTAATGTCTGTCTGATTCAGCTATTCAAAAATTATCATGATATTACTTATATTTAATTGGATTTCAGAAGTATCAATTGGACTATGAGTTCCTCAAAAAACCAGCTAGGTTATTCTTATTAATGAAAACATATAATATAATATATATTGCCCTAAGAACATGATGGATAATATATAATACCTGTATACTTGTATACAAAAATATACATTTGCTGACACTACAACTAGGCAACTTCTTTATAATTGGTTTGTTTTCCATTTCATCATCAATATCCTGTACATGCTACAGTGAGAATTAGCGGGAAAAGTAAAATGGTAACAATGCCCACATCAATGCCTGGTAAACAATTCTTAAAGGGAAGCATTTTAAAGACTGTTGGTGTTGAAATAATAGTATATTCTATTACAGCAGTTGAATCAGTACAAAAAAATTACTACTTTCAGGCTCTGATGAGTCCTCAGGGGTACATCTTGAAAAACAGCTCCAGATGGCTCTAAAGGAGAACATTGTAATGATGCTTATATAGCCAGACCTTCATTGTTCATCAGCATGTCAATAACCATCTGCATTCTTATAAACTCTATGACCTAGACCTACCACATACCTTAATTTCTATTGGTAAGAATTAATTTTGTTTTTGCCAAGGTGAGTCAAGGAAGGAACACACACACACACACACACACACACACACACACACACACACAAACAACTCACATGTAAATCAGCAAAAACTTGGTGCAAATTGCCATGTAAAGTCCACTGTGATGGTCAGGATGATTCTTTCCTATGTGTAATCTTGAGAATGACCCTTCTTTTTGTTAACAGGTAATTAAACTCACAACACTTATTTCACCAAATTCCTTCAGTTGTTATATTCTGGACATTCTTATAATATTTTATCATAACCATTCGCTTTGATGAGATCAGATGATAATCTTAAATCCACATTTAATGCAGCTCAAGTAATATTCAAATTAGGAATTATTCCAGTGTAAATTGTTACATACAAATGGAAGTTCTCTTTTATTTATGCTATCACTACAATCTGCCCATTATTATTTATTAAGCCAAAATACGAACATTTTCTAAATATTGAAATATAAGCCAGAAAGTATGATATAAACTCATTTTGTGGACAAAAAGGAGCCATGTTCTAAATCTGATGAGCTTAAGGGAGGCTTTCATGGTGGGCCTTACAAACTCAGAAACCTAAAGTAACCACAAAAGATGGTCTGAAATTAAAACTTTTTACCTAAAATTACTTTATGGTGAGTGGTCATGTCCTAGGCTAGGATCTTTCCTGTCACAGGACAGTTTTCACTTTAACTAAGCCCATTTGTTGTGGTTTTCCATCTATAATAACACACCAATAAAATGTCAAAGTAATTTCCTTTTTCTGGACTTCTCAAAGCACGGACATAGCACTAGAGCAGAGACCACAGATCCCTCATTCTTGAGTTTATTATTAACTGTTACCTATCCTGGATCTGAGAAAGACAGAGGGAGCTAGGTATTCAAGAACTGGGACTATGAAGGGGGTAGGATGTAAAACTGGGAAACCTAGCTAGGCAGAATTGCTAAGGCAACCCAGCTGGGTATGGAAAGAAGGGCACACAAGGAGACAAACTTTAAAATGTGTGGATGTTGCTAAGACAAGCAACTTTCAGATAACCAATTAGAAAGCAATAAGATGTACAAACCAATCCCAAGGATGTTGTTAACACAGACTTCTTTGAAAAGACAGATCAGGAGCTAGCAAGGCTGTATCCATGAGCTAAATTTAAAAGTGAGCACTTCTTCCCTCTCCCCATCTTGTTCACTTCCCAGCACACTAGATTTTGGGTTGATGGCAGTAGACATGCTCTCCTGCACCCACATGGCTTATGGCACTGTGGGATTCCACACATGGACTAATAGACTTCAACACCCAACTGTAGCATGAAGTGGAAGCTACGGATCCTGGCTTGCTCCTGGGGCTCTAGTAGAACCTTTTCCAGGATTATCTTCTCCACTAACTGTTTTTGTTTGCAATTTCATTCTTCTATTTTGAGAGGACAGACTCAGACTCAAACATTCCACATTTTCAATTTCATTCTCACCTATATAAAAGAAGTGTCTTTCATTTAATTTTTTACTTAGTCCCAGAGTTTTTCCCTCTTTGCTTTTTCTTTTTTAAAAAATATATTGTATTGATATTTCACAGAGAGGAAGGGAGAGAGATAGAGAGCTAGAAACTTTGATGAGAGAGAAACATCGACCAGCTGCCTCTTGCACACCCCCTACCGGGGATGTGCCCACAACCAAGATACATGCCCTTGACCAGAATCGAACCCAGGACCTTTCAGTCCACAGACTGACGCTCTACCACTGAGCCAAACCGGTTTCGGCTTCCCTCTTTGCTTTTTCCACCTACTTAATCTATTACCAATAGATTTTATTTAACCCACTTATGTCTTCTCTTTTTATTATAATGTATAAAATCAGGTGCAAAACTGCCAATTCTCTGGAGCATTTTCTCAAACCCTTGAGATTTTGCCTCTCAGCAATCATTGACATTTTGGCTCAAAAAATACTCACAAAATTTCTTTACAAGTTTAACTGTTTATTATGTTGACAATTTAATCATTTCACTAAAATAATTTTCTTCTTTTTATTTTTAAAATATATTTTATTGATTTTAGAGAGATGAAGCGAGGAAGAGAGAGAGAGAGAGAGAGAGAGAGAGAGAGAGAGAGAGAGAGAGAGAGAGACATTGGTCCCCTGCCTCTTTCATGTTCCCTACTGAAGATCAAGCCCACAACCCAGGCATGTGCCCCAGAGCAGGGACTACACAGCCACCTCATGGTGCATGGATGATGCTCAACCAACTGAGCCACACAGAGCAGTTCTGAAGTTCTTTTTTTAATTACATATGTCATATAGAGAGTGCTCAGTGGTACAGCCCAACTAGTCCCAGTTGATTTTCCTATTTAATATGTATTAAATAACTTTCTGTAAGTATATTTTCTCATTAGTGATATGCTTAATTGTTTATTGGAAAAAGCTTTTGTATTGATATTCTTACTTAATTGTTTTTGGAAATAAATTTTGTAGAAATTATAACAAATAATATTTTCTGAGCTTACTTTGTGTTCTGTATTCTGTTATATTTTTCTCATGCATTTGGTTATTTTTCTAAAGCATCTATACGTATAAAAGACTAATATGCTAAGTGTCCTACTGTCCAACTGGTCGCTATGATGTGCACTGACTGCCAGTGGGCAACCACTCAATACAGGAGCTGCTGTGACACACACTGGCCATTTACAGAGAAACAGCACCACAGATCTGGCACCCATAAAACAACATTTGGCTTCCACCAAATGGGACAATGGCCTCGCTACCACCCCGGAGCAACAGTCCACCAAATCACAGCCTATTTTGCTGAGTTGCCATGGTGCAAAATGCAGCCCACAGCCCAGCCCAGGCCAGAAATGGTGGCTGTGGGAGCCAGATAATGAAGTCACATAGCAAAGCCCAGCTTCCTCTCCCTAACATCAGACTATTTAATAATAAACAGCACTGTGGACCTGATGCTCACAAAGCAACACTCAGCTTCGTCCAAGTGGGACACTGGCCCTGCCACCACCCCAGACTGACAACCAACCAAATTGCAGTCAACACTGCCGAAACCCCATGGCACAAAATGTGGCCCAGAGCCCAGCCTAGAAATGGTCACTGTGGGTGCCGGATAATGACATCTCATAGCAAGGCCTAGCTTCCTCTTCCTAGTGACTAACTTCCTTGGAGTTTCTTCAGCCCAGAAAGACTTTTTTTTTTTTTTTTTTTACATCCAGGTGGAAATATTTTTACATTTAAACCAAAAGTCTGTGAAGCATTTTTCCATGAGAAGCATTCATCTCATTTGAACCTCACAGAAGTTCTGGAGTTGGAAGATAGGAGACTCAGTGGAATCCTGTTTTCTTTTCATTAGCCCAAATACAGAGATTTAGAAAACTTAGAAACTTGACCCAATGGAAAAGAAGTAAAAAATGGTGGACCGTGAAAATGACTTCAGGTTTTCTCATTGTGCAGAATATAGTCAAACAATGCTGCAGTTAAATATTTCACCATTTGTTCTCCCTGCATGATCTACAATAATAATCTGCTTTGTGTTGATGACAATAACCTAAAAGAGAAGTTGGGGTACTTCATCGGGTTAGAAAAACTTTAGCTAAGTCAGAAAGTAGGTCTAATTAAGCAAGTTTATTCCATATATATAAAAAGCTCACACTTGTGTGATACATACTGGTATAAAGCTCTCTTGACGTCAATTGCATGCATTTGGTTGACACTTCTGTCATAGAGAAAGGGCCAATAGTGATATTAAAATATTTCTTCTAGCCAAAACTGGTTTGTCTCAGTGGATAGAGCGTCTGCCTGCAGACTGAAAGGTCCCAGGTTTGATTCCAGTCAAGGGCATGTACATTGGTTGCTGGCACATCCCTGGTACGGGGTATGCATGAGGCAACTGGTCGATGTTTCTCTCTCATCGATATTTCTAGCTCTCTATCCCTCTCCCTTCTTCTCTGTAAAACATCAATAAAAATATATTTTAAAAATATTTCTTCTAATTAATTTATTTCATTGTGCACAGATTTGTGTACTGGGTCACTAGTATAAAATATTGACATTGGAAACATTATTTAAATGTCTGCATAGGCTATCTCTTGTAACACCAAGGATTTGTGGGAAACATAAAGAGTTAATGAGAAAGAAAATCCATCTATTTTTTTTCATCTTTTTTCTTCTAGGCCAATGGAAAATTCCATGTTGCCTATTAATATTTCCCCAGATTAGTAATAAATCTGTCACTACATCAAACTCTTTGGATATTATTTTACCTTTGTTTTATTTATAACATATTATTTTTAAAAATTTATTAACTTTATTTGTTTATTCTTAAAAAATCTAAAGCATTTTAAGCATATATATTTCATTATAGTGAAAAATAACCAATGTTTTGCATTCACTAAATACCCAATAAATATCTCCTGAATAATATAGCAACACATATATCCATAAGACTATGTTTGATAAGTAAAGAGTTATAGAATATAGTATAAGGGTGAAAGAGGCAAAATATGCTAGTTATTTCTAGTTATAATTAAAAAAAATAGATTTTACTCTGGGATACAGGAAACCTTTGAAAGTTTGGAGCAAAATACTGACATGTGATTTATGTTTTAGAAGATCATTGGATGTTGTTTGAGGAATACATATAGTAGGGCAAGACAACAAGTCTACTTAGTGGGATCATTATAGCTCATATAGAGAAGGTAATAGTTTGATCCAAGTGGGAGATGAGAATTTTCAAAGAATTAGAATATGGATATTTGGTGGTGGTGGTGAGTGGGACACACAATCAACCCAAGATGCAAAAATATTTGACAAAACACAACACTGTTTCTTGATATAAGACACCCAATAAACTAAAAAATAATAATATGATAAAAGACATCTATGAAAAACACACAGGATATACTTAGTGGTGTAAGATGGAAGCTATTCCATTAAGTCAGGAACAAGACAAACATGTCCTCTCTGGTAGTGATCTTATAACACTTTATCTCACTACTAGTATACTGTGCTCTTGATAAGTTAATCATTTTGCCTGTTTTTATTTGTTTTGCTGACAAAAATACTCTGTAATTACACAGTGATAATTACTGTACAATTGTGAATATGCCAAAAATACTAAATTGTATTATTTGAAATGATGGTTGTTATGGTATGTGAATTATAAATCAATTAAAAGATGATTCTTTATGAAATTTAATGTTTCTGGAATTTGCTTCCAAGATATAATAGAGATAAATATGAAGTATTTCTTTAAGATGTTAACCCTAAGAACTGGAATAACAGAGTTGTCATTTACTAAATTCAGAAAGACTGATAAAAGTATTAGGTTGTTATTTAGTTTTTTGTGTTTTTTTTTGTAAGCTAAAAATGAGAGTTGTTCTTAGGTATCTGCTAATCAAGTGAATTGACAAGCAGGTGAATTTGGTTGTTTCTTTACTCATATATTTATTTTAATTGAGATACAATTTACATACTATAAGATTATTCTTATAAATCTGTAATTTAGTACTTTTTAATATATTCACAAAACCATGGAATCATCACTACTATATAACCCCAGAATATTTTTCTCAGCCAAATAGAGATTCCCACTGACAATCACTGTCCATTCTAACCCCTCCCCCCCACTATCTTTGTCTACTATCTGTCTCTAGATTTGCCTGTGCAGGACGTTTTATATTAATAAAATCATACACTGTGGTTGGCAAACTCATTATTCAACAGAGCCAAATATCAACAGTAAAACAATTAAAATTTCTCTTGAGAGCCAATTTTTTAAAACTTAAACTTCTTCTAATGCCACTTCTTCAAAATAGACTCTCCCAGGCTGTGGTATTTTGTGGAAGAGCCACACTCAAGGAGCCAAAGAGCCACAGTTTGCCAACCACGGCATTACGTGATCATTTATATTTAATTTTCTCTTTTAGTATGATGTTTTAGATTTATTCATGCTACTCTAGGTATTTGTTTTTCTGGATGAAATGCTTTCTTTTATGAATATGCCACATTTGTTAAGACATTCATCAATTGATGGATGTTGTTTTTATTTTTTGGCTATTATGAATAATGCTACAATAACCATTCATTAAAATTTTCAATTTGCTTGGGTATAAACCTAGAGTAGAATTTCTGGGCCCTATGATAACTCTATGTTTATATATTTATTGATTTCAGAGAGGAAGGAAGAAAAGAGAAATAGAAACGTCAATGATGAGAGAGAATCATTGATCGGCTGCCTCTTTCACACCCCCTACTGGGGATCAACCTGACAACCCAGGAATGTGTACTTGACATGAATCAAATCTGGGACCCTTCAGTCCACAGGCTGATGTTCTACCACTGAGCCAAACCAGCTAGGTCTTTCTGTTTATCTTTTTGAGGACATGCCCAACTATTGTACAAAGCCACTGAATCATTTTACATTCCTACCAGCAATATATGAACATTTTAATTCCAGTACATTTATCAACACTTACTAATCTCTGTCTTTTTTATTAAAGCCTTCCTAGTGGATGTGATGATTTATAGCACTGTGGTTCTAATTTGTATTTGTCTAATTACTAATGATGCCAAGAAACTTCATGCTTTTTGGCCATGTAGTATTTAATTATATTAATTGTATATATTAATTTATATGTAAAATGTCTCTTTAAATCTTTGACTATTTTAATTGGTTTGTTTAATTGGGTTATTTGACTTTATATTGTTTGTATTGAATGTTTTTTATGCATTCTATATAATTATTTTATTCATTTTTTTGAGATTTTCAAATATTTTCTCCTATGTTTTGAATTAATTTTCCTGTGCTTTGAAGTACAAACTTTAATTTTGGTAAAGTCTAATTGTTCTCTTTTTCAGATTTGTTTCTTTTCTTAAACATATTTTTCTATTAATCTATTAAGTTGACTTTATATCTACCAATGCAAGGTGATCTGCATTTTGATCCACAAAAAGAATATAGATATGTAGAACACGTTTCATTGTTTTTGTTCTGTTTTGTTATGTTTTGTGGGTTTTTTTTTTTTTTTTTTTTTTTTTTTTGGTTTGCTGTGTGTGTGTGTGTGTGTGTGTGTGTGTGTGTGTTTGCAGAACACATTTAGAATACTGGAATTCATTAATTCTTTAATTCACATTAGCAGGGAGATAAGTGTGAATAAAGGATATACAGAGTCAAGCCTTTAGATGCTCCAAAATTCAAGGGTTAGAGATATGTGGGGGGAAAATTAAAGGAAATCTAGAAGTATGTTATGGATTCAACTTGGTGATACCAAGAGAAAATCCTGTCCTGGGAATAAAAATTAATAAAAATACAGTACTGCCCTGACTGGTTTGGCTCAGTGGATAGAGCGTTGGCCTATGGACTGAAGAAACCCAGGTTTGATTCTGGTCAAGGGCATGTACCCTGGTTGTGGACACATCCCCAGTGGGTGGGTGTAGAAGGCAGCTGATCGATCTGTCTCTCTCATCGATGTTTCTAACTCTCTATTTCTCTTCTTTTGTCTCTGTAAAAAATCAATAAAACATATTTTTAAAAATACAGTACCAATTGTATCAATTTTTTGTCAAATTAGGTGAGAATGTTGAATAATCATCTTGCCTGTTTAAAATTTTCATGATCTCCAAAATTAGCATTATTTGTTTAGAGGCAGAATAAAAACAAAGATTAGTAATTGAATCAGATTTGTTATTTTATAGGTTCACATAATATATTGTTATTTTTGCCATACATTCTCCTTGTAATTTATTTCTATATTTAATTTTGCTAAACTGATAGGGTTTTTTACACTTTTCCTTTTTTTACTGCAAAGCAGAATATATTATTTTTAAGCTTGATAGGCACCTTTTTATGCTAGACATTTTTAAAGAGGTCAATAACTAGTGACTTATTTGGTGACTTCTTGATTTTAATTAGCAATGGTGACAAAAATATAAACCTAACAGTATCATTTGTCTAACTTCAGTTCTTATTAACTATCTTTCACAGGTTTCTTTTGCAACATGCATAAAACCCATGAATTATATCTAGTAATAAATAAATGTATTTATATTTTAAGAAAATTGAATAGATAAAATTTTATAGCAAGAAAATGGTGCTTTAGCAGATAAAAATAATAAAAACAAAACTACAAATAGAACAGACTGGGTTAGTATACTTGGATTATATCCCTGTCTGTGGCACTGATCTATGTTTCTCTGATGATGAAAGTTAGGCACTGAACTGAAATATTGGACTGTAAAAATAAATGGGTAGTGAAACTCCTTTCCTATTATAGACTGTGGTTCCTATGTCAAACTGAACACTGAAAGGATCAGGTCCCATTAGGCCTGTGAGTAAAGTTAAAAGTCGGTTAAAGCTCAAGAAATCTAATTCATGTATTATTTAAAATTATTTCCATACTTCTTCAACCATTTTTGGAAATAGAACTAATGGACAAATCACAAATTAGTTCTATTACATCTTATTTTAAGAGCGTTTTTATGTTAATGAAGATATAGCTTATATTGTTTATATCAATGGAATAAATTCATTCTACTTTGTAACATATTTAGGACTTTTGTTATTTAGATTTAAAGATTACTAGCATTGAACGTTTTGGGGTTAGCATCACTTGTCAAAATTAAAGAGGATAACTGCTCAAATTCTCAAGAATATTACAAAATAGGATAAAAATTGTAAAGCATCTTCCATCTCTGGATTGTTTTTCTTCTTGTCTTTATGGCTGAATATTCCTGTCAATTCCTCTCTGTTGCAGGAATCCACATTGTCTTGGAGTTGTTTTCTAAAAATATACAAACCAAAAGTTAATAATGGAATATTTTCTATAAATTTTACTTGGGATTCTTTTAATTTTTTGCCCAAACTATTTTCCTTTGGCTTATTCTGACATCATGTATATTTTTTGTCCTGCTGTTAGCAGTACATGTAAAAATTAGTTTTTTAAAGAAAAAAAATTTTGAATATGTTTCCTTACATAATATTTTTCCACTATCCCCCCTTTTTGATTTATCAAGAGGCTTTTGAAAAATGTTTATAATGCAGTCTTAAAATTTTAATTTTTGCACAAAAATATGAGTGCTTTTAGGTTTATAACTACCAATAGAAATTTTAATTAATACTTTAGAAACAACTTTTTGTACAATGAAATTTTCTTGAATATTTACTTATTTCAGTTAGCCAATTTAAATTAATCTGAAAACTTGACTACTCTTTTACTGTAAAATTTAATATTCTAATAACAATTTTAGTTTACCCTGTAAATATTAATGCAAAGGATTATTTGCATCCTTGAGAAGGCTCTAAACATTCTTGGTATTAGACTGGATTTAGATATAGGGCAGCTGTTGTCGGCCAAGTCTCTGTTGCCTGGGTTCCAATATGAGCTGGACAAGTCTCTGTAAGAGACATTTCTAAGAATTCTGGCCAAAAAGTAGAAGCTTCAAGGCATCTCTGTCTAACACACAGGTGATAACAGTTAGGAGGAGGAGAAGTGCGTACTGAGTTTTCTTTATTTCAAGAGCTTAAAGCTATTGAAGTCATAGCAATAAAATTGGGTTGAACAAATAAGCTGACTTGTTCTTAACATTAGCTGAAAGAAACTAACTCAATATGAATAAACTCCTCCAATCCTTGTTTTTCTGTTTCCTAGACCTCACACCATTGAGTTCAGGTCCATTACTATGCTAAAATTGGCTATGTTTTCTTTCTAAATTTTATTAAATGTATTGGGGGTGACATTGGTCAATAAATTATATGCATTTCAAGTGTGTAATTCTATAATACATGATCTCTCTATTGTATTGTGTTCACTATCCAAGGCCAAGTCTCCTTCCATTATTATTTATCCCCCTTTTTACCCTCTCCACCTCCCCTCAACCTACTTTCTTTTTTTTTTTTTTCTTTGCTCTATGTTTAATAACGAAAATTGCAGCATATTTACAAACTCATGGAAATAACATAATGGAGAAGGAAAATTAATGATGCAAAAAGGGAAAACTGAGGATGTCTTTATATGACTATGAGAATATGCCATCCAGTGTACAATTCGATACTTAACCAAAATTTCAAAAAACAAGCAAAACAAAATAGATAGACAGTTCTTTTGTGGTAACAGGAGGAAGTCTGGAGGACATGGACATGGATGCTATATGCATGCTATATTGTGGTTGTATGAATTTGATTAATTACTTAGTGACTGCTATCATTTTATTTATTTTATTTTTTTATGGATATGACAGATTTTATTTTTTTTTATTTTTTTTAAACTAAATCTTTATTGTTCATATTATTACAAATGTTCCTCATCCCCCCCCCCCAATTGCTCCCCTACACCAAGTTTCCATTCAATTCTCTGCCCTTTCCCCATCCCCCATTGTCCTCATCTATAGGTGCAGTTTATGTTTAGTCTCTTCCCGTCCCGCCCCACTCCCCATTTCCCCGAGAATCATCAGTCCACTCCCTTTCCATACCTCTGATTCTATTATATTCACCAGTTAATATTGTTCATCATGATTTTTACTTCCCTTGGTTTTTAGACTCACTTGTTGATAGTTACGTGTTTGTTCATAATTTTTATCTTTATTTTCTTCCTCTTCCTAAAGAACCCCTTTCAGCAATTCATATAATTCTGGCTTGGCAGTGATGAATTCCTTTAGCTTAAATTTATTTGTGAAGCTCTTAATCTGGCCTTCGATTCTGAGTGATAGCTTTGCTGGGTAGAGTATTTTTGGCTGTAGGTTCTTGTTTTTCATCACCTTGAATATTTCTTGCCATTCCCGTCTGGCCTGCATGGTTTCTGTTGAGAAATCAGCTGACAGTCGTATGGGTGCCCCTTTATAGGTAACTACCTGCTTTTGTCTTGCTGCTTTTAATATTCTCTTTGTCTTTAGCTCTTGGAATTTTAATTATGATGTGTCTTGGTGAGGTCCTCTTTGGATTCCTTTTGTTTGGGGTTCTGTGTGCTTCCTGTACGTGTAAGTCTATTTCTTTCCCCAGGTGGGGGAAGTTTTCTGTCACTATTTCTTTCAATATGTTTTCAGTATCTTGCTCTCTGTCATCTTCTGGGATGCCCATAATTCTGATGTTGGTTCGCTTGAAGTTGTCCCAGAGGTTTCTCACACCATCTTCAACTTTCTGGATTCTCTTGTCTTCTTGCTTCTGCGGAGGAGTGTCCTCTGGCTCTTTGTGTTCCAAATCTTGGACTTGATTCTTGCAATCTTCCAATCTGTTTTTAGGACTCTGTATAATATTTTTTATTTCAGAGAATGTATTCTTTATTTCTAGTTGATCCCTTTTCATATCCTCATAGGTCTCATTTATTTTATCCGCCTTTTCTAAGAGATTGTTGAACAACCTTATAAGCGTGGTTTTGAACTCTATATCCAGTTGCTTTTTTTCCTCCATTTCTTTCGTTTGTGATCTGTTTCCTTGTTTCGGCATTTTCGCTGCTTCCCTGAGTTGGTAGGTTGGGAGAATCAGCTGTGTCTATGCCAGGAGACAACCTTATTCCACTAGACTTGGAAACCTGCAAAAGCCTCTCTGAGTTCAGCTTGGAAGGGGCAGTTTCAGGGTGGAGCCTACAGCCTTGGCTTCTGGTTAGCCCCGCCCTCTGAGGTTCCTGAGTCTCAGTGTACCTCAGTGTCCTTTGGTACTCCCTACAAGTACCTCTGAGAGAAAGGCGCCCCAGAGCTTCGCCCGCTACCAGACAGTGTAGTATCTCCCCCAACAAGCCCACAAACGGGGTTCAGAGCAGTTGGAAGTGGGGTTCAGTACAGTCCGGAGCTTATGTCTCCTTCCCACTAGAGCAAACAATCAACAGTCTGTCCTCTGTGTGAGCAATGTGCGCGACTCAGGGGCGCAGCTTTTCCGCTCCCCTAAGCTTCTGTCTTACAGCCCAGATTCCCCCTGTATTAGGCTGGAGCCCGAGGGTCTTGCCCAGGACTGGGGTTCAGTGCAGTCAGAACTGGGGCTCAGCACAGTCCTGAGCTTTTGAGTCCTTCCCGCTGGGGCAATTCAGCAGCTCAGCAAACAGTCCCTCCTCTGCGCGCAATGTGCGCGACTCCGGGGTTCTGCCTTTCACAGCTGAGCTTCCGCCTTACAGCCCAGATTCCCTCTGTATGAGCCTGGACCCCAGGGTCTCGCCCAGAACTGGGGTTCAATGCAGTCAGAGTTGGGGTTCAGCACGGTCCGGAGCTTTTATCTCCTTCCCGCTAGGGAACGCCAGCCAGGCACTCAGCTGCCCCCTCCTCTCCGGCTCCGTCCTCTCCCTGCGCACTGTGCCTCAGTACCTTAGGCTTTTACAGCTCCTCTGGTTTTCCTTCTGGTTTTCTCTTTCCTTCTAGTTGTAGAATTCCCAGTCAGTCAACTTTCCTGTTGTTCTGGATAGTGTCCCCTCTATATTTTAGTTGTATTTTTTGAAATTGTTGAGTGCGGCTGCAGTTAGGCTTTTACCTCTGCCGCCATCTTGTTGTCTCCCCTCAACCTACTTTCTTTTCCTCTTGTAATTACCATACTGTTGTCTGTGTCTGTGAGTTGATTTTTTTTTTTTTTGGTTTGTTTTCATTTTTTATTTTTGCTTAATCCCATCATCTTTTTCACCCAATCCCTGAAATCACCTCCTTTCTGACCACTTTTAGTCTACTCTCTGTATCTATGAGTCTGTTTCTATTTTGTTTGTCTATTTTGCTCTTAAAATTGTGCACCAATATTCAATATCATCTGGACTGTTAAATAAAAATTTTGTAAACTTGTTCACAGACATAGTAGGAATTAGAAAACCGTGGTCCATTTCCTTCTTTGCACTAATTGACTTTATGGGCTTGAGCTACAAAATCATCCTTTTTTATTTTTGGTTTTTATACCCTTGAAGAAACAATGGACCAATGAACAAAAAAATTTCTATTTTCCTTAACCCTGTCAGATTGATATTTTACCTTTTTCATGGAAATTACATTGTTTTTTAGACATGTGAAGTCAGCATTCACTTGAAGCATTAAAATGTTCTGCCAACTTATATTTAAATATTAATATTTATTATTTTGTACTCAATGACCTTTAAGATATATTAATTTTTCAAACCTCTGCATGACTCCAATAATAATTTTAAGTGATCTAATAGTTTAGATATTTTTTGAAAGTTTATTTTTGGGATTTTTCTCTTTCGTGCTCATTTTAAATCTTTATGAAGGAAGTAGATATTCTCTTTCTGAGCAGGATTAGAAAAGAGGTCAATACAGTCATAAAGTCAAGGACACAGACATGCTAAGGACATTGAGCCGCATGAGCTAGAATGAAACAATAGCTGGGCTAGATAATAAGTTTTATATTAATGCCAAGATTGACATTATTATTATTATTATTACTATTATTATTTACTGGAAAACTCATTTTAGCAGAATTATAGCCTTACACTTCCATGTTACCATTCAGAGGAGAACCATAGGTTTAAGGGCCAAGAGGGTAAGTGGTATGGGGAACTATTACTAATATTTCACCATATATACTTACTATAATAAAAAAAAGAGATGAACTAATTTATAAGATCTGGGTTTATTAACATTTGATGTTTGAGAAGGTTATGCAAAATAAATCTCCTAATGGTTAAATTTCTATAGGTACAATTTTTAGTGCATCATTTTATGTAGAAAAATGGCCCTGTTGGCACATCTCACATGTGCAGATTGCAGGACCTGAGCAGTAATGCCAATTATTAACCTGTGGTTTGATATGGCCAACTAGGAGCTTCGATTTGGATGAAATGGAATCAAAATCAATGTCTTTCTCTTACTTTGCAGCTCTTTAAAACCTTGACATCACTTACTACTTTAATCTCTTTTGTCAAAGGCCTTTATGTTTTGATTTATTTTTGGCTATGCCTGGGAAATTTCTGACATTTTGGTATCTTTAAAATATATGGCCATTTTCTCCCTTACCTTATTTGAACATTCTCAGCTTAGGCATTTTCTAATAAATTTACAATAAATTACATCTTACTCAAATCTGTTTTACTCCAACTCCTATAGAATCGTTCTATACATGTAGGGACCAAATAGAATTAATGGCTCTGTTTTCAATGTTTTAAGTTTAGAACTGTGCAAATTGATTTCCTTTAATATAAGGAACACATGGATAGGGGCATTTATATTTCTCTGAATCTTTTATCAACTATTTCTGTCTCTATACACAAAAATAATTTAAGGCTTTATATTTCTCACTAGATTTCAATTTTCCTGGATTCAAGATATTCATGAAGCTTGAGGAGAGAATGGCATGAATAACAGCAGAAAATTGCAGAACATTAACCGAGTGTTTACTTAAAACTGAACATGTTCATGGTCAGCTACAGGTATTTAAACTTGGGATTTTTACCCTAATAACATAAACCTGGAGGTTTATCCAGTCACAAACAAAACAGGAGGTTCTTTAAAGGGCCAGAATTTCATTACGTAGTTAACATTTTTGTCTACTTTTGTATCTCCTTTATTCCATTGTGTATGTGTGTGTGTGTTTTGTGTTTTCTTTTTCTTTTATTTTCCTCATGACTCTAGCCATCTGTTCCTGTCAGAAGCGAAGAGGCTAAAAAGATTCTCTTGCTGAATGACAGCCCCCAAATAGCATGACATTGCAGAATTGCAGATAGGAGTATAACAGGAAGTTAAAATATAAGAAAACAATGGAAGAGCTAGAAAATATAAAGAAGCTAGAGAAATAATACTTAATTTTTTTAAAGTACAAACAAAGTCCAGATAAGTGTTGTCATAACATCAATGACCCAGTCATTACTACAGAGTGACATAGAATGCTTCCTAAACAGTGAAGTGTGACCTTTACTTCAAGTCAACAATCCAATCTACACAAGAAGAAAGCAATAACCAGTCACATTTTGGGAAGATATGAAGAATCTTTACCGAATTTTCAAGCCATAAAAATATATCTGCTAATGTGAAATATACGTGGGATGAATGTAAGACTTCACAGCTTAGCTTTTATAGAGAAATATGTTCAGGGCCACACTTTGACTTCTGACAAGCATAGGCCCATACGACATGAGACTGGGCCTAGGCCAATGAGGTGGGATACAGTTGGCTCAGAGTAAATATCAATGTCTGTCACTCACTAGCTTTCATAGAAAGAAGCTCTTCCACACAACAGATGGCATGCCACAACTCAACTTCTTTTGACTCTGTTTTACAGATTTTCCTTTTATAACTCAGCCTGGCTCTGCGTGCATGCCTGTGTGTGTACACACCCAGTTGCTTGTGTTTGTTTGTTTATTTAGTGGTCAAGGCCACCATGCAATCATCTGTGGTCTCTTTGATGGTTACACTTATATACCAATGACAGCAAAAGGTTACATAGAAACATGTCTGGTTTTTCCAGATTTAATTTCTTTGAATATCAGGTAAATCATGTTATATATGGCATGAAATTCTAATATAAAACTTGTTATTGATTGTTTCACATATCTGAACCATAAGTCTTCAGTCACAAACTCATTTGTTTACTGGAACACATGAAAGTTATTATTTTGATTTAAAAGTTTTAACTCTTATCTGTCAAAAGTCATTAGATTTTTTTTAAAGGATTATCATGTTTTATATATAAATTCAGTGCATGTGCTGTTTTCTGGTGGTCTTATCTAATTAATTAACTTTATAAAAATAATACAATAAAATAATTTTTTTAATTCAACTTATATGGTTTGATAAATATACATTATCAGTGTAGGCATGTAATAGTTGACAGTTTTCACCTGAAAGATATACTTATTTTTATGTTCAATAGCAAACTAATATAAGACAAAAGTACAAGTATTTTAAAACCCATATATTTTATTTTTCTATGATAACCATATTTAATAAGATAAATGCCTAGTTGCTTTTAATAACTATTAGTTTCTGAATATATACTAGTTTAGTTTTTATATAATAGTGCTCTTAGTTTAGATATATATAACAGATATTATCAAGACACCTTAATTTTTAGGCTATAAACTTTAATTTGTTAATAAAATCTTAATTTAATTTAATTGTGGCAGTAAAATATTTTAATACATTTTTATTATATAAATATAAAATTTATAGTGGTAGAACAATGTAAATCAATTATTATGAAAGTTGGGCAAAACAATTTTTCTGTTAAAATTTTTATGAGTAGAATAATTCTCAAAAGCATAAAATAGTATGTATTTATTTTGAGTTGTTTGTATTCATTTACAGTTTTTACATATACAATGTGGGTCACATTGTCTTTGGAATAGCATTTTGGCAGGTCTAGCACCCTGTCTATTAATTTAATTACTTGAAGACAAAATAATACGGTTCCTTCACCTCAAAGATACACTGAGGGTCATTTTTTTACAAAAACAATCAGTTTGCATGATATTATTCTTGCTATAGCTAATTTTTTCCTGTCACTGTCTAACAGATAAAATTGGTCCTCCTCAACTTTTCTGCCTTTATTTCTGACTAATGTGCAGCCAATAAATACACTATTTAAAGCTAGGAAAGTAATTCTTAATTGTCATCATGATAGAACCAAATTATAAAGGTAGTGATTATCCGCCATCTTTAGATATACCGAAGCTGTCAAAAATACATGGACAAAAGGAACCTTTGTACACTGCTGGTGGAAATGCAGACTGGTGCAGCCACTGTGGAAAACAGTAAGACATATCCTCACAAAACTAGAAATGGAACTCCCATTTGACCCAGTAATCCCACTTCTAGGAATATATCCCAAGAAAATAGAAACATCAATCAGAAAGGATATATGCACCCCTTTGTTCTTAGTAGCACAATTCACCATAGTTAAGAGTTGAAAACAGCCTAAGTGCCCATCAGCAGATGAGTGGATTAGAAAACTGTGGTACATTTTTACAATGGAATGTTACACTGCTGTAAAAAAGGAATTCTTACCATTTGCAACAGCATGGATGTAACTGTAGAACATTATGCTAAGTGAAATAAGTCAGTCAGAGAAAGATAAATATCACATGATCTCACTCATTAGTGGAATATAATGAAAAACATAAACTGAGGAGCAAAAATAGAACCAGAGACATAGAAGCATTGAAAAGACTGTCCAACCTATGAGGGAAGGCAGGGAGTGAGGGAGTAAGAGATCACCAAAGGTCTTACATGCATGCATATGAGCATAGCCAATGGGCACAGATTGGTGGGGTGGGGAGTGGTTCCTGAGAAGTCAATGGAGATAAAAGGAGACTTATGTAACACTTTTAACAATAAATTTTAAAAAAAATTAAATACGTGAACAACTCTTCTATACAGTACTTCAATTACCGCAGGAAAAAAGACTGAGTCAAAAGAATCTATTTTCTTAGACTCAGGCATTTTGAATGAGCTTATAATATATATAATCTATCTGAATAACGTAACAGAAAAAACATTCAAAAGCTAAAACAAAACGCAAATAAAAGTTTTATTTTAAGATAGGATGATAGGCTGCAAATTAAATTTATTTACTGTAATTAATATAGAACAATAAAAATGATAAAATTAATTATAAAACTCACAGCAGAGGTGTAAAATGCATCATATAACCATGAAGATAAACAGTAAACAAACAAAAGTCTGCATAGATGGGAAGAGATAAACATGTAACATACACATCTTGGAGAAATTAAAGATTTGGAGAGTTATACTGAAAGCAACCATCCTTATTCTGTGCCTATTGTGGCATCCTTGGTTCTGTGTATCCTGGCAGCAAAGTCTTTTGAGACCCCCACTGGGGACAAAACTGGTATTAAGCAATCTTCCTTATCTAACAACTTGGCTCTGTTTCTAGTGATGGAACTAAAAAACACAAATAAGCACATTCATTTGACAACAAAACTAGGAAAAGGAAGAGGTAGTAATTTATTTTGTGTATTGCTACTTGTTAAAAATAAGAAATAAATATTATATGAAAAGTAAATATTATATGAAAAGTTATATATTATGAATTAATATTTTAATATATGGCCAGTGTACTTAAATATATATAAAATATTATTTAGCACTTTAACACAATAGTAAGTAAAATACACATTCATGTTAAAGGTGTAATAGATTCAAAAACACTTTATTTTTTGTGCTCTAAGTGTAATACTTAAATATATTCAGGGAATAAATTATTCAGCATTATATATTTCTATAACTTCATGGTTGCAAAGAGACCTTAACATGAATGTTTTGTTTTTCAATTTTCAATTAAATACCAATCATGAAAATTAATATCCATGAACATGGCCTGAAATCTATACGGTCCGTCTTTTCTGAATTTTATATTTTGATACATCTCAAAATAATATGTTCGTATTCTTTATCCTGAATTTTTTAAAAAAAATATTTATTGTTGACAGTATTACGTATGAACTTTGTTTTTCCCTATTGACCCTTCCAGCTTTCCCCTTCCCCTGCCCCAGTCCTTCACCACTCTATTGTCTGTGTCCATGGATAATACGTACATATAGGCATTTAAGTTATCTGGTTGATCCCTTCCCTCTCCACCCCAAGCCTCTCATCTGAGATTCAACAGTCTGTTCCAGGCTTCTGTGTCTCTGAATATATTTTGTTCATCAGTTTATTTTAATCATTAGATTCCACATATGAGTGAGATCATGTGATACATGTCTTTCTCTGGCTGACTTATTTTACTTAGAATAAAACTTTCCAGGTCCCTCCACGCTGTCTCAAATAGTAAGAGATCCTTCTATTTTATTGCTGCATAGCATTCCATGGTGTAAATGTGCAATAACCTTTTTTTTTACCCACTCATCTACTGATGGGCATTTGGGCTGATTCCAGATCTTAGCTATTGTAAATTGCTCTGTTATGAACATGAGAGTTGATATATTCTTTCTGATTCGTGTTTCAGGTTTCTTAGGATAAATTCCTAGAAGTGGGATAAATGGGTCAAATGGCAGCTCCATATTTAATTTTATGATGAAACTCCATACTATTTTTCATAATGGTTGCACCAGTCTGCATTCCCACCAGCAGTGTACTAGGGTTCCCTTTTCTCCACATCCTCTCCAGCACTAGTCATTTGTTAATTTATTGATAGCAACCATACTGATAGGTGTGAGGTGTTACTTCACTGTCATTTTGATTTGCATCTCTCCAAATGATGATTAGTGATTTTGAGCATTTTTTTTCATGTTTCTCAGCCTTTTATATGTCCACTTTGGAGAAGTGTCTATTTAGGTCCTCTGCTCATTTTTAAACTGAATTATTTGTTTCCCTTTTTTGTTGTATGAGTTTTTTATATTTTTTATATTAATCCTTTATAAATTTATGATTGACAAATTGTTCTTCCACATAGTGAGCTCCCTTTTCAATTTGTTGATGGTTAATCTTGCTGTGCATAAGCCATTTATTTTGATATAGTCCCATTGCATATCTTCTTGGTTTTCCCTTGCCTTAGGGTAGTTATGTACAAACATTTTATTATGAAAGATGTCTGAGATTTTGCTGCCTACAGTTTCTTCTAGGATTTTTATAATCTCTTAACCTACATTTAAGTCTTTTAACCATTTTGAGTTTATTCTTTTGTGTGGTGTATTGGCAGTCTAGTTTCATTTTTTGCAAGTAACTCCAATTTTCTCAGCACCATTTATTAAAGAGACAGTCTTAACTCCATTGTATGTTGTTTCCTCTTTTGTCAAATATTACTCAAACTCCTTAGTTTACATTAGGTTTACTCTAGGTGTTGGATAGCCTATGGGTCTGCATAAATGTATAATTATATGTAAACATGGTTCTAGTACCAGATGGGTAGTTTTATTGCTCTAAAAATCCTCTGTGCTTTGCCTATTCATTTTCTTCTCCCCCATAACCTCTGAAAACCACTGATATTTTCGTTGTCTCCATAGTTATAGTTTCCATTATGAGAGCTAGAAAAATAATAATTTCCTTCTCATTTCTAAAGTATTTTATCTGGGCAAATAAAATAATATAACGATTTTAGCATGAGAAAATAGAATTTCACTACATGTGCACAGGGAATTCATATAAACATGAAAATTACAAAGGCGGTGAGTTAAAATTGGGTATATGTTGCCTAACTGGTTTGGCTCAGTGAATAGAGCTTCAGCCTAAGAGCACAAGGGTCCCCAGTTCAATTCTAGTCAAGGACATGTACCTCAGTTGCAGGTTCCTCCCTGGCCCATGCCCAGTCGGAGTGCA
The DNA here is from genome assembly GCA_963924515.1 of Vespertilio murinus. Lineage (NCBI taxonomy): Eukaryota > Metazoa > Chordata > Mammalia > Chiroptera > Vespertilionidae > Vespertilio > Vespertilio murinus. The sequence goes on from OZ004706.1 coordinate 116,504,240, forward strand.
TTCAGGAGACAACCAATCCATGTGTTTCTCTCACATCAATATTTCTTTCTGTCTTTCCCTCTCTCTTCTGCTCTCTCTAAAAATCAATGGAAAAATATCCTCATGTGAGAATTTTAAAAATATTAGATATATATATATATATATATATATATATATATATATATATATATAATGTTGGACAAAGGAGAAATGAGGGCAGAGGGGTCTGAGATGTCAAAGGAAGTGAACAATTTATAGGTCGGTGAGTAAGAGCAGAACAAACATGGCAGGTAAATTCCTGCTCTTAGGAGACACCAGGTGATGCAGCTCTAGGCCTCTTCTTGGTGCCTTCATGTCTACTGCAGTTAATTCAAATTATAATAAAGTGAACAATCTAATATTTCCTTCCTTTTCTTCTGAATGTCCTAGGCATGGTTTAGAGACAGTGGAGTCAAAGGTACTTTCTGAGCTTTTTATTTTCTTTAATCAGAGGCTTAAAATATATACCTCAAAAGGCACTCCTTTGTTCCTACTAGTATTTACCAGAATGCTGTAGAGTAGAATCCTACATAAATAACCTTTCCAGATTGCTTTCTTTAACTTTTAATATGCATTTACATTCTTTCTATTTTTTTCATGATTTGATAGCTCATTTCTTTTTAGTGATGAGTAACATGTCACTGTCTGAATTATAATAGTTTATCCATTCAAGGACATCTTAGTTGCTTTCTATTTTATTTTATTTATTTTTTATTTTTAAATATATTTTATTGATTTTTTACAGAGAGTGAGAGAGAGAGATAGAGTTAGAAATATCGATGAGAGACAATCATGGATCAGGTGCCTCTTTCACACCTTCTACTGGGGATGTACCCGCAACCAAGATACATGCCCTTGACCGGAATTGAACCCGGTACTTTTCAGACTGCAGGCCGAAGCTCTATCCACTGAGCCAAACCGGTTTCGGCTTGCTTTCTATTTTAAACAATCACAAATATGGCTGTTATAGACATCTGAATGCAGGCTTTTTTAAATTTTTATCTTTATTGTTGAAAGTATTAGAGATGTCTTCTTTTTTGCCAAATTAACCCTCTCCACACCACACCTGCCTGCCCCTGGCTATCACCATATTGTCTGAGTCCATGGATTATGTATTTTTGCATATAAATTATTTGTCTTAACTTTCCCCACCCACTTCCCCACCTCTGCATTGTCTCTGAGATTCAACAGTCTGTTCCATGTTTATATGTCCCTAAATATATTATATTCATCAGTTTATTTTGTTCAATAGATTCTACATATGAGAGAAATCATGTAATACTTGTCTTTCTCTCACTGCCTTATTTTGCTTAGCACAATACTCTCTAGGTCCCACCATGCTGTCTCAAAGGGTAGGAGATCCTTCTTTTTTCTGTTGCATCATATTACATGGTATAAATGTACCACAGTTTTTATCCACTCATCTAGTGATGGGCATTTGGGCTCCTTCCAGATAGTAGCTATTATAAATTATGTTGCTATGAACATAAGAGTTCATATACTATTTCAGATTGGTGTTTTGGTTTTCTTAGTATATATTCCTAAAAGTGTGATCACTGGGTTCAATGGTAGTTCCATATTTAATTTTGTGAGAAAACTCCATACTGTTTTCCATAATGGCTGCCCTGGTCTGTATTCCCATTAGCAGTGCACTAAGGTTCCTTTTTCTCCACATCCTCCTCAACACTTGTCATTTGTTGATGATAGCCATTGTTACAGGTGTGAGGTGATAATTCATTTTCATTTTAATTTGCAACTTTCTAATGATCAATGACTTTGAGAATTTTTTTCATTTATTCATTGGCCACCTGAATGTCCACTTTGGAGAAGTATCTTTCCAGGTTCTTTGCACATTTTTCAATTGTATTGTTTGTCTTTCTTTTGTTAAGTTGAATAAGCTCCTTATATAATTTAGATATTAATCCTTTATTAGATGTATCATTACCAAATAAGCTCTCCAATACATTGAGCTCACTTTTCATTTTGTTGATGGTTTCATTTGCTGTGAAGAAGCTTTCTATTTTGATGTACTCACATATGTTTATTTCTCTGTAGTTTCCCTTGCCTTAGGGATGTATCCGCAAAGATATTGCTACAAGAGATGTCTGAGATTTTGCTGCCTGCAGTTTCTACTAGAATTTTTACGGTTTTATGACCTACATTTAAGTATTTTATCCACTTTGAGTTTATTCTTAAGTATTGGGTAACTTGAGCTTAATGGCTTCAAAAATATTAATTGAGCCTAAATGACTTAGGTCTCTGTCCTGTTCTATTGATCTATATGCCTGTTCTTGTGCCCGTATCAGGATATTTGCATTACAGTGGCTTTGTAGTACAACTTGGTATCTGGTATTGAGATCTCTCCAACTTTGTTCTTCTTTCTCAAAATTGCTGTGGCTATTTGGGATCTTTTTTGGTTCCATATAAATTTTTGGAGTATTTGTTCTAGGTGTCTGAAATATGCAGTTGGTATTTTAATAGGGATTCGGGTGACTCTATAGATTGTTTTGGGTTGTATGGACTTTTAATGACAATAATTCTACCAATCCATGAACATGGTATATTCTACCACTTGTTTATATCTTTCCTATCTCTTTTTATAATGACCTTTACTTCTGAGTACAAGTCCTTTACTTCTTTGGTTAAATCTATTCATAAGTATCTTAATGTTTTTGTTGCAATGGTAAATGGGATTTTTAAAAGTTTCTTTTTCTAAGAATTCATTAAATAAAAATACCATTGATTTTTGGATGTTAATTTTATATCCTGCTACAATATTGAATTAATTTATTAAATCTAGCAATTTTGGGTGAAGTCTTTAGGGCTTACTATGTACAATATCATATAGTCTGCAAATAATGACTGTTTTCCTTCCTCCTTACCTATTTGGATGCCTTTTGTTTTTATTATTACTTTTTTTGAAGTAGGCCTATAATGCTATGAACTTCCCTTATTGGACTGAATCTGTTCTGTCCCAGAAATTTGGGGCTGTTATGTGGTCATTTTCATTTGTTACCAGGAAATTTTTCATTTCTTTCTTGATCTCATTGGTAACTCATTCATTGTTTAATAACATGCTGTTAAGCCCCAGTATGTTTGAATGTTTTTGAGAGTTTTTACTATAGTAGATTTCTAATTCCATGCAGTTGTGATCTGAGAAGATGCTTGATATTATTTTAATCTCTTTTAATTTGTGGAGGCTTGTTTTGTGTCTTAATATGTAGCCTATTTTGAAAATGACCCATAAGCTCTTGAGAAGAACATATATTCTGAAGCTTTGGGGTTAAATGTTCTATAAATGTAATTAAATTAATCTGATCCAGTGTGTCATTTAGAGTCACTGTTTCGTTGCTGATTTTTTTGTCACAAAGATCTATTTAGGGAATTCAGTGAGGTGTTAAAGTCCTCTACTATGACTGTATTGGTATTGATCTCTCCCTTAAAGTCCTCCAGAAGTTTTATTTTATATATATTTAGATCTACTGTATTAGGTGCATAATATTTACGAGGGTTATATACTTTTGTTGTATTAATCCCTTTAGTATTATATAATATCCTTTATTGTCTCTTGTGATGGCCTTCATTTTGAAGTTTATTTTGTAAGTATTGCTAAACTAGATTTTTTTGTTTGTTTATTTGTTTGTTTACATTTCCATGGAGATTTTTTTCCATCTCTTCACTCTCATTCTTTGTGAGTCTTTTGTTCTGAGGTGGGTTTCTTGTAGACAGCATATATTTGGGTCATGTTTTCATATACATTTAGCTACCCCAATATCTTTTGATTGGAGCATTTAAGCCATTTACAGTTAAGTACCTATTATTGATAGGTATGTGTTTATTGCCATTTTAATTATGTATGCCTATATTTCTGTCTCTTTCTCTTTTTTCTCATTAAAGTAGTCCTTTTTAGCATTTCTTGCAGTTTTGGTTTGGTGGTAATAAGCTTCTCTATTCTTTTTTTTTTCTTTTTTTGTCTGAGCAGTTCTTTATTTCACCATCTATTTTAAATTATAGCCTTTCAAGATATGGTAATCTTGCTTTCAGTTCCTTGCTATTCATTACCTTGAATACTTCATGCCAATCTCTTCTGGGCTGTAGACTTTCTGATGAAAAATCAGAAATTGACAGTTGTATGGGAACTTCTTTGTAGGTAACCAATTTCTTTTCTCATACTGCTTGTAAGTTTCTTTTTTTGTCTTTAATTTTTGGCTTTTTTACTTATGATGTATCCGGATGTTTGCCTGTTGGGGTTCTTTATTCTTAAAACTCTCTGTGACTTCTGAATTTGAGTGACTTTTTTCTTCCTCAAGTTAGGGAAATTTTCTGCCTTTATTTCTTCAAACATGCTCATTTCCTTTCATTCTGGTTTCCTATGAGGTGAATATTGTTGAGTTTCACAGCTCTCTTAAGTTGTCCTCCTTTTAATTTTTTTTTTCTTTTTAATCTTCTGATTGAGTGATTTTTTTTCCTACCTTGTCTTCTAATTCACTGATCTGGTCCTCAGTTTTCCCTAAAATGCTGTGTTCCTTCCACTGTGTTCTTTATTAGTGCTATTTCATTCTTCATTTCCTACTGGTCTTTTTTCATAGTTTCTACATATTTTCTCATGCTGTTGAGAATCCTTATTAGAGTAATCATTATTCTGAACTCTATGTATGATAAATTTCTTATCTCCATTTCATTTATCTGTTCTTCTGGAGAAATCTCTTGTTCTTTAATTTGGGTGTTTGTTTGTTTTTTTGTTGTCATTGTTTTTATCTTCCAATTTTTGCTGTTTGTGTCTATGTATTAGGTAGATCTGCTTTCAGTCTATAATATAGGACAATGTCATTTGTTAGTTACTTGTCCTGAATAGCTTATTTGAAGCTATCAACAATCCACATTTTGTGGCTACCTCTACTATGGCTGGGTGCCTTTACAATGGAAGAAGATGTGCATAAGTTGTCTACCCTTACTAGCTCTAGGCCCAGAAGGAGATTAGGCAAAGACTCAAAGCCTCCAGAGATCTGCCTCTGCCTGCAGTCTGATTGATATTCAGCTTGATTAGCCTCAGGCTATTGTCCACATGAGAGGTTTTCCAAAAAGGTGAGGAAATTGCTTTATCACAGGCAAAAATCTCCTGGATGGTAAAGATCTGCTGGAGATAGATGTTCTCTGCAGTGTGGGAATGACTCAGCACAGTGTGGGAATGACTCCTGTAGTATCCTCACACAGTTCTAGTCCACTCTGCCCTCCCTTTGTGGGAGCCCAAGGTGAGAGGTTGTATTTTGTGCATTGGCCCTTTAAGAGGGTGACTGCATTTCCATCTATCTTTCTATGGCAGGCATCAACCCTGCTGCTTTTCACATTCAGATGTTATTGTAGGCACCTTTCTAAGTTCTAGTGCTCTGGGCTATGGAACCCAGCTTGGAGTTTAGATCCTCAAGTTCTCAGTGGGAATCTCTGCCCCCCCGCCCCTGCCACACACACACACACACACACACACACACACACACACACACACACCCCTAAACTATAGCTCTGGAATTCTGATGCTGTCTGTTGGTGCCCAGCCAGCCCTTTAGTGCCTTCATATTTCCTACCAGTATCTATGCGGTCTCCATTTTCCATCCTCTGTTATCAGGGTTCTCTCCAACTAGTCTTCAGTTGATTATTCAGGGTGTTTTTTCTATATTTTAGTTGTAATTGCAGCTTGATCCTGGGAAATTGTCAGTGTAGCTTCCCCTTACCCCACCCACATTTTGAAACTCTATGATATGCCCATATTTAAATAAAATTACTTTAATTTCTTACAGAATAAAATGTATTGACTATTGCATTATGCATTCAATTTGCCAAAAGGCTGGCTTATGGCTTCAGTTCTAAGAAATCACTACTACACTATAGTGAAGATAATTTTAAGACCATTCCTCTCATTAGTGTAGAATCATCAATCTATTTAAAAGGCTCAGAGGAGAACCTTCTCATTCTTCAGTACCAGGAAGGTTATATTTTTAATAATAATATTGGTTGATATTATGGATCTTCTGTCAATCATATAACATTTTATAATTTATCTTCATTTTGGCTACTAAGAAGCACAAAAACAAATTCATGGCTTATCTCAATGATATAGTACTTAACATATACATGTTTAACAAACTTACCATATGGCTTAAATTAAACTTTCTATTTTTAGTGGCTCTCTATTTCATTTTTCTTATGTTTAGTTTTTAAATTGTTCTTTGTATGTAAAATGCTAGAAGCTGTCTCAAATATTTTACTGGAATTACATATGACACAAAAATTAAATAAACACAAATCATGCATAGTATATTAAACACTAGAGGCCTGGTGCACAAAATTCATGCATGTGGAGGGGTGTCCCTCAGCCCAGCCTGTACCCTCTCCAATCTGAGACCCCTGGAAGGATATCTGACTGCCCATTTAGGCCCAATCCTCAGTCAGATGGGCAGTCAGACATCCCTCTCACAATCCTGGACTGCTGGCTCCCAAATGTTCGCCTGCCTGGCTTCCTGATTTCCCCTAACCGCTTCTGCCTGGCAGCCTGATCAACCCCTAACCACTCCCCTGCCAGCCTGATTGATGCCTAACTGCTCCCCTTCTAGCCTGTTTGACCTAACTTCCCTCTCTTGCAGGCCTGGTCCCTCCCAAGTGCTCTCTCCTGCTGGCCAAGTTGTGGTGGCCATTTTGCGTCCACATGGGTACAGCCATCTTTGACCACATGGGATCAGGGCAGCCATCTTGTGTGTTGGAATGATGGTCAATCTGCATATTAATCTTATTATATAGATATTAAGGATCTCAATAAATATTAAATTGACTATAATAAATGAGCAGGTATCTAAAATTATCTATAGTATCTTTAAAGTTAAATTTTATTCATTGCAGATTTGGGTAATAAATAGAAACTCTTAAATAAGACATATATGTATATGAACAAATTATGTTTTTTTGAAATACTATTATCAGTCATTCATATATATGACATCAGGTAAAATCTATTTATTTAGGGGGAAATAAATGCAGTTTACTAAATAACTAACAATTCAAATTTTGATCATTCAATATTATCATTTTTAGTGAATAGTTTATTTTCTTATTTATATTAGAATGTCATAATTAGGTAACATTCCTTAAGAAATGAATATAATAATATGAAAGAAAACACTTACTGGTATCCTACTGTTTCTAATTATTCTATATCTTGTATATCAGTTCATTACCCTAAAAATTCTGCTTAATGAAATACCTCAAAACTTAGCAGTTAAAAAAAAAAGAAAGAAAGAAAGGCAAAGCTTTTTTTCATGCATGGCCAGAGGTAGGTAATTTTGAAGTAGGGTTAACTAGAGTGGCTTCAATTTGCAGGTTAGGTTCAGGTGTTCATATATCTCCAATGCTCTTTGGACCAGCGGGCTGGTCAGTAAAACATTATTTATTCTTTTCTACAAGATGGCAAAAGTGTGATATGATGAGCCCATTAAATACATTTAAAGCCTCTGTGCAAAATACATATTGATATATTTTATATATCTATATGTAAATTTATTATATGTTTTAATACAGTGTTTCCCAAACTTCTCTCATGATGAGAATCACCTGGTGGAGTTGTTAAAATACAGATTTCTGAATCCCAACTAAGAAGTGCTAAACTACAATTTTGGGGAACATATAGGTAAAATTGTATACTTAACTAGTGCTCTAAGCTTATACTTGTAGTTAAGTATACAATTTTACCTATATGTTCCCCAAAATTGTAGTTTAGCACTTCTTAGTTGGGATTCAGGAATCTGTATTTTAACAACTCCACCAGGTGAATCTCATCATGAGAGAAGTTTGGGAAACACTGTTTTAATATATTAGCTATAATAATGAAAGTGTAGTATGCTACTTAGACAGGAGAGCCAAATGAGCTTCTGGATGAAGCTGGAGCTGCAAGGGTTGAGACCCTTGCGCAAATTTCATGCATCAGGCCTCTAGTGAATAAATAAAATTATATATATATATATATATATATATATATATATATATATATATATATTACATTATTTGATTGTCTAGATGAGAAAAAAATATTGTGTCCCATTTTTTAAAATACATTTTATTGATTTTTTACAGAAAGGAAGAGAGGGATAGAGAGTTGGAAACATCGATGAGAGAGAGTCCTCGAACAGCTGCCTCTTTCACACCCCCTACTAGGGATGTGCCCACAACCAAGGTACATGCCCTTGACCGAAATCAAACCAGGGACCCTTCAGTCCTCAGGCCGACGCTCTATCCACTGAGCCAAACCGGTTTTGGCATGTCCCATTTTTTAATCAATCCTCTTGAGTTTATCTTATCCCAAAGTGCTTTTACATGGCAAAGTTCACGGATTACTCATCTGACAAAAAAAAATAAAAAAAAAAATCATATGTTCAACACAAAAGTCAACGATGGAGAATTACATTCTGTCTCTAATGAGAGATTATAAACTCATGTGGCAAAATGGGTTGATTAATGAGAAAAGGAGATTTAAAGAATTATTTCATACTCTGCCATCATTTTTACACTTAGTCACATCTTTCATGTATACAAAATACATTTACTTTTGCTCTGCTGGTGTGGCTGAGTGGTTGATAATCAACCCATGAACCAGGAGGTCACACTCCAATTCCCAGTCAGGGCACATGCTTGGATTATGGGCTTGATCCATGCAGGAGGCAGATGATTAGTTCTCTTTCCTCTTTTCCCTTCCTTTCTCTGAAATAAATAAAAACATATTTTTAAATTATAAAAAATATAGACTGATGGACAAAAATAGATCCAGAGATATAGGGTCACTGAACAGACTATCAAACCTCAGAGGGAAGGCAAGGGAGAGTGAGAAGGGGGTGAGGACATGTTCTGGGGGATGGGAGAAGCTGGAGAGAGGTCAATGAGGGGGGAAAAAGAGATATGTATACTTTCAACAATAATTTAAATTAAAAAGGAAATTTACAGAGTATGTTAATGACTGAATCTCAGTATTTTTTTTGTGTGTATAAAAATGAAAATAGAAGATACACTAAAGTATTTGTGGTTTTCTCTTATTGGCAGGTCTTTACTGTCATGGGCTTTTTGCAGTTTTTTTCTATAAAAATCAAAAAGGTATTACTTTAAGTCTGAAAAAAATTGTCATTCATTTGTGTTTTTTCTTAAACATGAAAAAAATGAAATATAAATCTGTTCACTAAAAAAATAACCTTAACAAAGAAAAAAATCTCATCAAACAGTCTAGAATCAGACAATGTCATTAGTAAATTCTACCAACTATTTAAAATATATTTAACACCAATCCTTCTCAAACTCTTAAACATTGTAGATGAAGAAGCAATACATCAAAACAAATTTTAGAAGGCCAGCAGCATCCTTACACTGTAACCAGAAATACCACAAGAAAACTACAGGCGTATAACACTGTTAGAGGTACAAAAATCTTCCATACAATATTAGCAAAAAAATTAACAATACATTAAAAGAATCACATAAAAACAGCAAATACAGCCAAGCAGGAGTACCTCAAATTTAAAGCATATGCACAGCAAAGAAAATTATCAACAAAATAAAAAGAAAACCTACTAACTGTGGAAAGTATTTGCAAATCATATATGTGCTAGGGTGTTAATATCCAAAATATATAGATAACTTATAATACTCAGTATCAACAATAACAAAAAAACCTTCAACAACAAAAAATGATTTAAAAATAAAGCAGAGATTCTGAATAGAAAAAAAAATTTTCAAAGAAAACATATAAGCATATGATCAAAGATACATCAAAAGGTACTCAATATCACCAATTATCAGGAAATGTAAATAAAACCACAATGATATATCACTTCATGCATGTAAAATGTATGACTTTTGATGTGTGTGTCTTGTGGATCTCAGTGTGCAATCTTCTAGATCACCTGAGTTAGGTGTGGGTTATGTGTGCCATTTGTTTCAGTTGAGTCTTGAATGCTGCCGGCTTGTTTGTGGAACGAGGTAAACCTCAGGCTGGCTGACTATGAGGGTAGACCTCAATCACCATGTATGAGTTGCTATGAAGGGACTGCCCACCAAGGCCAAGTTGCTCCCAGCAGTATTTACTACCTGGTTGAATTTCCTTTTGAGTGTGCAGCTTTTGTGGCTAGTTGGGTTGAGTTCAGTTGTGGTCTGAAGCCCATCATTGGTTGTGTTGGTTCTGGGTCCACTTTGGCAGGGTTCAGTGCAGGCTGGTGTCAGATGTTGTATGTAAATGGCTTTGGGCTACCTGTCTTGTTGATATCATGCTATTCACTGTTTGGGGGCTTGGGTGTGTGTGGGAGGGACAAGCTGTGCACAAGGTCTGGCTTCGTGAATCTTTGAGCAGGGGCAGATCAATGAAAGTTCCCTATAGTCTACCTCCAATTGTCAACTCCTCTGCCACTCCTGAGGATGCCTGGACTTCCTCTAGAGCAGGGCTGGGCAAACTATGGCACTCGGGCCGGATTCGGTGAGTAAAACTATTGAATTAAAAAAAAAAGACCATACGACGTTTACTTTTAATTTATATTAGTTCACACAACACTCCATCCATGCTTTTGTTCTGGCCCTCCAGTCCAGTTTAAGAACCCATTTTGGCTCTTGAGTCAAAAAGTTTGCCCACCCCTGCTCTAGAGCCTTCTGAAAAAAGACTGTAGAATGGGCCCAAGCTGGCTGCAAACTACAGACCATTCCACAAGGCACAAGCTCAATAGGGTGAGTGACCAGGGTTGGGAGGATGGGACTAGTGTAACCTCTACTGTTGGGCAGTGTAGTCAGGCACTGAATGGGAAGAAAGTGGCCTCCACTCCAGCGCAATACTACTCTGTTTCTTCCAGCTTCTCCAATTCTGACTCCCTCAGGAGGAGCACACTTCAGGTTCAGTTTGGGTGCAGCCATCTATCCCAACTGCAGGAGCAAACTCAGTCGGGCAGAGCTACCAGGACTTGGGTGAACAGATCAAAAGTGTCTTCCGCTGGGAGTGGTGCTGACTGAGCTGGCAGGAGGAGAGCATGCCCTACCCCTTCCCCAGCTCCAAAGCTATACCAGTCTGAGCCCGGAACAATAACCTCTGAGGGAGATTTGCTCTGAATTCCCCAGCTCTGAACAGGACCCTCTCCCCCCATGGAATTGAGCTAAGCAGGGTGGGGCCACGAGGACTTGGAGAATATATCAAAATAGTCTGATGGTGGTGGTCCCCGCTGAGCCTTCAGGTGTGGTACAGGCCTGGCCCTGGATCCAAGGCCTAGTGCAATGCCTGTCTGCCTGTCTAAAGCTTCTTTAAAATATAGTGTAGCCGAAACCGGTTTTGCTCAGTGGTTAGAGTGCTGGTCTACAGACTGAAAAGTCCCAGGTTTGATTCCGGTCAAGGGCATGTAGGTACCTTGGTTGCGGGCACATCTCCAGTAGGGGGTGTGCAAGAGGCAGCTGATCAATGATTCTCTCTCATCGATGTTTCTGACTCTCTATCCCGCTCTCTGTAAAAAAAATTATTAAAATATATTACATATATTAAATATTACATATATATATATATATATATATATATATATATATATATATATATAGTACCATAGGTCCTTTTGGGTGCAAAAAAAACACACACAAACAAACAGATTTTTTTCTGCAGAAATCAAGCTTGACAGGGTGATGCCACCATTTTGGGGGGACTGGGTTTGAGCACTCTGCAAGCTGGTGCTGTAAGAATATGGGTGCCAAACCTTGGGAAGATAACACCTGTGAGTGGTGTGGAATATTGTCTCAGGACCTGGATCTCAGTAGTTGACCCTCCAGATCTCTCTCCAGGGCCATGCCATCCAGTTCTCCTCTTTATAAATCCCTGGTGCTGCCTTTCCCCTTTCAGAGCCCTGGGCGAATGTCCAAAGTAAGATCTTGAGAGTTAACTCTTTAAGGGAGCACCTGCATTTCTAGGAGATTCCCTCCTCTTCCAAGCAGACAGAATCCCTACTGATTTTCACCGTCAGGTGCAGGCTCCTCCTCCTGGCTCTTGTCCCGTGTGCTGTCCTTTCCCAGTCTTGAAAAAGTGACCTGTCTAAAACATGAACTTCATACAAATTTGCCCTAGCTCTTTGTCATCTCTCAAATATTTGTGATTGTTTAAACAATCATTTTATTTTTTTTTATTTTTAGTGGCTTCTAGTGCTTGAGAATGCCAAGACCTGTCAGTGTTCCCAAAAAGATAATCTCAATTAGCACCTAAATTAAGCTGATTAGAGATTAGTGTTCAGGAGGCAGCTTTTAAAACATCCAACTATATACAGTACTATGCAATTGCAACACAAATCCTGCTGGTCACCAGAGCTGGGTGACTTGAAAGTGTTCCCAGTGCCACCCAGCACATTTGTGCCTGATGAGTGTATATGCTTTTTATCCCTCTAGGAGATACTGTGACCTGGACTAAGGCAAGATAGAGTGCAAACATGGTGTACCTCCCTCCATTATCACGGAGTTTCTTAGTAGTCCATTAAGTGTGCCAAACCAGAAGCCTGCCCCTTAGGCTAAGGTTCAAAGATTAGCGAATAGGCCTCTTTCACAGAAAAACAGCGTTTTGTTTTAGTCCGTCATCTGCACTATGCCCTGGGAGTAGTAACAAGCCAAAAGCTGTCTCTGCATTTGTTATAGTCCCCTGTGAATCAGGAACACAATGCCGGTTTTCATCAAAGCCAGGTGATCCCTGGATGGCACCCACAAAAAACTGGGGAACCAGATGCAAAAATCATGGCATCAGACACATGTAAAAGCTCTCCTGTAAGAGATATCGAGACTCTTGAGCACAGCAGAGGGAGGACCCAAAGATCGTGCCCACCATCTCTGGAAAGGGTTATAGTTGGCTCTCAGATAGGTGGTACAGTCAAAGCTTACACAGCTAAGTAGATAAGCTAATAGGATTCTTACATAGAAATTCTGGGCTCTTCAGACTATTGCCTCTTACTGTTCCCTATGGAATTACGCTTTCTCCATTGGCTACAATCACCCAGTGTCTGTGTGCACTTGTTATAGCCACCCTGTGTCTGTGTGCATTTGCCCTGATGGTCACTGGAGCCAGGGAATCTCAAGTGGCTTCCTTCTGTCAGTTGCAAAAAATCAAAGTGCCTGATGAGGACATAAGCTTCTGGGAGATCCCAGTGAATTAGAGGAAGTCAGACGGAGAGCACAGACATAAGTTCCCCTCTGTGGGCTCCTATGTGTGCCAAATCAAAAGCCTGCCTCCCACCCACAGGCCAAAGTTCCCGGACAAGCCAATAGGCTTTTTTCACAAAAAGACTGGTGGTGACTTTAAGTCGGCTGTCTACACGGTGTTTGGTAGCTGGCCTGGAACTAGTGATGCACTAATGCAGCCTTATTATTCACAGCCATTCCTTTTGGAAAGTTCTTTAAAACCATATCAAAGTTCTCCGACTGTTTTTCAGACAAACCTCAGTGCATACTCAGTGGAGGCTGATCTTTGCCCCAAAGGTTCATTTCCATGGCAACCTACCATCAGGCACATAGCTCTGTGGAAATCATCTTGGCATCCTCAGTATGTGTCACCACAAATCTCTCTAGTTTCATTTATACCAGGGAAATACTTTTCTAGGGAGTGAGAAACATAAAGGTGGGAAATGATCTTTATTATTCTTCTACAACCTTTTCATTTTCTTCTGCCTGGAAAGCTATTTGCCCAAACACCTGTGCATCTCACTCTTTTCTGACCTCTGCTTACTTTTCACTTTCCAAGACAGTCCTTCTCTTTTTTATGTGAAAGGACATTCTCCCATTACCATTACTTTCTGTTCCTTTACCCTCATTTGTTCTTCCTCATGGCAGCTATTCCCACCTGACTTAGGCATATTTCCTGTTTATGGCATGCGCCCCACTTGGACATAAGCTCCATAAAAACCAGTGTTTGTCTTTTTGATTCATGGTTATTCTGCTGTAGTAGGTGAGGGTCTGGCTTTTCTCGAACAGATGAGTGAATTTCTTCCTTTGCTCTGTGCCCAGAGGCAATGTTTGCTAAAGTGTTCCTTGTATTGAACCTGAGGCATTACTTATTCCAATAAATTCATCCAGAACCATTTATATTTTATTAGAATTCCTAAATGAAAATCACCAATAAATATTTTAATGCCCAAGGAAGAGGCTTAAATAATAGAATTTAAAGAGGTATAGTAGAATATATTTTGAATATTTTTGATACTGAGCCTAATTCATATTTTTTGGCCATCCAAAAAGTGAGAATATGTGTACTAACTACTAAAAATTGGAAAATATGTCATGTTTATCAGCATATAAATATATTCTCCTTAATATAAAAACAAAAATACAGAAAACTATAATTTAAAAATGTATCAAAATGAAGTGACATATTAATAAATATGAATTGTTAGTGCATTTATCAGAGAAAAGGTGGAAACACATTTCTTGAGCTAATATGAATATATTTTAAGGATTTCATTAAGATAGTATTCTTTGAAAATATTCAAAAAATCTGTTTAGCAACTCCTTCCCATAATTTTTATATATTATTTTAAATTATTTGATTTATGTAAGAAAACAAGCACTAATATTATACTAACTCTGCTTCTAAATGGCTTTGATTGCTAGTAAAAACAAACAAAAAAAAACTGCCAAGTGATAACAAGTGCTCCTATAATAAGCAAGATATTTTGAATTGCTTGTGTACATGTAAGTCTTCCTAAGAGAGTGGCCAAATTATCTTGACTGGAAAAGGTATAAAGTGAGGTACTCATACCTCATAAGATTAAATTACAAGTCATGCAAGGAAAGAAGTTGGATCTATACCACCATTGTATTAACACTTTACAATATGTATTTATTTTATTTTATTTTTATTATTTAAATCAGTTTTTTCTTTCAATTAGGGTTGACATACAATATTATGTTAGCGCTCCTCTCCATAACATGGCAATTGCTTGTTTAAGGCCAGTACGAGAATCCCGCTAGTCAGCTACCAAGAAATTCTATATGAATTTACATAATCATGGAAAGTTTACCTTATAATCTTGGTAATATAACATAATTTAATCAAGGGAAAGACTATACCATCATGTTCATATGTCCCTTCACAGTAAAGGGTAGAGGGTTATTCAAGGCACATATATAACAGGGAGTGGAAAGCTTAGGAGTCACCGTAGAAGTCTGCATACTACAAATGCCATTTGGTATTTGAGTTGAAATATCAAGTACACAGTTAAATATAGAGGTCAGGAATTCAGAGGTAAGATCTGCCTGTTTGAGTATTATGTTGGCTATTTTACAGCCACCATCCATATTTTCATCTTTGCTGTTCTGTTCTGTGCCACAGGAGACAGACATTTATAGACAAATCCTGGGCTTCTTTTACTTTCAGACCCCAAGCTTCCATTACCCTATGGAACACAGATGTCTTCAGAATGCCAGAGACCTGTACATTTCTCTACCATCAACTTCCAGCTGCTGCTGTCAAAGGTCCTTTGGGTCTGCTCCTCTTCTCTGGTTCTAGTTGCCCAAGAATATGAGGACACCATTTTTGTCATTTCCCTTTCAGCCTAGAGTTAGTAACAACTCTACTCTTGCTAGGTTCTTGCATGCTTCTCTGTCCCTTGTCATTTACCTAATAATTTGGTAAATAGTCCTTTTACTTTTTGCTATATTTTCTGTCTTTTTAAATCTGTCATCTTCCCTACTATTACCTTTAGTAACAGAGGAATCACCAAATAAAGAAAGCAAAATAACTGCATGAGATAGTATAATTCACCAATGGAAGAAATAGCATAGTCCCTAAGTGAACATATTTTTAGAAAACTAAGCCTGGTCAAGGTGAATTTAGAGCTCAGGATCAAGTAAAGAAATTTTTCAAAAGGCCTTAACCTAGTTCAGTTAAAAGATTGTTCACATGAGCGGAAACCGGTTTGGCTCAGTGGTAGAGCGTCGGTCTGTGGACTGAAAGGTTGCAGGTTCGATTCCGGTCAAGGGCATGTACATTGGTTGTGGGCGCATCCCCGGTGGGGGGCGTGCAGGAGGCAGCTGGTCGATGTTTCTCTCTCATTGACATTTCTAGCTCTATGTCTCTCTCCCCTTCTCTCTGTAAAAATATCAATAAAATATATTATTTTTTTTAAAAAAGATTGTTCACATGAAATAAATTCACTCAAAAAGCAACTCAAGGACAGTTTAAGGCCATTCCATGAAAGCATTAAAAAATAAAATAAAAAATAAATTTCAGATCAGTAACCTTTTAAATCTTTAGCACATACCCTACGTTATAGGTGTTGCATGAGGAAAATATGTAGAGATGGTCCTAAAAGCCAGCAGAACACCCAGTTAAGGAAAGGAAGTAACAGTTGTAGTATTCAAAACAGGTGTCCTTCTGATCAGTCCTAAGAAGGTCATTGTGCAAAAATGCACTTTGATTTAATTGTTGCTCTCAGTAAGACCTAAAAACTTGATTGGATTCATTCAAGTTGATGTTAGTATCAACATAATTATTTTGTTTTTAGGGCAACAAAAATAGTTCATGATTAATAAAATGACTTTTTACTTCCACCAAGGCAAATGCTTCCCAGATGCTGTAAGGACTTAAAAAGTCCCTTGAAAAAAAAGAAAGGTTTAATGACAATGATTGAGCAATGACTGTCTGTGTGACTGGAATAGTTTTGCATAGTAGTTATTACAGATGTGTTGGTTTGAATCTCAAGGCTCCCATGTAATCTCTGTACAAATACAAAATATTATTTGATATCTGTGAATGAATTAAGAAAGAATATAACCCACCTCAATATTGTGTTCTGAAGATTATATAAAATAGTGCATTCCAAATGTCAGATGCATATGGATATTCAACAAAACCCCTCATCCTGATGTGGTTCTGAGATTTTAACATTAATAATTAAGATAACTGAAACTATAATATAAACAATAGTTTCAGATATTTAAGATTTCTTCTGAAATAAATTCTATAAATATATAAAATACTTATAAAATTATATACACAGTCTTTCATGTAAATACATTCTTGTAATAAAAATATTAAAGGCATTTGTCTTTATTGTTCAGTACAGTAATATTAGAAGTAAAAAGTACATTAATATAAATTAATTACTTTATAATTTAATTTTCTTAGTCCATTGACATTTTAGTCTTCGGGAGTGACTGAAGTTGATTCATTTGTCCTCATTTAGTGGACAGCATTTATAGAAGCACAGATCAGAATAAAAACCATACCAAACTCATGACAGCAACTAGACACATATGGCATACATGTCATTTTAATATCCTGCTTCCACAATGCATACAATTAGCTCCTAGACTTTTTTCAGACCAAAAATAACAAGAATAAAACTCTAGACACATTTAATTACATATTTATTTTATAATGTAGAATTAGAATATTCTGCAAGTTCTGAAGTGAATTTTCTCTAAATATACTAAGAAAAGTACTTATGTAGAAAGTATTAATGCACAAAATGTACCAGCATAGAAAACTACTGTTATCAATGACCAGTCTAACCACAGAAAGTTCTGTAACATAGTACAATATTTATTCAATTTAATTACAATAACATTGCTTTTCTCATCAGGTTACCAAGGCAGATATTTTGTTTGTTTTTAAAAATAATTTTATTTGATCTTCTATTAACCCATATATCCTGTGCCATAGAGAAAACTGATACAATGAGAAGAAGTGAAAAATAAAATCATGCTTTCTAAAAGCTGGAAGGTAAAATGCTTAGTATCATCACAAGTATTCGACCAGGCTGTTATATTCTAAATGCTATCATTAGCCCTACTTATTTTTTCTAGTTCATTTTGGAGCCTAACTTTTCTACATTTTGAAATATGAGCAAAGTAAACTTCCACTGACCTTTAGAAAGTCACTCTGGCCTTTTCCCAGTGTTTTTGTCCCTTGTGTTATGAACTGTTTTCCCAAACAATGATAAAAATTTATTTTCTCCTTAGAGGTAGAGAAAACAGGCAGAATTCCTTAGTAAGTAGAGGAAACCTGAGACTGAGCCAAATTTGGAAAATAATACTGAGAAATAGGAAACTCAATGAAAAAGCTGGCTATCTTTTGCTTGGGGCTGGATGCCCAGAGGTCTGAATTAATATATAGAAAAATACTAATGTATATATATAAAAGCCTAATATGCAAAGTGTCTCCTCAGGAGTTCTACTGACCAGGAGTTTGATCGCTCACCATGATGTGCGCTGACCACCAGTGCAGAAGGTAGAAAGGCCCTGAGGGCAGCCAGGAGCCACTAGGGACCTTACCCATGCACAAATTTCATGGACTGGGCTCTTGTATGTGTATCACCTATAGAAACTGAATAAAAATAATAAATTTATAAAAATACTGTGGGGGTCACATTTTTTTTGTCTCATATAACTTAATATTATATAGTACACAGTAAATCAGGATAATTTGTTATTGATATGTTACCTAAATTTAAATGTAAACTGATAAATTGGGAGAAGTACATATGTACACAAACATAGAGTTGGTTTTATTA
The DNA here is from genome assembly GCA_963924515.1 of Vespertilio murinus. Lineage (NCBI taxonomy): Eukaryota > Metazoa > Chordata > Mammalia > Chiroptera > Vespertilionidae > Vespertilio > Vespertilio murinus. The sequence continues at coordinate 116,522,794 of OZ004706.1, forward strand.
TGTAAATGTTGAATACTACATTGGGTTAAGCTAAATAACGTCCAAGAAAATCATTTACTTTTTCAATGTATGACATTTGCCTCACGCAACATGAAATTATTTAAGTATATTTAGAGGAAATAACAACATTAAGTATATTTAGAAAAAAACAAATATTATATATATTAACTACTGGGAATTTTTCTATGGTCATGCTATATTTTAAAAATATGTAAACAAAATCAAAACTATCTTGTAACATACTCTACAACACATTTGCTTAAGGTGAAATGTATTAAAAGATTTATTTTATTTTAATTATAAGCATGTGGAAATAAATATTTCTGTAATTTCCCTTTTATCATTATTTTAAATTATTGATTAATTATCTCCAGAAAAAAATGCCTGACTATACATTGGGTCAACTTTATATTATTTTTAAGTTCTATTGCAATTAGCTAAATATTCATTTAATTTAATCACAATGATATTGCTTTTATCATCAGGTAATCAAGGCAGATATTTTTGGTTTTTTATAATTTAATTTTAAATTATACTTGACATATAATATTATATTAGTTTCAGATGTGCAACAAAGTGATTAAACATCTACATAACTTATGAAGTAATCTCCCTGATAAGTCTAGTACTTATCTGATAGTATACATTTATTTTCTAGGCTATACACAATATTCCATGACTTTTTGTAACTACCAATTTATACTTCTTAAATCCTTCTCCTTTTTAACCATTTATCTATATTTTAATACCTTACTTTGAAATATTATTAATAGTCTAAATGTTTAGGATTCATTCATTAACATGCATAAGTAATAATTTCATTTTCTTAATGTCCAATATCTCCTTGCTTACAAAATTATTCCCAAATAGAGAGCTACTTTACCTTAGAAATAAAGATGATATAACTGGAATGCATTGTAAGAATCAGACTCTTTTCTTTTAACCTAACCTTGTGGTTTAAAAGAAATATAAATGTCTTCTGCATGAACTCATACTTGACATAAACTAATCTATTCACTGGGTTCAATCTATTGTTTGAGATAATTTTCATTTAAGGCATAAAATTTAGACTTGAATAATATATATATATATTCTCATCTCTCTGCATATACAGTTATCTACTTGACATCCATGCTCTCACATACTGCTTATATATAAAATTACAGAATCTATATATTCAATAACAATATATTCCCTCTGGCTGTCTTTATAATCCTAACCTAATGGGAGCATTAACCCAGTTGATATATATATATATATATATATATATATATATATATATATATATATGACTGTCTTTGTGTTTCATTTCCTTATAAAGTTAAATCATAGGCCACTATCTCTATAAGATTTGTGAGATTTTTAAATTAAGTATATTCTGTCACTAAACTATTTTTAGAAGCTTTTTTGTTTCACTAAGGTAGGCATTTTTGTGGAATAACTTTATCTCACATTTTTTTAGTCTCCAAGAATAGAAAAGAATCCAGGTATTAGCTCAAATTATCATCTTTCATGTTCAAGAATTTCTGCTTCAAGTAAGACTAATATTGCAAGTTTCTTTCTTGTCATTACATAGAATTTTTATACTGGATCCTAACAAAGACATGCTCTCTCCCCTCACTTTTTCACTTGAAATGCCTTATGTGAGGAATGAGAGTGCCCTAGGTATAACATAAGTTCAATTTCTGTAACTTTACACAGGCCTTTCCTGAGCATACTTTATTTGTACTTCTTCCCATAAAAACATACCAGAAAGGGGTAGCTTAGAATAGTTATTCCTTCCAATGGGAAACTGAAATAATCCATGGTAAAGCTGTTCTTTATCTCTCTTCTGGGCTCGAGAACTTGCTTTTCTTTTGTTCCCAATGGCTGTAAAAACTTCTATCTTCATCCTTTATTTCTGATGAAGCTGTCATTTGGAATGCTTTCAGAGCTGCTAGATTTTAAACCTGATTCATTGCTGAGGTTGGCTCCTGGCTATAAAATTATAGATCCTAGAGCTTAATGCTGAGGGGAATTGAGAACAAACACACCGAGATATAACCCTCAACAATTCACATTTCAGATTTAAATTTTCTACTTTCCCATTTTATAAGTAATGAAAGTGAAACAGTCCTGAAATTTTTATAGAATATACTTTCATATAAATCATTTTAATAAGAAATGTGTCCAAAGAGATTAATATATTGTTTAGACATAAAACATACTAGATTGCACAAAATTCATGCATAGGTAGGGTCCTTAGGCCTGGCCAGTGATAGGACCAATCAGGGCCTTCAGTGTGCCAGCCAGGCCTTCCTTTGTTCTGCACTGCCCCCCTGGTGGTCAGTGCATGCCATAATGAGCAATTGAATTCCCAATCTCCTGGTCAAACTCTGGAGGGGACACTTTGCATATTAGCTTTTTATATACACTGAGTGGCCAGATTATTATGATTTCTGAACACATAATAATCTGGCTACTCCATACATATTCTATATAATAAAAGGCTAATATTCAAATTGTCCCCTTGACCAGGAGTTCGACCAGCAGGCAGGCTGGCCAACTGCCCATGTCCCCTGCCCCTGGCCAGGCTGGACTCCACCCATGCACAAATTCGTGCACCAGGCCTCTAATATATATGTGTGTATATTTCACTTTAATTACTTATAAAATTATATATATATATATATATATATATATATATATATATATATATATATTGAGTGGCAAGATTATTATGTGTTCAGAGAGTATAATAATCTGGCCACTCAGTGTATATAGATACTTTATATGATTATCTGTAAAATATACAAATAACTTTGGTTTTCTAATGATGCCTGTTTTATGAAATGAAATAATGATTATCAAGATAATAAATATTCATTTATTTTTTTATTGCAAGTGGCATCTTTAGCATCTGGAATTGATAAGTAACATTTGATAGAAGGTGTCTTAATGTACCAGAATTGAGTCATGCTTTTAGTAAGAAGTGCATCCATAACTAGAGTTATTTTAATCACTATTTTATGAAGTATTTTAATAATACATCAAGTGATATTGATTTATTAATATAATCCAAAATAATGGTGCTTTCTTTTCCCCACACTCAGGGATAAAACATCATGGTGTTTCTTGTTTGTAATTTCTTTCAAATTAAGAACTATAATTTCTTCTGACAGCAGTTGTGTGGCTATGAAAGGTGAAGGGATACATTTCATTAAATTTTAGAAATAAAAATGCCGCTTTTTATTGAAAAACATTATTTTAGATGAAGGAAAATATATTTAAATGTCTAATCTTGATTTTTAGGAAGATTTTTGGCAAATAGCTAAAAGACTAAGGAAGATTATAAAAAATCAGACTCTGTATTAAAAGATCCAAGAATCATTAATGTGAGAAATTTTCAATAATAATACCATGCCGAAACCGATTTGGCTCAGTGGTAGAGCATCGGTCTGCAGACTGGAGGGTCCCAGGTTCAATTCCGGTCAAGGGCATGTACATTGGTTGCTGGCACATCACGGGGGGGGGGGAGGATGTGCAGGAGGCAGCTGGTCGATGTTTCTCTCTCATCAACGTTTCTAGCTCTCTATTCCTCTCTCTTCCTCTCTGTAAAATATCAATAACATATATTTAAAAAAATAAAAATAAATAATACCATTATTAATATATTGATACTCAGATACTTCTGGATGATTCATATATTGAATTTTTCTAGTGATATATATAATGTACTAGAAAGCATAAAACTATTTCTACAAATAAAGAATTTACTGGACCACTGTCCAACCATTGGTCAGGCTCTTAGTAAATTATACTAATTAATCATAAATAGCATTACCTTTCCATCCACATTTAATAAAATATATATGAACACTATTAATATAAAATACCCATGTGGATAAATGACAACAAAAAATACTGTATTTAAAGGAAAGAACGCCAAACAGCTATACTGGATTGGAAGGGCAGAGGGTGAAAACATAAGGTACTTGCTATAATAAATGTGGATAATGTCAGGTGGCTACTAGACTTATTGGAGTGACCACTTTGTAATGTATATAAAAGCCTAATAAGTACATTATATACCTGAAACTAATATAATATAGTATGTCAGCTATAACTGAAATAGAAGAAGTTTGCGGACTCACCTCCTAGAGCCCTGAAAGTCTGAAATCACTAATCGTATTGAAAATTGGGATGACTCATGGGCTAAAACATGGGGTTTTTGTAACAACCTGAATATGAAATAATTATATAATGCCACCAATTTGTGAAACTACAAAATGGAAGATCCCATTGTCCTCAAGGAAACCAGAATCAGGTACCTATTGGATAGACTCAGAAAGGCTCTAGAATGGGAAGGCCAAGCAGAGCAGAAGTCAGGTGTGGGAGCTGGAATAAAGCACTGCATGACAAAGAGACAAACTTCCAATTTATTTCCTTTATTCAACTTCAAATGTACTAATATCCATATAAATGTTGCTTCAATAGATAGAGAAGGCCTAAACATTTAGAGGCCCCAGTGAAAGAAAGGCTCTGATATGTTGATGGCTCCTTATAAAAAGAGGGATGATCATGGATGATGAGGGCACTATCAAACACAATGGTTACAAGCTCTTGGCCATGCCTTACACTTCAATATAAATTGAGAGCTGAGGATAACTACTATGAACTCTTGCACTGTAAAATAGGAAACCAAAGGCAAGAGAAAAACCAGGAAAGAACGACAGAAATAGAAATGAGAATGAAAAAAAAAGGAGTGGAAACATATTCTAATGTCCTCTATCAATGAGGGGTGACTATAATTGATAGCATGAACCTGTGATGAAAGGATAATAGAAATGTATAGAATAATCTTTCCTGAACAAAGGTGCTTGAGGAAGAGAACAGAAGATCTGATATGGAAATATCACTAGGAAGCTCAGAGATCTCTGGGCTTATGCCTAACATAAAAATAACTATAGTTTTAATGGCTTCCACCTGAGAAGGCTGATAGGAAAGCTGTACCTGCAGGGATTAGTCTTTTCTGAAGAGGATTTATTTCTGGAAAAAAGTCTACAAAATAACGTACAAATTACAACTCTCCAACATTGCATTAATTTGTAGGAACAAAATATAATTTACCACATGCAAGTACAATTAAGCAAAGTTGTTATGAAAGAGATAAAGTAAAATAATTAACATATTTTCATTTTATACTCATAGTTTATATCTTATTAAGGCTTGCCCAACAGCTTGTCATGCAGGACAGAATTTTTTTCCTTGTATTGTTTCAATTTAAATTTCTCTCTAAGACATACTTGCCTTGGGTTCAAGATTGCAACCAGTATTTGCAAGAGTGAATATGAAAAAACTAGCACTTCCCAGTTTTGGCAAATCAGTAGTTATTAAATCAATAGTCTCCAGCATGTCCTACCATTGTCTGATAGTGATAGTATCATCAGCATTTACCCCAAGGACCAAACAGGTATTGCCTACTGATTAAAAATTAATGGGAGATGGGAAACTTATAAGTTTTGGCAACTTTTAAGTACTTGTGTAATGAATTTAGAACATGGAAGTTTATAATTCATAGCAATGTTTTCCAATAAGTTACTATGGCACATAATGATTTTTTATCTTGAGTTGCCACATATGTCATTTAATCTCCATTTACTTCAGTTGAAATCAAATACTACCTACCACAAAATAAATTTCACACCTTGCTTATTTTTCTAGAAAGTTTAAAAGTTTAGTACTACTGTACTAACTTGAATACTCACAAATGCTTTACTTAGAACAGATCTGGTAGGAAAGATGAGTGTGTGTGTGTGTGTGTGTGTGTGTGTGTGTGTGTGTGTGTTTAAATGTCTGAAACAAAGGACATCTTTCCTTTGTTATGATCTGAGTTGCTGGTAATGTTTTGCCATCATAGCAATATGTTTGACACTCCCTTTTGAGGAGACATATGGCTGAGGTCTATTGTAGCTGCCTCTGGGTACACTGTATAGCACATATGCAAAATTAATTTTAACTAATGGCAATGACTGGTTGCACAAAAACACTTAGGATATTTCCTTATTTGAAGTGTTGAATAAAAGCAAAAACAATATGATGAAACCAAAACCCATTAAGTAAATATATCCTGCTTTAAGGGCATACTTCTCAGGACTATTAAGTTAAAATGCCAGCAAATATAAAATAATGATAATTATCTGACTTGAAAAATGCAAGATGATCGTCAGATATCTTAGTCTTGTATACATTTTTTTTATTTCACATGTGCCATTGGTTTTTGTAAAATGAAGCAAATAAGTAAACTTGGTTTAAAGTAAAACATGAATTTTATTTCATCATAATTATTTTGATTAAGTATCATGTCTTTTTAATTACTATATTTGTTTAAGTCAACCAATGCTTTTAAAGTATGACAATTTATCTCTTCCCATTCTAATGCACTCTGCATTTGAGAACTGAAAGCTCCTTCATACTAAAGCCTAATTGGCTGATAATGGCTTTTATTCTCAGAGGAGTGTAGGATCCATACAAATATCAATCCTTAGATTAGTAAATAGAGAACTGTGGGTGGAATTTCAAGCATTAGACATTTATCACAATTTGCTTTATATTATTCATTTTAATGAAATATATATTTTCTAGTAATCACAAGCAATGTATACAATGATTTATACTTTATTTTGACTCATAAAAATATGGGTATATATGTTTTGTGTGGGTTTTTTTCCCTGTAATGAGTAGTTCATCCAAAGTTTGGAAGTGGTTTTTAACACAAAAGTACTTATTTGTTCTTAAATAGTCAATGTTATGTGTGTGTTTTTTACCAGTAAATTAACTTTACTGGGGTGACTTTAATACATTAATAAGATCATATAGGTTTCAAGCATACATTTCTATATATGTATATTTCATAAAGGGAAGAGGGGACCAAACATATGGTGATAGAAGATGATTTTACTTTGAGTGGTCAGCAGTATTATGTTTTTAAATTGGATTAATAAACATCAGCCTTACATTTTTAGCTATGCAAATTTATTTTCATGTTACTTCTTAGATTGGTGTATATTTAGCTTTGTGTTCATTTAAATTGTCTATTAATAGGGATTATTTCAAATTGCAAAGGGGTTGATTTTTTATATTAGTCTATCAGTTTCAGGAATAGAAACCCTGCCTTTCTTCCAATAAGTTACTGAGGGAAGGAGGAGTCAAACAACTTGTATAAATAGATAAAGCACTGCCATCACCCTGCTATAGGCCAAAGACTGAGAAACAATGTTATAGGGTCTTGGCCTAAAGCCTATCTCCTCTGCTTGCATTAGAATTGCCTCAATTGTCTTATCTCCTGTGAACATCTGGAAGAGAGAGGGGGAAGTGGAGACTAATGCAAACATGACTATTTGAAATTAAAAGATAAAGTATCCTCTAAAGATAAACTTATTTTTAATATATTTTATTGATGTTTTACAGAGAGGAAGGGAAAGAGATAGAAAGCTTGAAGCATCAATGAGAGCCAAACATGGATCAGCTGTCTCCTGCACACCCCCTACTGGGAATTTGCCAGCAACCAAGGTACATGCCCTTGACTGGAATTGAACCTGGGACCTTTCAGTACCCAGGCTGACGCTCTACCACTGAGTCAAACCAGTTTTAACTAAAGAGAACATTTAATCAAATTATTAAGTTGGTCCAAATTTAACAGAATTACCAAAAATTCATCTCTCTGCTCTGTCCTTGAGGTTTCATGAGTCAGATCTTATTACTTATTAGAAATTTTTACATATCTGAATATAATATTTAAATCTTGCTACAGTATAAAATTTCCTACAGAAGGAAGACAAGCCATTTTAATTTGTGTAATAAAAACAACAACCAGATGTTCATTTAATAACTAATATTTGCTCACATACATCTTGCTGATTTGTATATAACATTTCCAATTGTCCTTATTACAAAGTAATATGACCAGTAATTTCTAATTATCTACGTATTTATTTATTATCTAAAATTATCTTTCAAAGATTAGAAATGTGTCTCAGTTATAAACATAGCATAAAAACAGCACATAGGAGTGATAGGAGTGCTATGCATTTTGTAAGATTTCAAATTTAGAATTTTGAAATTTAGTTTATAATTCAGAACATATATTGATAGATGAATGCATAAGCAAAGTAGTATATGGATAAAATAGAATATTATAAAGTGTTAAAAAGAAAGAACATTCTGATACAGGCTACAACATGAATGAACCCTGAATACGTATGTCCAGTGAAGAAGCTCTTTATAAAAGGACAAATACTGTGTGAGGTGCCTAAAGTAGCAAGTTCTTAAAGAAAGAAAATAGAATGGTGATTGCCAGGGACTGAAGGCAGGGGGTTATGGGAGTTTATATTTTCATGAGTACAGTTTCAATTTGCAAAGATGAAAACAGTTCTGGAAATAGGTAGTATTAAGGATGCACAACTGTGTAAATATTCTTAATGTCACTAAATGGTACAGTTAAATATAGTTCAATTATAAATTATAGGTCACATATATTTTACCTGGAGAAAAAATGTGTTACAAAATAGATTTTTAAAAAGGATCTTGAGATTGGCGTTTCACTCCACTCCATCTTTGATAATTAACAGCAGACCTTGACCTGTTAAGGTCAATTTGTGTAAGTTAATTTGTGTAAGAAAATTCTTCCCTGAATTAGTTCCACCACAAGAAAAGAGTTAACCTATTTCAGTAATTTGAGAAAGTGCAAGAATTTCAACCTGAGGAAAAGTTACTAAAAATCCCTTAAAGTACTTTAGCCTTTCTTTTTTATTTTGCCCTTGGCAATACAGTGCAATCAGACATCCTGCTTTTAGAGAAATAGTTATTTGCATATTTTAGAAAGGATCCTTTACAGGTAAAATCCCAGAAATAGGCATTAGGTCTAAATTATTTGCTAAAAGGCAAAGAGAGAACGTGATTCTATAAAGCAATTGGGAAATGCTCCAATGGCCCCATTATTATTTTTAAAAGTGCTAAGTCCACTCTGACAAATGACCAGAGGGACATATGAGAAGTAGGACTCAATCTGAGCAGGATAATCTGAATACTTCATGAATAGTCATATTTTTAAGGTATTATTTCACTTGCAGTCATTAAAACTTGACAGGATTTTTATCAGTCTGTCCAGTGTGTGTGTGTGTGTGTGTGTGTGTGTGTGTGTGTGTGCACATGTGCATGAGTATGGGTGTGTGTTGAGAAAGATAAAAAGAAAAGGAAGCTAACTCTATGAGGGAGGAAAGTAAAAAGTTCTTGAATATATAGTAATTGCCTAAAATACAATCTTGACCAATTCTGTGTACAGATTTTAAACAACTAGACTTGAGTGCAGAAAAGATGAATATATATCAGTCATGTTAAATGAAAAATATATATTATGATGTCTTTTTTTCTCTTCCTTTAATTTAAATGTTCCCTCTAGAATTCTAAGCAAATACTTTATGTGCCTTGGAACTTGGGACCTTACCTTCCTGCTAAGTTACAGAGTACATGGCTAAAATGAGAAACCACAAATGCACTGTGTACATATATCCTCCAAACTGTCCTCAGGTTTATTGTACTTAAAGCAGAAATAATTGCTGCAGATAATCACCTATCCCTTTTTGTATTGAACAACAGTTCCTGTTTAGTGATCAAGATTGCAGTGCCCCTATTAGAAATAGCTATCACTATTTTTTAAAAAAAAGAACAGATATTTGATGATCTGCCAAAAGCATCTTTTTGAGTCTTAAAGACATTCATTCTGTGAAAAATATTCATAAAACAAAAGGTGTATGGACAATGTTTCTAGCTCTCTATCTCTTTTTCTTCCTATCTGCAAAAAATCAATAAAAATATGCTAGTAGGTTAATTCAAATACATGAATTTAAGTTAGATATTCAGAACTATTCTATCCCAAGAATTTTAGTTTTCTGTTTGGAATTAGTAAGTCCCTTCAAGGCACGAAGACGAGAATGTTAACTCTAGCACGTTCCATTCTAAACTCTCTCCCTACTAGTATTACACATCTGTTATTGGAATTTAATTTATGGTCCTAGAAAAGGTAAGAATACATCAATTTACAAAGTGAATATTTGGTAATCTCTCTTTTATACTTTCCTACCTCTAACATGAGTTTCTATTCTGCCTCTACAACATATGACCCCAGTTAGAACCTATAACCTTCAAACTCAGTGATAAAGTAATAACTTAAATGTCAATGTACTGAAGATTTGTTTTTTGTAAATATATTTTTTAATGTTTGTAAGTCATGTATTTTGACTGAAGTTCAAAAACTTAAGAAATCAAAAGTTGAAAGCTCCCAGTTTACCTATCTACACTTGCTTGTGAGATATTATGGTGAGAAATTAAATATGTAAAGATAAATAAATTCATTTTTACTTAGAATGCATCTAACCAAAAGCTCTCTAAAGAGTAGAAAGTAATAAATATAAATATTATCATACAAGTAAGCATGCAGTAATTAATAAATTAATTGGTATTTGTTTTTATCAAACATTTATTGAACTTTAATATTATAATTCAGAAAAGGTAATCATTGTATAAGAATCATGTGAATTATAATAATTGATCCTAGTTGTTCCATTGGGAAAAGAGCAACTAGGATCAATTAGTATAGTAGAAACCTTCCACTAGCTCCATTAAGAAAATGCATATCTGTATGTGTATATGCATGGATATGTCTATGTGGTTGTGTGTAGAGATGGTTGGCAGTGGGAGTAAGCATAATGCAGGGATATGTAATACAGACTGCCTCGAAGGGATATTATTCAAACTACAACTTTCTAAGGACTTCCAGATAAATAATTTTTTTTAAATTAAACTGGTACTTTCTGGGTTAGCATCTGGATTATGGGCCATTATATGCTTTCCTTTTGTTTCCTACTATATATATATATATATATATATATATATATATATATATATGTTTTAATTTAAGTCCTACTCCTTTTATGATTTTTAATGATTTTTTCCTTGAAAACTCTTAGGCTAATTGTTCTATTTTTTTTCTTCATTATGTTCCTCATATAAGTAAAATCACATGGTATTTGTCTTTCTCTGGTTGGCTTATTTCACTCACCATAATATCATTTAGTTCCATCCATACTGTCACAAAAGGTAGTATTTTCTTCTTCTTTAAAGTTGTACCACAGCTTTTTACCCACTGATATATTGATGGGCATTCTGGGTGCTTCCAGATCTTGGCTATTGAAAATAGCACTGCAGTGAACATACAGGTGCATATATTCTTCTGGATCAATATTTTGAGCTTCTTCAGATATATCCCCAGAAGTGGAATTGCTGGGTTATAAAAGAAACAAACAAACAAACAAACAAAAAATCCCATCTATAATTGCATTAAAAAAATAACGTACGTAGGAAAAGTTTAACCAAGGAGGTAAAAGATCTATACTCAGAAATTTATAAAATACTGTACTGAAGAAAGAATTGAAGAAAATACTAATAAATGGAAGTATATACTCTGTTCATGGATAAGAAGAATTAACATTATTAAAATGCCCATACTACTCTGAGAAACATGCTCACTTGTCCAAACTCAAATAATATCCTCAGAGACATGATGCATAGTGAAAGCAAAGCTTTTAATGGCAGTCTTACAAGATTGGGTGTCTGGTGGGCAAGCACACCCAGGTGGTTACAACAAGGATTTATCCCTAGTCCAAGAGTCCCTTCCCCAGTTCCTTATTGGCTGAGTGTTATGGGGTGGGGGTACAATCTTCCTGGTTATTGCCTATGTTTCATAATTTCCTACTAGTAACTTGGTGCATGAATTAGTGTCCAGTGAAAGAAAAATAATTACAAGAAATATTTTAATATTGCCATTTGCCCTTTCTCTGTAATGAAAGTGCCAGAAACTAAAGTTAGTAAAATATATGTGAAAATAATATATAAATTTATTAATAAATAAACAATAACAACATGATAGAAAAATAGCAAACACATAATATATAAACAACAAAGACATGATAAAACATTACATAAAAATAACATTGATAAAACAATAATTAATAAATTAAGCTTATTTTAATATCTACCTGTATACTACATTAAGAGTAAAAACATGCCCTCATGGTTTTGCTAAGTGGATAGAGTGTTGGCCTGCGGACTGAAAGGCCCCAAGTTTGATTCCAGTCAAGGCCATGTACCTTGGTTGAGGGCACATCCCCTGTGGGAGGTGTGCAGGAGGTAGCTGATTGATCTTTCTCTCTCATCAATGTTTTAACTCTATTCCTCTTCCTTCCTCTCTATAAAAAAATCAATTATTCATATGTATATTGTATATATATATATATATATATATATATATATATATATATATATATATAATTTTTTTAAAGAGTAAAAAACACTTTTAGAGTGCTTGACTAATTTCCTTTGTGATGAGGTATTTACAACTTTAACGTTAATGTTGCATGCTTTTTAAATTTGAGAAAAAGCAATATACTACTCTGTTTGGAGTTTGCCCTTGATGATAAACTCTAGACAAACTCTAATGATTTATTAAGAATCATTTCAAATGCTGGCATCATGGGTAACTATCTTCAAATTCATTTAAATGAGAGACCAGTGTCAGATGGGGACAAATAAATTATTGGAATCAGAACAACCTCTCCTTCCACAGATTCTGTTAATACTTTAGCTTCGATAATGTTAGGTTATAATCTTTTGATAATAAATCTGATAACATTACAAAGTCCCCACTTACTATAAGATTTCTCAGTAGCATGATAACTGTACCTTCTTTATTTTTATTTATTTATTTATTTATTTATTTATTTATTTAATATTGTTTCTTTTCTATTTTTTAAATAAATCTTTATTGTTGATATTATTACAAATGTTTCTCATTTTCCCCCCTCCATTGCTCCTTTTTGGATTCCGTTTGTTTGGGTTCTGTGTGCTTCCTGGACTTCTAAGTCTAATTCTTTCACCAGATGGGGGAAGTTTTCTGTCACTATTTCTTCCAGTATGTTTTCATTATCTTGCTCTCTCTCTTCTTTTGGGAGCCCCATAATTCTGATGTTGGTTCGCTTGAAGTTGTCCCAGAGGTTTCTTACATTATCTTCAAATTTCTGGATTCTCTTTTCTTCTTGCTTCTGCAGAGGAGTGTCTTCTGGCTCTTTATGTTCCAATTTTTTTACTTGATTCTTGCGATCTTCTTTCTGTTCTTAGGACTCTGTATAATATTTTTTTTTTATTTCAGACAATATATTCTTTATTTCTAGATGATCCCTTTTTATATCCTTACAGGACTCATTTATTTTATCTGCCTTTTTCTAGGAAATTCTTGAAAAACCTTATAAGTGTGGTGTTGAACTGTATATCCAGTCACTTTTTGTCCTCCATTTCTTTTGTTTGTGATCTGTTTCCTTGTCTCAGCATTTTCACTGCTTCCCTGAGTTGGTAGAGTGGCTTTGTGTGCTAAGGTGTCCTATATGGTTTAGTCCCCCAGTTGCCTGAGGTAGACACACTTGGTGCCCCCTTTTGTGGACTCTGTGTACAGCCTTGTAGTAGTTAAGTCTTGGATGTTGTTGGTATCACTAGGAGGAACTGACCTCCAGGGCATTTGGCTGTGAGGATCAGCTGTGTCTATGACAGGAGACAGCCTTATTTGACTAGACTTGGAAAATTTCAAAAGCCTCTGTGCTCAGCTTGGATGGAGTAGAGTTTCAGGGTAGAGCCTACAGCCTTGGCTTCCCCTCAGCCCTGCCCTATGAGGGTCCTGAGTGTTCCTCAGTGTCCTCAGTGTATCTCAGTGTACTCGCTGCAAGCACCTCTGAAAGAAAGATGCCCTCGAGTTTCGCCCACTACCAAATAGTCTAGGCTCTCCCCCAATGAGCCCGGAACAGGGGTTCTGTGCTGTTGGAAGTGGGGTTGAAAGTGGGGTTCAGAGCAGTCTGGAGCTTTTGTCTCCTTCCCGCTATGTCAATCCAGCAGCACAGTCAACAGTCCATTCTCTGCGTGCAATGTGCGCACCTCCGGGACTGCCTTTCACCTCGGGGGCTTCCTTTCGCAGCTCCCCTGAGTTTCCACCTTACAGCCCAGACTCACTCCATATGAGTCTAGGTCCCCAAAGTCTGGCCTAGAACTGGGGTTCAGTGCAGTAAGAACTGGGACTCAGCACAGTCTGGAGCTTTTATCTCCTTCCCTTTAGGGTAATCTAGCAGCAGAATCAACAGTCCATCCTCTGCATGCAATGTGCGTGCCTCCGAGACTGCCTCCCCTGAGTTTCTGCCTTACAGCTCAGACTCCTTCCATATGGGCCTGAGTCCCCAGGGTCTCACTCAGACAGGGGTACAGTGCTGTCGGAACTGGGGTTCAGCACAGTCTGGGGCTTTTATCTCCTTCCCACTAGGGAATGCCAGCCAGGCACTCAGCCTCCCCCTCCTCTCCAGCTCCTTCCTCTCCTGGTGCACACCGTGTCTCTGTACCTTAGGCTTTTACAGCTCCTCTGAATTTCCTTCTGGTTTTATATTTCCTTTTAGTTGTAGAATTTCTAGTCAGTCACCTTTCCTGTAGTTCTGGATAATGTCCATTTTGTATTTTAGTTGTATTTTTTTGAAATTGTTGTGTGAGGCTGCAGTTAGGTGTTTACCTATGCCACCATCTTGTTTTTTCCCCCCTGCACCTTCTTTAAATTGTAATTTATAACACAGCATTCTTGAAAGTAATACTATTAAAGAATTCAATGGGAAAATTTTCCTTTTTGACATCATCTGTTGAATAGATAGAATCATCACTTAAATATGTGTGAAAGTCTTCATTGAGTATATCTAAAATTTCTTCATTTAATTTATGAACATGCTCTTTTCTAGCACATTTAGCTATATTTTAATATTAATTTAATATTATCTATAGATACAGTATTTCCAAAAGTAAATTCAATTATAGGTCCATATTTCACAAAGGATTTTTAATAATATCCATCCTAAATGAAAACTGCTATCAAGTTTGCCATCTCCAAGTTTTACATTCAATATAAGCAGAATCCTCTGATCTCATATTTGTTTTAAGAGACAACATTCTAAAATATCCCCAAACACTAACATACTTTAAACTGGTTTGTATTATGGCCGATTGCATAGCATATGAGACATTGTCAAAAATCCCCTCTGAGAAATAAAACTTTCCTACCAAATGCAATGTTCAAATTCATAATTTCTCTTAGAAATCTACTGATTGTGTTTATAGCATGGCTAGATGCTATGGTGCCTTCATCAATAATAAAAAGTTGGGCTTAAGAAGTTTAGCAACTCCACTTTTTATATCAAGGCTAGAAATTAAAGTTTCATTTAATGGAATTGGTAATTTATGTTGGGAATTAAAGGTTCTTCCACCAAGAAGTAAATTTTCAGCAATTCCTATAGACTCTGTGGGTAAAACAGTGCCACCACAACCTCTACTATAATGTATTAAAACTTTATACAGATATGTTTTCCCACTACTTCCTGGACTATCCAAGAAAAAGTATTTGGGGTGTACAGTTTGACCTTTGATGGTATAAGTTACAGTCTGAAAAGCCTGTCAACTGTTCATCTTCAGACTGTCAAACCTCAGAGGGAAGATAGCAGAGGATGGTGGTAATGAGGAGAGATCAATCAAAGGACTTGTATGCATGCATATAATCATAACCAATGGACACAGACACCAGGGGGATGAAGGCATGAGTGGTGGGAAAGGGGGAGGGGCAGTGTAGGGATAGGGGCACATATGTGATACCTTAATCAATAAAGAAAAAAATATTACTTTAATTTAAAAAAAAACTTCTACCTGTATTGCTCATTTGATTCATCAGATGTATTTATATTTATTAAGAAAGGAGAGTCCAGAAGTTTGAAAACTGAACATTTAATTCCATGCTATGTGAATACTTCTTGAATTTCATTAAAGTCAAGCATTTCACAGTTCACATGGACATCTTCTATTTGGTGTAGTTTCAACAGAAAACTTCAATAAAATAAGATTTATTTTCATCCCAGAAATTTTCTACATCAGAAAGACACCCAAACACACCCAAACACACACACACACACACACACACACACACACACACACACGAAAAAAGTTGCTGTAGTTGCTTGGGCATATTAAGGATGATTGCATCCTCAATTTTATCTTTCCAGATAATGTTGGTTAATAATACTTGATGTTTAGGACTTTCATGAAAATTATCATATATTATACCTCCTATAGTAGCAGATCAGCAAAACTTATTTGCATCTTTTACATGCAGAAGCAAAAATCTAAAGTAATATGATTCTAATTCTCTAAAGCTCATAGTGAACAGTCTACCTCAGTGTTTCCCAAAGTGTGGTATATGTACCCCCAAGGATACGGGAAGAGTTTAGTGGGGATATGCACAGCACCGTGCTTAGTTGCACCTAATTCTAATTTCTCACGAGTCAAGTCAAGACAGTCTTGTGAGGCATGAGATGGTCCGGTGTGTAAATAAATGTTATTTATAATATTAACTTTTATTTATATTTTATTATGAATAATTTTATTTTTCATTTATTATTTTATGTATGTACCAAAAAACAAAAAATAATAAATAGATGTTGATTGTTATTAAAATACAACTATTTTTTTGATGAGGGGTTCTCAGAGTTACAAAAATTATAGAAGGGGTACACATATGTCAAAAGTTTGGGAAACACTGGTCAACCCAATACTTTATTCCTGCCCTTTTGGTATTTTCTCCAGGAAGAATTATTAAACACACCAAAAGGCCCAGTGCATGAAAATTCATGCACCAGATGGGAGTCCTCCAGCCTGGCCTGCCCCCTTCTCCAGGCGGGGAACCCTCAGGGTCAGGAGATAACCAGGCAATCAGGGGAAGGTGACACCCCATCACACCTCTGATGCTGCCACTGCTGGCCTCAGTCGGCCCTGGTTACCTGAGCCTTGGGTGGCCATGGGCAGCTGGGCAGCTACAATCAGAGGCTAGCCTGTGCCTCGGGCCAGCCCTAGGTGTCTAGGCAGTGGACATCCCATACTTGCCTGTGTCTCAGGTGTCAGCTCGGCAGCCAACAACTGAGGCTTGCCTGCACCTCGGGTTGGCCCTGGGTGGATGAGGGTCTGAGGGGACTAGGGGACCCAGAGGCAGGCATGAAGAGTGGCCAGACTCGCCTGGGTGCAGCAGGCCATGCCATGCGGCTGCTGCCTGGGCAGGGCAGAAGTGGACTGGGTGTTGCCATCTGGTGGCTGTGGGGGCTGCCATCTTTGAGAGAATGGGCAGTCAATTAGCATATTCTCTCCTTATTGACTGTGGGCACTGACATCTTTGTGAGGGCATGATGTTCAATTAGCATATTCCCTCTTTATTAGTTAGGATAATGTTGGGGAATCTCCCAATGATAATAATTATGGGCATTGGAATCATTTCTAATCAATAAGAACCAAGCCATCAAAGTGGAGTTATGCCTTTTAGTCCTATCTATAACTTCAGCAAAATCATTGGTATGAAAATACAAATTCTGGTCATTTGGCAAATAAATAGCTAATCTTGTGATTGCAAGAGATTGGTCATGCATTCGCATTCCAAAAAGGCTCCAATCAGCCTCAGGTGCACTCACATACCTGGAGTCCAATGAAGTCCTGTACTTCACCATGATTGATAGTGTTTTCCTCAGAAATTTGGATATTTGAGCAACCATGCCCTTTATAGACACGTTTAAAGAAATATTTGACACTTTTAGTCAATGTGCAGACTTCGTTTATATGACAGTTGTATTTAAAGCACAAATACAGGTTATAAAGGACAATCCTAAAGTGTTATGGACAATTTATTACCAACAGGCATGGTGCTACCAGATGTCCTTTTGTATTTGGGATTTCCATCAATATTTCCAATGGTCGCACTTTGAATTTTTTTTGGATATCCCTCTGAACATTTTCCATACATAGACTATTTGAATTTTGTATTCCACATGGTCCATGTACCATACTTGATTTTACAATTTGAGAAAGTTGAGGACACTGGTACTCATTTGGAATTTCTGCCTTAATTATACGGTCAATGTCATCTTATGTTTATAATTTGGATTCACTATCTAATATCAGTAATATGTGAGTGTGATGCAGTGCGCGTTTCTGAAATTCACTGACATGAATTTTAGCTGTAACCTTGCCAAATAAATGAAATTTACATATATCATGTAAAAGAGCATTAAGCTTAATATTGAAAACCCTGACTACCAAGACAGGTCTGTTTTCAACTTTTTGACAGTGTTGTAAATTATTTGTAGTATCTGCCCATTTTGGGTTGCACATCATGGTTATGAATAAATTGGGCTTGCCATACTTTGTTACAATTGCCATATCATCCTGATATCGCTGCTGGGTATTTCTGGGATGACCCTCAAAAGATGATGGAAGTATTATCATTTTACCAATCGGCACATTGTCATTTTCAAATCTCGGTATGAGATAATGCATCAAACCACTATATTTTCAACTCTCAACTTAGATTGGTTTGCTTTAATGAAATTTATCCAATTAACTTCTATTTTTGAACCTGAATCTACAATATACTGAGTTAATTTTCCTGCATTTAATATAGGATTGAATGTGTCCCGCACAGAGAGATGAAATCCATAATACTGCATTTGTGTGACTCGTGTCCTTACATTTGTCTGCTATTATTGTTGATTACACTTTTGTCTCTGAGTCTTAATGCAATATCTGTTCTCCAGCATTAGATACATCATTATATCTAATGTAGGTAACAGGATACTGATTTGTTTCATATTAGTGATGTTCAGATTATTGGGATCTGGTTTACAATGAATGAGCAGCTCCATTTCAAATGGAGGTTCTCTATGTCAGTTTCTGAATATGACAGCAACTTCAGTTACACTTGGATAATTATATCTACCCGGATCACTATTATGATCATATTTAATTGACATTGTTGCTTCTGGAGGAGCAGTGCCTTTTGCTGTTGCTTCACATTTGGGCTTCCTTTTCTACCTCATGTAGCAACCTGTATGATTTTGTTCATTTATTTCATGCATGAGGTTGTTGATGTTGATTATGAGTCTTTCTGTGCAACCTTGGTTTTCTGAAATTACCAATCTTTTACTAGTCACTTAGGCCATATCTAAAATGTAGAGTTGAGCAAACTTCTGAGAAACACCATCTGAAGGATAGAAAGTTCCAGTACGGTGATAAACTTGGCCATGTATTCTAAAATAGTATGGCCCATGTCGATGGGGGCGATATAGGCACCCATCGAAGCAAAAGCAAGAGAAATATTTATATAATGAATGTTTGCAATGAAAGTTTTACTGTCAGAATATTTGTTTATCATTAATTTTTTTTAAATATTTTGGGTATTCTTGAAAATTTATATCATTTGGACAAACTTTACCTTTGCTGCAACATCAAGTAAATTTCCCATAAGGTGGTTTTTCATCAGAGAAATGTAGTAATAGGCAAAATAGACATGTAATAGTCATTCCACCACTACTATGTTCGATAATTGCATCCCCATTTATTTCATTTTTGCTGTGAAGGCAGTCCCTACCAGTATTTGGTAGAACTTGTCAATGACAGCTTTTCAGACATATCTGTAAACAATGATGCTTTCTTTCAGGTGCAGACTTACATTGTGCCACTAGCTGGTGTTCAAACATATTGTGACAATGATTCTGGCTTCTTTCAGCATCAGAGGTACAATTGGGGCCAGCTGATCAGGGAGGGACCCTGGGAGATTGGCCTGCCTGGAAGGGACCAAAAGAAGGCTATAGGGAATGACTGGCCTCATCTCCCCTATTCCTGATTAAGGCATCAGGGCAATCTTGCCCAGTCACAATCAGGGCATTAGGGGCAGCAGTCCCAGCTCACACCCCCAGCCTCGCAGCTCTGCAGCCTTGGCTGGCAGCTTGCCTTGGCCTGGCACTACCCTGTCACCTGCTCCTCAATCCTGCCCACCACCACTGCTGCTGGTCATCACCTGCAGGGACCGATCACCCAACCACTGCCCAGCTCCCAGGCACTGAGCGAGCTGGGTGGTGGCCCTGCCCCCTGCCACCTAGTTGCCACCTGCAAAGTGATAAGATCAGCAGGATGATTGGGCTTCCACCTGGCTCTCTCAGCCCATGGGAGCCTGGAAGCAGCAACAGGGCAATTGGCAGGGTAATTGGGCCCCCTCCCAGTGACCAGCGGCTTGCATAGCTGATGCTCACCATCCATTACTAGCACTGTCCATTGCTCCACCATCCCTCCACAGTCCTTCTCATGGTCAGGCACATTAGGGCTGGCATCACCTTTATTGCCGCCTACTACCAGCACCAAATCGCTGATGCCCACCATGTTCCTCACTCTCCCTAATGGTGAGTGCATGTCATAGCGAGTGGTTGAACTCACAGATGAACTCCTGGTCAAGCTCCCAGTGGTCGGGACAATTTACACATTAGGCTTTTATTATATAGGATTGTGTCATTTAAAAAGCAGGCCATTGTCCTAACCAGTTTTGCTCAGTGGATAGAGTGTTGGCCTTCCCACTGAAGGGTCCCAGGTTTGATTTCAGTCAGGGCCATGTACTTTGGTTGTAGGCACATCCCCAGTGGAGGGTGTGCAGAAGGCAGTTGATTGATGTTTCTCTCTCATCAATGTTTCTAACTCTCTCTCCCTCTCCCTTCTTCTCTGTAAAAAGAAATCAATAAAATACATTGAAAACAAAACAAAACCAAAAGTGGTCTATGGGCTTTTTAGTTGTCTCCACCTCCCTTTGTCTCTTTGTGTCAGAAACGCCTCCCTGAGGTATGTGCTTTCTGACAGTATACAGTCTTTTTATATATATATATATATATATATATATATATATATATATATATATATATGATTTTTCACATAGAGGAAGAGAGAGGGATAGAGATTCAGAAACATTGATGAGAGAGAATCATCAATCAGCTGCCTCTTGCACACCCCCTAATGGGGATGTGCCCGCAACCAAGGTACATGCCCTTGACCAGAATCAAACTTGGGACCTTTCAGTCTACAGGCTGAACCAAACCAGTTTTGGCTGACAGTATACAGTCTTTATCTACTTCCTTATTGTATCCTCCCATTGTTAGTTCTTTTTAATACCCTGTTTTCCAGGTGAATAATCATTCTCATACCCATATACTACCATACAGTAATTTTCCTTTCTCAGTTAAATGCCTTGCCTTGAAAATGGACCACCTCTGGCTTTATTTCTAACACTAAAAAAAGCAATATGTAAATTCAACACATATGTAGATTCCTATCAAAGTACCAATGTTTAGCTTGCAAAACTGGAACAAATGTTCCAAAAATTTATATGTAACCATAAAAAACCTCAATAAGCTCAACTATCTTGAGAAAGAAGAACAAAGTTGGAGGTACATCCTACTGGATATCAAACTATACTGCAAGGCCATAATAATCAAAACAGCATGATACTGACATAAAAACAGACAAATAGTTCAGTGGGACAGAATAGAGATCTTAGAAATAACCCCAAATCTTTATGTTCAGTTAATATTTGACAGAAGAAGTAAGAAATTACAATGGAATAAAAGCAGACTATTCAATAGATGGTGGTGGAAAAATTGGATCAACACATTCAAAAAAATAAAAGCAGACCAACTTCTAACACCATACACAAAAAAAACTAGTAAACTCAGAATGGAGGAAGAGTATAAAATAGTGAGGGAGCAATAGAGGAATGTGTGGATGTGTGTGTGTGTGTGTATTTCATAGGGACAGTCAGATACTGAAAGGTCTTCCAAGGGACTCCCAAAACCAGGCAGTCTTAGATGTTGAAACACAGCGGCCACCACAAGAACTCTGGGGAGGACACTACCAGCTCAGAGACCATACCATCTTGAAGAACAGAACTGTTTGAGTCTGGGATCCTAGCCTCGCCACCACCCAATCTGGTTTCAGTTGCAAAATGGGACTCTCCAGCCACTAGAGCCAAATACATGCAACCACAGCTGCAGACCCACAGATACCAATACTCCAGGCATCCCAGCTATCGATTTCTCTGAGTCACATACCCAATTCCCCTCTGCTTCTACCCACTGCAGCTGCAAAGGAATTGCTAGACACTCCCCGTATAAGCAGGCCTCCTGCCTAATAGGGAGGCTGCTCTGAATTTAACCTAGATGTGTAAACACAGGGAGTTTTCTCCCTCAATGCACATTCCCATGACTAGATACCATGCACACACAGGGAGGCTGTGCTGAATTTGAGCTTGGGTGCACAGACACAGGGAGTTTGTTTCCCACAGTGCATACTCACAGACCAGACCCCAGGTCCTCTCAGGGAAGCTGTAACAACTGACTTGGATTCTGGGTGAGGGCACATGAAAATCTGTCTCTTGAAGTATAAGAGTGGACCTCACACCAACATAGGTCAGCTGCGCAACCTGGTCCTCCAAGCAGACTGGGGACCCTCATTATACATGTGAGAGGCAGAACTGAGTACCAGTGACTTGACTCTGTTTCTTATTGCCCACACATGGGACTCCTGATTTTAAGTACATTCACACTAAAAGACAATAACTTTAATAATCTATGTATGTGCACACAGAGACCTGTTTCTCAGTGTGAGGCTGCACCAAGCAACAGAGACTTCAATACTTAATTCTAAGTGCAGGCACAGGGGGACACTGACTCCTGGCGCATGAAAGGCGACTCTGGTTTTGGGCACACAACAGCAGGGTTTATTCTTCAGCATGGTGCAGTCGGGGTCCCAGTGATTCTGATCTTGGGCAAACGGGGCTCTGAGAGACCCACAGAAGCCACACATGTTGGTGTCAGAGCTCCTCAGTGACACTTAGGTGATGTGAATCTACCAAACCACATGGCCCAGGCTCCCATAAGTCAGTGACTGGACCCTCTGGAGATAGTTAGAATGGGGACATAATGAAACAATCCCTAAAGGAAAGAAAGAGAGGAATTTCTAAGAAAGGAGATAAGTGAAATGGAGGTATGCAACATGACAGAAAAAAATTCAGAGTAATGATTGTACAGTTTATGAACTGGATGGAAGAGAAAATCAATAACCTATGCAAAAATCAGAAGAAATCAAACGTGGTATAGCTGTAATCAAAAACACAATGGAAAGAATCAACAGTAGACTACAAGAAGCAGAAAACTGAATTAGTGAGTTAAAACATAAGGTAGAGAAACAAGCCCAATCTGAATAGGAATTGGATAAAAATTAAAAAGCAGGAGGAGAGCCTAAGGGAGCTTTGGGACAATTTCAAAATGAAATAATATACATATATTAGGGGTGCCAGAAGGATGAGAAGAGCAGCAAGGATTAGAAAATCTGTTTGAAGAAATAATGACAGAAAACTTTACTGATATTGGAAGGAAAAAATTTACACAAGTACAGAGAATCCCAAGCAATATGAATCCTCAAGGACACTCACCTCAACACGTCATAATTACAATGCCAAATGTTAAGGACAAAGAGGAAATCTTAAAGGCTACAAGAGAGAGACAAAGAGATACTTACAAAGGATCCTCCATTAGATGCATATATATGTTCTTTATAGTGCCTTGGGGATAAAGTTTAAATGTAGCTAATTATACAGTTTCACAATACATAACAACAAAGTTTTAAAGATGACATTGCTTGAGTCAATTCATTAAGTAATGTGATCTGTAAGTCATCATTGAAGTCCCATAATTTAGAGTAAGACACTAAGTAATTAATACGTCATTGAATTAAAATAAAATTAAACTATTCAGGCGCCATCTATCACACCCAAGAAGATCCAAAGGTAACACATAGACTAACAGCTAATGTCAAGTTGAGATGTTCATTTATGCATTGTGTGCCTTGTGTCTCTCAGGAAAAGGAATAAGACTAATGCCAACTTGAGGATCTTTACTGCCCCAGGCAATATGAAAAATGTCTCCTCCTTCTGGCAACTAATTACTCACATAATAAACTAATTACTCACAAAACACTATTCTTCTCTAATATTTTGCTGCCCCAGGCTACAAGTTGTTCTACCGATATGGCACAACCAATCATAACTATTGTGCAACTACAGTTTCAGTGCCTTAATGTAATGATAATAAAGACACAATATATTCTGACTCATAGCTTTAAAAAATTGCCAGGAAAATATTCTCCTTATTTGAATTCTGACTTTATAGTTATTAACAAAGCCTTTATAAGCTAAATGAAGTGTAGCATTCAAAGTAGTAGTTTGTAGTGAAATGTAATATGCTTTCAGACTTTTCTGAGTGTTTGGGGGTTAATAAAGAGATAATATACTAACTATTCTTTGTTAACTAAAATCATGATTTACTCATTCTAGACATAAGGCAATATTTATTTGCTCAAATTGGAGTATTTATGCATGTTTCCTGTGTCAAAAATAATAGTATTTTTTAATCATAAGAAAAAGTTGTAATACATGAAAATTATTTGTGAAAAAAACTATTTGAAAATGGTTAGGTGTATTGACATAAAATGTTTTATATTTCTATTTTGCTATAATAATATTTTACTAATGTGCTATATGTATCTTTTTCTATGTTTTTTTCCTGGTTCTCTCATTCAATTATACATGATTTTAAGTTGTTTTATATCACTTTATTACCTATATTCTATAAAATATGCAGTAGGAAGTAATGATGATGCTATTATTGATAATTGTGTATATATTATTAATAGGTACTTAAGTTTAGATATGGAATAAAGTACTGCAATATTAGCCAAGCTTCTTTTACTTTAAAAAAAAGTGTATGTTTCATTGAGGGGAAAATACAATAAAAATAAGGTAGCACTTTAATAAAGAGTAGTTCAGATATAATCTATATCCAGAGACTTACAAAGTAGTAAAAATATAAAAAAATAAACTTTTTAAATTTATTTTATTCATTTCAATAGGTCACATTTATTGTTTTAAATATAATGAACTGGGACCTAACTAGTTTTACATATTTTATGAAAGTAAAATGATTGCCTTGGAAGAGACGAGGATGGAGTGCTGGGCTATGGCAGGGTCTGTTCCCTCAGAAGAGAAGAGGCCCAGAACCCAGACTGAACTCCAGAGCCCAGAGCAGAGACCAGAGACCTGCAGCTCCAGGCCAGCCAGCTGTGAACGGGGGCAGGGCCGCTGCGGAGCCTGGAGCAGGTAGACTGGAGACTGTTGGAGAGAAAGCTGCAGTTTCTTCATTCTTTTCTTTTTTCCCCCTAAATACAGAGTGAAATTTTCATTTGCAACTACTCACCCAAGGCTTTGGTGCAGGGAGAAGTGGACTCGATGTGCCTATGGAGAGGCTGAGGTGGGAAACATTATGGGGAAACTTGGTAAAACAGCAACCAGGAGCATTTAAATCTAGGCCCAGAAACTGAAACTATTTTTCCCAAGAAGAGCTAGCCATTCCCAATAGCCAGAGGGCAGATAAAAACAAACAAATAACCCACCCTAAGTGATGCAGCTTGCCTCACCATGCACCTTGATCTTTGCAGAAGAAAATGAAAGGGTTAGCTAGCTAGCTTACTAGTAATTAGGCAGGTTTAGGAAGTTTTAGGAATGAAAATGGTACTTAGGATGGAATACATAATGGAGACTTGAAGACACCAGGGTGTTTATCTTGTACAGAGTATAGAGAAATGCCACAGGCAAAAATAAATATATCTGGCCTGTGCAATTAAGACAACCATAAAGCAAGGACAGACAGGGTTATCTCTGGCCTGAGCAATTAAGGTGACCATAAGTTAGGCCAAAAGCAGCCCTGACCGAAGTAGCTGGGAAGTCTGTAAGATAAAGCTTTCTCTGACAGCACAACTGGGAGAGCTATAACATAAATCAAAAGTGACTCCAACCAACAAGATAAGGGGCAGAGAAAATGGGGATCTCTATGTGGGTTTGAGCTTTGAAGCTGCTATAGTGACCAATCAGAGGGAATATCAGGACACAAAGAACTGCAGCCTTTATAAACCTTGGGAAAGACAGACTTAATGGGTCTCTCCCCCTGCCCAAGTAGGGGTCTGTGCTTATATCCTAATAAAGTTTCCAGTTTTTCATATACTGCATTTTGTCAGTGGCTTCATTCTTTAAATCCATCTGGACAAGAACCTCAGGAAAGCAAACACTGTGCTCAAAAAAACAACCCAAAATTGAAACAAAAGCAGAGGCCAAGCTTGTAGTTTTGAACAGTCTCAAGGATCCCTCAGTTGATAGTATTGGGGAACGGCTGTCCACCACAATATCCTGGGACCCAGACTGATATTTTCCCCACATGGGAGAACTGATAAAAACTCCAGGTTTTCAGCCTACCCCAAAGGATTCCACACAAAGATCTTTGTCCAGCACGACGAGAGTAATGTTTTGGTTCACTCGCAGAGGAGTAGCTCTGGGAAAGGGAAGTACACCCAACATATTCCCTGAAAGCTAAATAGCACCTTTCTAGTCTCAATCCCTTTCAAAAACAGACTGTTGAGTGAATAAGATTGACAGCTGACTAACAGGCAAAGGTGGGCAAACACAGGCAGAGCCCAGGGAACCAGGGGAGGTTTTCTGACCCGCCCTGGGTCCATACTTCTAACAAATCTAATTTAAAGGGCAAATTGACTCCTGCTTGCAGCCAAGGCCTGTGGAGACAGACACAATCCATGGATCATAGCTTGCAGCTTCAAGCAGGTTGCTGAAAGCCAAATGAAAGTCAAATAACCCTTTCATTTTCTATCTGAGAGTGACTAGCACCTACTAGTAAGTACATAACAGGAAGCAGACAGGACAGAAGAGTGGGATCCAAAGCAAGATCCCATGGGGCATTTAACTCAGCTAAAAGGAACACCTCTTCACTTTTTTATTTTTTACCCTTTTCTCCTTTTTTTCTTATCATTTTTTATCCCTTTGTTTTCTCTTCTGTTATTTTTATTTAGTTTTTCCCTTTCCTTGGTTTTCCCCTTTTATATTATCTTCTTTATCTATTTTATTGATTTGTTATTATTCTAGTCTCTGTTGTTTCATTCATATATCTAATTTTTCTCTTCCATTTTCCAACTCTTTTTTTATTTTTTCACTACTCAATTTTTTATCTCTTTTATTTTTCTGCTATTTTCTCATCATTTTTCTGTGTTTTTTTTTAAATTTTATGTCTATCTACTTTCTTTTTATTTTCTGTTTCAATTTGTCTTATCTTTTAATATTTTCTTTTCTTACATCTTTATTATAAATCATTTTCCTTCCCATTTTCCTCTGGTTCTTTCTTTTAATTTTCTTTATTTCAGCCCTGCATCATTGTTTTTATTGGTTTCGTTATTTTTGTTTGTTTTGTTTTCTCCTAGTATATATTTTATTTTGTTTCTATAATTTTTCTTAGTTTTTCTATTGCCTAACCTCCTCTTTTTTTTCTGTCACTTGCTTTTGTTGGTACTGTGGGGTCTTGTGTACATTTTTACTTTGTTTCTTCTGTTTTGTTTTTTATTTTGTTGTATTTTATTCTGTTCAGACAGAACCTCCACAACAGCTTGCATGATGATGTCAGGGTGAGGCATATAGTCTTTTTGGGAGATCCAATTTTAGTCAGATCAGGAGACCTCAGTGAAAGCCTCTGCACACATTTGCTGTTTGTCAAGCATCTGAAGCTCAAGATCATCTATATAACAACACAGCATATGATGGGGTGAAAAGTTCTTTGACCTTCAGAATTAACCCAACAAAAGATTGTTTCCTTTCTTAGATGATTTGCCACAGTAACATTTTTCCCTGGTGATGGTATTCTGACCAGACCTTCCTGGGAGTGGTCATAACATACCCTGTGCTTGTAGAAAGGTGTGGACCATATCACTAAATAAACCAGGGGCAGTTTTCCCATCTTGTGGAAAAGGAAATAAGCTATCCTAATTTATCTTCCTTTCCACAAGATTCGTGCAGGTTTGTGTCTCCAATGCATTCCCAGCAGCCCCAGTGCCTCAGCCGCAGGCCTTGGGGCTGCTGGGTGCTGGGCCTATGGGTTTGTATCTCAGATCCAGCCCCAAGCAGCCCCAGCACCACAATGGCGGGACTTGGGGCTGCTGGGTGCCGGCCTCCCTATATGTTTGTGTCTCTAATCTGGCCTCCAGCAATTCCAGCACCATGATGCCAGACGTTGGGGCAGCTGGGTTCTGGGACCCTCAGTGAGTTTGTGTTTCTGATCTGGCCCCCAGCAGCTCCAGATTTGCCTGGGTGATATGGGTGTCACAGTCTTTATTGGCTTAATTTGCATACTCACTCCTGATTGGCTGGTAGCATAGCAGAGTGACAGTTAATTTGCATGTTTCTCTTTTATTAGTGTAGAACTAGCTACATTCTGTTTTGGAAGCTTAACAGTAGAATCTGCTTCTTATCATTTTTCAAGTACTAGAGTCCACCATGTTCTTTGGCTTGTACACTTTTATTCCATCATCAAAGCCAGAAATGGCTGGTTAAGTCCTCTAACATTTCATTTTTTTGATGCTTTTCTGTTGCCATACCTATTTCACTTTGAAGAACTCATGTGATTAATTGGGCCCACTTGGTTCATTCATATCTTCCCATATCAAGGTCTATAGCCATACCCATATCTGCGGTGTTCCTGTTGCCATGTAAAGTAATATATTCAAAGGCCCTGGGGTTGGGGTGTGGACATTGGGGTGTGGCCATTTGTGCCTGCCTCAAGAAAGTTTGTTTAGAGAAAGAGTCAAAATGGCTAAGTTAAATTTTTATTATGAGCCAGGATTTTATATTTAACTTCCTTTGCTTTCATTTCTCAGCAAACATAGACAGGCAGCTGTGAGGTTTTTCATAACACAAATGTTTTTATTCTTTCAGAGAAAATTTGTTCTGAAATATGTGCTTTGTTTTTAGAATTCCTTATTTAATTCCTGCTCTGATTCTCAGACACAAAAGAGGTCTTATGAAAGCCCATTGGCTGTCCTTGTATCTCCCACCGTCTCTAACACAGAATGCAGGTGTTGCATTTCAGGATATGACTTTTAGCCAAAAAAAAAGATGAACTTCGTGGGTTATTTCTGAGATACACAGTACCAGCTACATCTCCCTACTACCTTCAAAACATAATTGCTCCGTCTCCACACCTTTCAGAAATCTCTTTGCCTATTTCTTTAAGATTTGACTGACTCTTTTTTTCATTGACAATAAAGTATTTCATTTTTGTATCTCAAACTGTTTGTTGCTTTGATATGATTTGCAAATCCATTTTGCTCATGTATACCATCACCTCCACACTGGAACTTTATGTTTGCCATTTGCTATTACAACAGAACTGCCAAACTTCTATTACAGGATGTAGGTTTAAACAGAAAAATATATTAAGGATTCTAAAGTGGTTTTTTAATTGGATGTTTTATTTTATTCTTTTTAATTGCACTCATTGGGCTGATACTGTACTGATACTGTACATAATTTATGATATATCATCTGTATACCACCACAGGAACTTATTCTTAGAAATTAAAAACTTCATTATATCAAGGAATATATATGCATTCATTTGAAAACATCTCTAAGAAATTTTAAAAAGTAAAAATAAAAATAGTAAGAACTGAAAGAGCCATATTTATAGAACACTCATATTTAACTAGGTACAAACACACACATATGGATATGTGTACATATTGCAGGAAGGATCTAAAAAAATCTGTTATCAGCCATATTTTTAGGGAAAACTGTAAGGGAATGAAGATGAACAGTTTTAGTACTTTTTTTCCTTCCTTTCAGAAAGGTGTGAAGATAGAAATGATCTTTTGGCCTCATGTATATATCAGTTGGGGAGTTTTTTTTGTTGTTTTTTTGTGGGTTTTTTTTGTTTTTTTTAAGCAAAATAAAAAGAAACCGAGTGTCATTATTTCTGGAAACATTTTAAACATGGATCAGAAATTGTGTTGCTTTTTTGTGTCTTTAGCTCAGAGTGCAGAGTTCTCAGCATGTATAATACAGTTTTGTTAAAACTCTCTGGTTACAGGTTGCATTGTAAATCAATTTTCATTGCAAATTGAAGTAATTCCTTTAGCAACTGACTTTCAAATTTCCTCCCTCAATTTGAATCAATGTAGGTAGAAAACCCATAAACAGAGGGTTTTTTCCACAGTGTCCATGCAAGTATATAGGTGTGACAGCCACGAATGGGTGACATTTGACACAGTGAAAAAAGAGAGGGGATGGTGGAGAATGCTTCATAAATCCTCACTTTATAAATCTATTTGCTAAAGTTCTAAGCGTCTGATTTCATGGCTGTGCTGATTTGAACAGTATCTTAAAAATCTGTACTTGAAAACAGTACTTTCTATTAAAATCATGGAGCATAAATGTCACATTTAGCTTTTACAACTTTTGCTATCTTGGCTCAGAAGAATCATACTTTATTTATAGCAGTTGTTCTCTTCTGTAGTGTACATATTCTCAAAAAACAATAGATAAAAAGTAGAGAAAAGAAAACTACAGAGTGCTCTCCCTTGGCATCATTTAAAGACTATAACTACCCACACTTAAAAATAAATGTAATATATCAATATGGGAAAGCTTGCTGCTCTGTCCCTCCTGTAACTCTTTAACTCCTTAGCCTGCTTGTAGCAGACTGTCCCACCCTCCTGCTGACCCATGATCTGATCAATATGTGGTCAGTAGATATGCTTCACTGTGTAATGACCATTTGCATATTACAAATTTATTAGATAGGATAATTTCCCATTGATTTCTTTAGAGAGTGGACGGGGGGGGGGGGAGAGAAAGAGAGAAAAAAACAACATGTATGTGACATGAGAGAGACACATCATGCATCAACTGATTGCCTGCCACAGGAGCCCTGCCTGGGCCTGGGATTGAACCTGCAACTGAGGTACTTGCCGGTGACCTGGAATCAAATACACAATCCTCAGGCCGAAGGGCCAATGCTGTAACCACTGAGAAAACCAGCCAGGGCAACATTATTACTTTTTGTTCAAATTATTCCAGGTCTGGCTCTTGGCAGCTCTTTAATTTGACTCTGTATTTTTATTTTTCTTTACTTTCCCTTTCTTTCCCCACTCCCTTGCTTCCTGGAATTGCAAGATACAAAAGGCTCATTTTGTATTTTTTAAGTGTCTTTTTAATGTACATGTATGTTTTTTATTGATTTCAGAGAGTAAGTGAGAAGAGAGAGATAGAAACATCAATGATCAGACTCATTGATTGGCTGCCTCCTGATGCCCCACTCTGGGGACTGAGCTAGCAATGTAGGCACGTGCCCTTGATCTGAATCAAACCCTTTAGTCTGCAGACTAACTATCCACTGAGCCAAACCAGCTATAGCTAATTTTGTATTTTTTAAGCTCAGCCACAGAATAAGCCATTTCTCCATGTCACCTTTGTTCCTTTTCCTCAAGTGAGGAACAAGGAGCGGAATGCTAGGTGTGTTCATTGTTCTTAAATGGTCATTACCTCTAAACCAGTGTTTCCCAAACTTTTGACATATGTGTACCCCTTCTATAATTTTCATAATGCTAAGTACCCCTCATCAAAAAAAAATGGATGTATTTCAATAACAATATATATATATATATATATATATATATATATATATATATATATATATATATATAATTTTTTGGTACATACACAAAATAATAATAAACAAAAACTAAAATTATTCATAAGAAAATATAAATAAAAATTATATTATAAATAACATTTATTTGCACACCGGACCATCTCATGCCTCACAAGACTGTCTTGACTTGACTCATGAGAACATAGAATTGGGCGCAGCTAAGCATGGTGCAGTGCATATACCCATGAAACTCCGGTGCAATGCGTACCCCCACCAAACTCTTTCCATACCCCTGGGGGTACGCGTACCACACTTTGGGAAACACTGCTCTAGACCCTTTCAGCATGCCTATCTATAACAATCTCTCTGTATATATGTATTGTGTATTTATGTATATATTTTATATGAATTCATGCTTTCTCACACACTGTTCTCACCACACAATATTTCATGACAACCTTGCTCCTTCTATCCACTTGCTTATTTGTAACTTATTTCTCTGGCAGTGAGAGACCTGATCATAATTGGTGGCAATATAGTTATGTATTCAACTCAAAAAAAACAGGTGAATTAATTTCAGAACTGAAAATGTATACCCCTTTAAGAAACAATTTTCCCACCTAGAGTACAGTGTATATATATTCCTCTGTCACGGAATGCATATAATCTGGGTACAAATTCAAATAATATGAAGGGGAAACTATATATACAAGAGAGTGTAGTAGTCAACCAAGGAAAGCTTCTTGCAAAGAGATAACAGAGATATAAGAAATGGCACAGAACCATGAAATAGATATATGAAGAGCCAGATTGTCAGTGAAGGAGGATGTAGCGTGATGAGTATAAAGCTGGAAAGAATAAAATGGACAGCTTCAGATACATCTATACTTCCCACTGAATATTGAGCATGCCTCCCTAACGCTTGGCATTGGGTGCTTTTGACTTTGGCCAGTTGAATGATAAAATTGACCTGTGTGTCTCAGTGGAGCATGAGCCTTAAGAAACCTTGCATGGCTGGGCTTCTCTATTTCTCTGTCAACTCCATATAAGCAGTGTTCCTGGTTGACTGCTATTCTCCTGGCCTGGCCACAGAATCAAGGCACACGGAGCAGACATGAGCCCACACTCTGTGAGGACCCGGACCCAGTCAGATCCACAGACTGAAGCCCAGCATTCCACCTACTCATTCTGCTTCAGCTGTTCCTCACACAAATCACAAATTTATGAGTAATATTTTAAAGCATGTGTGCATGTGTGTTTTCTTAAGCCAGCAACTGAGTTTGTTACAAAGGTTTGTTGCACAGCAACAGCTAACAGGCAGAAACAATGTCACCATCTTCCAATTGTTTGGAGACCTGACACTGAAGAATTAGGTCAGATAAGCTACTCATTACTCTAGCCAGTCTCATAGTTGAAAGAAGTCCTAGCACACAAATTAGATGGCTGAACATTTGAGCTGTAGGTGGGTTTTTTTGTTTGTGTCTTTTGTCTTGTTTGTGTGTGTGTGTGTGTGTGTGTGTGTGTGTGTGTTTGTTTGATTGATTTGTGTGTGTTTATAGTTGTTAGAATTTAAAATAATAGAGAGGATGATTTGACCTGAGATGGTGGATGAGAACACAAAAGTCTTTAAGGTAGGTGACTGTGAAACTTTTTTCACAGAATTCTTTCAGTGTTGATATGGAAAGAAAGAAAAAAAGAAGAAAAAGAACAAAGGAAAAAAGGAAGGAAGGAAGGAAGGAAGGAAGGAAGGAAGGAAGGAAGGAAGGAAGGAAGGAAGGAAGAAAGGAAGAAAGGAAGGAAGGAAGGGTGCTTCCTTCATACCCCATATCTTGTTTTTATTTACTAGAGGCCTGATGAACAAAATTTGTGCAAGAGTAGGCCTTCCTTCCCCTGGCTGCCGGCACCAGCCTCCCTCTGGCACCCGGGACCCGGGCTTTCCTTGCAGCCCTGGCTTTATCCAGAAGGTCGTCCAGGAGGATGTCCTGTCTAATGAGCATATTATACTTTTATTATTATAGATTAAGATTATAGATTCATTTGCACAACCAGCTTTCCCAAGTTCTCTGGTCAGAAATATGGTTTCCCACTCATTTTTTGCTGCTCTGTCCTGGGGTCACCTCTGGGTCAGCTAAGTGTTCTTTTAGTTTCTGTGACTAGGAGTTAACTTCAGAGGTATTGTTCTATAACCTTGTAAGCACTGTATCCTTCAGGCCCTGACAGCGTCCACTGATCTGAGATTTATAGTGCATTTGTACAATACATCATCATGAGTGTAGCTTTAATGTAGCAACAGAAAGAACTGTGTCCCTTAATTCCCAAATGGGAGGAAATATCCTTTGCCAAGAAATATAATACAGTAAAACTGTCAAATAATGAAATCATTTATGTAAATTGGGAAATGCATGCCATTATTCTTGTTGATCTATAACAATGTAAATATAGAAACCTTTCAAATATAAAACTTAGACATTAAACAAAACCCCAAATACACTGGCAAAATTCATTTGAAAGTAAAATGCATTACATGTTTGCTTGTACTTGCTCTGCCTATCTCTACTGACTGTCTTGTTTGTTCATGTAAGTATCTCTGTCTTAGTCCATTCTGGCTGTTACAACAAAACTAGGGGCCCAGAACACGAATTTGTGCTCCTTGAAAGGAACTGTGGGCTGCAGGGCTGTGGTGGGCACAGGGGTTGGTCTTGGCCCATCCTCCACAGCCCCACCGGGGCCCTCCCGCAGTGTTCCCTGCTCCCTCATCTGCCAGTGAAAAACGCAAACCCCCCTGCCTCCACCTATCAGTGAGGAAGCTGGAATTTCTCATTGGCATGTGGCCTGTGGCTGCCCTGAGCTGTTCAAAGAATAAACATCTTTTTAAGAAGGCTGTCTGTCTTATCTCAACTCCCAAGGTCCCCCGTTAGTGATGGGAACATAGCTCTTAAAACTGCTCAAGGAAATAGCCCCAATTAGTGCTCTGAGAGTTATAGCCCCTGAACAGTGGTCTGATAGATAAGAAAAACAGGATATAAGATTACCAGGTGGGACTGTTGACTAAGTGTAGACCCTCTCATAAAACAAGTAATTAACGAGCCCAGCTCCCCTTTTTGGAGTTCCTTTGTTCCCTTCTTCCCCCTCCATGTGTAACCCCTCCTATGCGTGACTTTTGCCTATATATGCTTGTATGATTTTCTGCTCGGGGCTCGACTCCTCTGCTCCTGCATGAGTTACGAGTTGAGCCCCAGCGCGCTGGAATAAAGCCTCTTGCTGTTTGCATCAAGTGATGCCTCCTGTGGTTGATTGGGTCGCCATCGATCCTTGGGACAGAGTGAGGGTCTCCTTCTGGGGGTCTTACACCAGCAGCCCTGCTCCAGCCACTGCTGCTCCCACTAATGGCACCGAGCGATCAAGGCCAGTGGTGGGGGCTGGCAGCGGGTGCAGCTCTGGTGCTGGGAACAGGTGTGAGTGCCTAGCAGG
Organism: Vespertilio murinus; assembly: GCA_963924515.1. Taxonomy (NCBI): domain Eukaryota; kingdom Metazoa; phylum Chordata; class Mammalia; order Chiroptera; family Vespertilionidae; genus Vespertilio; species Vespertilio murinus. The sequence goes on from OZ004706.1 coordinate 116,557,818, forward strand.
ACCTGTTCCCAGCCCCAATGGTGTACGGGAACAAAGAATTTTTAGTAACCACCAGAGGCTCACTCTGATGCCATCTGCTGGCACCCTGCCTTGGTCTGGTGCCCCCATTCACCTGCTCCATCATCCCACAGCAGCCGATGCCTGCCAGGATCCACGTGTGCCCCCTGGTGGTTAGGCACATCATAGAGATTGGTTGTTTGGTGGTTCCGTTGTTCCACTGTTTAGTCTATTTGCATATTAGGGTTTTATCTATAAATATATAGATACCACAGACTAGGTAGCTTATAAACAACAAAAACCACAGATTTAATCTCACAGTTCAGAAGACTGGGAGTCAGAGAACAGGGTGCCAGCGTGATAGAGGTGAAGGCTCTTCTCATATCTTCACATGACATAGGGGTGAGATAGTTCCACAAATCTCTTCTGCAAGGGCACTAATCCCTTTCATTACCTAAACTACTCCCAAAGGACACACCTCCTAATACCATCACATTACATATGAACTTGGGGGCGGGGAGGTAGAACTCTATCATTCTGCCAATAGTAATCTATCATTTGATATTAAAATCAATACTCTATTTTAGTCATTTACTACCTCTCATAAAATTAGTTATGTTTCCATAACCAATAAGCATTTAAATTTATTATAATAAGCCTTTGTATCACTATGTATTTTCACAGAATAGCCATGAGTTACCTAAGTGGGATGGTGTTTGAATACATTAGCTGAATATGTTATCATTATTAAAAATAAATCATTTTACATTTAGCCCCAATTTAGCAATGATACAACTCAAAGGCAGGATCCTGCCCCCTTTTACATATGTGAATATAAGGGACTGAATATCAAACATCAACTTTCTAAGTATATAACACATATGGCTGTCGAATGCTGTTATAAATTATTAAACACTCTACCTCTAATAGAACATGTATAAATCAAAGTGTAGTTATAGAAAAGACTATAAATAGCTCAATAAATTTTTATTTGCTAAAAAGTTCTGAGAAAATTCTGTGATTATAACAGAAACAAGCTTCATTTGAAGTAGTTGAAAACATGATGTGGGTATTGATTTTTTCCCCGAGTTACATTGGCTAATATATTTGTTTATTTGAAATGAGATAAAATATTTCAATTCATAGATAAAATAAATTTTAAATTTTTATAAGGCAATATATTTTTAGTAAGTCAGTGTTAACTTATAGTATGTAAGAACATAATACTAGAGTAGCTTGGAAATCAGAAAATACAGATAAAGGATAATACATATCTCAGGATTCAACCTCATAAATTAATTCCTATCAATAATTACAAAGTTGAAATTAAGTAGTTAGAAATCAATTCTTAAAGTTACAGGATAGTATGAATATAGCTGATGTTTACTTAGCATATTAGGTGGAATTATGTCATTTCTTCCACAAAAGTGTCCCTACCCTAACACTGGAAGACTATCAACTGTTAACTTTGCATATATGATTAAATTAAGAAATTTTAAAAGAAGAGAATATCCTGGATTATCTGGGTGGGCCCAGGACAGTCACAAGTGTCCTTTTACTGTGGTGGAAGAGGGAGGTAGGGTCAGAGTTAGGAGACATGACAAAGGAACCAGAGCTTATAATGATCAGTTATGGGGTTAGAAGATGGAGGGAGACAGAAATCAAGGAATGCAGGCCACCTAGAAGATGGAATAGTAGGAAAATGGTATTTTCACTAGAACCTCTAGGAACACAATACACTGATACGCTTAGCTCAACGAGCCTCATTTCTGACTTCCAAACTCTGGTACTGTAAGATAATGGTATTTGTTAGCTGGCAGTAGGAAACTTTGCATGCATAAAGGTAATTAAAGAACAAGCAACTTTGACAATTTATCTGAATTTAAAATAGATTCTTGGTTTTCTTTGATATTTAAAAAAGAACTGGTTTTAATTTAACTAGCATTTAAAAAATATCCCATTAATAGAATATTTTTAATTTTTATTAAAGGTGAAACCAGAAATGCTAATTTGAAATAATATATCCACCCTTACATTCATTGCAGCACTATTTATAACTAGAGGCCTGGTGCACAAATTCATGCACTAATGGGATCTCTCAACCTGGAAGTTGATTAGGGCTGCAGAGGTTGGCTGTGAGGAGGGACCCACGGAGGTTGGCCCTGGGAGCACTCTGACCACCAGTGGGCATCTCCTAATTAGAGCATCTACTCCTCTGGTGGTGAGTGCTTGTCACAGTGACCCAGAAGTTCAGTCATTTGGCCACTTTATATATATATATATATATATATATATATATATATATATATATATATATATATATATATTTCTCCAAGATTTGGAAGCAGCCCCAGTACCCGTCAGTAGATGAGTGAGTAAAAAAGAACTGTGATATACTAGTAGAATACTACTCAGTCATAAAAATGCAAGTAAATATTACATTTTACAGCAGCATGCATGGACCTGAAGAATATTATGCTAAGTGAAGTAATCCAGTCAGAGAAAGACAAGTACCATGTGATTTTATTTACATATGGAATATAATGAACAAAGTAAACTAATCAACGTGGAGACAGACCCATGAATACAGAGAAAAGACTGCTTGTGACCAGAGGAAAAGGAATTCAGGGCTGGGTGAGAAAGGTAAAGGGATTAAACAAAGAAGAAAAAAGGCTCTTTGACATAGACAGATGTATGGTGCTTTTCAGAGGGAAGTTGGGGTGTGGGAAGGTAGAAAAGAAAGGGGGGATAAATGGTGATGGAGGGAGACTTGACTTGGGGTGGTAAACACCCAATACAATATACAGAAAACTGTACAATTGAAACCTACATAGTTTTATTTACCAATGTCACCCCAATATATTTTAAAAGAAATAAATAAATAAACTAGTTTTGGATATTTTTTTAATTAAAATATTTCTGAAGTAGTTTATGTTTTCATTTTAATATGCTAGTTATTCATTTTAGATCTAAAGGAACACTTTAAAAATGACTCTAAACTGAAAGAAACCCTATTTAACAAAGAGCTAATATGCTGTAGCAAACAGCCCTCATGCCATAATGACCGATCCGCAGGAGGCTGCATGTGCAGCAGGCATGGTTGGGCAGGGCTGTGTGTGCAGTGAGGCATGTGTAGGTGGGCAAGGACTTGATGCTGCATCCCCTCCTGGTGCAGGCCGGGGACATGATATTGTGCCATCAGCCAGCAGGGCTTGACCTGGGTGGGTCTGGCCAGGTCTGGGTCTCTTCCCATTTAATGTGAATGAATTTTGTGCACCAGGCCACTAGTCTATATATGTGACTGAACAACCAGTTGACTGATTGCTATGATGCACACTAACCACCAGGATACAGACGCTCAATGCACAGGATTGAGTTCCCACCTGTCTGGATTGGGCTTGTGGGGATCAGGCCAAAACGAACTATCCAACATCCCCTGAGGGGTCCCGGATTGTGAGAGGGCACAGGCCAGGCTGAAGGACCCCACTGATGCACAAATTCATATTATAAATAAAGCTATGCAATTTTTAAAAGTGTTGGGCAATGCATAAGTTGTGCATTATGACTTATGATATGGGAGCTCCTAATGATGATTTAAAATTGGAAGTTCTGTCAAGTGATTCCTCATAATCACAGATAGCAAGAAATTCAATTGCTTTGTGAAAATTGGTGTCCAAACTCATAGTTTACATGTTTTTAAAATGTCTAGTGTTTTAAAATGTACTACTGTAAAAAATCGAATATAAGAATTACTAGCAGTAATAAAATGCTTCTCTGTGTCCAGTAGTCTGCTAAGCACTGATATGAGGAATTTGATTTAATATCCACGATCATTTTTAGCTCCATTTTCAAGATGAATAAAATTGATAGCTTGTTTGAATTTGCAGGATCAATGTTGATACTTGTCCTAGGAATTATGATTTTGCTACTCACTCCTGAAGATAGCCTACTATATATCCTGTTTTGGAGATAGAAGCAGTAATAAGTGTATTTATTTTATAGAGAGTGTATTTCAAATGAATCATGGACATAATTAATTTGTCAAAGAATAAAATTTCTGCCGAAACCGGTTTGGCTCAATGGATAGAACGTTGGCCTGCGGACTGAAAGGTCCTAGGTTCAATTCTGGTCAATGGCATGTACCTTGGTTGCAGGTACATCCCCAGTGGGAGATGTGCAAGAGGCAGCTGATAGATGATTCCCATTGATGTTTCTAGCTCTCTGTCCCTCTCTCTTCCTCTCTGTAAAAAAATCAATGAAATATAATAAAAAAGAATAAAATTTCTGTAAGTTTCTAAATCTAATGTGTTAACTATCAAGGGGAATGATTCTGAAAAAAATGTTTTAGCAATTTCAATATGAAAAAATGTTTTAGCAATTTGAATAAAATTTTTCTAATTTTCAGAAAATATATAAAAATATATACATATATATGATAACTTGATGTATGATAATTTCAATTTGTCCTTTATTTTTAAGTTGTCTTTGCTTCTAAGATCTAGTAGAGCATGATATCTGCTTTATTTTAGTGAAAACATTAAAAATGAATATAATTGTATAAGAAAATCCTATTTACTAAAATTTGATAAACAAGAATAACATTTTAAAATTGTAAACACATTTGCTATAAATTATTTCAGTGGTAACTTAAAGATAACATGTTTAAGCATCTAACACTATACTATCTATCCCACACTAACATGTACTGATTTCTCTCACGATAAAAACTCTGCAGCAGCTTCAGGTATATGTGAAGTTTTTCAGATATAAGTTTTTCTCTGCATCTGCATTAACTTGTTTGTTTAAAGCTTATGCATTAGACATCAGGTTATTTTGTTCACTAGTCAACAGGGGGATCATTGGTGGCAATTTTGATTTCATAAACCTTTCCTAGTTTCAATCTTTTATCCTGGTTGCTTTCTACAGTTAGTATTTTTACTCTTAAATAATTTTAATTGTTTTAATTTCTCCTCTTCTTTATTTCCTTCTTTCTTCTTTTCTTTCCTTCTTCATTTTTTGTTTTGTTTTGTTTTTAACATTATACCTTCCCTTCTTACTCCCCATACTTATCCACTTCTCTTTTTCCCTTTTCTCTTTTTCTGCATACATGAATCAAGGCTTATTTTTTAAACATTCTTTGTGAATTACATCAGATTGTCATGACTTTAACACAGTAGCTAAGGTTAAAAATTGTTTTTTTGGGGGGTTTATTTATTTATTTATTTGTTTGTTTGTTTGTTTATTTATTTATTTATGTATTTATTTTTTATATTCAGCCCCATAGAAAATGAATGCATTTGGTCCCATGGAAAATGAATAATGGTAACTTCATGAATCTTTTTGTAATTTCCCCCTTTATATTACATTTCAGCTTAACCTTTGTTCTCAGGTGGTTTCTGGAAGATATTATACTGATAGTAAGACTACAATCACTCCAAGTATATGCAGGAGAAAAGCAATGACAAGATTGCCCTGATACCTGAAGATTCTGGAGGGAAATTAAATTTCCCTGTGATATTCTTTACTGTTGGTTGCTAACAGTGCTAGCTATGATTCCCTACAAAGGCCTATGTTCCACTATTATAAACTGTCAATGGAATCTGTGACTCTTGTAAATGTGTACTTTTATCTCCCAAGTTGTAGTCTTTCAAATCTTTAGCTTTCAACTCTAAGAAGGTTTATAAACTGAAGCAAGAACAAAGCCAGTTTTAAGAAATAATTTCATAGCTCCACAGTATGCAAAAATGCTTTCTGATTATTATTAAAATGGGAAGATTTTTTTTTTTGTGTGTGTGTGTGTGCTTGTGTACCTGGCATTATTTCATATTTAGCAGCATTTTCCACCAGCTTCCCAATTTTGGAGTTCATTGCCCATTTTTATTTAGCTGGTTCTCTGGGCATTATGCCCAGCTTGGATTAATGTTTGTTTATTATAATTTATATTATCTAAGATAGTTTTTAGCTGGCTGCCTTAGAAATAATTATAATTAAGTAGCAAGGAATACATTTATTAAACATGTAAGTACATTAGGTCATCAAAGATGTTTTTCACACATCAGTTCAAATAATAAGTATATATAAAGTATTTTGTAGTATTGTAATCTATTGACCTTGTTGTCTTTAAGCCAGTTCAGATTGTTTCATATATAGTGGATTAGCTTTCTCTTCATTTTATTCTAAGAAGAACTGCATGTTAATAACGCTTACTATTTCACACCTTAAAATGACAATGAAGAATGTGACTTTTAAGTGACATGTACCTCAGATAAAAGAAAGTGATTAGATTGTTTAAGATAAAATGAGATGACCTGAATATCATGTTAGTAAGAATTGTCTCAACAACACAAACTACTCTAGGTATTTTAGGAGGAAATTATATAGTCTAGGGAATTAAGGCATATCCATTATTTGTTGAGAGAAAAACTTACTCCTAGAATTTAGAAAGTCAGAGAAAAAATAAATGGATAAATTTATGGCTTATACATACAAAACTTGTATGTATAAGCCATATATGAAATTATAAATTCACTATTTATACTTTTCACCATCAATAGCACAACCATTTACTATATAATACTGCTTAATAATTGAATAAACAATATCAGGAGAGAACCAAAATCTAGAGTTTCAGTGCTATTCAATTTTAAGAAAATGTTATGAGTATATGCAGCCATGTCAAAGTGAAATGATAATTTTAAATTTGCACAAACTTGCCCCAGCCCTTGTGGCTCAGTGGTTTAACGTCAACCTATGAACCATGAGGTCATGGTTAATTCCTAGTCAGGGCATAAGCCCAAGTTGCAGGCTATATTCCCAGTAAGGGGCATGCAGGAGGATGATCAATGATTCTCCCTCATTATTGATGTTTCTATCTCCCACTCTCTTATTCTCTGAAATCAACAATATATATATATATATATATATATATATATATATATATATATATATATATATATAAAATTTGCACCAACTATAATCAGAATAAGACATTAACTAGTACATTATTTACATTAGAAGAAGCAATAAAGTAATATAAAAGGACTTTAATCCTAATGATAAAGAGGTAATATGGAAATTGACCATCACACAAGATGGTTGCCCCCCTGTGGTCAAAGATGGCCACCCCTATGTGGAGACAACATGGATGTCACAAGATGGCTTGCAGGGGAGGGAATTTGTGGGTGATCAGGCCAGTAGAGGAAGACAGTTGTGGTCAATCAGACCAGCAGGAGAGGGCAGTTGGGGGCAACCAGGCCTGCAGGGGAGACTAGGGTGACTAGGCTGGCAGGGGAGCAGTGAGGCATTGATTAGGCTGGAAGGGGAGTGGTTAGGGGGTGATCAAGCTGGCAGGCAGAAGCAGTTAGGGGCAATAAGACAGGCAGGCAGGCGAGAGGTTGGGAGCCAACAATCCTGAATTGTGAGAAGGATATCCGACTGCCCGTTTAGGTCCAATCCCACCAAGATTGGACCTAAACGGTCAGTCAAACATCCCCCAAAGTGCTCCAGATTGGAGTTGGTGTAGGCTGGGCTAAGGGTTATACACACACACACACACACACACACACACACACACACACATCTCATTCATGAATTTTGTGTACCAAGCTTCTAGTAATTAGAATAAATATAATTTTTAAAAAAGCCAAGTGGCAAGATAAAAATTTTTCCAATTAAAAAAGCATGAAATGGAATGTGATTAGAGATAATATGATAGGTATAGAAAACAAAAAGAGAATATATATAGTGACAATTTTAAAATCTGTACAGATATAAATGCCCTTAAATTCCTTAGTTCTGAATGAGTCCATTTGTATTAAATCTGGTATAATATTATACCATTTTTTACTCATTGAATCAGAGCCCACCTTTTTCTAAGATATAATAAATGAAATAATTTTCTGAATATTAGACTTGAATCCTAACTAATACAGAAGGAATATATTAATTGACCATAACACCCTCACAAAGATGGTGGCACCCACAGCCAATAAGAAGGCAATATGCTAATTGACTGCCATACCCTCAAAGAAGGTGATACCCACAACCACAAAATGGTAGCGACCAATCCCCTCAGCTGCTTCTCATGCCTGCCTCTGAGTTCCCCCAGTCTCCTCAGCCCCTAGCCACCAAGGGCTACCCCAAATAACAGGCAAGCCTCAGATGGTGGCTGCCCAGCCTCCCAGAGCCACCCGAGTCTCAGGTAACCAGGGCTGGCTGAGGCTTGCACTGTCAGCAGTGGCAGCAGCAGAGGTGTGATGGGCTGTTGCCTTCCCCTGATTGCCAGGTCTCCTCCCACCTCTGCAATCTCCCCGACTGTGAGAGGGGCCAGGAGGGGCTGAGGGACACCCCCTCATTCCCCCCACTCCAGTGCATGAATTTTCATTCCCTGGGCCTCTAGTTCTCTGATAAAAGTCGTGTATTTCAATCAGTATAGCTCTAATGCCTATCTTACTTCAAACATCCTGGTTAGTCTAATCTTGACTTTAAAACTGAAATTTTAAAATATGAACAGAAACAATTCTGATCATTTTATATCCTCAAATTCCACTACTAGAAAGTCTGATATTTCCAGCCAGGTGAAAAGTTGATGACTTCAGGACAAATAGACAAAAGAGCTTGTTCAAAGAAGATGGAGCACAATTATTTTTGAATCAAATGTTCTTTTTATACAATTACTAGAGGCCCAGTGCATGAGTTTTGTGCACTCAGAGGGGCCCCTCAGCTTGGCCTGTACCCTCTTGCAGCCTGGGAGCCCTTGGGAATATCTGACTTCCAGCTTATCCTAAGCCAGAAGTCAAAAACCCTTAGTGCTGCTGTGGAGGCAGGAGAGGCTTCTGGCTGAGTGGAACTCCCCCCATGGGAGCACACTGACCACAAGGGGGCAGCTCCTGCATTGAGCATCTTTTCTCTGGTGGTCAGTGAGCATCATAGTGACCGGTCATTCCACCATCTGGTCAATTTGCATACTAGCCTTTTATAATATATGGGTAGGGGCTCAGTGCATGAAATTGGGCACCTTGAAAGGAACTGTAGACTGTGAGGCTTCAGTAGACACAGAGACAGATCTCAGCCCATCCTGCATGCCCTTACTCTGCTCCTTCTGCCATGGCCCTCAACCCCCTGTCTGTCAGCAGTCCCACTTCCACTGCTGCCACTCCCACATGCTGACTGTGCTGGCCCCACTTGCACCCACTGAAGGTGTGTAGCAATTGGAGTTGTTGCCTGCAGATGGTGCAAATGGGGCTGATGCTGTCAGTGGCAGCTGCTGCCCCAATCATCCTTCAGGAGCAGGGGGAGGTGGAGAAACCCTCTGGGGCGATCAGGGCTGACAGCTGCCACTCACACCCACTGATGGCACCGAGCGTTTGGGACCAGAGCCAGGCACCAGCAGCAGGTGTGAGCAGGGCAGGTGCTGGTAATGGGTGCGAGTGGTGGCTCTGGCACCAGCAGCAGTTGCAATTGGGGCTGAGAATTTTCTTTTTGTTTTAATGTTTGTTTTTTTAAAATATATTTTATTGATATTTTACAGAGAGGAAGGGAGAGAGAGAGAGAGCTAGAAACATCAATGAGAGAGAAACATCGACCAGCTGCCTCTTGCACACCCCCTACTGAAGATGTGCCCACAACCATTGTACATGCCCTTGACCAGAATCAAACCTGGGACCTTTCAGTCCGCAGACCGACGCTCTACCACTGAGCCAAACCAGTTTCCGCAGGGGCTGATAATTTTCAGTAACCACCAGAGGCTTTCTCTGGTCCCAGCTATCTGCTCCCCACTTTGGTCTGGTACCTCTGCTCACCTGCTCCACCATCCCACTAAGGCTGATACCCACCATGTTCCACACATGGCCCCTGGTGGTCAGCGCACATCGTAACAACTAGTTGTTCATTTGTTCTGGTTGTTGCATCATTCTGTCCTTTTGCATATTAGTCTTTTATTACATAGGACAGTAGTGGGTTATAGAAGCAATATAAAATGGAAGATAACCTTCTTGATTTTGGGTGTTAATCAAAACTGAACTAGTCACAGGAAAAAAACAAATTTGTAATATTACCAGAAACTTTTAAAAGCAGAGACTTGACAAAACCGGTTTGGCTCAGTGGATAGAGCGTCAGTCTGTGGACTGAAAGGTCCCAGGTTCGATTCCAGTCAAGGGCATGTACCTCTGTTGTGGGCACATCCCCAGTAGGGGGTGTGCAGGAGGCAGCTGATCGATGATTCTCTCTCATCAATGTTTCTAACTCTCTATCCCTCTCTCTTTCTCTCTGTCGAAAAAAAATCAATAAAATATATTTAAAAAATACTTGTTTAAAAATAAATAAATAAATAAATAAATAAATAAATAAAAGCAGAGACTTAAAGTGATGTTTTTATGCATAACTCAATTAAAGGCTCTCCAAGTTTCCCCAAATTTCTTCAACTTGGATTTCCAGATATTTTTCTCATTTTCTTTACTTATTGTTTCCTACTTAATCTGTTCATGTTTATTTTTTTCAAAGAATATTGTCATAAAATATGTGTTCCTTGGAAGAGCAAGTAGAAGGTAAGTTACCTGTTAAAATCTATCTCTTGGACAAACCGTTTCACACTGTGGTTAAAATAAAAAATTAAAATATAAAAAAATAAGTTAACAAACTTTTGCTAGTTTCTTCTCCAGTGTTTTGATTTGTATGCCCTTCCACTTTATTTCTACAAAATAAACTTGATATATTTTCTCCATTCTATATTATAATTAGACTAGAGGTCTGGTGCACAAATTTATGCATGGTTGGGGTTCGACTGGCGCCCCAATTGCGACAATCAGAAGCCAGGCCAGCAGTGGGGAGAGGCTGTAGGAAGTTGGCTGCTGATTCCACCCCCTCTCAGGATGGGGGGTTGATTGTGGGTGGGACCAGCCAGGTTGCGGTCCCACAGGAGGTGAGGGCCCTGATTGGGCTAGTAGTCCATGGCAGTGTTCCTCATAATGACCTGTAGTTCCAGTTATTCTTATGTTTTCAGCGTTCTGGTTGTTTGGCTTTTATATATATGGATTGTGAAGTACAGTTTATCTCAATATATTCCATATCAATTAACTTATCTAATCAATATCAACTACTTAATAAATTCAAATAAGAAAGGAAGCTTATACATAAATATAGAACTGAATTCCTAATAAAACATCAGAAAATAATATCCATCACTATGTTAAAATGTAAAAGGTGTTTACCTTATTGAGATTAATTCTAAAACTAATGTCCATGCTGAGATATATATTAATATTATTTTATATAATATAATATGAAAAACAAATATAATATACAATTTATAGTAATTCCAAAAATAATTTAAATGTTATATATTAATATTTTCTAATCATTTTTATTAAAATGAACTAATTACATATTCCATTAAAATTATACATGCATATTTATATAAAACTTTCAACACTTACCTTGATTTCAAACATAGGCACATATCCATTAAATTAGGTATAAACATAGGTGCTCATTTCTATAACTTTAATTGCCTTTGTTTTAGAAGTGCTAGATTAGAATAATCATAAAATCTTAAGTGTATTTTCCTGTTATTTCTCTATTTTTATACTTTGTTTACTCATGAATAGAATAATTTTTACTGTGCTTTTGAGTATATACAGATAAATTTTTAAAATTATTTATAAGCAAAATAGAAGTATTTCTTCCTTTCAGGTGCTTTGTTTCACAAAATGTACTGTCCATGCTCCTGCAGCTATCTTACCTAATTATAGTCAAACATGTAAATTGACTATAACTTGACTATGCCCACAGCCAATCAGAGTGAATATGCAAATTAGAAGGCCAAAGATGGTGGCTGTCCAGCAGCTCCATTCATGGAGTGGACAGGCGGGGCAGGACAGCATGCTATGAGAGGGAAGATAGGGAGGTGAAGAGATCTACAGGAGTGGAGTGCCACAGCGATGACTAGATTGCAGACTCTGGAGTGTGCAGTGAAGACAGAGATGACAGACTCTGGCCAGAGTGAAGGCCTGGGTTCCGGGTGCCAGATGATAACCAGTGCTGGATGACAAGGGAAGGAAGGCCTATTGCACAAATCTCTTTATGTAACAGGCCTCTAGTGTGCATATAAAAACAACTAGATGGTGTGTACTTTCTCTTCTTTGTTTCCCTTCTTTATTGATGGTTTTCTTTTTCTTTTCTTTTTTAAAAATATATATTTCTATTGATTTTTCACAGAGAGGAAGAGAGAGTGATAGAGAGTTAGAAATATCAATGAGGCCGAAACTGGTTTGGCTCAGTGGTAGAGCGTCGGTCTGCGGACTGAAAGGTCCCAGGTTCGATTCCGGTCAAGGGCATGTACATTGGTTGCGGGCACATCCCCGGTGGGGGTTGTGCAGGAGGCAGCTGGTCGATGTTTCTCTTTCATCGACGTTTCTAGCTCTCTATCTCTCTCCCTTCCTCTCTGTAAAAATATCAATAAATTAAAAAAAAAAAAAAGAAATATCAATGAGAGAGAATCATTGAACAGCTGCCTCCTCCACTGGGGATGTGCCTGCAACCAATGGACATGCCCTTGACAGGAATCGAACCTGGGACCTTTCAATCCACAGGCCGACGCTCTATCCACTGAGCCAAACCGGTTTAGGCTATTGATGGTTTTCTAGGAAGTTTTTCTGTAACCATTCCTCCTCAACTCCTGAATGTAGCTGTTAGTTGTATAATTATTGTAATTTTATTTTTATTATGTCTCTTCTATTTAAATGATGCTTACAAATCTTTAAATTTTCCTATTATCTATGGGTATCTTACAGCTGTAGAGAGAGATATGCAAATCAATGTGTATGAAGATTCATTTACTACTGTTTGCTCTTCTCTTCATCTTATCTACTTTTGAAGTCTCCTTTCAGGATCACTTGTATTATTCTTTATTTTAAATTTTTTTACCTCAGAACAGGTATTGGAGTGACATAAAATTTGAATTCTTGCCTATTGCTGGTAATCTTAATTTCTTCCTAACAGTTTAATAATACCTTTGCTAGTCATATGATGTTTTTTGACAAGTTGCCTTATCTCAGAATATAGAAGCAATTTTCCTTCAATCTACCTTTTAATGTTTATACCTGAGAATCTATGACAAAATAAATATTTTATTTTTTGATAACCTCTATTTTCCACCTAGAAACTTTAATGATTTACTCTTTATAGTTAGAATTCAAAAAATTGTAACAGAAATTCATATATGTGTCTTTTCTTATCAATCTATCTTTAAACTTAATGAATCCTTTCAAAGCACACTCAGGTCTTCCTTTAAATTAATACAATATTTTTATAATATTTTGTTTGAACAGTATCCCTTCTATAATTGTTTTCATCTTGTTCTTATGTTAGTGTCCTCTGTCCACCCCTCAACCCTCTTCTCCCTGAAAAGACAAAACAAAAACAAAACAAAATACACACACACACACACACACACACACACACACACACACACAGACTTAAATTATGGCATCAGAATGAACTTTTATAAATAAATTGTAATTTTACAAGTGACAACATACAGAATCTTTAAGGGCCCTCCCTGAGGGAAAAGGAGTATGGCAATCTGAAAGATTTGCCAGCCACACTGTTGAGTTCTGACATTGCTGCTTTGTTGATTCTCAGCAGTGGGTGGCTGTCCCATATTGTCAGCTGCTATGCTTCAGTGAGCACTTACAGTGAGCAGAATGGATGATGCTCTCAGGTGATCCCAAGCAAGTTACACTCTAGTGTTTCATCTTCCTTCTTGCTGATGTCCAGACCAAGTCAACCTATTCACATCCAATAGATGTCACAATCAATGGGATATTTTGATGCTATATCAATTGAAATAAATAGCCACTATGCTCTTAGAAGAATATGGATAGACTCAAGAATATGTTACTGGCCAGTTGACAGATGAATTGTTAGGGATTTTTATAAATCTGCTATTTTGAAAATGCCTATTGCACATAGGGTATCAAAATAAATTATGACATAACTAAAATGTTAAAATGTGTCAAGGAACTATTCATTTAAACAAATTCTAACCTAATAATATAGGTATTTTTTATGAAAATGACATAATTCTACTGAGGTAAATTGTACATATGTATGCAATATATCAGAAAGACTAAACAATGAACATAATATAATACTTGCTACTGCATATCTTCTACCATGTATAGAAAATACATATTTCTAATTCTAGGTAACATATCAAGTCCATGTAGCCTCATATATTTGCATTTTTTAGACTCATAGTGAAAAGTGAAAAATAACACAAGATTATTAGTGACTATATTAAGTTAGAAAAATAAGTAACATATAATAATTAGGTAACTTTAAAAAAGACATGCAAAAAAAGTCCATCAGACTTACTTAATGAATTAAATGTCTATTTTTTATTCTATTTGATGCAATGTTTAAGAAATTAGTTTTAGAAGTCATGGAAAACATTTTCAAAAAATATCAGGCTATTCACTCAAAAATGTATTTCCTTATCTGCTATTAATTGGCAAAAACATAGATAATGTTATCATAGTTTACTTATTAAATACTATTAAAAGACTTTGCACAAAATATTTTTCAGATTCTACTTGATTTGGAAAAATACATATTTTGAAAGACTTTATGTAGAGTATATTAAAAAGGTGAACTGAACTAATTTCTATGCTAAAATATTACTCAGAACTATGAACAGATGTGATTTTCAAAGCATTTTTCTTACCAGTTATTGAAATAAAATATAAGCTATTTTTTAGAAAATTACTGTGGCTACTAATGTGTCTTATTAATTATAGGCAGGTCAATATTTAATTCACATGTTAGCAATTGTAAAATATATCCCTTAAACTCAACATTTTTTATACACAATTGACTATAAACTGAAAAGTTAGACATAAAATGAAAAATTTTATTATATGTAATTAAACTGATAATTATTTCAACTTAGATTCAGGATGACAGTCAATTCTTCTATTTCAGTTATATGTTTCCAGCTCAGGCTCACTGTAAATATATTGGAACACATGAAGACATTACAATCACACATGACATGGTGAGGGTGATCGTTATTGAAGGTGTAATACTTTTTATCATTAAGGAAGTCTATTTTTCATATTTAGAAAAGCTGAATTTTTTATATAAAATTGTTATGATTTGATTGCAATTACACCTGATAAATCTTGACATAATTTTCTCTCCATCTATATTGGCTACTCTCATCAATATTTTTAAATTTAATTTATTTTTTAATATATATTTTTATTGATATTTTACAGAGAGGAAGGGAGACAGATAGAGAGCTAGAAAAGTCAATGAGAGAGAAACATCGACCAGCTGCCTCTTGCACACCCCTACCATGGATGTGCCCACAACCAATGTACCGGAATCAAACTTGGGACCTTTCAGTCCGCAGACCGACGCTCTACCACTGAGCCAAACAGGTTTCAGCTCACCAACATTTTAAAGAGCACAAACTTTCACTCACAGCAAAAACACTGAGTTCCTTGTAGTAACACACATTTTCATAAATGTAGTGGTAAGACAAAAAAAAAGAATTTTAAATAATAATAAATTTTATTTTAAATATCTAAATTAAGTAATTTACCTTAAAGACATATTTGATCTTCATTCAACATCCTTGCTTTTTCTAGATCTTTGTATGGTATTTAAAAAAGAGAGTTAAAGACAACTAGTCACCATTAGTGTTATGCTTTTCAATATTGAACAGCCAGCTTATAAGCAGGATGTGATTTTTCCAGACGGTCCTATTTACTGGGTAACAACTTGGAATAAACAACTTCAGAGTGATTTTTAAGTTTATAGGCAACATGGGATTTCATAAAAATTGTTAAATGTGTAATAGTTGTTATGAACATTTCCCTTTGAACTGTTTATAACCGTGATTATTGATATTCACTCCTATGATGTGTCTTTGTGTGTAGATGTATTCAGATATTTCACAATTTAATGTAGATATTCTTCTTTGCAATATATATACATGCCAATGACTCTCATATGGCAGCTACTGTTTTTCACTCCAGAAAAATGTCTAAAGTGCTTTATTTTTTTAGGACAAACTTAACTTTGCATTAAAACAATAATTTTGTGAATGAAAGAAGGTGAACAAATTAAACCAACACACACACACACACACACACACACACACCCCACTCATAGACACGTACAACAGTAATAAAGCAGATTGAAGATAGCCAGAGGGGGAGAGGAGTGGAGGGTTAAGGTGGTCCAAAGGGATGAAAGGAGAATGGAAATAGACTTTGCTTGTGGCAATGAGTGCACAATGCAGTATGGGTTGATGTTTGATTGATCTGTACACTTAAAACCTATATGGTTTTGCAAACCAATGTCACCCCCAGTGAACTCAATAAAAAATAAAACAATGATTTTGCATAAACTCCGTAGAGTCACCAGGAAAGCTTATGAAATCACAGATTCTTTGGCAGCATCATTGATATTCTGAATCTGTAGGTTTGCAGTGGGCCAGAATTTTTATGTAGTCTAACAAACCAGAAGTAATTCTGTTTTTGTTTGCTTGAGGAACACACCTAGAGGTAGCTAAAGGATCATCCATAACTCTGTTGCCTTTTTTAAGTTTTAGATTTGATACTCATATATTAATCTGTATTTTTAACAATTTCTTAAGTTCTAATCATAGGACCAGAGTTTATTTATTGTTCTTATAAAAGTTACAAACTAGGTGTTATAGTTCATTCAACTCTTAGGAACCATATCTCCCTCAAGATGGATTGACTTTTTCTCTTAAGTTTATAGCTCATGTTTCCTTCATGACAAACATGCTCATTGCTCAGAAGGAAAATTTTCCTTGACACAGGTTAGTTATTCACTTCAGGATCTTCATAACCTTCCAGAATATCTTCACCTCCCCACCTTCTACCCATTTCATATGCACATGGTCAAAAACATGTTTCATTAAAATGTCATGCCATTTGCCTTGTGGAATGATTATGATCACAAACTCTGAGGTGGGCTTGTAAGATTCAAATTTCAGCTCAGCTATTTATAAACTCACTGATTTGGGGGAATAACTTTTGTGATTTGTGCATACAGTCCTTGACCAAAAAATAGGCATGGGAATAATACCTATCTTATAAATTAAAGTATTTAAACAATACATACTATATAGTAAGGGATATTACATTTTAAATATATATATATATATATATATATATATATATATATATATATATATATATATAATTGATTTTTTTACAGAGAGGAAGGGAGAGGGATAGAGAGTTAGAAACATCGATGAGAGAGAAACATCCATCAGCTGCCTCCTGCACACCACCTAATGGAGATGTGCTTTCAACCAAGTGCATGCCCTTGATTAAAATCAGACCTGGGACCTTTAATTCCACAAGCCAACTCTCTTTCCACTGAGCCAAACTGTTTAGGGCAAGGCTATTATATTTTGTTACCGGATTTTAAATTTACTTTTCCCCAGTTTGAGTAACAGAATCTTAACAAGAGAACTAGTTTTGGTTTACACAGCTGTAGTCTCAATGTATGATTCTATTCAAATAATTATTTAACATATGACTTTATAAAACAACAAAGATTATTATTGAATTTTGAAGATTCCCATTACATATTTCACTAGAGGCCTGGTGCACAAAATTTGTGCAAGGGGCTTGGCCCTCGCAGCCCCAGCTTCATCTGGAAGGTTGTCTGGAAGGACATTCTGAAGATCATTTGGCTGTCTGGTCTAATTGCCATTATATGATTTTTATTATCCTATATAATAAAGAGGTGATATAGAAATTAACCCTCATGTCCTCACAAGATTGCTGCCTGCACCCGAGCTGGCAGGGGGGCTAGTGAGAAATGACTAAACAACTGAACAGCAGGCTGAGTGTGGCAACCAGACTGGTAGAGGGGAGGCAGTAAGGGCTGACCAGGCCGATGGGGTGGGTGGGGGAGTTAGGAGCAACCAGGTCAGCAAGGAGGGGACAGCTGGGTGTGACCTGCCTGGCAGGGGGAGCAATTAGGGGCAACTAGGCTGGCAGGATGTGCAGTTAGGGGTGATCAGACCGGCACCCGGAGGCAGTGAGTGGTGATCAAGCCAGCAGGGGTGAGGGCAGTAAGGGGTGACCAGGCAGGCAGGCAGGTGAGCTATTAGGAGCAATTGGTCCAGGATTGGGCCTAAACCAGCAGTCAGACATCTCCCAAGGATACTGGATTGGAGAGGGTGCAAGCTAGGTTGAACAGACACCCCATGCTTGAATTTTATGCACTGGGTCTCTAGTTATAGAGCAAATTGAGCTGTGCATGACTACAATTCTTTTTAAGGAGAAACTCTGTCTAGGAATTCACAATGGTGACATATAATTACTTTAAAAAATGTTGATTTCATAATACTTTGATAAACATCATATATTACCCCCCTAACATAGAAAACATCTAATTTCTATTTATGTAATGTCCAAATTGTATAGATTAGGTTACTGTAGACCCATCATTCCTTTATTTAAAAAAATACTTGCAAATTTTGTTTTCATTAAATTATTCTGTTTGAGGATTTTTTCAACCTTTAAATGAAATGTTTAGTTTTAAATTTATTTTTCCATTAGATTTGACACACTTTCAGGTTCATATGATAGTGATAGACATTTGCATGCCTTACAGAAGTGTTTTCTACAATAGAACTGGCTATATACATAATTACTGCAATTTTATTGACTGTATTTCCTATGTCTAATTTATATCCCCATGACTATTCTGTAGCTACCAATTTGCAGTTCCTAATTGCTTCAACTTTTGTACATCATCCCAAATCTCTCCCATTTGCTGACCACTAATTTGTTCTTTGTATCTATGAGTTTGATTCTCTTCTGTTTATTTTGCTTTTTAGAGTCCACATGTAAGTAAATTCCATTTTGTCCAGTATAAGCATTGTCAGCCAAGTTATTTTTTTTTCATTTGCATTAATATTATTTTCCATCCCTTTGCTTCAATTTGTTTATATCAGACCCTAACTCACATGCCCAGCCAGAGCCTCTTCCATTTGCTCTTCTACACAATCCTCTTTTCTCAGCTCATCCTACAGACTTTCACAAAATGTCTCAAAGGTCCACAAACTCCAAACACACACGAAAAGTTCAGTCTCTTGTGAATTCTAGCCCTTGCTTAGCAGCTCCAAAAGGCTTGTGTGGAGGAGAAAAATGGAAGAGGCTCTGGCTGGGCAGGTGAGTTAGGGTGTGAGTGAATCTCCAGGGCAGGGAGAACAGTGATGGTCAGGTTAATGAAGATTTGGCACACACCCTGCTGGGATAGCTGAGTGGGCAGGGAGCTCCAGAAAGGAAAAATGGAGCCTACAAACACTTCTGTCTCAGAGAGAGTTGCCTGAACCCACAACCCTCCACCTTTGCTGTGAAATTAGACAATTTAGTTCCTCCCTATATGATTCTACTGTCCCTTCAGTTGAGTTTAGAGACAGTGGGTTCGTGAGTAAGTGGTTTTTGTGCCATCATCACTAGCAGGCCTTTGTCTTTTTAGTCTGCAAACTCCACTATTTTCACAGCCATGTTTTATTCCCAGGATTGAGGTCCTGGGTTGGGTTGCCTGGCATAAATCTGAGACCTCTCACTTCTCTGTGGGATCTCCACAGCCAATATATACCTCCAATTCTTTTCCTTTTTTGTTCCTACTTAGATGTTATTTTATTTTTTTAATAAAATAAACTTCAAAAATGCTATTTTAATACTTTCACCAATTCTATAAAGTCGTATTAATTTTATTTCACATTCCTTACTACTTTCTATCTTATTTTTAAAATTAAATTTATTGAGCTAAAATTGGTTGATAACATTGTATAAGTTTGAGGTGTACAGATTTATCTGTATATTAGAATGTGTGCTCACCACCTAGACTAGTCCTTCTCCATCATATATACTTAACTCCCTTTAACTTCTTCATCCTCTTCCCACTACCCTTCTCTTATGGTAATCATCAGGCTGTCACATATGTCTGTAAGTTTTTATATTTGTTGCTTTCTGTATTATATCCCACTTATGAGTGAAATCAAATGGTTCTTGTTGTTTTCCATCTGATTTATTTCACTTAGCCTGATACTCTCAAGAATAATCCCTATTGTTGCAAATGGCAATA
Organism: Vespertilio murinus; assembly: GCA_963924515.1. Lineage (NCBI taxonomy): Eukaryota > Metazoa > Chordata > Mammalia > Chiroptera > Vespertilionidae > Vespertilio > Vespertilio murinus. Next base: position 116,577,963 of record OZ004706.1, read on the forward strand.
TTTCATCATTCATTGTGGCTAGTAGTATTTCATTGTATATACAAACTTCTTCGTCCTCATCCAATCATCCATAGAAGGTCACTTACATTGTTTTCATGTCTCAATCATTGATAATAATGCTGCAGTGAACACAGGAGTACATATATCAATAGAAAGAGATGTTTTCAATTCTTTTTATTGATACCCAGAAGACAATTGCAGGTTCATAAGGTAGCTCTATTTTTAAAATGTTGAGGAACCTCCATACTGTTTCCTGAGTGGCTGAGCCAATTTATATTCCCACAAGCAGTATTTGAGGTTGTTCTTTTCTCTGCATTCTCTTTAACACTTGTTATTTCTTGTCTTATTGATAATAGCCATTCTAACTGGTGTGAGGTGGTATCCCATTGTGGTTTTGATTCACAATTCCCTTATGGCTAGTAAAGTTGATCATCATTTCTATATATTTATTGGCCACCTGTATGTCTTCTTAGGTAAAGTGTCTTTTTAGTTCTTCTGCCTACTTTTAAATTTGGATTGTTTGTATTTTTACTGTTGAGTTATATGCTTTATTTTCCTTGCCTTTGGTGTCAAGTTCACAAAAGACCCTCTGAGACAAAAATTCATAAGCTTAATATCTATGTTTTTCTCTATGTGGTTTATTGCTTTAGGTCTTACATTCAAGTTTTATCAATTTTGAGTTACTTTTATGTGTAGTATCATATAGCAGTCTAATTTCATTCTTTTGCATGTAGCTTTTGAATTTTCTCATCACCATTTATTGAAGAGATGTTTCTTTCTCCATTGCATGTTTTTGGCTTCTTTGTTGAGAATTAGTTGCCTGCATATTATTATTTATGAACTCTCAATTATGTTCCATTGGTCTGTGTGTCTCTTTCTTTATTTGCCAATACCATATTGTTATGATTAATATAGCTTTGTAGTATAACTTGGTGCCAGGGAGTGTGATGCCTCTGCCTTTGTTCTTTTTACTGATTATTGCATTTTTTATTTGGGTTTGTCTGGGTTCCACATAAATTTGAGGATTTTTTGTTCTATTTCTTTGGAAAATGTCATTGAGATTTTTAAAAATATATTTTATTAATTTTTTTCACAGAGAGAAAAGAAGAGGGATAGAGAGCCAGAAACATAGATGAGAGAGAAACATCAATCAGCTGCCTCCTGCATACCCCCATTGGGGATGTGCCCACAACCAAAGTACATGCCCTTGACCAGAAACGAACCTGGGACCGAAGCTCTATCCACTGAGCCAAATCAGTTAGGGCATCATTGAAATTTTGATGGGGATTGCATGAAACCCATATATTGTTTTATATAAACATTTTAACTATGTTAAAACATGATTCCATTTCTTTCTGTCTTCTTCAGTTTCTTTCAATAATGTCTTGTTTTCTGTGGGTAGGGATCAGTGGGAGGAGTTGGGTTCACACAAGTGGCTTTGTTTTATTTTACTTGGTGTAGCCGCAGGTTTTACTGGCCACTGTGTCCCGAATGCTGCCTCCACACCTCTGGCCCTCTCCAGGCTGCTGAGTGTGGGATACATCCTGACCTTTCACGGCCCCTGTGATTTCTGTCTCTGACTTTGCCTTGTCTCCAAGATGCCCACCTTCAGATTTCTCAATGCATGGCTCTCTCAGACACTTTTGTGTGCTTGTGTGTTGAGTAGGAAATATTTTGATTAATTATAACTCTGGGAGAAATCAAGAGGTCTCACTCTCTCATGATGCTAATATCACTTTCCATCCCTAATATTAATTTCCACACTGTAGGTGTGGGATCCTTATAGTTGTAACTAGAGGACCAAAAATTCAAGCACGGGAGTGGCGGGGTAGTGTCTCTCAGCCCAACCTCCACCCTCTCGCAATCCAGGACCCCTCTGGCAGGGTCCCTGGGCCTGTCTGGTGATCAGGGCCTATCAGAGCTTTCCTTCCCCTGGCTGCTGGCCGCTGGCCCTACCCCCACTGCTGCTACTGCTTGCCATCTGTGTGAGGCTGCCCCCCTGTCCAGCCACCAGTTGCCTCTCTCTGCAGGCAATAGGCAACATGCGATCACTTGGCTGGCCTTGGCCTCCCTCTGCAGAGTGATTGCTGGCTGGCCCCACACACCCACTACAGTGCTGCCAGCTGGGTGGCCTGGGCCTCCCTCATGGGGCAATGGTGGGGCCCCTGACCAATCACATCACACCCATCTTGGCTGTCCTGGAGCCAATGTGTGTCATGGTGTGGTTATCAGAAGGTCGACCGGATGGTCGTTCTGCTGTTTGGTCGATTTTCATACTATGATTTATTATAGATTTGGATATGTTCATGAAAGGAGGCAAGCATAGAGTTTACCTACATTTCCATCTTTACAGAAAGGCCTATTATTGTTTTAAAATCATGTTAAGATATATCACACTGTGGGAAGAAATGCCTGTCCATAAAAGTGAGTGACACGGGAACAGGAGATGGATATTCAATAACTATTCACAATATAAGATAAAATATGATTAGTTTCTTTTCAGAAGATTATTATCAAAATTAAGTCATGCCCTGGCTGATGTGGCTCAGATGGTTGGTACATCATGCTGTGTACTGAACGGCTGTAGGTTTGTTTTCAAGTCAGGGCATACACCTAGGATGCAAGTTCAGTCACTAGTCAGGATGTATATGGAGAGCAGCCAATTGGTGTTCTCTCTTATATCTCTTTATCTCTCTCTCTCTCTCTATCTATCTTTCTCAAAATCAATAAGCAAGTCCTCGGGTATGGATTTAAAAAGTAATATGTACATCTGGAAGCATTAAAATATACCACATATAAATTAAGCAATTTAGAAACCTTTCTGAAAAGCCACACCGTCCATTATAGTCAGACATCTTTAGATAGGAGAGTTTACTTCTTCTTTTATCCTTTTTATGAAATTAACCACATGTTAATTTGATTAAAATCCTAATGTCCTTTGTAACCAACCATACTATTTTTTTTCTTTTGCTCTTTGTCCTTTAATGACTGATTATCAGAGATATGTTAATTATTCCCTCACTTAAGTCCATATGGTAAATATTAGATGTTTTCCTGTACACAGTCCATAGCCTTCAAGGTAATTTTATTTGCTGAGTTGATACAATCATTCTACATACTTTCTTTCATATCCTCCTAAAGGAGCATGCTACTATAAATCATAAATAACCAGACACCTCTTTACTAAATTTGATAAATCACAATGAAAAATGAACAAAAGTCAATTTTAGAGCTGCATACACATTGAACAGAAATATGAATCTTCTTTTTCACCAAAAAAAGGACATGCCAATAATGTAAGACATATTTCAGACTATAAGGATTTGTTTGAAAAAGATGCCTCCTATAGTATTGTTTTCTTACCTTAGAAATAAATATTCAAAAATTTCTCATGAAATGTGAAATAAAAGAAGTATAATACTACAGATAAAAAACAAATCATAGAGATATTGCTAAACTTTTGTAAAAAAAATTAACAAATTCCTAAAGCCTTTGTGATTTAATTTTCTGTATTTCTGTGATATGTTATCTTGATTCACATAATATTTTACTATGTTTCATTGATTTTAGGAAGTAGCTAAAGCATTTTCTATCAAACAGTTAATTCTGCTTAAGTGTTTCAGATTTGTGTCAATTTATATTTATATTATACAGCATATAAGGGTTAACTTAAATTTACATAGTTATAATTTCCTCTGAAATATTTTGGAAGTCTAAATCAGGAAGCATTCTAATAGATAGTTTACCTTCAATGTACATTGCTGAGAGATATAGAGAAGAGAAGAAAAATAAGGCAAGGTAAAGATAAAGGCTACTCTGGTTTGTAAGGATTTGGACAGCTAGTGGGCAAGGATTGAAGCAAGGTTAAAAAAAAAATTCATAAGCCTCTGGTTTCAGTGATTACAAAGAAATGAAAAAGTAGCATTAGAAAAGCAATTTTGTGATTACTTAAATAATATTAGAAATTACCACATGTTAGTATGACAAGGTTAATGTATTATTTATTTAAATAAAGCTACAAAATTTTGTACAATCTTTTAAAACATAGACTTCTAATATTTCATGAGTATTTTGGTTGAACAATTATTTGGGGGCTGGTGTTTAGCAGCAGTGAAAAATTGATGTCAGCCTTGGACAATATTTTTTGTAAGGCTTTTATTGATTGTTTGGTTTTAGAAGGTTGTTCACAGGAATGAGTCTACTGGTGACGGACTTACCTTCAAACTTTTGAGCCTATTACTGGTTGGCTTTCAGTGTTATTTCAACTGAAGCAATTTTGTAATTGACCAATTAAATTTAGGGAAGCAGTGTTTGATTGACATATTTAAACATTCTGCTGGTTAATTCTTTGGCTATAAAACACAAGACTGTTTTCCTGGAAATATGGTAATATACAAAATACATTCATAAAAAAACACACAAATGCACAAAAACACCTCTGGCAAATAAGAACAGAAATTACTAATGTGATAGAATTTATACATAAAGCAAATTCATATCATCCTTTATCAGTAAAATATTCATGTATTTACCCTGAAACAGGGATAAGAAAATAAAAACTGCTTTTGCTCAATATTGCACTTTGAGTCCAAGTCAGTTTGATAAATCAATAAATCTATGTGTGGATATATGATCACTCAAATGTGTTTAAAGAAGATTCAAGTAATTGCAAGGATATATACATACCTACATGGGCTCTCAATAATATTCATTATACAAAGATAATTTTTATTCACAAATTATATAGCCAACTCAAACACTATCAAGAAACCTAGGAAGATGTTTTAAAAGAATTTTAAAAATCTCATGTGTAAATATAAATGTACATATTGTAATGGGAAATGTCTATGAAAGTAAATGTGATCTTAAATAAAAATAAGACAAAATTTAATGAACTACAATGGAAACAATAACAATATATCTCAAATCAGTGATAAGACAGACAGTTTATTATTAGTATAAGGGTAAAAGAAAAAGTTTATTAGAAATCCTAAGCAGCAGATTTGACCTTCAAATTTATGAATTTCTAGTCTCAGAATAGAAAAAAAGTAAAGAAAAGTATAGAGTATCAGAGAACTGTGTGACACTATCAAGGCTATACCAATATACATATGAAATAACACAAAAAGAGAAGAGAATGAAATGTATAGGAAGAGTATTTAAATAAAAAAATGTCCAAAACTCCCCAAATTTTATTAAAAATATTAATCTACATAGTTAATAAATTAAAAGTGATCCATCTAGATATATCATGGCAGATAGCTGAAAGGCAGATAATGAGCTCATCCTGAAAGCAGGCAGAGAAAATTAATATACAAGGGATCATCAATAGAATTAATATAATTAGTTTTCAAAGTAATGGAAGTCAAATTCAGTGGAATAACATATTCAACATGCTGAAAAAAAGAGAACCACAGGCATGAACACATGGAACAGACTGATGCATGTCAGAGGGGTGGTTGGTGAGGGACTGATGGACAAAGGTGAAGATATTAACCAAAGAACATATATGTATAGACCTTAGACACAGACAACAGTGTGGTGGAGCCCGGGGGAAGGGAGGGGCTGGGTGCAGTTGGGCAAAGTGGGGGGAAATGGTGGGCATTTGTAATAGTATAAACAATATAATAAACTATAAAAAGAAATGGGAATTTTATACCTAGGGACACTAATCCTTTCAATAATGATAAATTATTTTTTAAAATCCACAATTATCTAAATGACTATTAAAATACTTTTCCCCAGCCGAAACCGGTTTGGCTCAGTGGTAGAGCGTCGGTCTGCGGACTGAAAGGTCCCGGGTTCGATTCCGGTCAAGGGCATGTACATTGGTTGTGGGCACATCCCCGGTAGGGGGTGTGCAAGAGGTGGCTGGTCGATGTTTCTCTCTCATCGACGTTTCTGGCTCCCTATCTCTCTCCCTTCCTCTCTGTGAAATATCAATAAAATATATATTAAAAAATAAATAAATAAAAAATAAAATAAAATACTTTTCCCCCTTTCCAACTACAGATAAAAGGTAGAAATAAAAAATAAAGGACAAATATATACATGCAGAGCCAGTCCAAGATAGAGACTTAGAAAGCTTGAACTCCCATTGACACATCAAATCTACAGATACACATGGAACAAGTTCCTCTGAAGAAAACCAGAAAACTAGCTGAGCAGTTCCTTCACACCATAAATGAATGAATGAATGAATGATGAATGAATAAATAAATAAATAAATAAATAAATAAATAAATAATATATCAAGGCAGGGAGGAAAGATGAAAGACTGTGTTACTGTAATACCTACCCATAGCACAGCAACACACAGAAGGTAGGGAACTCACAAACCCTAATGTTCTCTGTGAGGAGCAAAGGCCATCTATGTTTGAGACAGGCCAGTGAGCTAGGACAAGGGGAATAGGGAAACTGGGACAGATAGCGGAACAAACTGCAGAGCGATTTACATCAGATACAAAAGGCCCCACCCTAGAAATATTCAGCTCCAGACCCAGAAAAGCAGCAAACATAAAGCAAATTGGGGACACCAGAACCAGTTGCAATGACTAATGATACCCTGCCCTGACACTGACCAATCAATGAAGACCAATGTCCTGAAGACGCACACCTGGAAAGCTGATGAATATTCTGTTAGCCTTGGCTGAGTTTCTCAGTGGTTAAAAATCAGACTGAGCACCAAAGCGTCATGGGTTAGATTCCCAGTAAATGGCAGTTACCTGGCGTCTGGGTTGTGGGTTCACTCCCCACCTTTAATCAGGGCATATAAGGGAGGTATATGTCTATGTGTCTCTCTCAAATCAATGTTTCTCTCTCCTCCTCCCTCCATCCCTTCCACTCTCTTTGAAAAAAGCAATGGGATTAACACAACAACAAAATACAATACACAAACCCTCCCCTAAGATTCCTGCCTGAAAGAGAGAAAGCCTTAGGACAAAAAAACTCTGGGGAGCAGCCACCACCCCCATTCCCTTTGCCCTTTTTTTCCCCTGACAGGCAAGCATCTCCTAAACTGGGAAAGGGACCCCAGGACACTTGAATCCCGGGATCAATGGTTAGTGACAGCTGGTAGCAGGCTAGTTCCCTGAACCTGATACCAAGGCTCCCTTTGCTTGACTTCCAAGAGAACTAGAGCATTCCAGTGTAGGCTCTCCTGTTGATTCTTCTATGCTAGGATCTATCTTGTTTTTCTGCCCCAGATTTAATAAATATCCCCTCATAGTCATTTGGACTCCTGTTATGAATTTTTTCCTGCACAAAGTTAAGAACCCACATATTACTAAATGTATACCTGCCAAGGGCCAAGACCACTTTCCAATAGCATGTTCATATGTAATAGATTTTAGTATCCTATATAATAAAGATGTAATATGCAAATTGACCCTCACACCATGACAAGATGGCTGCCTACAACCAGGTCAGCAGGGGGTTAGCGAGGGATGGTCAAATGACTAACCAGCAAGTTGCATGGGGTGACCAGGTTGACGGGAAAGAGGGAGCATGAGGGGTATCAGGCTGGTAGGGAGCAGTTGGGGGTGACTAGACCAGCAGGGAGACAGTTGGGGGCAACCAGGCTGGCAGAGAGGGGCAGTTGGGGGCAACCAGGCTCGCAGAGATGGGCATTTGGGAGCAACCAGGCTGGCAGGGAGGACAGTAAGAGGACAATGAGGAAGGAGGGCCTCACATGTCCCATGTGAGATTTGACCTTTGAGCCCAGGAATTACCATATTAACCAATTCTAAAAGAATATTGACCAATCAGAAGGGATATCAGGACATAGGGACTTGCAGCCTTTATAAACCATGGAAACAGCAACTCAGTTTAGACTCTTTCCCTCTTCACTTGGGAGTCTGTGATGTGGGACTCTTTTCTCCTCCCCACATGAGAGTTCATTCTGTAGGACTCTTTCTCCATCCCCTCATGGGAATCTGTACTTGTTTTTCAATAAGTTTCCACTTTTGCTATACTATCTTCCCTCCGTGGATTCATTCTTTGATTCCAATGGGCAAAGAGCCTGGGAACAATACTGCCCAGGGGAATGCCATGTGTTCCAGCCCCCAAGTCCTGTATCAAATTGACCTAATCCTTTGCAGGAGCTCAAACTGATTCTCTGTTTTAATATTTCTTATATACAGTTCATGTCTAAACTACTATTTAATCTATAAATAAATACTTCTTTACTTAAATTGAATGAATCATCCCCTACTAGCCTTAAAACAAATGTTTCATATTATCCCTGCCTCCAAAATGCTATCTCCAGCTAACTGCTTTTCCTTCATCCAAGTCAACAATAGATTTTCTACCTATTTAATTGCCTGTGATGGTTGTTTTGTGCACACTTTCACACTCTTTGTAACATCAGAACTCTTGATGGCCTCTTCATGTTTTAAAATTGTACTAATAATGAATTTCACCAGCAACTAAAGCATTCTCTCCTTTGTTTGTTGCCTGAAAGACACCTTCATCATGCTGAGGTATCAGCATGAAAGAGTTGACAGATCAAAAATCAAAGTTTTGTTTCACATCCAAGACATTTTTTTTCCTATGAACAATTTGATCAGGAATTAAATTGTTCAAGATGGGAGAATGTTAGAGAAATGAGGTTTAATTGTATTTGCTCTGTCCTCCCCTATTTAAAAAAGTATTCTGTGTTTTATGAATTTTTACCTTTTAAGTACTCGAGTTAGTTCTTTCTTTCTTTCTTTCTTTCTTTCTTTCTTTCTTTCTTTCTTTCTTTCTTTCTTTCTTCCTTCCTTCCTTCCTTTCTTTCTTTCTTTCTTTCTTTCTTTCTTTCTTTCTTTCTTTCTTTCTTTCTTTTTTTCTGGATGAACTTATAGAATTGGTTTGATTCTTTCCAAGATTGCTTGTTTAATTATTTTTGTGGTTGGTTTAGAACAGCCATTATCAAGAACAAGTTATTTGCACTGTTAATATAAAAAACATTCAAACATGTAAAGGACTTGTGTAAGTTTATTTGATCCAAACTGCAATTGCCAGGAAGCAGAATCTCAACAGATTGGGATAATGCTCTGGAGAATGTTTTTTTTTTTTCACCTATTTTTATGGATTGCATCAAAGGAAGAGACGTATGTGAGTTACATTAAATCCATTGATGATAGATTAAGGAGACGGGAAAAGGAAAGCTGGGAAACCTCTTGACTTGGATAATAAGTAAAATGATAGACATATTACTTATGTGGCTACAGGATAGTTAACAGTCAACAATTAACATGATAACAATAATAATGAAAGAGTTTATGGTCTCTGTTCCGGTGCCCAACATTTGGGTGTGCCCAGGAATCTGGGGAGCAAGGCAAGTTACAAGTTAATCTGACATTTCATAGTTATCTTAGATGCAAAAAAAAAAAAAGGAATTGGCTCAATTAGGATAAAAATTGACCTTGTCAGAGAAAATAGTGGCCTAGGACATGACTAGCCACCATAACTGCTTTTAGTTACATTTTAATTTCAGACCATCCTTTGTGGTTACTTTAGGTCTCTGAATTTGCAAAACTGCCATGCAGGCCTTCCCTGAGCTTGTCAGGTTAGCATGTGGCCCCTTTCATCCACAGCACTAATGGGGCATATTTGTCTGTAGATAGCCTTGTCAGTTGGAATACAAACTGTTGTGTTTGAGGTCTGGGGATCATTCTACCACCTACAACTTTTAGGCAGTCCTTTCCTGCCATTAAGCAGCTTATTCTCACACAAATGCAAATCAATCCTAATCCAAAAATGTAAGTGGTTTCTTCTGCAGTTCTTTTGAGCTTAATGTAGGTTTTTTTTTTTTGTATTTGTTGTACAAATTCTATCTGATTTTGTTACCAATTGAGGTTACTGGCTGGGACCTCTAGTCTTTCCTTCAATATAGAAAATATTCTAAGGTCAACAAATATGAAAGTAAAGCAAAGTGGGGTTTATTGAAGATACATTCCGAACAAGGAGTGGGCCAGTGGAGGAAGTGAGAGAGAGAGCATGGCCCCAACTCCTAGGTTTTAAAGAGGGTTTTTTGTTTTTTTTTCTGGGTAGAGTCTTTCATTTGCATTCAAATATAGAAACTATATTTCTTCTGGGCATAACCTTACCTATAATGTATGCAGAAAAAATTATAGGGATGCGGGCAGGAGAGTCAAAGCCAAAAATGCAAATTTTTTTATAATTAGTCCAGGGCCATAGTAAGGTCATATTGGCAAAGAGGTCATATCCTTTTCCTCTGAGTAACAATCCATTTGTGACACTTTGGCATTTACAGTCTTCTTGATTATTATTTCTTGAAATACAGTATGACTTATTAAGGACCAGATTATTACCAATGCTCCATTTTGTTCATTTATTTACCTCTATGCCATGACAAATTCTTATCAATGGAGGAACAGAAAAAAAGTATAAGTATCTGTATTTTTTGAGACAAGAGCCAGCTGGCTTGAATGTGCCTACTGGCACTCTTCTGGGCCACCCCTAGAGAGGTGGTCTGAAGGCTATGCCGGTCAGACCCCTGTTCTGGACTCAGGGCAGGCCCCACCCCAGCCATTCAAATCTAATTTCCTACCTAAAAATGTGGGCCCTCCAATCAATGAACTGCATTTCTTAAGTTCAGTTAGACCATTGGGCTTTCTTTCCCTGTAGCTGAAAATTTCTCTCCAGGAAGTAAACTGAAAAAATCAGACCTTATTTGTATTGTTTTGCTTTATTTATTGTTATAAACTGACCAGTAGGCAGTCAGAAACATATTTAAGCTATTTTTAAAAAAATATATTTTATTGATATTTTACAGAGAGGAAGGGAGAGAGATAGAGAGCCAGAAACGTCGATGAGAGAGAAACATCGACCAGCTGCCTCCCACACACCCTCCACCAGGGATGTGCCCACAACCAACGCACATGCCCCTGACTGGAATCGAACCTGGGACCTTTCAGTCCGCAGACCGACGCTCCACCACTGAGCCAAACCGGCTTCGGCTATTTAAGCTATTTTATAGATATTATCCAAGTTTCTATACACTTAATAAAATAAAGATAAGTTTGCTCTCCGTTATTTTATCACGCTAGAAAACTGTTATTTCAAAGGATACATATAGTTTTCAATAAAGGGTAAAAGAACCTGCTTTTATAAAAACCAAAAACATAGATGTTAGGGTCTCCGAAAGAGGAATGGACAAGGCCAAAGGGGTAAAGAATTATGAATTTATTAGGTCATCTGGAAAACCAGATGGGCTGAGCCCCAAAATGGCGCCAGAACCCAGGGACAGGGAGTCGGAATTTAAAAGACTCTAGGCAGGATTTTTCTGGGCAGAGAATTCTCTAGGTGGATCCTGAGGGGAAAGATAAAGGTCTTAGCAAGTGGAATGTGGTCTTTAAAAGTGAAACGTGGTGTAAGGGAAGGGGAATGTCCCTTGTGAAGTGGCCTAAAGGTCACTTCCCAGGGGATGGGGGTCCATTCAATTATTTGATCAATTATTTGAGCTAACAATAGAAACATACATACAAAAATAGCAGGCCTAGGCAAGATTTGGTAATTAGCAAAATAAAAATTTAAATATAAATAAATCAGAAAGTGTTCATTCATATTAATAAAGAACTAATCATAAAAATCGGAATGAAGGATAACTGCAGATCTAAGAAAAGCCCATCAAAGTCATTTCCTTGGTGAAAACTGCTCTAAACAGCAGGCTCAACCTTTCATATATTAGTGGAAATGGGTTATTCTTTCCCAAGGTGATTAAATATGTAACTTTTATGTATAGCAGTTCTTGCTGTAATTTTTGGAACTTCAGTCAATCATCTCTGTGTTTTGTTGCACAAGAAGGTTTTTATAGCAGATTTAAGCTACCAGATAAGTTAGTTATATTTATAGGAATTCATATTTTATATATCAACAATATTTCTTTTATATAAAGTTTTACAAATTAGTGTCTTTACAGTATCTGAAATGAATTAATTTTTATACCTAATACATAAAAATAAAATATCCAAAGAGTAAGTGGAGAAAGTCACTTAAAACATCTGGTTCTTACAACTTAGATTTTAAATCATGAACATATAGAACACTCAAATGTCTTGCTTTTAGATATTTAAATGCCGTTTACATCATAAGTTTGTATCAGAGAATACAGATACTTATACTTTTTTTCTGTTCCTTCATTGATAAGAATTTGGCATGGCATAGAGGTAAATAAATGAACAAAATGGAGCATTGGTAATAATCTGGCCTTAATAAATCATACTGTATTTTAATAAATAATAAACAAGAAGACTGTAAATGCCAAAGTGTCACAAATGGATTATTACTTAATAATTTTTTTATCTTTCCATTAACATAATCCTTGTAACATAATGCTCTCAATAAATGTTTATTAAACTTAAATGGTTTTCAGTGAACTAAGCTCTAGTAAAGATCTGACTTTGGTTAAGAACAGTCAGGTCCCATGCATTGAACACTTCACTTTTACAGATTATAAACTCAGCAGGAGCCTATACCAATCTCTCAGAGTCCTGCTGTATTCCTGGATGTGTCTCTATGTACATTGGACTAAAACTCTCCCCCACCCAATATGTGATATTAATCAAACCATAGGGTTCTTTAGTCTCTTTACCCCACTCCTATTTATAGTCTCTTGTTTTCACCCTGACCCAATTTCTACTTTGGAAGAGGTCAAAGCTTTGCCAAAATATAATCATGAAGACAATTCCTGAAATCTTCAATATTATTTTGATTCTAAAGAGTTTCATTGAAAATATTTCTTGAAAAAAATTTTAAGCGTATTCCTGTTATCCATGTACCATGTCAGTATTAGTGCATTTATTCTTATAAGCTACACAAGTAGTCCCTTCATGCCAGGGATCTCCAAGTACACTATTTCAGAGAACACCAGTGTTATACCAACAAACTGTTTTTCAATACTCTGAAATGTTGCTTATGATTATGTGGAACTTAAATAAAGCCAATTACAAAAAATAGGATAAGTAACTTTTTCTGTCAAAAATAGTTTTAATATAGGTACATTGATTGCCTCAAGATCTGTAGCAAAATACATTCTTATTTGTGTGTGTAATTGTTTTCACCTAAAAGTATACCATTTATAAGGCAACAACTTTTTGATGATATAACAACAATTTTAACCATCTGTTATAAGGTCATTATGATCAAGTGTGATGACAGAATGATTTTTACATGGAATTTGAAAGTCCATTTTAAAAAGTTAATAGACAATTGGAGAATGTTAGCAAAATAAATTGATTCTATTACAACCTGAGTTTGTTCATCTGTATTAAAGATAATATGTCATATGTTCCTTAAGTAAAAGTCAAATTTAGTAAATAATTTGATATTTCATGTATCAACATCTGTGATAGAATTATCTTTTTTAAGATACTTTGCAGAAACTGGTTTGGCTTAGTGGATAGAGCTTCAATCTGCAGACTGAGAGGCCCCAGGTTCTATTCCGGTCAAGGGCATTTAGCTTGGTTGTGGGCACATCCCCAGTAGGGGGTGTGCAGGTGGCAGCTGATTAATGTTTCTAGCTCTCTAGCCTTCTCCCTTCCTTCCTGTAAAAAAATCAATAAAATATTTATAATTTTTAAAAGATACTTTAATATGGACTTACAATGCAATCTAATAAAGAGTAATATGCAAATTGGCCATACCTCTACTACACCCATAAGACCTGCCCACCAGCCAATCAGGGGTGAGTATGCAAATTAACCCCACCAAGATGGCAGCGGCCATAGAGCTAGCACAAGGCTTGGGTTTCCCCAGCAATGGAGGAAGCCAAGTTTTCCACACACCCTGGCAGGCCCAGGCCTCCACTCAAGGCTACAAAGTTTCAATTATAAACGATAAATAAATCCTAGATACCAGGCTCTCTGCTTGGGTTGCTGGGGGTGTGGCCAGCCTGAAAACCACCACAGGCCCCTCACCCAGGCCACTCCATGCCCCAAGGGAACTGCCACCCTTATCTGGGAAACCCTTCAGGGCAAACCAGCTGGCCCCCACCTGTGGACCACTCCTCTATTCTACCTAATGCTATCAAATAAAAGAATAATATGCAAATTGAATGTCACTCCAACACACAATAGGGCTGCACCCATGTGGTCAAAGATGACTGCCCCTATGTGGATATCAGATGGTTGCCACAAGATGGCCAGCAGGGGAGAACAGTTGGGAGGGACCAGGTATGCAAGAGAGGGTAGTAGGGATCAATCAAGCCTGAAGGGGAGGGCAGTTAGGAGTGACCGGCCTGGCAGAGGAGGGAAGTTGCGGGTGACCATGCCTACAGGGAATGGTAATTGGGGGGGAACTCAGGCCTGCAGAGGAGAGCAGATGGGAGGGACAAGGCCTGTAGCAGAGGGCTGTCAAGGGTTAACCTGCCTGCAAGGAGGACAGTTAGGGGCAAACAGGCTGGCAGGGGGGCAGTTAAACATCAATGAGGCTGGCAAGGGAGTGCTTAGGGGCAGGCAGGCAGGCAGGCAGGCAAGCGAGCAGTTGGGAGCCAACAGTCCTGGACTCTGAGAGGGATGTTGGACATCTCTAAAAGTGTCCCAGATTGGATAGGGTACAGGCTAGGCTGAGAGACACCCCCATCCCCAGGCACAAATTTCATGCACTGGGCCTCTAGTTAGGAAATAAATAGCATAGATTAAATTTTCCAAATCTGTGATTATTCAAGATTAGGAGCCTGGTGTACAAAATTTGTGCATGCGGGGGTAGGAGGGGGGAGGAGGGGGAGGGAGAGGCGGGGAGAGACCCTCACCCCAGCCTGCACACTCTCCAATCTGGTACCCCTCAGGGGATATCTGACTTCCAGTTTAGGCCTGATCCCAGGGCTTGGACCAAAATTGGCAGTCTGACATCCCTCACACAATCCAGGACCACTAGCTCCTAACTTCTCATCTGTCTACCTGTCTGATCATTCCTAACAGCCCCCCGCCAACCTGGTCACCCCTCACTGCCCTACCTCCTGGCCTGGTCACCACCAACTGACCCCTCCCTGCAGGCCTGGTCGCCCCACGAAAATTGCCGCTTGGTCTTTTGGTCACTGCTCACTGACCCCCCCTGCTGGCCTGGGCGCCCCACGCAGCTTGTTCGGTGTCCATTTGGTTTTGAAGGTCACATACATATATATAATGACTGAACATTTTTAAGGTAAAAAATCTTATAGCAGTCAAGATAAAAATTAAAGAAGTAAAACCAAGTATGTTATCCAAATTGCATTGGAAACCTACATCCAGTTCTATAAGACAGCAAAATATGCCATGATAGATGACTAAGATTGTATGGGCAAGGTTAATACTAGTTATAATCTGAAATAACCATAGAATATGAATGGTCTACTTACTGCCATTTTATGTTGGGTATTAACCAATAAAGGAATTTTAGTAAAGTGATTAATATTTACTAAACAACTAAAATAATAAGTAGGTTGGAATTATAAATTTATAAGTATATATTGTATATATATAAATATATATATATGTATCAGATAAATAAAAATATTTCAAATCAATAAAAATAGTTGTTTAGTAAATAATTCTACATCATTTTTTATGTATTTGAATAAAGCAAATTAAATTTACATAATTAATTTATACATGAAACATCTTATTGCCAAGTAGCAAAGAAGCCTTACTTGTTCAAAAATAATTATAGAACTAAAAATAAGTATCCATTAATTTTAAATTTATGAACTAAGGACTACCTAAAGTTATAAGACAATTCAACATTTCCAAAAAATCAATGGCTTTTTACATTGTCAAGGATAAAATAATAAATCTAAACATAAAATGAATAAAAATAAATGTGACAGTTCTGCAGAAAATACATCAACTGTCTCATTTTTAATTGTATACTAATCAACCATACTTGAGACTCACATAAGCATGAATTAAGACACAGATAGTTCCTTCCAGCCATGATAACATAACTGACCCATCCATAGTAAACAAATGAAACAAAAGACAAAATATTTGAGACAAAGATGTTTGAATATTTAACATCAAACAACTGTGTGTTGTGTTAAATGAAATAAGAAAAATAACGATGGAACTCCCTATGATTGGCCCGCCTTTCTTCTTAAAGGCAGTTTCTAGACTATTTTGCAGGAAGGGTGACTACAAACAAAACACATCAATCTAACTGAGTTGAGAAGATAGAAAATATAATTTTTTAAAAGGCACAGGGGCTAGGAATTGAGGTCAGAATACCAGAAAAAAAAGGAAGCTCCAAAATATCAAACACGCATTGGGATATGAATCGCTTTGATCATACACACAGGCCTCGTGAGGAACTTGAAGTGCCAAGCAAAGAATGACAGTATTGAGGTAGCTGAAAAATTTCCAGAGCTCACAGATGTCACAGACACTTGAGTTCCAATCAGCCAGATGGAAAAATCCATATTAAACAACCATGCTATTCAGTGGAGATATCATAAGGGTCAGATTTATATCTATGCTAGTCCTAAAGTAAACCATACTATTAATCTTTTCTAACAAATTATAAAATAAACCTCAAAATCAAAAACAGGTGTATAAGTAAATATAGTCTTTACTAGGAGGAAAAATACTTCCAATTGATGATATAACAGCATATATTTAATATATTAGTTTACTAATATATTATTACAATGTCTATTACTCATTCAAAATTATTAGATATTTAAGAAAGCAGGAAAAATTAAACCATAATTTGGAGAATATCAGCCCATAGAGAAAGAACCAGAAAAAAAAAAACAAAAAAAAAAACAGAGAACAGAGTTAGCAGACAACTTCTAAAAATATATTATAAATAAACTTAACTGAAAAATGCAACAATATGATTTATAAAAAATATAATTTATAAAAAATGTTAATGACTTATTTATATCAGATTAAAAGTTGTTGAATAAAATTCAGTAACGGAAGTATAAAAACTATTTAAACTAAAGCACAAAGGAGAAAAAAAAACATAAGAAAGTAAATAGTATTTCAATAATATAAAATGATACTATGTTGTATTAGTCAGAGTTCTCCATAGAAGCAAAACCAATAGAAAAGTGTATTATAAGAAATTGACTCATGGATCCTAAGAAGTCCCATAAACTGCCTTTTGGCAGCTGAAAACGCAGGAAAGCTAGTGGTGTGATTAAATCTGAGTCTGAAAACTGGAATTAGGAAGCCAATTGTGGAAATCCTAATATAAGGGCAAGAAAAATGAGATGGAATGTCCTAGCTCAAACAGTGATGTTGGGAAAAAATGAGTCAATTTTTCCTTCTGTCTTTTTTTCAATTCAGGCCCCCCAGTGAATTGAATTATGTCTATTCACCTTGGTGAAAGCAATTTACTTTAATTCACTGATTCACATGCCAATCCCATCCAGAAAAAAACCCTGAGACACAAGGAGAAGGAATAATGTGTAATTTGGGCACCTATGGGCTGTTAAGTTGACATATAAAATTAAGCATCATATATGTAATCACATGTGCACATAATTAGAATCACAGAAATGGAGGAAATGAAACATATTTGAAGAAGAATTGCAAAAATTATACAAAATTGAAAATTATAAAACTATAAGTCCAGGAAGTTCAAAGGAGCCTATAATACAAATATAGACCTACATATATGCACATGTGCAAACACACATTCCAACATACATTTCCAAATTAAATTACTAGAAGACAATGACCAAAGTAATCTTGACTGAAATGTGCTAGCCAGAAAACAACAGGGCAACCCATTTAAATTATTTTAAAAAAAACCTCATTAAAACATTGTCAAATTATATTTTATATTTTATAGTTATATCAGTATTTATAATTTTAAAATTAATTTAGGATTATTCTGAAGAAGATTGTGTAATTTAACATGTACACAGTAATCAGAGTAGCCACTAAGAAAAGAACTAAAAAATAATAAGAAGAACACCAGAGGACTTGAATTGGTACACCAAAATAATCTATTTAACATAATGTACCTCACAGAAGAGGAACAAAGGCCATCAGTCATATAGAAAATTAAAAGTAAAATGCCAATAATTAATTCTACAGTATTAGTAGTTACAATTATTAAGAATTGATAAACATTCCAAGAAAGAGGCAGAGATTGTCAGGCAGCATACTATCTATATAAAAGCCTAAGTGACCATCACAACCGAATGGATGACCAAACAGGCTGTGTGGAGTGACCAGGCTGGCAGGGGGGTTAGTGAGGGACAGCCAAATGACTGAGAAGCAGGCTGCATGGGGTGATGGGGAGCGGGTGGGGAGGCAGTTGAGGGCATTCAGGCTGGCAGGCAGAATCAGTTAGGGTTGATCAGGCCAGCAGGGAAGCAGTTAGGGGCAATCAGGCAGGCAGGCAGGTGGGCGGTTAGGAGCCAGTGGTCCAGGATTGTGAGAGGGATTGGGCCTAAACCAGCAGCCAGACATGCCCCAAGAGGTGCTGGATTGGAGAAGGTGCAGGCTGGGCTTAGAGGACCCCTCATGTGTGCAAATTTCATCCACTGGGCCACTAGTAATAATAATAGCAATGATAATAATTCAACTATATATGATGTCTAAAATTGACGTGATTTAGATTTAAAATTAAAATATAGGGTTAAAGAAAGGTTATAGAAAAAGACAAACCATGCAAAACAGTAGCAAAGAAGGCTGAAAATGCTATCTTCGTATTAAATGTTTAAGACAAAATAATATATTTTGCAACACATAAATATTTTATATTGGATAATGGGTCAATATCAGGAAAAAATAAAAACTCTAAGTATGTATGCACATAATAACATAGCCTCTGATTTTGTATGAAACATGTACTAAAAATATACCTAAGGGAAAATGGATAATTGCACAATAATATTTAGAAACTTTAGTATTTGACTTTTAATAGTGAAAACAACATTTTGTCAGAAAATAAAAGGATACAGGAGACTTGCTCAACAGAATTTATCAAATGAACCCAGCTAATATCAATGGAACACTCCTGGAAACAATAACAGAATAAACATTTTTAAAGTGCATCTGGAGCATTCTCTAAGATAAAACACATGGTTTGCAATAAAACAACTTTTAATAAATTATAATCACACAAAATAAAATTTCTGATCAACATAGAGTCAAATCAGAATACCATAATATTAGGAAATTAAGGAAATGCACACACATTTGTATGTGTTTGTGTGTTGTGAGTAACACTTCTAAGTAACCCAGGGGTCAAGAAAAAAAATCACAAAGAAGAAATATAGAAATATTTAAAAGCCAAAGGAAAATGAAAACATCACAATACCAGGATTTGTGGAATGCAGCTCAAACAGTGCTAAGAATAAAACTAGTTTTCAACACCTATTTAAAAAATTTGAATTTTTAAGTTTATAAAAGATCTAAACTTAAAAAAATCAAATATTCTAATTTAGAAAGCTAGCAGAAAAAACAAATTGCTCCCAAAGGACACAGAAGGGCATAACTCACAAGTATTTTGAATTTGGTTCCAGTCCAGCATAATAAATTGAATATTGCAATAAAATGAGACATAATCTCTTTGTTGGTTGTTGGTATTGCTTTGATATTCCTCAGTATTATAGATGCAGAAATTTTTAACAAGGTAGCATCAGCCGAGGCCTGTTTGGCTCAGTGGTAGAGCGTCAGTCTGCGGACTGAAGGGTCCCGGGTTCGATTCCGGTCAGGGGCATGTACATTGGTTGCTGGCACATCCCCAGTAGGGGGTATGCAGAAGGCAGCTGGTCGATGTTTCTCTCTCATCAACATTTCTGGCTCTCTATCTCTCTCCCTTCCTCTCTGTGAAATATCAATAAAATATATTTTTTTAAAAAACAAGGTAGCATCAAATCAAATTCAGCAACCTGTAAAGCTTGAGGAAATATGATTTATCATAGGAATGCAAGGTTGGTATAGATACAAAATACAAAAATTAATTAATTTAAAATATAATAAAGTAAAAGAAAAGAAATTTCCTCCAATCATTAATCAGCTGCCTCCTGCATGTTCTAAACAGGGGATCAAAACCTCCCATTACCACCCCTACCCCTGGCCAGCAGGCCCCAATCCGCAGCCAGGAAAGGAGGGGGCATTACAGGGATGCATTGATCCTATTTGGCACTGACTACTGCTGGTCAAACCTAGGGACCCTCCTCGTGCACAAATATTGTCCAGAGGGCCTCTAGTGTGCATATATATATTAAAAACTTATGTCTATAGAGCAACCTGCACACACATGTCTATAGCAGCTATATTTATAATTTCTAAAAGTTTAAAGAACCAAGATATGTCCTTCAGTAGTTAAATTAATAAGTTATGTTAGGTCCAAACAGAGGAATATTAATTATTCAGCACGAACACAAAATGAGCTATTGTCTGCCAGGTGTGGCTCAGTGGTTGAGCATCAACCTATGAAGCAGGAGTTCATGGTTTGGTTTCCTGTCAGGGACATGCCCAGGTTGGGGGATTGATTCCCAATAGGGGGTGTGCAGGAAGAAGCCAATCAATGATTCTCTCTCATCATTGATATTTCTATCTCTCTCCTTCTCCCTTCAAATGAAAATATATTTTAAAAAGAAAGAAATGAGCTATTAAGTCATAAAATGACTTACAGGAATCTTAAATGCACCTTACTAAATGAAGGAAGTCAATCTAAAAAGACTACATAGTATATAATTACAACTGATGACAGTCTAGAAAAGGCAAAACTATGGAGACAGTAAAAAGATCAGTGTTTGCCAGGGATTAGTAAGGGAGGAAGGAAGATATGAAGCCCAAGGATTTGGGGGCAGTGAAACAACCTATAATGGTGAATACATGTAATGACACATTTGTCTAAGCCCATAGAATGTACAACATCAAGAGTAAACTATAATGTAAACTGTGGATTCTAGGTAATGATGTTCAACAGTTGTACAAATGTACCATCCTGGTGAATAATGTTGACGTTAGAGGAGGAGGCTATGTATTTGTGTTGGTTGGATTGGAAAGATAACTGAAAATCTCTATACTTTTCCCTCAGTTTTGCTGTGAATTTAAACATCTATAATAATAAAAGCATAATATGCTAATTAGACCATACAGCTGAAAATAAGGAACAATTCAAGGATGTCTGCTTTTGTTACTTTTCTTTAATATTGTACTGGAGGTTGTTGCCAGTGAAATCAGTGGGAAAAGTGGGGAGTGAAGAAAAAAGCCAAAAAATAAGAAAAGCAAGGGAGCATTTAAAGGTATCCACATTGGGAAGAAAGAAGTAAAAATGTAATTATTTATAGACAACTTGGTGCTGCTGAAGCAAATCCTAAGAAGTCCATGCTAGAACTACTAAGGAAATTTAGAATGTTACCTTATACAAGATCAACATACAGAATTTATATATTGTGTAGTAATACAAATCTGAAAATAAACTTAAAAAATCAATTTCAACTTTAGAAATCAAAAATAATAAAATACTTAGGAATAAATTTCACAAAAGCACTTAGTATACTGAAAACTACAAAATATTAGTGAAATAACTTAAAAAATCTTAACAAATGGAGAAATATTTCATGATCATGGATCAGAAAACTCAATATTGTTAATATGATAATTTGCCCCAAATTGAGATATATGTTTGATGAAATCTATCAAAATCTCAGCAGGATATTTTTTAGATAAATTAGAAGGTTTATACTTTTTTATTTCAAAATTTACTTTAAAGTATAAATCTATAATAATCAACACTGTGTGATACCAGTTTAAGCATAGGCATATTGAGGAGACAGAAGGAAGCTAAGTGGTCAGGGACTGGACCATGAGGGGATGAAGTAGAACTAGGGAAACCAACTGGTGGGAGTTGCTAAGGCAACTCAGCTGGGCTGGGAAGGGGGAGGAGAAGGGAGAAAGAAAAGGGGGGTTGCAGGGCACACAGGAGTTCTGAGTTTTATAATGTATGGATGTTGCTAACACAGGCAGCTTGCAGATAACCAATCCCAATGACATTATGGCAGAATACTTTGAAATGACCAATCATGAGCTAATAAACATAAATACTCTTCTCTCTCTGGTGCACTGAGTACTTGGCTGTTCTGTGGCAGAAAATTTGCTACCCTGTGTCCATGTGTCTTATGGCCATGTAGAACATGCACTAATGGACTTTAATTAGCTTGGATGCTGAACTACACCAGCTGCAACATGGCACTGAAGCACTGGACACTGGCTATTTTAGGCTCTTATGAAACTCTAGCTGCATTTTTTCCAGGACTGGATTAAGGGACGTGATATTTTGGAAACTAAGACAAAAAAAACAAAAACAAAAAAACCTCTTCACCAGTAACTTGTTTTGGGCCCCCTTCCTACTGCCCCCTATGGGAGGGAGTGTTTGCTTCCACTAATCAACTTTGTCTACAAATCCATTCTTCAATTTTTGAGACAACAAACTCAGAACCAACTAACACATTTTAATTTCAATATTGGTATATGAAACAGTATTAATATTCCAGAAATATATCTTCATAACATAATAAAGTGACTTTATTTTTACAAAGGTACCAATAAAATTAGTGGGGGAAATGGTAGGCTTTTAGGCAAATACCTGTAATAATTCTATATCTACATACAAAAATAATTTAAACATCTTACACCATTCATAAAAATAATGCAAAATATCTCAAAGACTTAAATGTAAAAGCTAGAAATATAAAATTTTTGGAAGAAAATCTTGAGCTTGAATTAATCAAAAGGTTCTCAGATAATATTTCAAAAGCACAATACACTTTTTAAAAGATCTTTCTCATTCCAATAAATTGAATTTGAAATATACCCTTCATATATATATTTATTTATTTATATATATAAAAAATTGATTTAAGAGAAAGGAAAAAAGAGAGAAAGAGAGAGAGAAACATCAATTGGTTGCTTCCCATATGCACCTGGGATGGGGATCGAATTCACAATGTGGGTGTGTGTCCTGCCCTGAAATGAAACCCACCACCCTTTGGTGCACAGGGTGACACTCTAAAAAATTAAGCCATGTCAACCAGTTTAAGGTAAAATCACTTAATCATTCCTTTTAAAATAAGGATTGAGTCATGGATTTTTATTCTTTTCATTTCCACTCAACATTTTGTGGAATTCCTTGCCAGTGTAACCACACAAAAATAAGAAATAAAATGTACATTAATTGAAAATAAAGAAGCATGATCACAGGATAAAAGGCTAATTTTCCAAAATTAACATATATATTATATAATATATATAATATGATTATATATATTGTATGATTAATATATATTATATGATTATATATATATATATATATGATAGATACTTTGAACATGAAGTTTTAATAAATAATAGTTACTATTTAAGGATACATTGAAAAAAATATCTTGAATGATTGAATATTTAAACTGAAAATTTTGGAAATTATAGGAGACCTACAAAGAGATACTAAATATTCAAGAATAGAAGGCTCAGTATAAAAATATATTAATATTTTACAGGTAATATGTTGATTCAATATAGTCCCTATAAAATTGCATCAGTGGATTGTAGAAATTAATAACTGATTATATGGAAATGTAAGTAACCTACAATAGCCAAACAATATTGATGAAGAATGCGTTTCAAAGCTTATGTTAAAATAAGAGTAGATATATAAATCAAAGAAACAATGGAGCCTAAGAATAGACCCATGCATATATGCTCAATTGACAAGGTTGCTAAATAATTCAGTAGAAGAAGAAAGGTCTTTATAATAAATGGTGCTGCAATAATTAGAATTCTTCAGCCTTTTTAAAAAAATATATTTTATTGATTTTTTACGAGAGGAAGGGAGAAGGATAGAGAGCTAGAAACATCGATGAGAGAGAAACATCGACCAGCTGTCTCTTGAACACCCCTATCAGGGATGTGCCCACAACCAATGTACATGCCCTTGACCAGAATCGTACCTGGGACCTTTCAGTTGGCAGACCGGTGCTCTATCCACTGAACCAAACCGGTTTCTACAACAATTAGAATTCTTAATGGACAAAAATATATCTTACCCATTAACAAAAACTATGCACAGTACTTTACTAAAACTTTGTAAACTGTCTACAATGTATGTGCTAAAACTCTGAAGTACCTAGAATAAAATCTTTGTAAACTTGCGGTGAGTGTTGGTTCCTTTAATAGGATACAAAAATATAAACAGCAATGAAAAAGTAATTAAGACATTAGACTTCTATTTATTGAAAGGCACGTTAATAAGATAAAGATGCCAGTCATGAATAACAAATAATAACAATTATACAATCTTATATAATCGTAAACGGCAGTAGGTTACACATGTTCACACGGAAGTAAAAAATTAAATTGACACTTTTATAGAATTTGCCATTTGCTCTTTTATCCAAACAAATATAATTATGATGAACATTGTCCCCCACTTTTCTGCAACAGTATCAGTAGCATAATACAGTTTATTTTCTAGTTTTAATTGTTCTGTTTAGTTTTGTTTTTTGTTTTGTTTTGTTTTTACTACTTACTGTTAACAGAGGTTATAAAATTGTGTACTCTGAATACTGAAATTCTATTGGCTAGAGTTCAACCAGACAAAAGATCTTAAAATTAGCATTGTAAAAACACATAAAAGTTATATTTATTTTTAAAAACTGGGTCATGCACCTTTTTGTTATATAATTATCTTCTGTTTCCTAACAATGCATTATTTTAATATGGACATATTTTTTTTCCTTTCTTAATGTATTAATTATGTATTGGGTAATTTGGTTCAATATAAATAATTGATACCTCTCTTAAGATGAAAATATATATTACTGGTATATTACATAAGTAAAACCAATTGTTATTCCCTGTATTTGTTTACTATTCTTCATCTTGAAATAAACTTGCAATATGCTTTGCAAGAATTGCATTTTAATGTTGCCTATGTTTATAAACATACATTCCCATCATTGAAAAGAACATTAATTCCAGGTACATCAATGTCTAAGGCAGAAAACATAATGTCCCACTACATCAAATGGGAAAATGTCTGCTATGAAAGGTTAGACAAACACCATATTCAGAATATTTAGAAAGATTTTCAGATGTTATTACCTTCTACCTAAGATGGCAATCCTCTGTAGTATATGGAGCTTTTTAAGTCTTGTCCAAAGACCTCCTAATAAAGTCAAAGCGATATATTGTATAATACCTCTGAGTTTCCACAGAAAGTTGCATAAAAAATAATTAACAATAAACCCATTATTTTCTAAGTAGCTCAGCCTTACATAGTCTTTAATATTTAATAATATTCATCTTATGCTTGAGGTTGAATGACTAGACATCAAAGCTCATTTGGAACAGTACAGAATTAATGACCATTTCTGGGTCTGGTGATTATTATGTAAGGTCTATCTTTTTCATTCTTGGAAGAAAAAAAATAGCACTCATGCTCAACTTCAATTAGAATTTGTTTTCTGCTATGAAAATGATCTAGTCAATTACTAGTAAAAAATAATTGCAAGATTTGTAGTCACTTGATTCTGTTTAAAAGTAGCCAAGGCAAAAGTAAAAAAAAAAAGTCAATATGTTCAAGGGCAGAGATAAATCCATAGTGAGGAAGATAATTTTCAAATTTCAGAAAAAAATTAGTAATTCAAGAAATATCTTGTTATTGATAAATAGGAATGTTCAGCATCACTCAGTTGACAATTTGTCACTAGAGTTTCAAAGCAAAACTTATAGACACCCTGGAGCATCAGGGGAAAAAAATTTACTGTTCACATGTCAAGTAGTCTCAGGACATAATTAGGAGCTTCCAGAAGAATAGCCCACATGGGGAAATTAAGTGAAATGGGTTGTTGATCTATGTGCCTAAGAGGAAAACAGATCTCTACAATATAGTGCTTCAAAGTGAGGGTGACCTATGGACCCCTCAACTTGAAACTGGTGTCAGAAATCTTAGGCAGACTGTGTATCTGGAGAAATGAAATCTACTGAGAGTTAGACTAACCCCGCACAATGTCATGAGTGGATGATTTATTTGACGATTCTACGTATGATTTGTCATTCTGTCCACTACTGTCAGTCAAATAACTGGTTTATATTACTAACCAGTGGCTACTATTTGATATGGATACCATCATCAATCTTCCTTATGTATTAATTTAGATAAACTATAATCTCCAGTTATGCAATCAAAGATTAGTCTAAGTTTTGCTGTGGAAGTTATTTGGTTGATGTGATTAAAGTTTATAGTCAGTTGACTTAAAGGAGGATTATCCTAGATAATCTGCACGGGCCTTTTTCAATTAGTGGAAAAGTCTTAAAAGCAGAACTGAGGCTTCCCTAAAGTCCCGCCTGTGAATAACTCCTCCAGTTTATATCTGAGAGTCCCAGCCTGTGATTCCTTATGTCTTCAGAGAACCATTTAGTGAACCATTTATCTGTATATAAAACCTTTCTCCATTTACATGTGCTTCTATTTACAGATTCATAGTCTAGAGAGCCAACGCTACAAATATTCACCGGTGGGCCATTATGATGATGTTTGCTCTTTCTCAGTAATACCATAAGAGAGTGTAAGGTTTGATAGCTCCTAAGTCACAGGGAAAATATTTTTATAGGTATAGCAGGCACCCATGTCTTTGTAATTAAGCTTGCCTGACATAGGCCCAATGCATCAACATATTTATGCTTTGTATTGTGTGGCCTATCTTCATGTTATTTTGTTAGCATTAAGGATATCATTAATTGTACAATAAATCTCTTTGTACATATCTCCTATGATTATGTTTCTCTCATTGAACTCTGACTAATTCAACTTGTTAAACATTTTGTTTGAAGCAAAAGGTCACATGCACGCTCTGAAATTATCCTTTGCATGTCTGTAATAGCAAATTTTAATTTCAATAAAATTAACTCACTTATGTATTTAACAAACTTTGGTTGAATTATAAATGTGTCTTGTCTATTATGCTATGTTCTCATAATGCAAAGTCAAATAAAACATCTATTCTCTTCTCAAGAGGTTTTTGTAGAAATAGGTTTGTGATGAATGGAAATACAAGAGAGAAAGTAGAAAGTGCCATAAAAGCCAGACAGTTAAATTACTGTGAAAGCTTTGATGGAGAAGATATTACTTCCAGTTAGGAGGATTGGATTTTTACTCAATGCTATGTAGTGGAATTTCATCCATTCAGACTCAACCTTTGACTCCAGTGTTGAACAAGCCATGGTAGTACTAACAGTCAGCTGTGTGAGGACACTTAACAGACACCACCGTTAACTTCCCATGAACCAAGGTTATTCCACAATGATTTTGTGTCACAGTTTATATGAACCACATTTGAAAGAGTCTGAAAGGTGAAAGGATCACTAGCAAAATCCATGAATCTTGTAAAAGACTTACTTTTACGGCATAGGATTTTTTAGCATTACTAGCATATGACTTAGAAATGAGAGACAGCATAGGAGTTCAAATGTCACTAATAACTTTCACTTTCTGCATCTTGGCAGAAGAGAAATCAGATTTAATCTTGTCTGCACATGGGATTTGAGTTTTCCTGCAGAAGATTTATTATTATAATAAATGGGTAGCTAGAATGTACTTTAGAAAATTATTAAGATATTTCTTACCTGATACTGAACTGCTGTTTTAGCATGATGGATTTGAAATATTTCTACACTTAAATACATTAAATGGAAAATTTCCTTCTCTACTCTGGAAAGTATAACAATAATAACGATAATTTTAAAAGATTTTAAAATTTAGAAACTCAACATAAGCTAAAAGAAAAAGAAAGCAATACACTTGGAGGTACATCTAATATGCACTGATACATATTTTTCAGTCTGAAGATTATATATATATATATATATATATATATATATATATATATATATAAATTATTCCCCACTCATATAATAACAGTGTATCTCAAAAACCAATGTATCTCAATGCCAATATACCAATATATCTCAGTTTTCATAGATCTGGAACTTAAAATATCTTTCTGTAGCAATAAGTGTCTTACTGCCGAAACCAGTTTTGCTCAGTGGATAGAGCATTGGTCTGCGGACTGAAAGGTCCCAGGTTTGATTCCTGTCAAGGGCATGTACATTGGTTGCAGGCACATCCCCGGCAGGGGGTGTGCAGGAGGCAGCTGTCTATGTTTCTCTCTCATTGACGTTTCTAGCTCTCTATCCCTCTTCCTTCCTCTCTGTGGAAAATCAATAAAATATATTTTAAAAAAATAAGAGTCTTATTAATGACTAACTGGGTTTTAGTCAGAAGAAATATAATATAATTGAATTCTCCTTATGTAGGCTTTACCATTAAAATTACCATACAATCTCAAGCAAGATATGAACCTCATTTTATTCAACTTTTTGGAATACAGGATCTAGAATTTTTATTTTATAATTCAGTCTTTTATCTCTATTTTGTGCTTCATAATTCATAAAAATGTGCAGTATAAGATCATTGAGAAGCATAGAAGTTAAAATGCTCTTTTCCTAAATTATATGTTAATAACATTGTTAAATGTTTATGATTTATAAACTGCATCCCCTCTTAGCCTCAAGATTTTCAATTACTCAATTATTGACAAAAAATAGTAATTTTCATAATATGTTATTACAACATTCATTTCCATGTTAAAATGTTTTCCATGGCCTCTCATGATCTATTGAATGAAATATAAGCCAGAAGCCTAGTAAAACTTATTCAGTAACTGATTTAAGACTGTAGACTTTGAATTAAAGTATTGGTTTTAGAGCCTTTTCTACCACTTATTAGATTTATGTCTCACTTTTGGGTCATTTTTAAAATTAAGACAATGACATTATAGATTCTATAGAATGGTAGGGAAAATCATAAGTGATATATTTAAAAATTGCTTAAACCTATTCCTGTATTCATAAGCATTCAAAACCTGTTAGCTATTACTAGGAGCATGATGAACATTCCAAATACCTTCCTGTTTCATACAAGTGTTATAGATATATATCTCAATCCTTTCATATGCTACCAATATTATAAGATCAACTCAGTCACTTCCTCCAATAATAATGCCAGTCATTCAAAGAAATACTATGCATTATGCTCTATTTCCTATAAACAAGTACAGTGATAATCCCGTAGCAAAGTTTTTAAGTTGAAAACGTCCATTAAAATAGCTGTAAATGTATGAAATGCAGAGAGACATAATTAAAAGATAGCATATGTCTGCATTTAGGAGTCATAGAAATAATGTTTAAGTTGAACTTTGATATATAAATTAATAGAATATTTTCAAGTTGTTAAAATTTTCTAAGTACAGAGAAATGCAGATGATCATTCCCAAAATAATGTCTTCATTGTAAATAGGACAGAGGATAGTTGTCATGATATGATCATTATAATTAGCTGAGTAAAAGTGAAAGCAACTAAATATAAATTTAATTAATTTAACCTTCTCAATTTGCTTCTGCTACTTACTGGTTATGAGAACATAATCATTAAGTATTTTATTTCTTCAGCTTTAATAATAGGGCAAATCTCATGCAGATATATTGAGGACTAAATTACTTAATGCAGGTAAAGTAGGTGCATCAGAGTCTGAAAGAAAATGTCATAATTAAGTTGGAAGAAAAAAATATGACATTATCATCATCAGCAGCAGCATCTTAATCATTGTCATTATCATGTTCAAAAAACTGGAGAGGTGATAAAGTATGGACTTATGTAGACATTGGTGCAGATGAAGATAGACCTCTTAAAGGGTCTTAGTCAAGAATGACTTTCCACATTTTGCAAAAATAATTTAGGTTTTACCATTTAAACTTGAAAACCATTGAATTATTTGGTTCAGGTTGTTAAAAGTCATATATGTAAGAATGTTTAACTCTAGCCCTATCCAGTTTGGCTCAGAAGATAGAGCATGACCTTTGAACTGAAGGGTCTCATATTTGATTCTGGCCAAGAGTACATGCCTCGTTTGCAGGCTTGATCCCCAATATGGGGTGGACAGGAGGCAGTTAGTCAATGATTCTCTCTCATCATTGATTTTTCTATCTCCCTCTCTCTCCCTCTTTGAAATCAATCCTATCTAATAAAAGAACAATATGCAAAGACCATCAATACAACACACAAGATGGCTGCCCCCATGTGGTCAAAGATGACCACTCCGATGTGGACATAAGATGGCTGCTATAAGATGGCCAGGAGGGGAGGGCAGTTGGGGGAAATCAGACATGCAGGGGAAGGAAGTTGGGGGAGACCAGGATTGCAGGGGAGGGTAACTGGGGGGACCAGGCCTGCAGGGGAAGACAGTTATGGGTAACCAGGTTGGCATGGGAGGACAGTTGGGGGTGACCAGGCTGGCAGGGGAGCAATTAGGTGTTGTTCAGGCTGGCAGGGGAGTGGTTAGGGAATGATCATGCTGGCAGGTAGAAACAGTTAGAAGCAACCAGAAAGGTGAGCAGGTGAATAGTTGGGAGCCAGCAGTCCTTGATTGTGAGAGGGATGTCCGACTGCCCATTTAGGTGGGATTGGGTCTAAACAGGCAGTTGGACAACCCTCAAAGGGGTCCCAGATTGGAGAGGGTGCAGGCTGCATAGAGAGACACATACCACCCCCACCCATGCATGAATTTTGTGCACCGGTCCTTTAGTAAAAGTATATTTTAAAAAATAATATTTAGCTCTATAGAAGACAACAATCAACATTGTTCTCAATTATTCTATTCCTGATTTTCATTCCTTTGCATTATCCCTGTCCCCTGCATATCATAGACAACAGGGAGGTAGGGCATGAATTGAAGAAGGGGAGTAATAGGATACATATAAAAATAATCATCATCATCATTAAAATAAAAATAAAACAATAAAAATAAAGTGTGAGGTAACCAGAACCCCCAAGGATGCCTGAGTACATTTTTCCTGCCATGCTAGCAGTCATCAGCTGTATGGTAATATTTCCTGGAGCAAATGGGGAAGTATTTTGGACTTATGTTCCTGACCCTTCATGGGTAAGAGCCTTTTTTCAGGCTGATCCCTCTCCTAATGTAGTCATTAAGAATACCAAACATCTTGGTCATTCAGGAGGACCATGGGTGGGGTAAGGAAGTTTAATTACACAGGCGTCTCCACCCAGCTTCCCTTTTGTGTGACACAAAATCAAACCATTGCTCCTTTGTAATATTAAAGAGAGGTTTTTGGCTTGTGTGGACACCAAAGGAAGGGACTAATACTACTTACCCCTGGGAGAGGTATAGAAAATGTAACTAAAGCCTTGTTTATACAAAAAGAAATTGGCAGCCAGTTTAAATTGGAATTGCCATGGCCTAGAGAAAATAATATCCTTACATGATATTATTCTGCAATGTTATTATATTTTTCCCAGATTTGTTTTACCCCAATTACCTATAATAGTATCTTGCACCCTTGGGTATCAATAAAAAATCATCTTTTTGGTGCTTCGAGACAAAGGTAACACATCTTTAGATATTTTAGAATTATAACAGCACATTATACAATTATCCCAACAAACTTCAAACTAATTATTTGAATGTCTGGCAGCAATTAAAAAAGGATATGAAAGGATTTAATCCCTTCCACTGTGTAGAAGACCCATTGGAAAGGCACATGGGCATTCTATATTGGCACCTCTTGCCCTTTTGGCCAAGAGGGACACTCTTCTCACAATACAATTGTCCATACCTGTTCCTGAGCTTTCTGTTCATGCCAAGGTTGACATCTTGTGATGGCTGGCACCATGGATCTGTCTCTCACTAAGTAGGATAAGCTGGGCCCTCCCTGGAGAAGAAACCTGGGTTTCACAAGTTATGTGATCAGTGCTGGGGCCCCAGAATCAGGCCAGAGGATCCCAAGGCAGGTGCTGGGTGTGGAGGCCACAGGGGCGTAGGCTACCAAGGAGACAGAAATGAACTTCGCATCACCCTGCTTGGCCCTAGGATGGCTGGTTAGCCAGAGACAGGTAAGATTCCTCAGGGAAAGAACAACCTAAGACAGGCA
This sequence comes from Vespertilio murinus, assembly GCA_963924515.1. NCBI lineage: Eukaryota > Metazoa > Chordata > Mammalia > Chiroptera > Vespertilionidae > Vespertilio > Vespertilio murinus. Next base: position 116,609,918 of record OZ004706.1, read on the forward strand.
CAGTCACAGAGGGCCCATTAGGAGAGAACTTGGGGTCAACAGAGATAGGGCATAGACCTCAACCCCCTAATTTTGCAGGGGCCTGAACCCTCACCTCTGCTAAGGGAAGCCTCCTGCCCCCTTGGCTGCTTAGCTTCCCATGCCCAGCTCAAATCAGGACCCAGATAACAGACAGAGATTTGGCCGACAGCAGCTGCCCTCTCACTAGAACAAGACTTGTTTGAGTTGTCTGTCCTGTACCCCGATGTGTGGAACTGGGTATCTCTAAACCCAGCCTAGCAACAGGAATGCTCAGGGCCTACTCAAGAAAGCAAATAATTCTTTCCACTAATATTTACAGGGTAAAATAAGATGGTTGTTAGAGTATTAAATTTGACAGTAAAATAGTAGTCAAGTTTTCAGGCTAATTTAAATAAGCAAATATTCTAGAAAAATCAAGTGTATTGGAGAAAAAAGCTGTTCCTAAAGTGTTAATTAAAAAATTTTATTGTTATTTCATCTCATTATAAAATTGCATAACATTTAATGAACCTAAAGCAGTCATATTTAGTGCAAAAAATTAAAATTTGAAAGCTATTAAGATTATATTATAAAATTTCCAAAAGCCTCCTAATATTGAAATAAAAAAGAGGTGACAGTATAAGAATATCATGTAAGGAAAAATATCCTGTAAGTAAATTACATCTAGAAATTTTTTACTTTAGAAAATTAACTTTCATTTGTAATGTTAACAGTAAGACACTCATGTAAAACATACATGGTTTCAAAACAAGCCAAAGGAAAACCAGTTGGGCAAAAAATGAAAAAGGATTGCAAGTCAAATTTATAGAAAAGATTCCTTTATTAACTTTTGGTTGAGAATATGTTTGTATATTTTCAGAAAACAACTCTGAGACCATGTGGATTCCTGCAAAATAGAGGAATTGATAGGAGTGCTCCAGCCATGAATACAGAAGAGAAACAGTCCAGAGATGGAAGATTCTGATGATGCCTTGCCATACTAGCAGTCAACAGCTGTGCGTCACTGCAGGTTGCCCAGGACCAAGCCACAGAGGTTCAGACCTGCATTACCACCATTTGCTCACCATCCAGAACTGAAATATCATTGCTGAGATGTATACATAAGGAACTGTTTGACATAGAAATTGGGACTCTCAAAAGAACTATTGTTCTAGAAAGAAACTCACTATAGACTGATTCATTTCCTCTCAGCATAACCATTATTGCTGGTCTCATTTGCAGTTCTTATAAGTGTATTTCTAGTATCACATGAGCTCACTCATCTAGGGGAAATGATGAACAATATAGACTGATGAACAACAACAGCATTGATCAGACTGTCGGATCTCAGAGGAAAATTAGGGGAGGGTGGGGATAAGGAAGAGAGATAAACCAAAGGTCTTATGTGTATGCATATGAGCTTAGTCAGTGATCATGGACAACAGGGGGATAAAGGCATGCATGGGGAGGGGTTTGGGATGGGAATGAAGGGAATGATGACAAATATGTGATACCTTAATCAATAAGGTAATTTAAAAAAAGAAAAAGAAAGAAAACAACTTTCATTATTTACTTACTTTGAATATAAAAGAACTTTATGGTGCATTGCAATCACACTACAATTAGATAGCACAGAGTAAATTGCTTCATTTAAATCTCTATATGCCAGTATAACTCATCAAATTATGGAAGCATATGGATGTTACATGAGATGACTATGTTAATAAGCAGTGACCGCAAATAGTTAAGAGAGCCCACATGAGACAGAGACGAAGGATATGGCAAACAACCTATATAAGACGAGCAAGACAGAATATGTCTCATGTAGTAATTATGTGACTAACAATAACAGTTATGTATATAAAATCCATCTCCATGAGAATGAGGGCATTTAAGAATAACAGAATTCTGAGTAATGAAATTTTATACATTAAAAAGTTATTTTGGAAAGCTACATAATTTTTTTATTGTTTAAAATATTACATGTCTCCTTTATTCCTCGATTAACACCCCCCCCTGCTGCTGCCACTCTTACTGCTGAGGGCAAGCCCCAGCAGCCCCAGTGCCTGTGTACATCAGTCATGCTAATATGAATGCATATAAGTCCTTTGGTTGATCTCTAACCTCCCCCACTTCCCTGCCTTCTCCCTGAGGCTGAATGGTCTGCTCAGTGCCACCTTGTCTCTGGATCCATTTTTGTTTATTAGTTTACATTGATCATTATATTCCACATATGAGTGAGATCATGTGATATTTATCTTTCTCTGACTGGCTGGTTTCACTACATAATTTTTTAAATTTATTTATGAAGTTAATTATTCATCCTCAGCCTCAGTAGCATGATTAGAACCTGTGTGGTGATCTTCTGCTGCTCCCTACGTGTTTTCTATGCTACAACTAACTGCATTATTAACAGTTCCCAAATGAATCCTAATTTCCTGGCTTATAACATTAATGCAACTGAATAACAGAAATTAATTTCAAATGCACATGGAAAATATGCCGAAATAAATCATATGTGGTACTCTAGAACAAATTTAAAAAATATTAACATCATAAGGAGTATGCTATTTACTATCCTATATAAGAAAACCCTAATATGCAGATCAACTAAACAGCAGAATGACAAATCACTATGATGTGATGGATGCAGGGGGCAGATGATCGATGCAGGAGCTGCTCCTTGGTGGTCAGTGTGCTCCCACGGGGGTGCTGCTCAGCCAGAAGCAGTGTTCATGGCTGGGGAGTGTAGCTGTGGTTGCAGAAGCCTCTCTGCCTCCATGGAATGCTAAGGACCCGTCAGGGGATGTTTACCTGCTGTGGGGAGTGGGCCTAAGTTGGCAGGTCAACATCCCTGGAGGGGTCCTGGACTATGAGAGGGTGCAGGCCAGGATGAGGAATCCCCCCCCATCCGCTTTTCCCAGTCATGAATGTCATGCCTAGTTTAATAAAATAAAACTAGAAATGAATAAAAGAAAGCCCAAAGTGCCACAATATTTAACATTTTAATTACGTATTTCAAAATAGCTTATAGTAAAAGGCATTTCTCTAGTGATAGGACAAGCTATCAAAAAATAAAATAAATATTTTGAACTGAACAATTATAATCAAAATTGATACTTTGAGAACAATTCATCAGGATAATTGGTGACAAATGCCAATCACATCACATTCTTCCTTGAGCAAAGCCTTTTAAGATCTTCCCATTTCTCTAACCATGTCCCTCCACACCTTACTTTAGCACCACATGGGGACCCTCCTCTGCATCCTACTGGGGCATCTCTGCACATCATATTCCTTTCTTTCATGTGCTACTATTGATATGTATTTCACTTTTGTAGACATATTGCACTAGAAATTTATATTTGTGTGGTTATTTAGCTAATCCTTATTTCTGTCTCTAAGTTTTAAGTTTAATAAAAGAAAGGAATCCTTGTTTGGTGTTATGGAATTTTTTGTTCATTTAGTTGGGTTGGTTGTTCTTGTTTTTCTCTCTATTTTAATTTATTGCATCTTATAGTGCATATAACATACATTAGGAATTCAATTTCCATGAACAAATAAATAGTAATATGTAATTGCCTTCATCAGATTAGGCTGATAAAAATTACCATAGACAATTTGCATATTACATTTTTATTATATCTGATGGTATTATTTTACATATGCACAGCTGTTAAACAACTTTTTCCCCATCCTCTATTCATCTATTTCTTTAATTTTGTGACATTATCTAAAATTATCAATTTTTAAAATTTAAATATATACCCTATTCAATATTCTAAATACCGTATTTGCCGGCGTATAAGACAATTTTTTGGCCCTGAAAAATATGCCTCCAAGTGGGGGGTAGTCTTATACGGCTAGTATATAACAAACTCTGTATTTTTAGTGGAAATGTTAGGGGGTCGTCTTATACGCCCAGTCGTCTTATACGCCGGCAAATACGTATTTTTCTGGGCCAAAAAATCATCTTATACGCCGGCAAATACGATATAAGAATTATAAAATTATTTCTATCACTAATTATTTCTAACTATAACCAAGTAACTGTCATCAGAAATAAAAAAAAAATTATAAATATAATTGGATGTTTCAACCTAAATTTTTGTTTCTAATTTTCATAGAAAAGATAAATACTCCTTAGTAATTGTAAGAGCTGAGTTCAGAAACATTATATGTAAGAAGCTAAGTGCCATTCTTCATAATATTTTTCTGTCCAAATATATAGGTAGTCAATAAAGTTTGTTTAAAATTAATTAAATTACTAACTCTTCCTTAAAAACAAAACAAATAAATAATGTTAAACTGCAAAATGTTTGCTTGTTCTGAGGGAAATTGAAAAACTATGTCTTTGTGCTATTTTGTTCTTATAAATAAGATATAGTCTTCTAGTCCCTCATGGAGCACATTTTTTGTAACACTGACTACAAACCTTTGTTTCATATTGTGGCAATATGAAGTGGTAAAAACATTGTTCTCTAAAACTGTTAGATAAAGCAAAACATCTAAAATTTTAAGACAAGAAAAAGCCTTGCACTTGCCCTTTTTAAAGACAAAGAATATATGATACTTCAAATAAAATAAAATAAAAATGTGTTCTCAGTTGGATGCCTCTTCAAATGAATAGTTTATGACACCATTTTTTATTCCTTTTTTTTTGCTTTGGGCTTATTTTTGCTTGCTTAAATAGGAATTTGCTTGAGTGTAGAGAAAATCTATTTCCTTCAAGATTTAAAAACAAGGGAAGTTATAGAAAATTGTCTAGTAATCTGAATCATTGAATAGTCATTGGCATCACTGAGTGATAAAAAACTTGAAATTTCCTGAATTGTTAGGTGTTTTGGGTTTAATTTTTTTAAATTTATCATTCTTGTTGAAAGTATAACAGAAGTCCCCTTTTTTTTCTCATTAACCTCCACAATCTTGCACCCACCCCTCCCAGGATATATGTTGATATTGTTTATAGAGATATTGATTTAATTTTTGTTTTACAGCGTTCTCTTTGGCTTCTTTTACAGAATATTTCCCTATCTATACAATATGAATTAAAAAATAATAACTGATTATTAATTCTTAAGTCTTAACAAGTGTTAAAGTATTTGTGCTCAATTGAGAAAAAAAATAACCTACAGATTTTAGGAAGTTAAAACCTACATAATAAAAAATAAATTTTTAATATTTGCAGAGAACATTTGCACAGTCTTAAATATTTGCAACTAAGAATATATGTGCATTAAATTTCTGGATGTATACAAAGTATAAAAATCTAATTTCTTAAGCTGGTTTTTAATTTTACTTAAAATATATTTTTCAAGTGGACCCAAGGATTTTTTTATTCTATTAAGTAGTATTTGAAAATTGTGAGGATTTATAGAATAGGGCATTTTTATAAGTTTATTAATGATGTTAGAAAAATATTGATAATTAATAAATTATGTTAACAAAAATATATTCGGAAAGTGTCAAAATATGATAATTGAATCAAGATATAAAGTTAATAATATTTTAATATTCTAGTTAAAATATTAATATGAGATGACAGGAGAATGATTGACTTTGGTAGTAGACATATGGTACTATACACAGACCTTGTAACTTAGAAATCCACATATGAAACTTATATGTTCATGTTGACCAATGTCTCCCCAATAAAATTTAATTTAAAAAAAGAATAGTTTGCAAATTTTATAACTTTCCATGGTAAAAGTCAATAACGCATTATAAACAAATGGAAAGGATAAATAGTAATAAAATGAAAGTACAATTTCCATATTGATAATCAGTACACCATGTACAGGGATCAAATTAATAAATAAATATTAGCTATTTATGAAAATTATAAAATAAAGCCTCTAAATATATTCACACACATAATAACAAAATAAACACACATCATATAATGAATGAAGTCGAAGAAAGCATTAGAAAGAGATCTTTGACAATAATGGCAAAACCATGTCCAAATACATCTGGTTTTACAATAAATATGAATAATATATTTATTAACTACAAATTTATACTTTATAGTATAGTCAACACAATTTTGAAGGAGAATATCACAGTTGAAAGACTGTTGCTTTCAGAGTTCCAGACTTATGCAATGCTATAAAAATCAAGACAATGTGGTAATGGAGAAAGATTAGACAAATAGAGCAGTTGAATAGAGCAGAGAGACCATAAATAGAACTCGATAAATACATTCAATTGATCTTTGACAATGAGACAAAGATGGCCTTCAATAAATGGTGCTGGAACAAAGGGACATCCACACACAAAACAACAACAACAACAAACTTCTACTAGGTGCACCAGTTAATAATGCAAATTTTTTTCAGTAGATGAAGTTACACATATATTGATATATATGCGGTTTTATATCTATGCTATTTTGTTGTATTTACAGCAAGCTCCAATACTTCATTTGTCAAATTTGCTAAAGGTGTTAGCATCATAGCCAGTGGCCACGGACAACAGGGGCGTGGGGGCATATGTGGGGAGGGGTTTGGGATAGGAATGGGAGGATGAGGACAATTATGTGATATCATAATCAATATATTTTTTAAAATGTTGAATTTTGTGCAAAAAATAATTTGTGAGAAGTTTTAACTCATTGCTTTATTTTGAAGAAAAGTGCTGTTGAACATGCACTTTTCCTATCAAGATACTTGTGAACCCTTGTTTAAATGCTTTATAAGTTATGATTTCAATGTGAAAGACAGAATGTCCAGGTCAACTGAAAAAAGGTTTGAAGACCAACAATTACAAGCATTATTAGATGAAGATGTGTGTCTAAACGGGCAGTCGGATATCCCTTGAGGGGTCTCAGGTTGAGAGGGTGCATGCTGGGGGCTGAGGGACACACACCCCTGTGCATAAATTTTGTGCACTAGGCCATATATATATATATATATATATATATATATATAATCAGCAGCAAATTGAGTTTTCTTTCTTCTTTTCCATGGACATACTTTTTTTCTTGCCTGTTTCCAGAATCTAGATAGAAGCTACAGTACTACACTGAATAATGTAGAATAGTGAAAACAACATTCTTTCCTTGTGCACACAGAAAAAAATTCAACATTTTTCTCACTAATTATGATTGTAGCTGTAAGATTTCTGTAGATTTTTCATGAAATTAAGGACATTTTTCCTTTCTTGATACTTTTTATTTTAATTTTGCTAGATAATTTTTGACAATTGATATGATCAAATAATTTTTCTTCTCTCATCTGTTTATATAGTGGACAATTTATTGATTTTTAGATATTTACATTATGATCCATTAGCAGTAGCAAAATTACAGTTATGAAGTAGCAAAAAAAATAATTTTATGGTTGGAGGTCACTACAACATGTGGAACTGTATTAAAGGGTCAAAACATTAGAAAGGTTGAGAACAACTGATCTACACACACACACACACACACACACACACAAGTACATATGTAAACTAGAGGTCCATGCACGAAAGGGTTGAAATCTCTTAGCCAGGCCTGCACCCTTTCACAATCTGGGAACGCTGGCTCCTAACTGCTCACCTGCCTGCCTGCCTGATAGCCCTTAACCACTCTGCCTGCATTCCTGATCACTCCTGACCACACTGTCTGCTTTCCTGATTACCTCTAACCACCTCTGCCTTGGCCCCGCCATGTGGCTTTCTCCAGAATGATGTCTGGAAGGTCATTTGGCTGTCTGATATAATTAATATATTATGCTTTTATTATTATAGAAGCTTAAGCAACAGTCCGACCATACGACCAGCAGCTATGATGCCCACTGAGCACCAGTCAACAGACACTCAATGCAGAAGCTGCTGAGCTACTGGGAGTTGGCAGCTGCAGTACAAGGTGATGCACCCAGAACCAGAGAGGAGGGAGTCTGATTCTGGGGTGTGTCACCTGAGAACCACTGTCTTGCAATCTGGGACCCCTCAGGTGATGCCTGGTAGCCAGTTTCTGCCTGATCCTCGCAAACCAGGCCAAGGGACCCCACTGATGCACAAATCTGTGCACCAGGCCTCTGGTAGTTTTATAATTGTGTATGGAAATGTCAAGTGTTGTTCTATAGATAAAAGTAGTACCCTGAAATTTACACATGGATTCTGTTAATGCACCAAAGCAAGTTCCTCTTCAACTGAGCCATGATTCCTATACAGGAAGCTTAATGTGGTCCTCCAGAAACAATTTTCTGAATTTCTTACTCAGAGACTGGTGTTAAGTGAATTGAACCTATAAAATACAATGATAATATTTCTATTGATTAAAATAAACTATAATTCCTCATATTGACACATATTTATCAAAATGAGATATATCTTTGAAATATATTAAACTTGTAAATGAATGTACAAGAAATTTTATAGTATGTATACTTTTCAAGACTATAATAATAGAATAATTTTAAACAAAGTCAACTCTAAAAATAGCATGAACCCTTGACTATTTCAAATACTTCAAACTATCATTAGTGTATAATTAGCTTGGAGAATATACTTTCCAGACAAACTTATCTTTGTGATTTTTTGTAGATTCATACTAGAAAAAAAGAAATATTTGAAATAATAAGAAGGTTTACCTTAAAAAATGATTTTTAGTACACTTTAGGCAAAATTATTATATATGTAATTTATATTACTTTTTTTCAAAAGCTTTCATAAAAAGGTGATGGGTATGGGGAGTATGGACATATTATTGATAAGAAATAAAGTAGGGACATATAATGAAATATAATAGCTGAGACTCACTTGTACTCAAATTTGAACAATCCAACATAAAAAACAAACACACCACAATTTTAGATAAGCAAAGAAGTTTGAACACAAATTAGATGGATATCATTGGAGAATTAATTATTTTAAAATATCTTTTTTTTTAAGGTTTCTTTTTCTTTTTTAATATATTTTATTGATTTTTTACAGAGAGGAAGGGAGAGAGATAGAAAGTCAGAAACATCGATGAGAGAGAAACATTGATCAGCTGCCTCTTGCACACTCTCTACCGGGCATGTGCCCGCAACCAAGGTACATGCCCTTGACTGGAATCTAACCCGGGACCCTTGAGTCCACAGGCTGACGCTCTATCCACTGAGCAAACCGGTTTGGGCTATTTTAAAATATCTTAATGTGTTCACATTACATAGTGGAACTTTTTTGGGGAGAGGAGATTTGATGTCTGAGATTATTTCTAAATATTTTTTACATAAGCAGTAATAGGCATATGTATGAAACAGTATTTTAATATGGGCATAATTTTTGAAGTTGAAAAATGGGTTTAGAAGAGCTTATGATGCTATTCTGTCAGCATTTGTGTATGCTTAGTAAACATGTTTTCAAAAGTAATATCTGATTATCACAATAAATAAAGAAATTTCAAAATACATGAAGAAAAAAACACATAATCAATTACCTAATACTGTGTGTGATTTTTTTGTATTTACAATGTTTATTGATGGTGTTTTTCTAAAATTTTATAGTGATGCTCAGATTAATATAGCATCAGTGCAAATATCTTTTCTTTCTTTTGCAATATGAACAATACTAAAAATATATACATTTATTTTCTCCAAAGAAGTTACTTTCCTTTTTTCTTTAAAAGTTTTTTCTTTTTCTTTTTATAGATGTTAAGAGAAATTTTAGACATATAGACACTTTTGTATTTATGTTGTCATCCTTGGGTTTTATCAGCAATTGTGGACACGGTTGCAAAAGTATATTAATGCAAATTTACTAAATTACTGATTTTAGGCTATTTAAATCATTTGACTGACTTCCTATGATACCTATTAAACCTACTTCACACAACAAACTTTGGGTGCTGATGTATAGTCAGTGAAGTTGGGCCATATTATAAAAGCTCACAGTCAAAGGGGTTTCAGAAACCTGTGCACATACTTCAGAATCATAAACCTTGTTTTCTAGTGGGTGAATTGTCAATGTACAAGGTCACTGATCAGAAATATAAAGTTTGTTATTTCAGTTACTCTCCAAGGGCCTCTGAATAGCATTTTTGCTTAGAGAACATCCTATAAAAACAAAAATGAAAATACAAAAAAAGCAAAACAAAATAATCTAAGAACTCTCTGCTATATCTATGGATCTATTTTTATTCATTAGTTTATGTTGTTAAATAGATTTCATATATGAGTGAGATCATCTTTTTAAAACTTAATCAACTTCACAATTGGAGAAGTGGCCCATATAATTATTTGCAATTCTCTTTGAGTTACTTCAGGGAAGATAAGTAAAAGTTACCATGCCCACCATAATGATTCATCTGTAGGACAAAATTGTTTAATAACTTTAGTGACTTGTCAGACTCACTGAAAATGGTGATCTCTAGATACTGTTTTTGACATATTTAAGGTGTATATGAAAAATAATTTCTAGAAAATATAGAACAGATTTTTAAAAATTATTTTTAAGTTCTGATCATACACCTATATTTGGTGAGGTGGAAGAAAATATTTTGGGTTTCTGCACAGTTAGGACTTTCTAAATAAATTTTATTAAGACTTGTCACATGCCATAAAATAAAAACCTAAAAGTTAAATTATGACTAATTAATTTACAGGAGGTTGAGAAGTATAGACCTTCTTTCACAGAGTTATCCAATGCTACCTAGGAACTGAATGATTCAATGATAGTTTAAAGATTCAAGAATAAAAATTATTTAAAATATTTAATTTTAGATAATTGTGGATTTCACAAAAAAATGTGTTTTATGCACCCTTCCTACAGCTTAATTCAATGTTAACATTTTTCACAACTATATGGTGCAAATCCTTTGTATGCAATTTGCAAATATTTTCTTCCAGTCTAAAATTTGTCATTTCATTCTCTCATCAGCATCTTTCACATAACAAATGTTTTTGTTTTTGTTTTATGAGGTCAAACTTATTAATCGTTTACTTTCATGCATTGCATTTTTAGTGTCAAGTTTAAGAATAATTTTCCTGCCAAAATAGGTTTGGCTCAGTGGATAGATCATTGGCCTGCTGACTGAAAGGTCCCGGGTTCAATTCCTGTCAAGGGCATGTACCTTGGTTGCAGGCACATCCCAGTAGGGGGTGTGCAGGAGGCAGCTGATCCATGTACCTATCTCATCTATGTTTCTAACTCTCTCTACCTTCCTCTCTGTAAAAAAAAAAAAAAAAAATCAATAAAATATATTTTAAAAAACATAATTATTTTCTTAGTCTTGTTCCCAAAGATTTCTCCTCAAAACTACACAGTTTTATGTTTCACATTTAAATTTCTTATTCTTTTTGAGTTAAATTTGTATCAGTGTGAGTTTTAGTTTGCCTATCAGTGTCCAACAGCTCCAGTACTATTATGGAAAAACTAATTTTCCTCAATTGAATTGTTTGCTTCTTTGACTAAAATTAAATGGGTATATATGGTATTCCCAAAAATGTATACACACTTTGAATAATTATTAATTCCAATGGGTTAAATCTGAAAAAAACAACAACACATCAACTTAGCTATAAAAATGTATGTGTACATTTTTGGGACACCTTATATTTGTGTGGAATTGTTACTGGAATCTTAAGATATCTTTTATGAAGATATCTAAAGCAATGTATTACACACACAAAAAAAAAATTAGAAGCAGATGACAAACTTAAATGTAAGCTGAGAAAATACCAAACTGGTCTTTCAAAAACTGTACTTCCTAACATTATTCTAGAGTTTGAGATTGATCTATAATTGGGAATTTTCACAACAGTGCAGTATGACTGACTCAGTTGAATTCATTGTTAATCAAGAAAATGGTTAAGATATGTGTAACTTCGGAGCTTGGCCTCCATGTCCACAGCTTTTCCGCTCCCATCCAGAACAAGAAGCCTTGAAGTGCGTTTTCCCTGCCCACAGCCATCTCAGCCCGCCCGCTGTGCTAACAAGGAGCTGGCGCCATGCCTTCTGTTCCCAACCCCAGAGCCCCAGGGGGGGCGTGTGCCCCGGGAGAGCCGTGTGCCCCAGGGAAGCTGTGGGACCAGGGAGGGTGTGTGGAGGAGCGGATTCTATTCAAGTGGTCCTGAGATAGTCACCATAAAACAAGCAGACTGTCAAATGACAGCGGGGAGGGAAGGGAGATCTGGGGGAGATAAGAGATCAACTGAAGGACTGTTATGCATGCATATAAGTACAACCAATGGACACAAAACTCTGGGGAGGGAGGGCATGTATGGGAGGTGGGGAGTGGGGGGCAATGGTAAGCTATCTACACATATAATACCTTAATAATTTTTTTTTAAAAAAGCTTCTGCACAATAGAAACCATCATAATGCAAACAAAACCCATTTAATGGGAGAACATATTTGCTAATGATAAATCAGATATGAGGTTAATTTCTGAAATATATAAAGAACTCATACAATTCAACAAAAGGAAGTTAAACAATCCATTCAATTAAAAAATGGGCAAGTCGAAACCGGTTTGGCTCAGTGGTAGAGCGTCCGTCTGCTGACTGAAAAGTCCCGGGTTCGATTCCGGTGAAGGGCATGTACACTGGTTGCGGGCACATCCCCGGTAGGGGGTGTGCAAGAGGAAACTGGTCGATGTTTCTCTCTCATCGACATTTTAGCTCTCTATCTCTCTCCCTTCCTCTCTGTAAAATATCAATAAAAAATATATATTTTTAAAAAAAATGGGCAAAAGGTTTATATAGATACTTCTCCAAAGAGGACATAAAGAGGGCCAAGACCAAGAAAAATATGAAAAAGTGCTCAAAGTCACTAATCATCAGAAATATTCAAATTAAAAGGGCAATAAATTACCTCACATTTGCCAAAATGTCTACCATCAATAAATCAACAAACAACAAGTGCTGAGGAGGATGTGGAGAAAAAGGAACACTCATGCACTGCTGGTGGAAATGCAAATTGGTACAGCCACTATGGCAAACAGTATGGAGTTTCCTCAAAACAAGATATACTTTAAATTTGTTTTAAAAGTAACTTTTTTAAATAGATTAAAACAAAAATTCTAAATATGCCAAATATTCTCCTTTAGTATTCTGTTTTTCATATTTAGTTGAATATTTTAAAATATATTTGTATTCATTTAAGAGAGGAAGGGAGAGAGATAGAAACATTAATGATAAGAGAGAATCATTGATCAACTATCTCCTGCACACCCCCGACTGGGGATCAAGCCTGCAACCTGGGCATGTACCCTGACCTAGAATCAAACTATGACCTTTGGGTTCATAGGTTGACACCCAAGCATTGAGCCATGCCAACCAGGCTTAGTTGAATATTTTCATTTTTCTCAATAAATATCATATATTGAAACTCAGCCTATTCACTAATTGAAATTAAAATTTTTAGTCTCCAATGAAATATTTCATTGTTTTCTCACTGTGCTGTGAACTATAATTAAATATTAATGTGGTTAATAAAATATTTTCTACTTCCCCCCAATTTTCCAATGCAATGTATATTTATTAATTAATAGGCTATTAATATCTCTGTTAATTTAATATTAAAATAAAAAACATTCCTATTTTATAGACAGAACATTTCACATCATTGCTTATTTTATTACTCAGTATTTTATTTTATTTTTAATTTATTTATTGATTAAGGTATTGCATATGTGTCCTCATCCCCCCAATACCTCCCACCCCCACCCCACTCAGGCCCTCACCCTCATGTTGTCTGTGTCCATTGGTTAGGCCTATATGCATGCAAGCAAGTCCTGGCTGATCTCTCCCCTTTACCCTCACCCACCTCTACCTTCCCACTAAGGTTTGACAGCCTGATAGATGCTTTTATGTCTCTTGATCTGTTTTTGTTCATCAATTTATATTGTTCATTATATTCCATAAATGAATGAGATCGTGTGGTATTTTCTTTTTATCTGACTGGGTTATTTCACTTAGCACAATGGTCTCCAGTTCCATCCATGCTGTTGTAAATGGTAAGAGTTCCATCTTTTTTTTACTGCAGCATAGCATTCCACTGTGTAGATGTACAACAGGTTTTTAATCCACTCATCTTCTGATGCGCACTTAGGCTGTTTCCAAATATGGGGAATTGTGCCACTATGAACATAGGGGTACATATATCTTTTCTGATTGGTGTTTCAAGTTTGAATGCACATCATTGCTTCTTATTGTCACTTATGAATTAAAATATCATAGACATTTTTTATTGAATAATAATTTGTCATAATTTTGTAAACTTCCTATTCCACCAGTAGTTCAAATGACATTCATGAAGATAATGAAATTATTCTCCCTTTTTATTAACTTTTTATAATTTTTTATACACAATCTTGTAATAAAATACTAGTAGCATCACATAATTATTTGCACAAATTCAATAGTGTTGCATGGTAATGGTGTGATGATACTGGTGTGAATTTCAGGATATATATTTATTGATTCTTTTATTTTTTTAAATATTGAGCTACATTAAACTTCCTTGATTTATTTATACTTTTGATATATTTACAAAAGAACCTAAAACATCAAAGATAATAATGTATTTTTTAATAAATATAGTATAACTGTCTAAGGTAAAATATATCATCTAACCTATTTAAAGTAAAATAGATCAATGAAATATAGATGAAAGTTTTGTTTTTCCTTGGTGAGTAGAGTGAATGAAAATGAATGAGATGAAAAAAGTTGTATAGAATTGTACATTTTGCTTGTGTCATGATACAAAAATAAATCAATGACAGTTTTCTTTAGAACAATTTTGTGTTTTCTCTAGAGCACATTGTTCTGATGAAATTGATTTTTCTCAATCACTGTCAGGATTGTTTTGTGTATTTCACTAACAACAATAGCTCTTCTCATAGGGCAAAATGTATGAAATGTTATCAGGTGAGAAGAGAAGTGACATGTACTATATCAATCAGACATTCTTACTTAAAATAATACTGATAGTAACTAAACATGAATTTGAACATATATAAAAGTAAATAATACATTTTAACCCCAATAAACCAACTTGTTCACTTTCTCTATGTGTATGTACATACATATGGTTGTATGTAATCATGTGAATAACAGTTAAAACAAAATTATTATAAAATATGGATTCTTTAGATTTATATTCTTCCTTGATTTGTCTTTGTAATAACCACGCAATTTTCCTAATGTCCTTGATATACTCTCTCTTCAGATACTGTAAAGTACTGACCAGGTGACTAATTTTAGCCAAAGAGTTGAAGCATGTATCATGGATAAAAGAACTAAGAACCAGTACACAATTTTATTTGTTCCTTTTTTGTGCTTCAGCATTCATGGGAAACATATAATGAGATTAAACTATCACCAGTATGGTCATTGAGTGGCTATAATAAATATGACTCAAGTGAATTAAAGATGAGTGAGAATATTATATTTACCATTGAGATGTTAAGATTGTTTAATACCAGAGCATGTTTTACACTTTTCTTCTCTAGCAGAGTAACAGACACAGAGTAGGTTTCAAGAATTAAGATTATTTTCTCAGCCATGCTATATATTCTTTTCTTAAAATTATTCCTGAGGTTACAAAAATATATTGAAAATTTACATAAATGTCAAATCATCGGATCATTATCTTTTGGGGTCTACAATATGAGCATCAGCTAAACATAAGTTGGAGTTGGGGAGACTTCTGCTCTGCTTTGTACATGCAGTATGGAGGAGAAATGAATTTTTGCTGTGGCAGTATATTGAAACTTGAGATTGAGAGTCATTATAGCATTTCTTAGACTTTCCTGACTAATCCTCAGTTTGAGCATTTGTTTTTACTTATTCCCTATTTTTTCTATATTTTTTATGTGTTTAATTAGCTTTTTATATTAGACTAGAGGCCTGGTGCACAAAAATTGAGGCAGTCCCTCAGCCAGGCCTGTGCCCTCACACAGTCTGGGAGCCTTCGATGGACATCCCTCTCTCAATCTGGGACCCCTAGCTCCTTACTGCCTGCTCATTGCTCCTTAGTGCTGCTAAGGAGATAGGGAGCTCACTCCCACCACTGCTGCTGCACTCACCAGTTCTTAGCAGGGCTTCTGGCTGAGCAGTGCTCCATAGGGGAGTTCACTGACCACCTGGGGGCCACTCCTGCACTGAGTGTCTGCCCTTTAGGGGTCAATGTGCATCACAGCAACTGGTTGTTCTGCTGTCTGGTCTAATTAGCATATTATGATTTTATTATCATAGATTAAATGTTGCTTCTATGCTTTGTTCATCTTGTAAATAAATGAATACTACATTTATTTTAACTACCTTAATGAAATATATAATAATTGCACACATATTCAGTTTATAACACACACTCAAAAACACACACATGCACAATGAGACAAAACTATATGCTTAAATGGATATATGGATATTCATAGATATATTCTAAAAATAGTTGAATTATTATTTTTAATTTTTGTGAAAATTCATTTATTAGAAAACCTTCATACTTTTATACTTTTGAAAATAAGTTGTAAGTATCCATGGAAACTAATGTAACTCAGAATACATATTTGTTCTTATTTTTTTCTTACATGAAGAAACAGTGTTGAAATACTTCAGCTCTAGCCACAGATAGCATTCTGAAAACATGTGTTGTCAGTAATAATCAATCTCAGAGATATTTAAAGAAATATAATAGAATTGCTGCTCAGAGAGCACACAGCAATAACAGTATGCAGCAGATTGTACCTAATAGACAACAATGGATATTAAAATATTCAAAATATTATACACAAAATAAGTTAAAAAAACACTCCCTAGCTTTTCATACTTCAGGGTTACTAAGCAACTGACAAAATATATATTCCTTATAAAATCTGCATTGAGCTTAACAAAAATATCTAAATTCAATCTAAACTTTAATTTTTCATTTAATAGAACTGAATATTTGAAAAATTTAATTATATGGGAGGTTTTAATATAGACAGGATTATCAGTTAAACTATTTATAGGAATGCAGTATTTATTTGCAAAGATTATAAATGCTTCCTTAACCTAGAAAATAATAACTGGAGAACACTGCCCAGTCCTAGGTAACTTGCTCTCTAAGTCATCATGATGAAGTAATTTCTAATGGGCATTATTTCCCTAATTCTTTTCAAGTAGCCTAAAATTTAAACATTTCAACCAACAATACAATTGGTGTATATTTGTCATTCTTGATCATCTTAAAATAGCATTATATGAATAATGATTGATGTCTATGAATGCAAATACATCCCCAAAATAACTAAATGTTTAACTTATAGCCTTATCTGATGCTTAAGAATAAGAAATAATTGTCTTGGTATTCAAAACAATTTATTTTTAAAATATGAATTGTGTATTCTTGTATATCCTAGTAGAATCTTTGTATCAGCAAATATTTTCCAGAAACCCCAATTTTACTGCTAAATGTCATTTCTTAAGCTTAACGTGTTCTTTTCCTTCACAGTGAACCATAGATGGGACTAAAATTGGGAAGTTTGATACATAATATGGCTGACTTTAAGTATAAAACTATCGAAGACCATGACTGTTTGGGGGAATGTATCTTATATTACTTAATAGCTTAGCCTAAAAATAATATCCTGTATATTTATTGTTTTACTTCAAGATTGACTGTTGCAAGTATTTCCAGCAGTCCAAAAATTTACTCTATTGCAGGAAAGTGTACTTTCCGGTATGCTTAAATTTACATTTCTCTCAAGCCTACTCAAAAACTTAATTCTCCAGGTCACCATGCAATAAATGTTTGGGGAACCTGTTGCCTTTATTTATCTAATAATGTTCAGCTTAATGGAGTTTTATTACTCATACATAGCTTTCATTCACTCATTTTTACAAAATTTAAATTACTCATAGTGAGTAATTAATTAAATTATTTTCTCAAATTAATCTGTTTGAGAAAACTTATTTATAGTGAGTTCAAGCATAGTCTTGAAGTCTCTAGTCTGTGGGTTTTTAGATCTTCAGTTTCATGAGGAAATTCATTCTTTCCTATGGATGGTTTCTTTAATAAATAAGTTTTTAACTTTATTTTTACTGTTGACAGAATTACAGATGTTCCTATTTCTTCTTCTTTACCTACTTCCACCCAGCTTCCACCCTCCCACTCCTTAACCTCTGGCTATCACCACACTGTTGTCTGTGTCTCTGTATCATTCATATATGTCCTTTGGCTAATCCCATCATTATGTATGTAAATAAAAATCACTCCAGTTGCCGAAACCGGTTTGGCTCAGTGGTAGAGCGCCTGCCTGCGGACTGAAGGGTCCCGGGTTCGATTCCGGTCAAGGGCATGTACATTGGTTGCGGGCACATCCCCGGTAGGGGGTGTGCAAGAGGCGGCTGGTCGGTGTTTCTCTCTCATTGACGTTTCTAGCTCTCTATCTCTCTCCCTTCCTCTCTGTAAAATATCAATAAAATATATTTAAAAAAAATCACTCCAGTTTCCAAGTTAGTAGGTCTACCTAAACCTTCCTTAAAATAGATGCATTTATCTAATTTTTTAATTCAATCCATTATCAAACAGATTTTTCATTATGTGGGATTCTAGCATTTGTTTTCCTATTTAGTTATTTATTTTAACAATTCAAAATACACATAGTGTAGAGACACCTTACTTTATTAAAGCACTATTTTATTAAAGTACCACAACTAGGGTGTATATGTATGTTGCAAATATTTATAAAAGTTCTGTGAATAAAATACTACCCTGTTTCCCTGAAAATAAGACAGTGTCTTATATTAATTTTTGCTCCCAAAGATGCGCTAGGTCTTATTTTCAGGGGATGTATTATGTTTCTATGAAGTAGGTCTTATTTTTGGAAAATGTCTTATTTTCAGGGAAACACGGTAGTAAGTACAAACTACTTCAAATAACAAAGAAAATCATACATGTGACAGATCTTAAACCTAAAATTGATATAACAGGGAATTTCTTAAAGGCTATTCCTTTGAGCTTCAGTTGTTTCTTTTTTTTTAACCTTCTTGAGACCTGTCACTCTTACCATCCAACTCATAAAAACTCAAAAATGTCATATTGATAAGTATTTAATCTCCAAAACTTCCCTCAATATTATATTTTCCATCAAAATATCTCATCTAAAGTTTTTTCTAATAAATATTATATATATATAAATATATATATATATATATATATATATATATATATATATATGGATGATTTTAGATAATATAGTTTTATTTACTGTGTATATATTGATAATTTATATATAGCAAATGACAACAAATCTTTATTGGTGTAGGTTATCTTTTATAATTCCTTTATTTGTTGGTTCTATTGATGCTGTCTTGGTATTTTAAAAATATATATTATTATTGATTTCAGAGAGGAAGAGAGAGAGAGAGAGAGAGAGAGAGAGAGAGAGAGAGAGAGAGAGACACCAATGATGAAAGAGAATCATTGATTGGCTGCCTCCTGCATGCATGCCCTCTACTGGGAATCAAGCCCACATCCCAAGCATTTGCCCTGACCTGGAATCGAACAGTGACCTCCTCGTTCATAGATCTACACTCAATTGTTGACTTACACCAGGTGGATCTTTTGGTATTTTAAAATATATTTCATTTTCTGTCTTATGAATTACCCAGAACAATTTCATAAGGGAAGTTTAAAGGGAAATAGCTGACAGATGATACAGAGGGAGTGATGGTATACCATTACCAGTGGAGCTCAAAGTCAAATCCTTTCCTCAAAAATATCCTTTTTTTTTTTTTTTTTTTTTTTTTTTACAACAGCTCAAATATATTTCATGGAATGTTTTCAGGAAATTCTCTATATTTATTTTGTAAATTGAGAATAAGCAGGGAAGGCAGCTTTAAGGAATGACCCTGGAGATACTGAAGTATGCTACTTTGCAAAAAGTATTCAGTTGATGATGTAACCTGAAAAGCCAAGTGTGAGCAATTTGGAGGAATAAACACCAAAAGGAATTACATACACACAGCCCACAAAACACATACACATATAAACACAGATACACAAAACTCACATAAAAAGAGTTGCTTTGAGTCTGTGAGAATCTTTGCTAATCTGTACTACTACTTATATCCCTTCACACAAGAACAGCCTAAAACATACATACTTGATTAAAATAAGTTTTATTTGATAGAAACTAAAATAGAATATAAAGATAATTCATGAAAAGAAATGACAGATGTAGAAAAGAACAGAAAATATCCTAATACAAGAGTAATATGCAAATTAAACATCACTCTGCAATACTCACAAACCACGCCCACCAGCCAATCAGGAGCAAATATGCAAATAAACCCAACCAAGATGGCTATGGCCACAGAGAGCAGGAG
Source organism: Vespertilio murinus (assembly GCA_963924515.1). Lineage (NCBI taxonomy): Eukaryota > Metazoa > Chordata > Mammalia > Chiroptera > Vespertilionidae > Vespertilio > Vespertilio murinus. Next base: position 116,630,206 of record OZ004706.1, read on the forward strand.
GGAGGCTTGGGTTTCCCTAGCAATGGAAGAAGCCAAACTTTCTGCCTACCCTTGCCAGCCTAGGACTCCACTCAAGGCTGCAAAGTTTCAATGATAGGAAATACATAAATCCAAACAGAAATGATGGTAGTCACAGAGCTGGAAAGAGCAGGAGGCTAGTGTTGCCCCCAGGAATGGAGGAATCCAAACTTTCCACATACCCTGACTGGCCCAGGCCTCCAATAAGGCTACAAAGTTTCAATTATAGAAGATACAAAAATTCCAACAGAAATGGCTACTGCCATGGAGCAAGCAGAAGGCTTGACTCCACTCCAGGCTAAAGTTTCAATTATAAAAGATAAATAAACCACAGATACCAGGGCCTCCACTTGGGTTACCAGAGGGTGTGGCCACCCTGCAAACCAACACAGGCCCCTCTCCCAGGCTGCCCCATGCTCCAAGGAAACCTCTACCCTGATCTAGGACATCCTTCAGGGCAAAGCAGCCGGTCACCACCCATACACCAGACCTCTATCCTATCTAATAAAAGAATAATATGCAGATTGACCACCACTCCAACACACAATATGGCTGCTCCCATGTGGACACAAGGTGGCCACCACAAGATGGCCAGCAGGGGAAGGGCAGTAGGGAGGGACCAAGCCTTCAAGGGAGGGCAGTTGTGGGTGATCAAGCCATCAGGGAAGGACAGTTAGGAGGGACCCAGGCCTGCAGGGGAGAGCAGTTTGGGGGGATCAGGCCTGCAGGGGAGATCAGTTAAAGGTGACCAGGCCTATAGTGGAGGGCAGTTAGGGGAAAGCAGGCTGGCAGGGGAGTGGCTAGGGGGTGATCAGACTGGCAGGCAGAAATGTTATGGGCAATCAGGAAGGTAGTCAGATGAGCAGTTGGGAGCCACTATTCCTGGATTGTGAGAAGGATGCCTAACTGCCCATTTAGGCCTGATCTCTACTGGAGATCCCTATCTTGGATCCCGATCTGGGATCCCTCAGTGGGTCCCAGATTGGAGAGGGTGCAGGATGGGTTCAGGGACACACGCTTCCCTTGCATGAATTTTGTGCATGGGGCCTCTAGTAACAGATTAAACAAACAAACAAACAAACAAGCAAACAAACAAACAAAAAACACTCGTGGCTTTATGTATAATCATGACTTTAAAGACCAAAAAATATAAAAACAAAGACCACATGCCAAAACCTGTTTGGCTCAGTAGTAGTAGTAGAGCGTTGGTCTGCGGACTGAAAGGTCCCGGGTTTGATTCCCGGTTAAGGGCATGTACATTGGTTGCGGGCACATCCCCGGTAGGGGGTGTGCAGGAGGCAGCTGGCCGATGTTTCTCTCTCATTGACGTTTCTAGCTCTCTATCTCTCTCCCTTTCTCTCTATAAAATACCAATAAAATAAATAAAAGAAAGAAAGAAAGAAAAAATGTCAACTTTCTTTAAAAAAATAAAATCAATAAAAATCAATAAAATATATTAAAAAGCAAACAAACATGGGATTGCTGTAAAAAAAGAAAGAAAACCAATAGTAATGAAAAATACTGCTACTCACTGTATAAAATACCACAATTTGCTGTATAAATAAATATAATTAAACTAATTTATTAGTCATAAATAATTTTTTAAATCCACAGATTATGTGTCATGATATAACCAAACTGAATTCTGCAAATTACTAAAACTGCTTTTAAAACTTGTCAAAAGTAGACAAGGAAAAAATTAAGAAAAATGAATATTGCAACTTATTTATATCATGTAAGAATTCAGGACTATTAAACAATATAAGAAATAACTACTAATGTATAGCCTGTACAATAAAGATTGATTTATAATAAAATAACAAGTCAAGCAATATTTTGAAAAGAAAATTGAAAGGTAAAAAATTAAGTGGTCACTTTGACAGACTCAGGACTGGGAGTACAACTTGAAATTCGGAGTCTGCCAAGGAGAAATATCTTGGGTAATAACCATAATTCTTTTAAGACTTAAAGGAGATAAATCTGAAAGTAAAATAGACTAATCATTAAAACACTGAAACTTGTTTTCACTTTTCTCAATCCTTTACTATATTAAGGTAACACAGTATTTCTAGTACACTTAAGCCAGCTGCATACTTAAAATAAAAAATTATAATTTCTATAAAGATTGCACAGAATTATATATCATTTATAAAATATTTTATATTCAGCCTCCAAACTTCATGAGAAAAATATTATTATTAAAAACAATGAAATGTGACAGAAAACATATATGTTAGGGACTTCTTTGAATAAATAAATAGACTTGAAAATGGTTATAATATTAAAATTTTAAAATTAAGATCAAATGAAAGTTCTGAAGTAATAAACAGAAAAGCTAAATATAAACACATGCATGGTCATAGTTGAATAAAAAATATTCAATCAAAGATAATTTTAAAAAATCTGCCCAGAAGCAGAAAGGAAAATAATCCTAGAAAATATTTAAAAAATATATAAAAGTTGATAAAAAAGATGTTACATATTTATAACTAGTGATTGGGATTAGAGCAGAATATATAGAGATTTTAAGAGCAAAGACTAAGCGAAATAAGCCATTCAGAGAAAGAAAAGCATCATATGTGGAACATAATGAACAAAATAAAATGATGAACAAAAGAGATCTAGAGACATGGAAGAATTGAATAGAGTAACTGGAATCTCAGAGGGCAGATGTGTTGGTGGAATGGCGGGCAGAGATTAACCAAAGAACTTGTATGCATAGATGCATTACCTAAGGACACAGACAATAGTGTGGTGAAGACTTGAGATGGAGGTTGGGAACGAACTAGTAGGACTCAATGGGAGAAAAGAGGGGCATAGATAATACTTTCAACATTAAAGATTAGAAAAATTAAACCATTAATTTAATAATGTCTGCAAACTCAATGGTATACATTATTCTAAATGGACAAGAATTAAAAAAAAAAACCCTCAAATAAATCTTTAAAATGTCCAGAAGGTTAATAACATTGTGTTTAAATCAGAAAAATTATGAAAATTTGATTTCTCAAATGAAAAATATATCTTGATTTCACCTATCTGGGAATCAGGTTAATACTAAAGATGTTATCTCAGTGGGGGGTTGATGCAAATGTTCACATGAAAACGTTTTAGCTTTTGCTGCCTGAAGCAATGTATAACATTTCAATAACACAGTAGACTAACCAAAAGAGAAAAATGGCGGGGGGGGGGGGAGTGTGAAAGGCTTGTAAAGCTCCAATGTATTCCTGGAAAAATATAAGGCAACAAGCATATCCAAGATATCCAAGGCCATTTTCATTCTTGGGAAATAATCATGACAATGATTTGTGTTCCCACTTTGTTCACTTAGGGATGTGCAAACAGAAACTTCAGATAAAATTTTAAACTTCTGGAACTAGTATTAATGGCATGCAACACAAGAAACAAATCTGCAAGAAACAGAACATTTTAGTTACAGGCTATTGAAAAAAGATCTGTCCAATCATTAGCTGACTAATAAGCTGATGGATCAAATCATTCCATAGTCATGGCATAAAAATAAAGATTTCATAATATTGGTTTTAAAAATTCACTAAAAAAATAATTATAATAGGCAGCAAGAACCATGAATCCTGAGAAAAGAGATACTCTGACTTCCTGAGTTGGCACATTATAATATTCACAATGTTCAATTTTCAACAAAATATAATGATGTGTACAAATATATAAGGGGGAGGGTATCACTCAGTCCAGCCTGCACCCTCTCCAATCTGGGACCCTTCAAGGGATGTCTAACTGCCCATTTAGGCCCGATCCCAGTGTCTAAATGGGAAGTCGGACACCCTTCTTACAACCCAGGACTGCTGGCTCCCAATTGCTCACCTGCCTGCCTTCCTGATTGGCCCTAACCCCTTCTGCCTCCAGCCTGATCACCCCCTAGCCACTCCCCTACCATCCTGTTTGCCCCTAACTGCCCTCCCCTGAAGGCCTGGTCACCACTAACTGCCCTCCCTTGCAGGCTTGGTCCCTCCGAACTGCTGGCCATCTTTGATGGCCATCTTGTGTTCACGTGGGGGCAGGATCTTTGACTTTATAGGGGCATCCACCTTGTGTGTTGGAGAGATGGTCAATTTGAATATTACTCTTTTATTATATAGGATATTAAACTTGCTTAATTAGACCTGCTTCCTGATGTGGCTAAACTTTCTCCATCTTAGTGAAGCATCTCAACTTCTGTTTTAGGTAATTGTGAGCAACACAGCAGTAAATATCAACATGAAGCAGATTATTATTGTAGATTACACAAGAAGAACAAAGGGTAGCATATTAAACTTGCAGCGGTGTTTGCTTATATTCTGTGCAGTGAGAAAACCTGAAGTCATTTTCAAGGTCCACCATTTCTTACTTCTTTTCAGTCAGGTCAAGTTTCTAAACTTCCTAAATATCTGTTTTCCAGTTTAAGAAAAGGAAATAGGATTGTACCAACTGTCCTACCTACCTATTCCATGACTTCTGTGAAGACCAAATGAGATGAGGCATGGGAAATGCTTCACAAACATTTGATTAAAGTGTAAAATATTTGCACCTGGCCATAAAGCAAGTCATGTTCCTGGGCTGAAGAAACTCCAAGGAGGCTAGTTACTAGGGAGAGGAAGCTGGGTGTTGCTACATGAAGTCATTACCCAGAACCAACAATTACTGTCCCCTGGCTGTGCTAGGCTCAGCCATGGGCCACATTTTGTGCCATGGGGTCTCAGCAACATTAGCTGTGATTTGGTTGGCTGTTGGTCTGGGATGGTGGCGGGGCCTGTGTCCCATTTGGGAGAAGCAGAGTATTGCTTTGCTGGCTCCAGGTCCATGGTTCTGTTTCTTTGTAAAAGGCCAGTGCACATCATGACAGCTCCTGCATTGAGTGTCTGCCCCCTGATGGTCAGTGAGTATTATAGTAATCAGTTGGATGGTCAGAGGACACTTAGCCTATTAGCCTTTTATATATATAGATTAATTTCAAGTGTTGAGAATAGTAGTTGGGAAGTCAGATACCCCCTTCCCTCCCTGATACTTCTAGTAACCACTTGGCATTATACATCTATTCATATAAAGAGGCAATATGCTAGTTTGTCCAAGACAGTGTCCCCATAACCATCTATTTGCATATTGATGCACACGAAGCAGGGTTAGGTGGCCAAAGCCCATTCATTCCCCAGGGGTCTGAGGAGATTGCCTGACAAGAGCTCAGACTACAAAGAAGGAAGAGGAAGTAGCCATGAGGAGCTCTTCCAATCCCCCTGCACAGACACCATGCCCCAGTCCCCACAACCCCAAGGGGACAGGGAGGCTGACCAGATAGAGAGAAGACCCAGCGTAGGGGTAGCTGCACCTGCACCTCCAAATCCAGATCTCTTCCCCCACCACCCCTGCCAGCAGTGCCCACAACAACAGCACCCTAGCAACCACCCATCAGTGCCTTTGGGGACCACGGCTTGCCACTGCGGGCCCCCTCCACTAGGGCCAGGTACACCTCTCCTCCCTACAACTCCAGACCCAGGTGAAAGCAGGCCTTAGCCGGCCCCCCAAGGTCAGACCCTTGCCCCTGGCAGCAGCAGCGCCATCTCTACAAAGGAAGCACACTGAATCTCACTGGGGGTGCAGCTAAACCGCCCTCCTAGCCCGCCTGGCTTCATCCTGTCCCGGCACCCACCCCGCTCCAGGAGATTGGAGCCCCGCCCTGTGCAGGTGCAGCTGTGAAACAGCCATGTGCAATTTAAAGAATGGCCAGGCAGGAAGGTTTGACAGCTATTCCCCTTTGGCCTCGCCACCCCCGCCTAGTGCCGCTCTAATGTACTCTCTCCACCAGCGCCTCCAAGCACAACCACTGCTACAGGTCTGCTGGCCAGAGCCTGCACCTCCGAGGCCTGCGGAACCCTCTGCAAAGCTTCCATAGCTACAGTCCCAGGAAACAATCCTGCCCTCTTTCCCTAATCAGCACCTGCTACTTGCAAGGGTACCTTAAAAGCTTAAAAATAACAATCCCTTCTGGTTTAGACTTCACTTACTTAATGAAACATTTCTAGATTTATTAGCTCAGAACCTCCTCATGACAACCCTGTGAGGCAGGTGGAGAAGAGATTACAATCCCCATGGTATATGCGTATGTGTTCAGAAGTGAAGCTCAGAGAGGGAAAGAGTCAAGCCCACTGGTTCCCAAGATTCAGCACATGACTCACAGAGGGGGCCATTTGATTTTAAGTGGGGGCAATTTGAGAAGGAGTTAACAGTGAATTTTTTGCATTTCTTATGGTTCTAAAGGCTCTCATCTACAGCGCATCCTACATAATAAAGGGCTAACATGAAAATGACCAAATGGTGGAACTATGATACATGCTGACTACCAGGGGGCAGTAGGAGCTGCCCCCTGGTGGTCAGTCCATTTCCACAGAGAGAGCGCCACTAAGCCAGAAGCTCGGCTCACAGCTGGCCAGCACAGCGGCAGTGGTTGGAACCTCTCCTGCCTCCATGGCAACACTAAGGATGTCCGGCTGATGGCTTAGGCCCACTAAGCCATCAGTCAGACATCCCCGCAGGGCTCCCATACTGGGAGAAGTCACAGGCCAGGCTGAAGGACCCCCTCGCCCAAGTTCATGAATTTTGTGCACCAGGCCTCTGGTAGTTATTGCAATATTGTTGACTACATTACCTATGCTGCGTTTTATACTCCATGACCATTTTGCAACTATCAATCTGTACTTCTTTGTCCTTTCACCTATTTTACTCATCCTCCCAGCCCTCCTTACATCTGGCTGCCATCAGTCTGTCCTCTGTGTCTATTTCGTTTGTTTCCTTATTTTAACATAGCTTTCCTTATGCCTGTCATGCTAGTTTTATTTCAGCACTTAGAACATGTTAAACACGTTTGTTCTTTAATTCCCCCAGGGGGCCTTTGTAAGTCCTCTAATTGGAATGGCGGTTGTTGACAGCTTCATGTCATTCAAATCCAGTCACTATCTCAAAAAGGTTTTTTCCTCTCCTTATTCATAGTAATTTTTTAAAATATATTTTTATTTATTTCAGAGAGGAAAGGAGAGGGAGAGAGATAGAAACATCAGTGATGAGAGATAATCATCACTTGGCCACCTTTTGTACAACCCTCATTGGGGATCCAGCCTGCAACCAGTGTATGTACCCTAACCAAGAATCAAACCCTTACCTCCTGGTCCATACGGTGATGCTCAACCACTGAGCCATACTGGCTGGATTCAGAGTAAATTTATAACATTTCTGCATAGGTATTGTCAGTGACTTTTGTGTGTGTGTGTGTGTTTTTTAGTTTTCCATGTCAGCTGCAATCACCACTTCTGGCTGAACACTCTGACCACCAGGGGGCAGCTCCTGAATTAAGCATCTGCCCCCTGGTGGTCAGTGTGCATCATAATGACCAATCATTCCCATTGTTCTTTGATAACAGTCACTTAGGCTTTTATATTTATAGATAGTTCATGGAGTGCTTTCATTTGTTTAATTCAATGCTAATAACATGTAAACAGGGAATTAATTATTTGTTATTTTTATTTATCCTAGTGAATTTCATATGATTATAAAATATTCATCTGATTTTATTCAAGTATATTATGTTTTTCCACAGGATTATCTTTTAAATTATATCCTGTGTTATTTGCATATTTGTATTAGAATTATTTTTAGGATATGAGTTGTAAATTATTGCTGTTTCATGCATCAAACAATCATACATCTGTCACACTAAAGATGTAAATATAAATTCTTATCATAAAATACATTAAAAAGTGATTCTTATAAATACCTAAAGACTGAAATTGCATTTGAAATAATATGAATCCTTTTCTAGCATCAAAGAACACAAGCACTTTTATTTGACTTAGTTTTGTTGTGACAAAAAGAAAAGGCAAAATAATTGATAGAAGTTATCTTTCTAACTGTCATTTTGACATACTTATATTAATATACTAATAATGTTTGACATAGCCCAATGATAATGCATACATTTGCATCATTCTAAAATAATAGAATCATTCATTAGACTTGAAGTTTCAAACTATTTAAATTACTATGCTAGACCATAGTCTATAATAGAACCCTACCATACTATAGTATATCATTAATTCTGCTTTTCTATGAAACTTTACCAACAGCTCAGAAAAAGGGATGTTCTTATTACTCTATTCCCAGGACATGAATCATGTTTGCATCATGCCCTATAATCAGTGAGGACAAAGACATTTAAAACAACTGTCTTCTTGCTCATTTATCTCTCAACACTGAGGCTTCAGGGCTCCACGTACTATACTATCATTTAATGTACAAAGTAAAAATTTTAAACTATTCCCTGCTGGTATTCTGGTACAGAGATAATTCTTTGAAAATAGGTTTTTGGGAGCTTTCCTCACCATCCTAGATAGTCTTTCTGCCTTTTCTTTGTGTCTTAATTACTTGTTTTTTTTTTGTTTTGTTTTTAATTTATAAGCAAAACTTTATATTGAGTAAGATCTCTAATCCATGTGAGTTTGATTTTATATTACTATCCATGGTGTTAGCTCACCCAGTCTCAACCGCTGGGAACTTGGCAGGAATCCAGCAGAATCAAGTTATGGTAGAGTTGCAGTTATAATCTCAAGACTGTCTTGTCTAATCCAAGGAGAAAGAAAGGCAAATACATTAGATCACCTCACAATAGCCTTTCTTGCTTGCCTTGCACTTTCTTCCTTTGCTCACTTCTTTTTATTTCTTCCTCCCCACATGCATTGGTTACTGTTAGATAGGAAGTTAGACCAGAACTGCTGGGCTGGGGCCTGCCCTGGGGTCCAAAACATGGGTTAGACCAACATTGCCTTTCCATGGGCAGCCCAGCAACCAGCAGACCCCTAGCAGCAGATTAAAAACCAACCCATTCTTTGCATAAGAGACCTTACTAGGATCCTAGAGAAATTATAATGAAGTTTGCATTGCAGTCTTGACTTCCCACCCCTTACATGTGTTTTTCGGTATGCATTATGGGTAAGGAAATGCACAGACGAAATATAGCTATATAACTCTTTTCTGCAATCATTCCTAAATGCAAATGAAAGTGTCACATAGAAAAACCCTTAATTTAAATCATATAACCAGGAGGTCTGGGCCATTCTCCTTTTTGAATGGCCTGATCCTCATTTGGAGTGTATCTTCAATTAATTCCACTTTGCTTTAGTTTCATTTTTGTTGGCCTTAAAATCTTTTCTGAATCTATGAAAAGAACCAAAGTCCCAGCCAGTTACCACAATTAATAAGTTACAAATTATGCATAACCTTCCATCTGAGCATTTTACAAACACAAACATAAACACATAGAACAAATATTTTGTTTTGTTTATGAAATTGGATCACAGTCTATATTGTGCACGTGTGAATTAATTTATAATTAATTTATGATAAATTAATACCAATGTATAAGAGCTCTCTCTTTCTCTCCCTTTATCATTATTTCTTGCATTTTCTCATTATCAGTTATCCCTTCATATATTGTTGGTGTGTATTAAAGTCCATAGAAAACCATAATACTGAAATAGATTTTGTGTAATGATGCTTAAGTTGTTGGAATTTAAGGTATTTACAATTTTCCTGTATAACAACAAAGATGCTACAATGAACATTATTGTGAATATAAACCTGTTCTTACAACCAAAGATATTATCAGAATGGTAATTTTCCCAAAGTTATGCAAAAATTAGATATCTACTTTGTTATAAATTTCTTCTCTTTGACTCCTACACTATTCTGATAATTTATATCATTAGTAGTTAAACTTATTTTTTCTTTTTATGTCATGTGTTTTCCACTTGTGTATTGAGATTCTAATTTTATTTGTTGATTTGCAGGATACTAATCCATTTCTTGTTTTTTTATGTATCACATTTGTCAATCATCAATAGTTGCACACTTAGGCATACGATGAGTTTTCTTATTACTTGTTTTTCTTTACTGTTGAAAGTATCAGGAAAATCCCCCTATTTTTCCATTGACCCTCTTCACCCTACAAACAACCCTTCAAGCTTTCACCACACTATTTTCTGTGTCCATGGGTTATGCATATACATTGAGTGGTCAATAATAATCTGGCCACTTCTGTGTGTGTGTGTGTGTGTATGTTAGATACCTGGTGCATGAATTCATGCATGGGTGGGGTCCAGCCAGACTGGCCAAAGGGAGGGGACATGGGCAGTTTGCTGGCCTGCCTACTGGTTGAACTCCTGGTTGAGGGGACAATTTGCATATTAGCCTTTTATTATATAGGATATACGCTGAGTGGCCAGATTATTATGCGTTCAGAGATCATAATAATCTGGCCACTCAGTGTATACCCATATAGAGGCCCGGTACATGAGATTTTTGCACTCAGGCGGAGGGGTGGGGGCTTCTCTCGGTCTGACCTGTGCCCTCTCACAGTCAGGGACACTTAGCTCATTATTGCCCGCCTGCTGGCTGCTCCTTACCGCTGGGCTCACTACTCCTTACAGCTGCCTCAGAGGCAAGAGAGACCCACCACCACCACTGTGCTCTGCCAACTGTGAGCACAGCTTCTGGCTGAGTGGTAATCACTGTGGAAGCATACTGACCATAACTATGACCTCCAATTTCCCTGTTTTTGTCTAAAGCAAGATCATTTTTCTAGGCATTGAAGATGGAGAAAAGAATAGGATCATTGCTTGTCTTCCACTCCCATGTTCATAAAATTAAGAGATATATTTTTGGGAAAAGTATATTAAATGTATTATCTTAGTATTGTTGGTACACTAATTTTATTTTATTTTTTTAAAAATATATTTTATTGATATTTTAAAGAGAGGAAGGGAGAGAGATAGAGAGCTAGAAACGTCGATGAGAGAGAAACATCGACCAGCTGCCTCTTGCACACCCCCTACCGGGGATGTGCCCGCAACCAATGTACATGCCCTTGACCGGAATCGAACCAGGGACCTTTCAGTCCGCAGACCGATGCTCTACCACTGAGCCAAACTGGTTTCGGCTGGTACACTAATTTTAAAATCAATATAGTTTGTTTTAACTTAACCAAGATTAGTTATTTCAATTTAACCAGCCTACAGAGTCCCAGAATGTACAAGACCTTATGCTAAGAAGTACAGAAATATAAAGACAGTTATAAAAATGTCCTTTTCTTTTAAAAGTTTATCATCATGCAGAGGATGGTTTTAAGTACAAAAGAAAATAATATAGAAACTAAGAGAAGTGCAATATGAAAGCAGGCAAGGATATCACAATTGTTTGTAGCATCTGGGGGGAGGTGGAGAATGAAGGTCAGCAATTAATTACTAATAATTTATTAATGTTGCCTTATAAATTTTACTAAAGACAAAGGCTAAATATTCTAGTGTCACTAGACAGCTACCTTTCCTACAAACACAGCAAAGTCCACTACTTAAAGATGTATAATAGAGGATTTCACAGTGCCAGACACTGGGAACTGGGACAAAGACCAGAGTATAAGCAATTTATTTGGATGTAAACCCAGGCAATACTGATGGAGGTTGAGGAAGTGTGATCAGGAGACCAGGAAGGTCCCAAAAGAATAGATAATAAAGCAAATGGCCAGTATAAGAAAATAAAACTTAATTTCACAAATATGGGAAAATAGAGTAGAATACCCTTTGAGTTATTCTCTAAGACAAAGAAGCTAGGATGCTTATCAACCAAATTAATGTCTGCCATTTGTTGAGAGCTGCTTCTGGGAACATTAACCCTGGAAATTCCTGGTTGGTCTGCACAGGCCTGAGGAAGGCTTACCAAGTGTTATGCCTCTTTCAGTAGTAATAGGTCAAATGCAATACCTTTTTTGTGACGTCACATAGGATAGATCCATATAAGACATTCCAACTGACTCATAAATTACACCCATGTAATTAACACCTAAATATTTGCTTTTCTCTCTCTCTCTAACATCCATATGTACAATCATGTTATTCATCTAGAAGATACACAAAATTCCCTATTTGTCTAGTCTGCTCAACTCAATGTCATTAAAATAATGACCTATGGTGAGTTCTTCAGAATTTCAGACAATAAAATTTATCCACCCTACTTTATAAAATAAATCAGGAGAAAATACATATCTTGAAAAACTGTGTGTACTACTGACTATTCAAGTATATGGTAACTGCTTCTGATATTCATGTAAGATAAAGATTAAAGAGGTCATATTTTCTGAATTGATAATATCACAGTAAAAGTCAGTGGTTAAAAACTACCAATAGAGAGAAATGTAAACTAAAAACACATGAGATATCACCTTACACCTGTCAGGATGGCTATCATCAATTAACAAATAACAAGTAGTGATTAAGATGGTGGGATTGAAAGTTGGCGTAGCCTCTGTGGAAAAGAGTAAGCATATGATCCAACAGTTCCATATCTGGATATTTATCTAAGGACATCCAAAACAATAACTCAAAAAATCCATTCCTGTTTATTGCAGCATTAATAACAATAGCCAAGATATGGAAACAACCTAAGTGTTCATGAATAGGCGACTTGATAAAGAAGATGTGATATATATATATATATATATATATATATATATATATATATATATAATGGAAATTTTCTCAGTTATAAAAATAATGAAATATTAATATTTTTGACAACATGGATGAACCCAGAGGGTATTATATTAAGTGAAATATATCAGACAAAGAAAGACAAGTACAATATAATCATAGTAGAGGCCAGGTGCACGGGATTCATGCATGGGGGTGAGGGGGTGGTTGTCCCTCAGCCCAGCCTTCACCATCTCCAATCTTAGACCCCTCAAGGGATCATTCAAGTGATGTCCAACTACCCATTTAGGCCTGATACCAATGGACAGCCTTCTCACAATCCTGGACTGCTGGCTCCCAAATGCTCAGCTGTGTGCTTTCCTGATTACCCCTAACCACTTCTGCCTGCCAGCCTGATCACCCCTTAACCACTCCCATGCCAGCCTTATTGATATTTAACTGCTCCCCTGCCAGTCTGTTTGCCCCTAACTTCCCTCATCTGCTGGCCTGGTCACCCCTAACTGCCCTCCCCTGCAGGGTTGATCAACTTCATCTGCCCTCCCTTGCAGTTTGGTATCTCCCAACTGCCCTCCCCTGCAGGATTCCCCTCTCTTGCAAGCCTGGTCCTTCTTAACTGCCCTCCCCTGCTGGCCATCTTGTGGTGGCCATCTTGTCTCCACATAGGGGCAGTATCTTTGACCACATGGGGGCAGCCATATTGTGTGATGGAGTGATGGTCAATCTGCATATTACTCTTTTATTAGATAGGATAGAGGCCTGGTGCATGGGTGGGGATCAGCTGGTTTGCCTTGAAGGGTGTCACAAAATCAGGGTGGGGGTTCCCTTGGGGTATGGGGCTGCCTGAGCGAGGGGCCTGTGGTGGTTTGCAGGCCAGCCATGACCCCTGGGGACCAAAGAGGAAGCCCTGCTATCTGGGATATATTTACCTTCTACAATTGAAACTTTGTATCCTGGAGCAGAGCCAAGCCTCCTGCTCGCTCAGTGGCAGCAGCCATTTCTGTTTGAATTTATTTACCTTCTATAATTGAAACTTTGTAGCCTTGAGTAGAGGCCTAGGCTGACAAGGGTAGGCAGAAAGCTTGGCTTCTTCCATTGCCTGGGAAACTCAAGCCTCCCTCCTGCTCTCTGTGACTATACCATCTTGGTTGGATTTATTTGCATACTTGCTCTGATTGGCTGATGGGCATGACTGGTGGGCATGGCTTTTGGGTATAGCAGAGTGATGGTTAATTTGCATATTACTCTTTTATTAGGTAGTATATGGAATATAATAAATAAGCAAACAAAATAGAAACAAATTCATTGAGAATGGACTAATAGTTGGCATATGGGTGGTATTTGGGGCAATGTTTTAAAAAGGGGGAAGAGATTAAGAGGTACAAATTGGTAGTTACACAGCACTTATGGGGATGTAGAGCAAAAAATCATAGGGAATATATTTAATGATATTGTAATAAATATGTATAGTGCCAGCTGGGTACTAGACTTATTGGAGGGATCATTTCATAAATTATATAATGTCTAACCACTAACCTGTACATATGAAACTATGATAATATTGAATGTTAAATTATAATTAAAAATAATAATAATCCTATATAATAGAAGGCTAATAAGCAAATAGACCAAATGGCAGAAAAATAAGAACAACAGAACAACTGAACAACTGGTTTCTATGATGTGCACTGACCACCAGGGGCTGTGTGTTTAACATGGTGGCCATTGACCATGGTAGGATAGTGTAACAGGTGAGTGGGGATGCCAGACCAAGGCAGGGCACCAGTTGCGGTCATTGGGGAAAGGCTTTGGTGGTTACTGAAATTTCTTTGCTCCCATGTGCTGTGGTCCTACCCATCACTTGCACATGCTGCCGGCACCAGCCCCACCCACACTCACTGTTGGCACTAGAGCTGCAGCTTGCATCCACTGCCAGTCCTGGCCTTGCTTGTACCCTCAGCCAGAACCAGAGCCAAAACCGCCAATCACAACCACTGCCGGTGCTGGACCAGATCACTTGGTGCCATCAGTGGGTGCAAGCAGGGCCAGCAGGAATGGTGGTAGTGGTAGGAGCAGGGCTGCTGGCAGGCAGGAGACCAGGGGCTGGATGCGGGTGCTTAAAATGGGCTGAGATTCACCCTTGTGCCTACCTCAGCCTCGTGATCCACAGTTTCTCTCAAGGTGCACAAATTTATGCACCAGGCCCCTAGTAATACTAATAAATTTAAAAGTAAAGAAGTGGCTTATGTTTGGAAACTGAGTAATTATTTTTTCTTATAATAATATATCATTCTTGACCAGATATTTTTAAGTTTTAGAAGTCAAGGAATATTCTTACTGTCTGAATGTTTACTAGTATATTGTCCCTTGGCACACACTGATCTATTAACCATCAATAGAGACATTTGCTAATGGCTCTTCTACTTTTGCTGCCTGATATGATAATTATTTCTACCTTGCATCTATAAATTCCATGCAACTATGCGACCTCTATTAT
Source organism: Vespertilio murinus (assembly GCA_963924515.1). Classification (NCBI taxonomy): domain Eukaryota; kingdom Metazoa; phylum Chordata; class Mammalia; order Chiroptera; family Vespertilionidae; genus Vespertilio; species Vespertilio murinus. The sequence goes on from OZ004706.1 coordinate 116,645,260, forward strand.
TCTGCAATCCCTCCATTCCCATTGCTAGAATGAATATAGTCCCATATTTACATTTTCAATTACACCAACTCTAATCTAGAAAAGATAGCAAACTTTTCTTTATCATTTAGGTAAATATGTTATGGACTGACAAATACTCCCTTATAGGTCAGATTGCTCTGACCCCTATTTTCCACTGGCCATCAATCTTGGGACTTGAATTTAGGGAAAAAAAATTAGCAAAGACTCCTGTCAGCCAAGTCTTAGCAAAGTCTCCTGCTAACTATTTCTTCACCCTTGATAGTTGATCACCTTTGTTTGTCTTCAGCAAAAATCCTACTATTTTGGTTTAGCAAAATTCCTCTTACTTTGATGTCTCCTATTAGTAATTTTCCATCCATCGATGCACCCTGTTCCTTGATTATAAATCCTGAACTATCTTTCCTATATTTGAAATTCAGATCATTTGTATATGAAATATCTTCTCTCTACTATAATAGCTAAAGAATAAAACCTGACTTTAATGCTTTAATTAATGTCTACCTCTGGTTTTCTTTGGCAGGTTCTTCCTGTGGAACAGAGTCAATGATCTAGTTTTACCTAAAAATCATTTTACTGTATGAATATTTTAACTTTACCTCAGTCTTTTTCAAGGTAGACCCAAAATGTTCATCTTGTTTACTATAAGCCATAGCTTTTAATTTATAAGATTTATTCCTGGAGAATATTAAGATTTATTTCAGGCTTTCTAGATCATAAGAGTCCCAATATTAAAACTATTATCCAGCTTTATATTCTTTATCCTAACTAAAATTCAACTCCATAAAGTCTCATTTCTAGGCACTTCTTTCACTTTCTGCTAGGACATATTACCTGGGTCCCCAACATTCTTTAAGATTCAATGCCTTCCCCTGAAAAGCAAGGGAAATACTAGTCTATTTATTAGTTTAAAATAGAGGTTCTCAAACTGTGTTGTGCATCAGAAAGACCTGAAAAACCTATAGAATGATGGCCCTTCCTCATTACTAGGTTTAGGGTGGTCTCTAGTAATGGGCATTTTAAATATATTTTCAGGTGAATCTGATGCTGCTGATCTACTTTTTGAATTGTGTGAGTCAAAGAAGTTGGGGAAATATTTGGAAGAAGGCAAGCAACTTTAAAAGGAATCTGTTTCAGGTGAGTCCTTTCTAAGAGAGTATAATTTGATCACCTACATCAAGAGGGAAGTAGCTTACATGGTTTAGGGGATATGGGTATCCACAGTTCTTAGGAGAGTCACCAAAATCTCTCCACTCTGTGTTTTAGGCTTTTACTCCTTCTCTAATATAGTACTAACATTTCCCCAAAAAAGATTTTCCAGGATTGTGAAGTTTTATAGTATTATAACCAGAAATTATACCAAACATTTAGCACATGCTGCCCTCCAAAATGAAGGTAACTTTAAATGCTGCCACAGAGGGCTTCCGGATTCCATATCACAGTTCTATAATTTTCTATTAAATTTGTTGGTAGCAGGCAGACCTGTGGTGATTTTCTTTTTCTCGGTGTTTCAATGGGAAGTAACAGCCATATACAAACTACATTTTAAATGGGGCAAATCATGAACTTCCCATTCTAATGTTTGCCTGGAAATAACTTGCATCATTTATGCTCATGTTTTATTATACCAAGGGAATCAGGTTGCATATAACTTCAAGGGTCAGAAAAGTTCAATCAAAAAAAGTGCCTGAGGATATTTGAAAATATTTGGTAAAAGCACTAATAGCTATGTTTCATGCTATATTAGGTTCACTGACCTTTTACACACACACACACACACACACACACACACACACACACACTAACCATCTCAGGGAAAGACTGCCTAATCCTTTACCATTTATTCAATTAAACTCGAAATACTGAATGCATTTATTAGTTAGTAACATAAGGCAATATTTTCACCAGAGGTTGAAAGCTCAAGACAAATTGCATTTCACAAATGACATGATATTATACATAAAAAATTCTAAAGACTCCACCAAAAATCTACAAGTTTAATAAAGGATTTTGGTAATGTAGCAGGATACAAATTTGACACCCCAAAATTGTTGAAATTTCATACACCAATAATGAAGTCTCAGAAAGAGAAACTAAAAAAAAAGCAATCCCATTTACCATTGCAATAAAACATTGATATATTTAAGAATAAACTTAAATCAAGGAGGTAAAAAACCTGTACTTGGAAAACTACAGAATATTTTTTTAAAAAAGATATAATAATATACAAGCGAGTGGAGGAATATACCATGTTCAAAGATTGGAGGAAGTAACATCATTAATATGTCCATACTACCCAAAGCAGTTTATAGATTCAATGCAATTCTTATTCAGATACCAAAGGCACACTTCACAGATGTAGAGCAAATACCCCAAAACTTTATATGGATCCAAAAAAGACCTGAATGGCCCTAGCAGTCTTGAGAAAGAAGAACAAAGTTGAAGGAACAACAACACCAGATATCAAACTATCCTACAAAGTCATTGTAATAAAAACAGTCTGGCACTGGCACAAGAACAGGCATGTAGATCAAGGGAGCAGAACGGAGACCCAAAAATAAACCCCAAGCCATTACACTTAATCAATATTTGACAAATGTGACAAGAACATACAATGGAGTATAGACAATATTTTCAACAAATGGTGTTGGAGTAATTTCACGCAAAAAAACACCCACAATAAAACAAAAAATAAAATAAAAAACTAGACCACCACACACAAAAATAAACTCAAAAATAATAAAATATTTAAGTGAAAGTTGTGAAACCATACAAATCCTTAAAGAAAACATAGGCAGAAAAATATCAGACATTTCATGTAGCAATGTCTAGGGCAAGAGAAACAAAGGGAAAAAATGAACAAATGGGGCTACATCAAAATAAAATCTCCTGCATAGCAAAATAAATCAGCATCAAAATTAAAAGAAAACCTACTGTATTGGAGAACATATTGTCAAATGATAAATCTGACAAGGGGTTAATATACAAAATATATAAAGTACTTATACAAATCAACAAAAGAAGACAAACAACCCAATCAAAAGGGGCAGAAGATCTAAAAAGATATTTCTCCAAAGAGGACATAGAAATTGTTAAGAGGCATGTGGGAAAATGCTCAACATTACTAATCATCAGAGATACAAATTAAAATGACAATGAGGTACTATCTCATGCATTCCAGAATAGCTACCATTAATAAGTCAACAAATAACAAATTTTGGCAAGGATGTGGAGAAAAGGGAACCCTAGTACTCTGCTGGCAGGACTGCAGACTGGTACTGACATTAGGGAAAACAGTGTAGGCTTTCCTTAAAAAATTAAAAATGGGATTGTCATTTGACCCAGTGATCCCACTTCTATGATTATACCATTAGAAGCCTGAAACACCAATCAGAAAGAACATATACACCCCTATGTTCATAGCAGCATTATTTACAATAGCTAAGATATAGAAACAGCCCAAGTGTTCATGAGTAAATGAATGGTTAAAAAAGCTGTGGTACATTTACACAATGGAATACTATGCAACGGTAAAAAGGAAGGGTCTCTTACCCTCTGAGATAGCATGGAGGGACCTAGAGAGTATATGCTAAGTGAAATAAGCCAGTCAGAGAAAGATAAGTATCACACGATCTCATTTATATGTTGAATCTAATAAAAAAAAAAGAAACTGACAAACAGAATAAATTCATAATTATGGAAGCATGGAACAGATTGATGAATCTCAGAAAGAAGGGGAGGGGTGGAGGGAAGAGATCAACCAAATAACTTATATGGATATATATATATATATATATATATATATATATATATATATATAATCTCCCATGGACACAGACAACAGTGGGGTGAAGATATGAGGAGGAAGAGAGGTCAATGTGGGGAGGGAGATGAGGCATCTGTAATACTTTATAAAATAAATAACTGTAAAAAAGGCATTTCAATGAATAGTGTACTTTATCCTATTAATATACAATTGTCCTGCTTACACATCTCAAAATAATTACAATCAATTCAAAATAGCTAGCTTAGTGACTGGGAGGCCACTACATTTTAGGTCAGTACTTGGGTTAAGTGTTTCCTGGAAATTCTATTCTCAGAACTCTTTATATAAAACTAAAAAAATAAGCCCAGACCTTTCTAGAGACCTCCTTGTCTGTCCCATGTGTGTGTGAGGGGAAGAATGACGTTGCCAGTCACTGTCCTGAAGAACCTGTCCCATGAGAGGAGCCCTTTCTACTCTTTGGGTCTTTGATCTTCATGGGATGCAGTATTCGGGCCACTGGCTTTCCTGACATTTTTCTCTTTAGAGAAACACCTGTAAGCTTTGTTTTTCAGATACACTTTAATTCAGACTTTATGCTATTTTACTTCATGATAGGGGTTTAAATTTAGTTAGATAATGATTTAATAACTTTTTTATCAAACCATGTTTGCTATATAAGTTTCACTTGTACACCATGAAGAATCTTGAAATATTTTATGTTTTGTTCCCATAGCAACAGAAAAATATAGGAAGAAGTAAAATATTTCTTCATGAACCTCTACATTTTATATGAAGCTTTACTATTTCTTTATGAAGGTTTTATGTTTTTGTTTGCAAAACAACCAGCCAGCAAAAGTCACTTTTGGAATCATTCACTGAAGTGTCAGTGCATATAATGCAGCAAAGTTAGCAGATGTTGGGCTCTGCATCTAAGAAGCTAAACCATTAGTCCAAATTATAAATTATAACCATTCAGTCATAATGTATGAGAAAGATTTACTATGCAACAAAATAGTGAATACTATGTAACCCAACAATTTATTCCTATGAATTTACTCAAAAGGAAGAAAAATATGTGTCTACATAAGGACTTGTACATAAATGTTCATAGCAGCTTTATGTGTAATAGCCTGAAACTGTGAAAACCATGAACAGGTACATAGATGACTACCTTTATGTTGTATCTATATAATTGAACACTACATAGTGATTAAGAAGAATGGAGTAATGGCACATGCCACAAGATGCATAGCTCTCAGAACATTATGCTAGCAGAAAAAGCAGATTTAAAAGAGCACGTATTATATGATATAATTTATATTAAAGTATCAAAAAATAAAAATGATTAATGACAGAAAGTATATCAGTTGTTGCCTGGTTCTAGCAGAGTTGCATGATGCAAATGTTCCATATATTTGTGTAATGGCTGTGGTTCTACATTTGTATACTCATCATGTTACACATTTTTTTAAAATTTATCTTTATTGCTGAAAGTATTATAGATGATTTCTTTGTGGGTTTTTTTTCCCCCCATTGACCTCCTCTGCTCCTCACCTGCCACTCCCAGGCCTTCACCACTCTATTGTCTGCACTTTATTATTATTTTTTAAAATATTTTTATTGATTTTCCACAGAGAGGAAGGGAGAGGGATAGAGAACTAGAACTGTTGATGAGAGAGAAACATTGACCAACAACCAATGCACATGCCCTTGACCGGAATCGAACCTGGGACCTTTCAGTCTGAAGGCTGATGCTCTATCCACTGAGCCAAACCGGTTTCGGCTATTGTCTGCATTTTAACTGAGGCATTTTTAATGTAAATTACACCAAAATAAAGTTGAGAAAGAAACCCACTGAGAAAATAATAAATATTTTAAATCAATAAAGATATAGATATTGCTGAAACCGGTTTGGCTCAGTGGTAGAGCGTTGGTCTGTGGACTGAAAGGTCCCGGGTTCGATTCTGGTCAAGGGCATGTACATTGGTTGCGGGCACATCCCCGGTGGGGTGTGCAGGAGGTAGCTGGTTGATGTTTCTTTATCTCTCTCCCTTCCTCTCTGTAAAATATCAATAAAATATATTTTAAAAATATATAGATATTGTAATAAATTAAAAAATAGTTAGATGGATAGATTTCCTTTGATTTAAATCAGAATCAAAAAGAGTGTATAGTAATAGCCTGAACTTAAAAGAATCAAATAGTGAAACTAAATCATTTGATAGTCTCAGCAATAATGGTTTCTGTAGTAATAACTATAAAAATTAGTCAGTTACTTAAATCAGAATAGAGAATACCAGTGATATACCTGATCAAATTCTGATAATAATTGCCAAAGCTCACATTCTTGACCCACTTGAGACTTCATAGTCACATACTGTTTTCTCGATAATCAAACTCACTTAGGATACTAAATTTAGATCCTTCCCTTATGAATTACCTATCTTTTAACCCTGCAATAATCTATACTTAAAATAAATAAAATAAAGCTAATTTCATTCTTATTTGTAATTGTATTTTAAAATTAGGAATGATATGATTAGTATGAAAATAATTGCAATTTTGAAGGGAACTTGGCAGTGTAGTTTCATGAAGAAGAATATTTGTATTTGAGTTGAATAAGTTAGTTTAACTGAAATTTCAATTTTAAGGTGAAATATATCAGGTAATTTAACTAAACTTAAAGCACATCTGAAAAGTTGTATAAAGTATCTGTATATAAATTAATTAGAGTTAATAAATTACCCCATGATATTTTTAAAAATTGAGTATTTGGATATAATATTGCTCAATCAAATATCTATAGTACTAACAATATATATTAAAATTCTTCATATATTTTTGAACCTGTTCATCGTTAAAATGATAAATGGAGCTATTTAAGGATTATTTAGTTTGTATGATTTTCCTAGTAACATAATTAATATAATTTCTTATTAAAACACTTGTTTCTATTTCATATAAAATTATTAGGTTATTAAATACAATGACAAGATTTTTAGATGATTATGTATGTATACACTAGAGGCCCGGTATATGAAATCCTTGAATGGGGCATTTCCTTCAGCCCAGCCTGTACCCTCTGCAATCTGGGACCTCCTGAGCGATGTCCGACTGCCGTTTTAGGCCTGAATGTCTGACTGCCCTAATGACCAGAGTGTAGCAATTGCCTCAATTAACCTGTTTCTATTCCTTGAATTTTTTATTTCTTGGCTTCTTAGACATCATACTTGTCATTTTACTCTGACTTTTCTGTTACTCTGACTCATTCCCTTTTCTTGGTTCTTTCTAGCTGTTGTGACTTCTCAATTTCAAAGGATTCTAGAGCTCTATAATCATTCTTTTTATTCCTTCATTTACTTTTTGAAGTGCCTTTTTAAATTTTTTTAAAACACTACATATTTACTGAAGACTTACAAAAGGTTGTAAGTGAAAACCTCTCACTGGCATTTTAAGACCAGTATACATAAAGTGGTAAATTATCACACTTAACATGTTTGAAACTGAGCATTTGATAATCATCCCCAATCTAACTGCTCTCACAATCTCCTCCATATCATTTAAAGAGAATTACACTTATTTTTCAGATGTGGAGACTAACACCTCCAACGTTATCCTTGATTGCTTACTCCACGATTTATAAAGCCCCACAAGAACTGTCCCTTTTGTTACATCTCTGACTTCTATTGCTATCACTTTCCCTTTAGGTCTTTTTGTGCCTGCCCTTCTGGCCCCTTTCTACTTCATCTAGTACACATGTGAAATCTCACATTGGGGCTTTTGCACTTTCTTGCATATCTCACAGGTATATGGAAGTCAAAAGAAGCTCCCTTACTTTCTTAGGTTTTCATCTAGGAGTTTTATATAAATTGAATTCCTTTGTTTTCTTTATGGTGTAAACTGCATTAAGTTAAGAATTTTGTCTATTCACTGCTATAACCTGTGCCTAATGCAAAGTGCAAACTTAGTAAATATTTATGTAAGCATAAATAATTAAATAATGAAGTGTGGAATATAGTACAAGAATACTTTGGGGAAAATATTTTATCATTACTTTTAAGCTATTTGTGGAACATGGGAATGTGGTGATAGATAATTTAGATATCTACACTAAAAGAGAACCAGGCAATCTAACCAGCACTCTGCTATTCCCACCAGCCAATCAGGAGGAAATATGCAAATTAGAAGGAGAAAGATGGCAGCCGCCCAAGGGAGCAAAAGGATCTACAGGAGCCGCACTCTGGCCACAGCGAAGACAAAGACTGCAGACAAGAAGAAGGCAGACCCTGGCTGGAGTCTGCAGTGAAGACAAAGGCAGCAGACTCCTGCAGGAGGAAAGGCCTGGGTCCTGGGTGCTGGAGGAAAACCATTGCTGGAAGCCAAGGGAAGGAAGGCCTATTGCATGAATCTCTTCGTGCAACAGGCCTCTAGTGTGTAATATGTACCTAGAACTATAAATATGGAGTTCATGGATATTTTAAAGTTAAGTAATGTATCTTACATTAATTAAAATATTTATAGGCTCATTTTATAGGCTTAAACAGCTAATGGGAGTACAAAAGTAAAAAATATATATATAGTCAAACCGTACCCCATGTTGAATTTATATTGAGATTTTCTACTGATGATAAATTATTTTGTAAATAAATGAAATTACCTTGTGGGGAGGATGTGTAGTGTAAGAAGAGATAAATATTAAAATATATTCATGAGAAACATAAATGTTGGGGAGGTAGAGAAACATAGGCTATATAAATGTGAGGAAAAGTATAGTCAAAGAATAAAAGGCATAAAAATTAAAATCTCTGAAGTGAAAGAGAAGATTTAAAGAAGAGTATATTTATCAGTACCAAATACTGCAAGAGGATTAAGTAGGATGAGAACAAAACTTATGGATTGAATTTATTGATGAGGAATTCATTAGTAATTGTAGCCAAAGCTCTTTCTACGTAGTCATAGAGATAGGGACCAGATTTAATGCATCGGGGAATGAGATGAAAATAGAGACATTTACATGCACTGCATCAATCAATGAGTTTTATAATAAAATAAAAGAAATAGGGCATGCTATTTTGGCAGAATAGTTTGAAAGAAAGGATTTCTTTCTTATTCTTTTAGCAGTTTCTTTTTAGCATGGGAATGAGTTATTCAGGGGTTGATTGAGGGGAGAAAACACACTGAGGAAGGAGAAATTAACAAGCAGGAAGAACAGCTCTGAAGAACAAATAATGTCAAAAACAATTTAACAAAGTCTTATAAAGAAAGACAATCTCTCCTCTGAATTAGAAGAAATCCCAGATTAAGTAATCATAAAGAAAGATCAGAGCAAATGCATATTAGACATCTTTCTTAAAAATAATCATCATGGATTATCTGAAATTGTATATTTGTGATATGTCCAGTCATTTCTTTTGTGTTATGGCTCAAATGTATTTTGAATACTTTTTGGTCTTTAAAATGTAATTGTCATAATTTTAATTTAAAATTTTATCGCTTTTTTGAAGAAGAGTTATTAGCATTTTCTAATTTTACTTATTATTCTAACAAGTCTCAATAGATTATCACCCTTCATCTCATAATATTATTTTAAAGCAAGTTGATAGCCAATTTGATACTAATATTGTAGAACAGGAAGTAAAGAGCTTTACCACATTGATGGGACTTTTTGGATGAATATGTTAATATAAGCAGGATGTAGTGATAATTTATGTCCAAAATTCCACCATAGAAAGCCAAATATGCACCCTTAACTAATTAGATAGGATGCCCTGTTTCTAGTTGCCTTCCCTTTCCTATGTCAACAATTTCCAATAGGAGCAAACTGAAAGCCTTTCTTTTTTTTCCATTGTAAGGCTTCTCCACTCTTTTGCTACCTTTGAATCCTTGCCAATACACACATGAAGATTGCTGACTCTCTCACTCTAGCCTTCTTATGTTGAACATGAATAATGATGGAGGATGTTTTAAGGGAGCCATAGTCCTAATCTCTAATCCAACTATGATGTTGATCCATTTTGTGAACAAGATCTTATTCCATACACATATGTACCATCTTATTCCTGGTTGATGCAATGGAGGATTAGGGGGAAGCTTCATTTTAGGGTCTTTTATTTAAACTTTCCCTTTGTTAACTTTTTTATCCTAATTCAAGTCCTTGCTCAGACATCTCAGGGTGGCCACTCCTGAATACAAAACTTTATACTGTAATGTATTTCTCTTCTCCTTTCCCAATAATCATTCACTGTTTTTCTTACCCTGCACTTCTCACTTTTAACACATTTCTTATATTTTATGTATTTTATATTCTTTAAGTTGATTTATACTGCAACCCTCTCAAACTGGAATAATTATCTTTAAGGGTAGAAGACAATTATTTTGTTTCTTTACTGACGAGTAGATTTCAAGAGCCTAGAGCTGTACCTAGGCAAAAGGAACTTAATAAATATTGCTTAAATAAAAGAAGCAATTGCAATATTTATGTAGAGAAATGTTCTTATAGTCAAAACCTTTTCAAGCATGAACTCTATTTTAAATTTCAGGCTGCACTTTGTTGAAATCTAAAACATAAAAGCTTTCTAGTGATAAGCTATTTTATGCTGATTTCTCCAATAACTAAGAACACTGAGTTAATTTTAAAATATAAATACAAACTAAGATGGTATCTGAAAATATGTGCTGATTACAAAATCTTTTTCAGCAACTTGTTGTTTTTCAACTCATATTCAGAGCGATAATAATGATATTTCCCCATCTCCTCTTATGTAATGTAAAAGGCACTGTTTTAACTAGTGTGTTGTTGTTTTTTCTCCTAACTGTTGGTGCCAGCACCTCTTCTTTTCATGATTAACATTTTCATTAATGGCTCATTTACCAGAAATAAAGATGTTATTTATTCATTTGTGCTCTCTTGCCATGAGATTATTAAGTAAATTTAAAACTTATGACAGTAAATATTTCAAGACTAAATTATTTGGCCTAAGTAACCATAACAAATTTAAGACAGCAGATGAGTATAGTTTTTATGATTTGTATATATTTTAACTCAGTGTATTTAGACATAACAATAATTATAGTCAGAATCTTGTTTCCCAAAAATTTACATGTTAAAGTTTAACCCCAGTACGTTAAAATGTCTTTTTTTAAAATAAGACCTTTAATGAGATTGTTAATGTTCAATGCGGTCATATGAAGAGGCTCTAATAAAATGTAATAGGTGTCCTTACAAAAACAGGAAATTTGAGCCCATGGGGAGACAATAGGGTTGCACAAGCACAGAGAAAAGTCCACGTGGGGAAACAGTAAGAAGGTGTCTCCCCACGTCTCCCCAACTGTCATCCAACAAGAGCAGTCTCCAAAGAAACCAAACCTTCCAATGCCTTGATATTGAAGTTCTTGCTTCTGCAATTCTGAGAAAATAAATTTCTGTTGAAGTCATCCATTCTATAGAATGTTGTTATAGCAGCCCTAGCAAACTAATACAATATATATGTGTTTGTTTTTCCTTAAAGACAGTCAATTTTCAAAATAGTCTATGGAATAAGTAACTGGGAAATTTTTAGTGATAATTAGTTCTGCATTATGCTTCTATTTTACTAACAGAATGGCAATGCCTTTATTCACACAGCATCATCAGCATCAGCAATAGCAACTGTCATTTTCTGAAACATAAGTAAATGTCAAGTGTTTTTTTTAATATATTATATCTAATTATTATTAAACAAACTATGCCCTCCCAAAATTCATATATTGAACAAATAACACCAATGTGATTGTAAGGTGGTAATTAAGATTAAATTAGGTCATAATAGTGAGCTCTAATCCTAAGAAAGGAAAATATATCATGTCTTCTCTCTCTCTCTCTCTCTCTCTCTCTCTCTCTCTGTCTCTCTCTCTCTCTCAGAAAAAAAAATGATCATGTAAGAAAACAGCAAGATGGTATTGTCTCCAAAATGAAATAGAGAGAATGAACTAAAAACTACTTTAGTGGTACATTTTAAAATCTACAAAACATGGTGCCTCCAAGATGAAGACATAGGTTATTTTGTTCCTTTTCATAAGAATAACAACTAACAACTCTTTATGGGCAGGACACGACTGAGAGAAACCTAGAACAAGAGGGTGATGTTGAATCATCCCCTGCACCACAGACTACATTAGTAAGGTAAGAGAAGCAGCTGCTTACTGACTCCATTGCCCATCCCCTAGGCTAGAACAGCAACATGTAGAGAGGTTTTCCTATTTCTATGGTTCTTCCAGTAGAAAAACAGCATCGGGGCAGAAGGACACACACCATCTCCTGCGTTATGTGTCACTCTGTGGTCACTTCACATTATCTATAGGGGACCCTACAAGGCTAGACTGTTGGGAATCTGATTGTAATGAAGTGGGGAGAGGCTTGTACTTACTAGCAATCAGACCTTGGCAGACCAAGTCCTATCTGCAGAGCTCAAGTATTAGTCCAAACTAGCAGTTTTGTTCATCTGCAGAACCAAGATGGTAGTATAGTCTGACCAGGAGGCTCAGCAGTTTGGTTTGTCTGATTTGGGTCCTGAAATGAGGAGGTTTGCTGGCCTAGGAGATTGATCTGACTTCATCCAAGCAGCGGAGTTTAGTGATAGCCTCACCCACAGTTGAGAGTAGATCCTGAATCTATCATACTTGAAGGGCAGGTAAGAACATTTGGAAGCACAGCAACACTCAAGTCAAGAAACAGGCAGGCAAAAAAAATCATTCTTAGAGCAAAGCCAGGACTGAGTGTTGACAATTCCCCTGCTATGTTCAGGCAGAGACATTATTTCATAGCCATACATACTGCTGAGAGTAGCTCTTGAGCCCTAGATCTGTTTAGAAAAACTTGGGGAATGCCTGGAGTGGGACTCATCCCTCTGATCCATAGCTCCACCCACTTCTGAGTGTGCCTTCCAGCCTCTCTGGTCAGAGGGTCTGGAGGGAATACTTGGTGAGTACATAGCTCCACAAGTTCAAACAGAGAGTACTGCAGGCAGAGAAGATAGTCTATAAATCATATCCAGTGGCCTCATTGAGCCAAGGAACTTTGTGTGTGGTTCAGTTTGAGTCAAGGCAAGAAAGAAAAAGCCTTACTGTGTGGGGAGACATGGGATAGAAGTTAGCTGAAGGTGGCCACGCCTGCCTTGACTTTTCCAAACAAGTCTGAACCCCCGGGTGTTTACTGTAATCTTTATGCTTAGTCTTTAGACATCCTTGCTTAAAGGACACTGCAGATGAATGTACCTTCTCAAGGATGCTTACCCTACTGATACTATCTAATAGTTAATTTTAGTTTAAGCTGTTGTAACAATAAAAGCTTAGGAAGGAAGATGAATGGGACTGTTTGGTTCCTATAGCCAAGTAGTCGCTTAACCCTCTCTTTTATAGAAACAGTGTTAGAGTAATCATTCATCCATCACTCAGGGTCTGCTGGTCAGCCCCAGAATTACTAATATTGGAGCTGATTCTTCTGCTGCACTCAGGAAAGAAAAATATTTGTAACTCTAATAATTACAAACTACTTGACTAAGGAACTTAACTAAGGCACATAGGAAACTGCAAAGCCCATTCACAGGCCTGCTTGCAGAACATCTGGCTAGGAAATTTAATGCACACTTTTGCCTAATTTGAACACCCAAACAATTTTTTGTATGGTGTAAGATAGTGGCCTAGTTTTATTTTTATTTTATTTGTTTGCATTTATCTGTCCAATTTTCCCAACACCATTTATTTTTAATTTTATATATATATATATATATATATATATATATATATATATATATATATATTAATAGAGAGAAAGGGAGAGGGATAGAGGGCTAAAAACATTGATGAGAGAGAAAGATCAATCAGCTTCCTTCTGCATACCCCTCCTGGGGATGTGCCTGCAATCCAAGGTACATGCCTTTGACTGGAATCGAACCTGGAACCCTTCAGTCTGCAGGCCAACATTCTATCCACTGATCCGAACTGGTCAGGGCCCAACACCATTTATTGAAAAGACTGCCTTGATTCCATTTTATGTTCTTGACTCTTTTGTCAAATATTAACTAAGCATAGTGGATTGTGTCGATGTCTGGGTTCTCTATTCTATTCCATTGATCTATATGTCTGTTCTTGTGCCAGTACCAGGAAGTTTTGAGAACAGTAGCTTTGTAATACAGCTTGATATCTGCTATTGAGATCCCTCCTACTTTGTTCTTCTGCATTAGTACTGCTGCAGCTATTGGGGTCTTTTTTTCATTCCAGATGAATTTTTGTAAAGTTTGTTCTATGTCTATGAAATATGCTGTTGGTATTTTAATGGGAAGTGCATTAAATCTATAGATTGCTTCGGGTAGTATGGACATTTTAATGATGTTCATTCTACCAATCCATGAATACATTATATTCTTCCATATGTTTATGTTGTCCTCTATTTCTATTTCCTCTAGTTTTCTGAGTATAGGTCTTTTACCTCCTTGGTTAATTTTTTCCTATAAAATATATATCTTATTTTTTTTTAGTTTGATGGTAAATGGAATTCTTGTTTTTTTAGTCTCTTTTTCTGTAAGTTCACTATTGGTATACAGAAATGCCATAGATTTCTTGACATTCATTTTTTATCCTGCTATGGTGCTGAATTCATTTGTTAAGTCTAATAATTTTAATGTAGTTTTTAGGGTTTTCTATGTACAGTACCATATCATCTGCGAATAATGACAGTTTTGCATTTTCTTTTCCAATTTGGATGCCTTTGATTTCTTCTTCTTGTCTAATTTCCATGGCTAGCACTTCCAGAATTATGTGGGACACGAATGGAGAAAGTGGGCATCCCTGTCTTGTTCCTGTTCTTGGGGGAAATGGTCTTAGTTTTTGTCCATTGACTATGATGTTGGCTGTAGGTTTTGCTATTAGGGTAATTCTGGCTTTATAGAATTAACTTGGGAATGACCTTCCTCCTGAATTTTTTGGAGTAGTCTGAGGAGGATAGGTTTCAGTTTGATTTAAAATATTTTGTTTATATTATTTAACAGTGTTTTATTAACTTCATTTTTAGAGTAGTTTTTAGTTTAAAACCAATTTAGAAAAAAATATATTGACTTGCTGAAACCGGTTTGGCTCAATGGATAGAGCATTGGCCTGGGGACTGAAAAGGTCTGGGGTTTGATTCTGATCAAGGGCACGTACCTTGGTTGCGGGCACATCCCCAGTAGTGGGTGTGCAAGAGGCAGCTTATCGATGATTCTCTCTCATCGATGTTTCTAACTCTCTATCCCTCTCTCTTCCTCTCTGTAAGAAATCAATTAAATATATTTTAAAGAAAATATATATATATATATATATATATATATATATATATATTTAAACTTTCCTTATATTCCATATACAACGTATATATAGCTTCCACTGTTAACATTTTTTGATCCTATATAATAAAAGGTTGATATGCAAATTGTCCCCATGGGCAGGAGTTCCACTGACTGGGAGTTAGACAAGCGCTGACCACAAGAGGGCAGTGCTGATCATGGCCAGTGTAGGTGACAAGGTGCTGGCAGGGAGTGGCAGAGGAGGTGCTGCTTGCCCTGATAAGAGCAGGGCCATGGTGGGATGATGGAGTAGGTGAACAAGCAGTGCCAGACCAAGGCAGGTGCAAGTGGGTGCCCTCATCACCCTGCTGATCACCCCACATATCAACTCAGATATCCAGCCAGGCCTAGGGACCTCACCCATGCAGGGATTTCATGCACCAGTCTCTAGTTGATGCATAATAATCTGAAGCCCATACTTTACATTATGGATAATTTTTTTGTGCTGTGTATTCTATGTGTTTTGATAAGTGTGTAATGACATGAATCTACTATTATGGTATTACAACAGAATATTTTTACTTGTGTTTTACCTATTCAATCCCAACCTCAACCCCTGGTGTCCACTGATCTTTTTTACTATCTCCACAGTTATGACTTTTTCAGAATGCCATATACTTATACTCATCTAAGTAGTTTATTTTTATTAGCTTCTTTCATTATGCACTGTACATTTAAGTTTCCATGGTGTTTTTTTTTTCATAGTTTGATCGCTTATTTATTTTTAGCATTGAATAATATTCCATTTTTTGGATTTATAACAGTTTTTCAATTTACCTACTGAAGGACATATTGGTAAATCGTCCAATATTAGCAAGTATGAATAAAGCTTATATACACATACACATACATGTACTGGTTTTTATGTAGAAATAAATTTTTAACTCATTTGGGTAAATACTAACAGAAATTCTATGATTATTTTATGTTTAGTTTTGTAAAAATAAACAAAAACAAACAAACAACAAAAAAAAACCACCAAAATGTTTTCCAAAATGGATGTACCATTTTACATTTATACCAGCAATGCTTGTATTGCTCCACATCTCCCCAGGATGTGGTATTGTTTGTGTTCTGGATTTGGGCCATTCTAATAGGTGTGCATTGGTATCTCATTGTTTCAGTTTGCATGTCCCTGATGAGGTAGTGTATGAAGCAGCTGTTCACATAATTATTTGCCATTTTAAAATAATATTCTATATCTATTTAGTGTTGAGATTAATATTATTTTATATATATATTGAATAAAAGTCCTTGATCAGATGTGTCTTTTGAAACATTTTCTCCAAATCTGTGGTTTGTCTTGCTCTCTAGACATTGTTTTTTGCATATCAGAAATTCTTACTTTTATTAAGGACACCTTTTCATTTATTTATTTTATAGATCATACTTTGTTTAAAAAATAGGTTTTTATTGATGAGAGGGAGAGTTGTGAGACAGAAAAACAAATCTGCTGGTTGTTTCCTGCATGCCCACTACAGGGGATCAAGCCAGATATATGTCCTGACAGCGAATAAAAGAAGCAAACTTTTGGTGCATAGGATGAGGTACAACCAATTGAGTCACACTAATCAGAGCTCACATATCAGGCTTTTGATATTGTATCTAAAAATTTATTGCCAAAACCTGTTTGGCTCAGTGGTAGAGCGTTGGTCTGCGGACTGAAGGGTCTCGGGTTCAGTTCAGGTCTAGGGCATGTACATTGGTTGTGGGCACATCCCTGGTGTGGGGTGTGCAAGAGGTGACTGGACAATGTTTCTCTCTCATCGATATTTCTAGCTCTCTATATCTCTCCCTTCCTCTCTGTAAAATATCAATAAAATATATATTTTTAAAAATTTATTATCCTCTGCAAGGACATATATGTGTATTCTTTGTTATCTTCTAGGGTTTTTGAAAGTTTCACATTTTACATTCATACCTATAATCCATTTGACATATACTTTGGTTGAGTGTTATCCCATGCACTGAAATTCACTGGTTCAATTCTAGGTCAGGGCACATAACCAGGTTGTGGTTTTATCAATGTTTTTCTCTCTCTACCTCTCTGTTCCTCTCACTCTAAAATCAATAAGATGTATATTTAAAATAACATATTTAAGTATTTTGATTTATAAATGACATAATGAAGAAATATACTATTAATTTTATTTCATGACAATAACTGAATATTTTGGAACTCTGTGGACAATTAGTCTTTTAATCATTGATTTGTAAATAGTTGACAAATATCAAATTTCTATTAATCTGTGGCTCAGCTTCAATTAATATATTATTCCTAAGGAAAAATTTAAAGTTTATAAATTTAACTTTTCCCTTCTGGTTTTCTTTCACACGTTCTTATCCATGTATATCTCTTGAGATCTGATGTATTACAAAAACCCTAGATTTTGTGCAATTTAGTAAAGTAATATTGTAGATAAACTATGAATTATATGCATCGTCACTGTGATAAAGGACTATGTGATGTAACAAAGCTAATTAAGAATTATGTAGCAAAATATGAATATTTACACTACATGAGAAATTAACAATAAATGTGCTCATATATTATGTCAGATTGTCAACCTAATGGGTTTAGATTATATCAGATTTTTCTTTGAAAGTAGATAGAAAGCACTTTAAAATTTCAAAATGACATACTCAAGGATAAATTTAACTGAAAATATGAAAGAACTGTATGCTACAAATTACCAAACATTGTTGATGAAAATTAATAAACACCGAAAATAATGAAGATCCATACTGAGTTTATAAATTCAAAGAGTCAATATATCTAGGATAATAATTTTTCTCAAAATCATCTGCAGATTCAAAGCAGTTCCAAACAAATCCTACCAGACATTTTGAATAAATATACCAGACTTTTATAAAATTTATATGGAAAACAAAAAAAGCATCTACCTAATAAAAGAGAAACATGTTAATTGACTGGACCTACCTTTGCAACATCCACCAGCCAATCAGGAGTGAGTATCCAAGTTAACCAAACAAATATGGCTGGTTAATTTGCATATGCAGAGATGAGTGGCAGGATGCTTGTATCATCACCATGATGATGATACGGGCATTTCAGATCACCCAGCTGCTCAAAGCCACTGGGCAGCATGGGAAGGCAGAACGGTGGCTCCAGCCTCAGTAAAAAGGCTTCTCTGGCCAGAACGAAGAAGGTGCTGATAGCCAGGGGAAGGAAAGCCCATTTGTACATGAATCTTCGTGCATTGGGCTTCTAGTATAAAATAAAGCAATAAATTGAAGGATCAGAAAGACAACTTGTAAGATTTTATCTTTAGAACTAGAGATTCAGTGCACAAAATTCAGCCCAGCCTGTACCCTCTCCAATCTGGGATACCTAAAGGGATGTCTGACTGCCCTAAATAGGCATTGGGGCATCCCTCTCACAATCCAGGACTGCTGGTTCCCAACTGTTCACCTTCCTGCCTTCCTAATTGCCCATAACTGCTTCTCCCTGCCAACCTGATCACCCCTAACCACTCCCAAGCCAGTATGATTGATGTCAAAATGCTCCCCTGCTAGCCTGTGTGCTTTCAACTTCCCTCCTCTGCCATCCTGGTCACCCCTAATTGCCCTCCCCTAAAGGCTTGATTGCCCCCAACTGCCTTTCCTTGTAGTCCTGGTCCCTCCCAACTGCCCTCCCCTGCTGGCCATCTTGTGGTGGACATCTTGTGTCCACATGGGGGCAGGATCTTTGACCACATGGGGCAGCCATTTTGTGTGTTGGAGTGATGGTCAATCTGCATATTACACTTTTATTAGATAGGACAGAGGCCTGGTGCATGGGTGGGGCCAGCTTGTTTGCCCTGAAAGGTGTCTTGGATCAGAGTGGGGG
The DNA here is from genome assembly GCA_963924515.1 of Vespertilio murinus. NCBI lineage: Eukaryota > Metazoa > Chordata > Mammalia > Chiroptera > Vespertilionidae > Vespertilio > Vespertilio murinus. Next base: position 116,664,251 of record OZ004706.1, read on the forward strand.
TTCCCGTGGTTGTGGGGTGAACTGAGTGAGGTGGAAAGCAGTGGAGAGATATGCAGGGTGTGAGCGAGGTTCCCTGTCTGGGGGTTCCAAATCCGCCATTGGTTCCTTTCACCACTGACTAGAGATATACATGCTGTCCTCCCAAAATGTGTACACACTTTGAATACCTACTAATTCTAATGGGTTTAAGCATGAAAGGAAAGAAATAACAATTGAGTTGTCATCTGTTAAAAGTGCAGGAACAAACCAGCTGTTGGATTCCCCAAGTGTTGTCAGATTGGAGAGGGTTTAGGTTGGGCTGAGGAGCCACTCCTGCCCATCCATGAATTTCATGAACCAGGCCTCTAGTCTATACTAATAAAAGCATAATATGCTAATTAAACCAGACAACTGAACAACACTCCAGACAACTTTATGGATGATCTTTGGGATAAAGCTGGGTTGTGAAGGCTGAGGTCCTTGTAAGAATTTAGTGCATCATGCTTCTAGTAGATATATAAAAATAACAGTGACTGAACACCTATCAAACCACCCTAATCTGGGACAGAGCTGGCCAAACAGTCACCCGCAGTCTCTCCTCTTAGCCCACTCATCCCCGATCGGCTCCTCCCCACATCTGGGCTAGCCTTCCGGACCCCACCCATGAATAAATTCAAATACCAGGTATCTAATATGATATAATGGGTTTTATAAAATTTAATGCTATTGCTCTTGCAAATACACAAATAAGCAAACGAAAATATAAATATCAGAGTAGGAAAAATATTTACAGTTCACATACCTAATTCAGAGTTTGTATACAGAATATACAGTATGAGACAAAAGTAGGGTTACAGTTATTTTTTATGGAAAACAATACAATCATAAATAACAAAGAGTACTATGCAAATTGGCCATCATTCTCCTATACCCACCAGCCAAGCCCACCAGCCAATCAGAGTGAGTATGCAAATTAACCCCAACCAAGTTGCCTGTGGCCATAGAGAGCAGCAGAGAGGCTTGGGTTCCCTGGCAATGGAGGAAGCTAAGCTATCAACATAGTCTGGTGGGCCCAGGCCTCCACTCGAGGGCACAAAGTTTCAATTATAGAAGGTAAATAAATTCTAACAGAAATGGCTACAGCCACAGAGCTGGAAGAGAAGAAGACTAGGGTTGCCGCAGGTGATGGAGGAAGCCAAGCTTCTGTAGCCCTGGCTGGTTCAGGCCTTCACTCCCAGCTAAAGTTTCAATTATAGAAGATACATGAATTCCAACAGAAATGGCTGCCACCACAGAGCGAGCAGGAGGCTTAGCTCTGCTCTAGGCTTCAAAGTTTTAATTGTAGAAGATAAATTCCAGGTACCAGGGTCTCCGCTTGTGTTGCCAGGGTGTGGGGGGGTGGCTGGCCTACAAACCACCACATGCCCCTCGCCCAGGCTGCCCCATGCCCTAAGGGAACCCCCCCCCTTGATCCAGGATATCCTCAGGGCAAACCAGCCTGCTCTGACCTGTGCACAAAGCCTCTATTATTTCTAATAAAAGGGTAATATGCAGATTGACCATCATTCCAACACACAAGATCAAGATAGCTGCCTCCATGTGGTCGAAAATCCTGCCTCCATGTAGACACAAGATGGGAATAGGGAAGGGCAGTTGGGAAAGACCAGGCCTGCAAGGGAGGGGAGTTGTTGGCAATCAGGCAAGCAGGGGAGGGCAGTTGGGAGGCACCAGGCCTGCAAGGGAGAGCGGTTGGGGGTGATCAAGACTTCAGGGGAGGGCAATTAGAAGTGACCAGGCTGGCAGAGGAGCAGTTAGACACCAATTGGCTTGGCATGGAAGTGGTTAGGGGTGATCATGCTGCCAGACAGAAGTGGTTATGGGCAATCAGGAAGTCAGGCAGGTGAGCAGTTGGGTGCCAGCAGTCCTGGATTGTGAGAGGGATGTCCCACTGCAGATTGGAGAGGGTGCAGGCTGGGCTGAGGGACACCCTCCCCTATGCACAAATTTCATGCAATGGGCCTCTAGTCTATAGTAATAAAAAGGGTGATATGCAACTTGGTCAGGACACCTTCATAGTAATGACTGAACAGCAGGCTGAGTTAGTCGACAAGACCTGCAGGTGGATTAGTTAGGGATGACCAAAAGACTGAACAGCAAGCTTCATGGGGCAATGGGGGTGAGGGTGGGGTGGAATTGGCATTGACCAGGTTGTCATGAGTTGGGGGAGGCATTGGGGGCAACCAGGCTGGCAGGGTGGGCAGTGCAGGGTGACCAGGCCAGCAGAAGGATCAGTGAGGGGGGACCAGACCTCTGGGGGTAAGTTGGGTATGACCAGTAGGGCAGGCAGAGGTGGTTATGGGTGATCAGGCTGTGGTGGGGCAATTGGGGGGGGGGAGATCAGGCAGGCAGGCAAGTGAGCAGTTAGGAGCCAGTGGTCCCAGATTGTGAAGGGATGTCTGACTGCCTGTTTAGGCTCAATCCTCAGATTTAGGCCTAAACAGGCAGTCAAATATCCCCCAAGGGGTCCCATATTGGAGAGGTTGCAGGCTGAGTTGAGGGGAACGCCTGCCCTTGTGTACAAATTTCATGTACCAGGGTGACTAATAATCCTGTCTAATAAAAGAGTAATATTTAAATTGACCATCACTCCAACACACAAGATAGCCACCCCCTTTTGGTCAAGGATCCTGGCCCCATGTGGACACAAGATGGCCATCACAAGATGGCTGGAAGGGGAGGGCAGTTGGGAGGGACCAGGCCTGCAAGGCAGGGCAGTTGGGATGGCAATTAGGGGGGGACCAAGCCTGCAGTGGAGAGCAGTTGGGAAGGACCAGGCCTGCAGGGGAAGTCAGTTAGGGGCAACCAGGTCAGCAGGGGAGGGCAGTTAGGGGCAATCGGGCTGGCAGAGGAACTGTTGGGTGTCCAACAGGGTGGCAGGTGAGTTGTTAGGGGAAATCAGGCAGGCAGGCAGGTGAACAGTTGGGAGCCAGTGGTCCTGGATTGTGTGAGGGATGTCCCAGATTGGAGAGTGGGCAGGCTGGTCTGAGGGACACCCCCCGCCCCTGATGCATGAGTTTTGTGCACTGGGCATCTAGTTAATAAATAATAAAGTTTGTTTTGCATATGCACAACTATAAAATTACTTTGCCCCCACCATGAGTAAATGACTTTAAAAGTACAAATAGGAAAACAAAAATCATTGAAAACCTTGACTGACACTTCAACAAAGGCATTGAACTGACAGTAGGCACCTTATAAGTTGCCAAGGTAATTAGGATATCGAAATTTAAAGCAGAATGAGATAACATATTTACACTATAATGGCTAAAGTATTCTGTAAAGACACTCGGTGAATATGTGGTACACCTGGAGTTCGAATATATTACTGATGAAAATGAAAAATGCTACAGTCACTTTGCAAAACAGGTTGACAATATTTTATTAAGTAAAACATGCATGTAATATATCACTCAGCAATCCAAATCATAGGTATTGACCAGAAATAAATGACATTTTACACAGAAAGCACAAAGCTGTTTGTAATAGCTTTGGTTATAATATACAAAAACTGGGAACAGTCCCAATGCTGGTAGACTTATAATTAAATTATGGTATCTGTAATTTGGTACACTACTCAGTAATAAAAAATATATAATTGATACATGCAAAAAAATGTGAGCAAATATCTCAATCATTATGCTGTGTTAAAGGAGTAAAATTCAAAAGCATATATATTGTATGATTCTATTTATTTGAAATTCAAGAAAGTGCATTTATGGAGATAAAAAACCAATCAGTGATTCCCAGAAGCCTTTCAGGCTGAGGGAGGGGGTACAATGCAAAACAGCATGAGGGAAATTTTGGGGAAGATGTAAAAGCTTATATCTTTATTGTGGAGTAGTTATAAAGCTATCTCTGAATGTCAAAATTACTAATCTATATACATAAATTTTAATATTTCTCAAAAAACCGAGGATACTTTATCTCAACAAACCTAGGGTAAAGTCACATTAAAGAAAACAATATTTGGAATAAGAGTTAAAAACAAAATAAATTCCTATACTGGGGCATAACAAATGATTAAATGGCTGCCTCTGAAAAAATTTTCAGTATTCTCAATATCTAAAAAGAGACCATCACAATAAAATGATTTCACTTGCCCAAAGATGGTACTGAATAGATCCTTTCTACAACATACCGAGTAAAATTATCAGACTGTGGCACCAGGAGCCTGAAACTGAAACTTAGATTTATCCCCTGGGGTGTTTACACAGTATCAGTCAAAGAAATAGTGTGCTGAATTTGGCATGAATTTAATTTGGCTACTGAATTTCTAATTTAGATTTCAGATCATTGCTTTCTCCATGTGCACTGATCCCTATGGCAATAAAAGAATAAAGGCTATTTCACTGTTTGATCACCTTTAATTTAAAGGAACTTAATCAACCCTCTTCATTGAAAGATTCTGGACTGCAATTACAGCATTAATGTCTAGCTGTCGGTTCTTTTCAGGCCTGGTAGCAGAAGGCAATTGTGTCCTATACATTTTCTTGTGGAAATGCTTCATGACTGAAGGTGATTTTCACTCCTTTTTTTCTGTCTGATGTAACTATTAGTACCATAAAGGGCATTTGGCTACAATATTCAAATGTGATACCCCCTCCATCTGGAGAACATCCAGGTTAAAAAGAAAATAACTAATTTGTGAGAATTTAGCAATGTCAGAACTACATTTAAAAGTAAAAGGGTCAAAAATGATTGGAATGTGATCCTTGATATAACACCCTGATTTTTAAGGTTGATTATATGCTGAGAAGCTTTTATTTCTGAAATTTTAACAAACAATTATTTTATCACCTTATATTTAAATAACTTCCTACTAGTAGACTATAACATTTATAATACTTTTTATAATATTGCCATCAGAGGATTTTAGTAGCCCATCAAACATTTATTGGGCCTCTTATAAAAAATTTAAAACAATGTCTAAAAATTATAAACATCACAAAACTTGTGTTTATGTATTCCAAGTATATTTCAATGAGTTTATGATCTAATATATATATATATATATAATCATTCATTTAATATTTTAGTCTTAACATTTATGACTGAGCCTTATAAAGTTCATTAGCCTAATTATTGCATACAATCTAATTTTATCCCAATTATCCTCCTGTGCAAAGTTACATATTTCTCTCATAGCTTCTCTAAAATTTTACTGATAATTCTTTTATCTCCCACTAATGCAATAATTTCCTCTATCTCATCTTATTTCTTCCGTAAATTCCATTATTGGAAGCCCCTAAAGTTATAAATGTAGTTGCTACTAACCAGTGGATTAGGAATATAAAATTATTCTATTGCACTGTTTTCAACTGCACTATAAGAACTTTTATTTTAAAACTAGAGGACCAGTGTATGAAATTCATGAATAGGGGTGTATGTCCCTCAGCCCAGCCTGCACTCTCTCCAATCTGGGACCCTTCAAGGGATGTTTGACTGCCCATTTAGGCCTAATAAAAGGCAGTTGGATATCCCTCTCACAATCCAGGACTGCTGGCTCCCAACTGCTCGCCTGCCTGCCTTCCTGATTGACAATAACAGCTTCTACCTGCAAGCCTGATCACCCCCTAACCACTCCCATGCCACCCTTATTGATGTCTAACTGCTCCCCTGCCAGACTCTTTGCCCCCAACTTCCCTCTGCCAGACTAGTCACCCCTAACTGCCCTCCCCTGCAGGCTTGATAGATCCCATCTGCCCTCCCTTGCAGGCCTGGTCCCTCTCAACTGCCATCCCCTTCTGGCCATCTTGTGGCAGCCATCTTGTGTCTGCATGGAAGCAGCCATCTTTAACCACATGGGGCCAGCCATCTTGTGTGTGGGAGTGACAGTCAATTTGCATATTACTCTTTTATTAGATATAATAGAGGCCTGTTGCACGGATGGGGCTGGTTGGTTTGCCCCAAAGGGTGTTCTGGATCAGGGTGGGGGTTCACTTGGGGCATGTGGTGTCCTGGGCTAGGGATCTGTGGTGATTTGCAGTCTGTCCACACCCCCCAGGGATGCAAGCATAGGCCAGGGCCGGCTGGAAGCAAGTATCTGGGATTTATTTATCTTTTAAAATTGAAACTTTGTAGCCTTGAGTAGAGACCAGAGAAGGCCAGGGTAGGCGGGAAGCTTGGATTCCTCCATTGCCAAGGGAAATCCAAGCCTCCTGTTTGCTCCAGCTCCATGGCCACTGCCATCTTGGTTGGGTTAATTTTCATACTCTCTCCTGATTGGCTGGTGAGCATGGCTTATGCATGTAGTGGAGGTATGGTCAATTTGCATGTTTTTCTTTTATTATCTAGGATATGAATTACATTTATGAACAATTTTATATACTTACTTTGACTTATTAAATTATAACTCCCTCCAATTTAAATTTCTTGTATTGAATTTTTAAAAAAATTTAATTTTTACCAAGCCAGATTGTTTATAGTTTCTGGGATATATTACTAGGAATGGGATAACTAGGTCAAATGGGAGTTCCATTTTTAGTTTGTCTGGGGTAACTCTACACTATTTTCCACAGTGACTGCACCAATCTGCATTGCCACCAGCAGTCCAATAGGGTTCCTTTATCTCTGCATCCTACCATCACTTGATCTTTAAATATGGCATTTAAAGATCACAATAACCTGGCCACTTCAGTGTATGTTTTCACTTTGTTGTTCATATTTTTTATCTTTACCTTTTTCTTCTTCTTTATCTTATTAAAGAATACCCTTCAACATTTCATATAATACTGGTTTGGTGGTGATGAACTCCTTTAGATTTTTCTTGTCTGTGAAGCTCTTTATCTGATTGTCAAGTCTAAATGATAGCTTTTTTTGAGTAGATTTCTTAGTATTCATCACTTTGAATATTTCTTGTCACTCCCTTCTGGTCTGCATAGTTTTTGTTGAGAAATCAGGTGACAGTCTTATGGTAACCCCCTTGTAGGTAACTAATTGTTGTTCTCTTGCTGATTTTAAGATTTTTTTTTTGTCTTGTGCCCTTGGCATTTTAATTATGATGTGTCTTGGTGTGTTCCTCTTTGGGTTCCTCTAGTTTGGGGTTCTGTGCACTTCCTGGACTTGTAAGTCAATTTCTTGCACCAGGTAGAGGAAGTTTTTTTTGTCATTATTTCTTCAAATAGATTTTTAATATCTTGCTCTCTCTCTTCTTCTGGCACCCCATAATTCAAATGTTGGTTCATTTGAAGTTGTCCCAAAGGATCCTTACACTATCTTCATATTTTTATTTATTATTCTTTTAAGATTTCTTTATTGTTAAAGGTATTACATATATGTTCTTATCCCACCATTACCCCCACCCCACCACCACTCATGCCCTCACCTCCCTAGTGTCTGTATCTATTGGTTATGCTTATATGCATACATACAAGTCCTTTGGTTGATCTTCCTCCCTTACCCCCACCCTTCCCTAACTTCCTTCTGAGGTTAGATATTCTGATAGATCCTTCTCTATCTCTAGATCTGATTTTGTTCATCAGTTTATGTTGTTCATTATATTCCTCACATGAGTGAGATCATGGAATATTTATCTTTCTTTGACTGGCTTATTTTGCTTAGCATAATGCTCTCCAGTGCCATCCATGCTGTTGCAAATGGTAAGAATTCCTTCTTTTTTACTGCAGGGCCAGCACTTGGGCTGTTTCCAAATCTTAGCTATGGTGAATTGTGCCACTATGAACATAGGGGTGCATGTATTTTTTCTGATTTGTGTTTCTAGTTTCTTGGGATATATTCCTATGAATGGGATCACTGGGTCAAATGGGAGTTCCATTTTTAGTTTTTCTGAGGTAACTCTACACTATTTTCCACAGTGACTGCACCAGTCTGCATTGCCACCAGCAGTCCAATAGGGTTCCTTTATCTCTGCATCCTCACCATCACTTTTCATTTTTGGATTATTGATGATAGCCATTCTGACAGGTGTGAGATGGTACCTCATTGTCTTTGATTTGCATCTCTTGCATAGCTAGTGCCTTTGAGCATGTTTTCATATGTCTCTTGGCCTCCCTCCTGTCTTCTTTCAAAAGTATCTATTTATGTCCATTGCTAATTTTTGATTGGGTTGTTTATATTCCTTTTGTTAAGCTGTATGAGTTCTCTCTAAATGTTGGAGATTAAATCTTTATCAGTGCTAACATTGGCAAATATGTTCTCCCATACAATGGGGTTTCTTGTTGTTTTGTTGATGGTTTTCTTTTGTTGTCTGAAAGCTTTTTATTTTGATGTAGACACATTTGTTTATTTTCTCTTTAGTATCCATTGCCGTAGGAGCAGTATCAATGAAGAAATTTATTTGGCATATGTCTGAGATTTTGCTACCTGTGGATTCCTCTAGTATTTTTATAGTTTCCCATCTTATGTTTAAGCCTTTTATCCATTTTGAGTATATTTTTGTATGATGTGAGATGGTGGTCTAGTTTCATTTTTTTGCATGTATCTGTCCAATTTTCAAAACACCATTTATTGAAGAGACTGTTTTGATTCCATTGTATGTTTTTGCCTCCTTTGTCAAATATTAATTGAGCTTAGTGATTTGGGTTAATTTCTGGGATCTCTATTCTATTCCATTGATCTGTATGTCTGTTCTTATGCCAGTACTAGGCAGTTTTGAGAACAGTGCTTTATAATACAACTATATATCTGGTATTGAGATCCCCCTAGCTTGTTCTTCTTTCTCAGGATTGTTGCACCTATTGGGTTAAGTTTACTTTGTTTGCTTGTTTTGTTTTTTTATTCCAGATGAATTTTGGGATAGTTTGTTCTAGGTCTGTGTAATATGCAGTTGGCACTTTAATGGGGGAGTACATAGAATCTATAGATTGATTTAGGTAGTATGGACATTTTAATGATGGTGATTCTACAAATGCATGAGCACAATATTTTCTTTCATCTGTTTGTGTCTTCCTCTGTCTCTTTTTTCAGCATCTTGTAATTTTCTGATACAGGTCCTTTACTTCCTTGGTTAAATTTATTCCTAAAAATCTTGATGATAAATAGAACTGTTTAGTTTCTCTTTCTGTGCATTTATTATTGGTATTTAAGAAAGCCATAGATTTCTGGGTGTTAATTTTGTATTCTGCTATAATGCTAGATTCCTTTATTAATTCTAGTAGTTTTTTATGGTGTCTTTAGTGTTTTCTGTGTGCAATATCATGTCATATGCAAATAAAGACAATTTTGCTTCTTTTATTCTTTAGTATTTCATTTCATCTATTTACTCTGGGCTTTTCTTATTATTCCCATTCTAATTTTTTAAGTTCTATATTTAGGTAGTTTATCATTAATTTTTATTGTTTTGAACTAGGCCTGTAGGGCCATGAACTTCCCTCTTAAGAATGGTATTGCTGTTTTCTAAAGATTTGGGGTTGTGTGTGCTCATTTTTTTTCCCCAAGAAGCTTTTTATTTTTATTTTATTTCTTGATTTATCACATTGATAACCCATTCCTTTTTAAAATAATGTGCTATTTAGTCTCCATATTTTTTAATGTTTTGAGTGCTTTTAATATATTTTGTTTCTAATTTGATTATATTATGATATGAGATGATATTTGATATGATTTTAATCTTCTTGAAGTTATTTTCTTTGAGAATGACCCATATGAACTTAAGAAAAATGACATTTTGCAACTTTGGGTGAAATGTTCTTTAAATGTCAATTACATCCATGCTTTCCAATATGTCATTTATAGTCATTTATTCCTTATTATTTTTTTTCTAAAAGATATATCCAATGAAGTCAGTGGAATGTTAAAGTCCTCTATTATGATTGTAGTAGAGGCCTGGTACACAAAATTTATGCACTGGATAGGGTGTCCCTTAGCCCAGCCTGTACATTCTCGCATTTCAGGACCCCTCTCTGGAATGTTTGACTGCAAAGTTGATCCTAATCCTGTGAGTATTGGGCTTAAGCTGGCAGTTTAACATCCCTCTTGAAGTCCTGGACCCCTCGCTCTTTATCACCCATCTTCTTAATCCTTACTGCTTGGCTTACTGCTCCTTAGTGCTGCCACAAAGGCAAGAGAGGCTACCACCACTATCACTGCACTCTTTAGCCATGAATCTGGCTTCTGGCTGAGTGATGCTCCCCCTGTGGGAGCGCACTGACCATGAGGGGGCAGCCCAAACATTGAGCATCTGTCCCCTGGTTGTCAGGTGCATCATAGTGACTGGTTATTCTGCTATACAGCCACTTTGTTTTTTATCATATAGGTGGAACTACCTAAAATTCAATGTTTCCCCCTAAGGGGTCCTGCATTGCGAGAGGCTGCAGTACAGGCTGAGAGACAGAGATGAAATCGGTGCATGATTGTGGCCACAGTGGGATGCATGAAGTTGGCCATCTGGGGAAGGATCATGGGATGGATTGAGGGAATGTCCTTCCCATATTGCTGACTCCCGATCAGCTGAACCACAATAGCAATCTAACCTACCAGTTGGAGCATCTTCCCCCTGATGGTCGGTGAACATCATATCCAGCAGTTGAGTGGTCTTAGCACATCATTAACATATTATTCTTTGATTGGTTAAATGGACAACCGTATACTTAGCATATTAGGCTTTTATTATATAGGATTGCTGTAGATATCTTTATTAAAGTTCATTAAAGTCTTATATAGGCTTTTATATATGTATGTGCTCCTATATTGGGAGTATATATGTATACCAGGATTATATCCTCTTGTTGAATTGATTCCTTTAGTATTATATAATGACCTTCATAGTCTCTTGTGATGGCCTTCACTTTGAAGTGTATTTGGTCAGATATAAATATAGTTACCCAAACTTTCTTTTCATTTTCATTTGCATAGAAATTTTTTTCTATCCTTTCATTCCCATCTTATGTGAGTCTGTTATTCTTAGATGGGACTCTTATAGACAGCATATATTTGGATCATGTTTTCATATTAATTAAGCTCTCATGTCTTTGAATGGAAAATTTAATCCATTTGCATTTGAGGTAACTATTGACAGGTATTTATTCATTGCCATTTTAATTATCTATGCCTATGTTTCTCTCTCTCTCTCTCTCTCTCTCTCTCTCTCTCTCTCTCTCTTTCTCTCTCTCTCTCTCATCTATCTATCTCTCTCTCTTTTCTGAATATAGCAGTCCCTTTCGAATTTTTTAATATATATTGTGTATTTTTTACAGAGAGGAAGGGAGAGGGATAGAGAGCTAGAAACATCGATGAGAGAGAAACATCGACCAGCTGCCTCCTGCACACCCCCTTCCAGGGATGTACCCACAACCAATGTACATGCCCTTGACCAGAATCGAATCTGAGACCTTTCAGTCCACAGACCGATGCTCTATCCACTGAGCCAAACCGGTTTTGGCAATCCCTTTAGTATTTCTGGCAGTGCTCAGTACTGATTTGGTGGTGATAAATTGCACTTTTTTTTTCTTCTGGGAAACTTTTTATGTCACTATATATATATATATATATATATATATATATATATATATATATTACTAAAAGGTCTTTTATTTATTTATTTTTAATTTATTATGGTATTATATGTGTACATAGCTTAACATTGCCCCCCCTCCAATACATGCCTTCGTTCCTCAGAGTTTTGTGTCCATTGGTTATACTTATATGCATGCATACCAGTCCTTCTGTGATCTCTTATTTCCCCCAGATCTCCCTCCCCTCCCCACTGTCATTTGATAGTATGCTTGTTGTTTTACTGTCACTATATCTATCTTTCTGTTCATTAGTTTATAATGTTCTTATTATCCATAAATGAGTGAGGTCATGTAGTGTTTCTCTTTCATTGACTGGCTTATGTCACTCAGCATGATGTTCTCCAATTCCATACAGGTTACTGCAAATTATGAGAATTCCTTCTTTTTTATGGTAGCAGAGTATTCCATTGTGTTGATGTACCATAGTTTTCTGATTCAGTCATCTGCTGAAGGGCACCTAGGCTGTTTCCAAATCCTAGCTATTGTAAATTGTGGTGCTATGAACATACGGGTGCATATATCCTTTCTGATGGTGTTTCTAGTCTCTTGGGGTATATTCCTAGTAGTTGGATTAGTGGGTCAAATGGGAATTCCTTTTGCAGTTTTTTGAGGAAGCTCCATACTCTTCTCCAGAGTGGTTGCACCAACCTGCAAACCCACCTGCAGTGCACGAGGGTTCCCTTTTCTCCGCAACCTTGCCAACATTTGTCGTTTGTTGATTTGTTGATGTTGGCCATTCTGACAGGTGTAAGATGGTACTGCATTGTTGTTTGATTTGCATCTCTCAGATAATTAGCGACTTTGAGCATGTTTTCATGTACCTCTTGGCCTTCCTTCTGTCTTCTTTAGAGAGGATTCTATTTAGGTCCATTGTCCATATTTTAATTGGCTCATTTATTTTTCTTTTATAGAGTTGTATAAGCTGTCTGTAGATGTTGGAGATTAAACCTTTATCAGAGATATCATTTGCAAATATGTTCTCCCATACTATGGGATTTCTTGTTGCTTTGTTGATGGTTTCTTTTGCTGTAAAAAAGCTTTTTATTTTGATGTAGTCCCATTTGTTCATTTTCTTTTTAGCTTCCATTGCCCTAGGGTTAGTATCAGTGAAGAAGTTCTTTAGGCATATGTCTGAGATTTTGCTGCCTGTGGATATCTCTAGTATTTTTATGGTTTCCCGTCTTATGTTTAAGTCCTGTATCCATTTTGAGCTTATTTTAGTGTATGGTGTAAGTTGGTGATCTAGTTTCATTATTTTGCATGTATTTGTCCCGTTTTCCCAACACCATTTATTGAAGAGAATGTCTTGACTCCATTGTATGCTCATGCCTCCTTTGTCAAATAGTTATTGAACATAGTGATTTGGGTTGATATCTGGATTCTCTAATCTGTTCCATTGATCTATATATCTGTTCTTGTGCCAGTACCAGGCTGTTTTGAGAACAGTTGTTTGTAATACAGCTTGAAATCTCCTACTTTACTCTTCTTTCTCAAGATTGCTCAGACTATTCGGGGACTTTTATGGTTCCAAATGAATTTTTGGACAGTTGTTTCTAGGTCTGTGAAGTAGGCCGTTGGTATTTTAATGGGGACTGAATTGAACCTATAAATTGCTTTGGGAAGTATGGCCATTTTAATGATGTTGATTCTATCAATCCATAAACATGGTATGTTCTTCAATCTGTTTACAGATTTTTTCAGGGTTATGTAGTTTTCTGCATATAGGTCTTTTACCTCCTTAGTTAAGTTTATTCCTCCGTATCTTAATTTTTTTGTGTGTGATGGTAAATCTGATTGCTTTTTTAGTCTCTGTTTCTGTAAATTCACTATTGATGTATATCAATGCCATAGATTTCTTGGTGTTTATTTTGTATCCTGCTACATTGCCAAATTCATTTATTAAGCCTATTAGTTTTTTGATGAAGTCTTTTGGGTTTTTTATGTACAATATCATGTCATCTGCAAATAGGGACAGCTTTACTTCTTCTTTTCCAATTTGGATGCTTTTTTATTTCCTCTTCTGGTCTAATTGCAATGGCGAGTACTTCCAGTACTAAGTCAAAGACGAGTGGTGAGAGTGATCATCCCTGTCTTGTTCCTGTTCTTAGAAGGAATGGTTTTGGGTTTGCTCATTGAGCATGATGTTGGCTGTGGGTTTATCATATATAACTTTTATTATGTTGAGGTATGATCCTTGTCTTCACACCTTGTTGAGAGTTTTTATCAGGAAAGGCTATTGGATTGCATCAAATGTCTTTCCTGTGTCGATTGATATGACTATATGATTTTTATCTCTCAAATTGTTTACATGATATATCACTTTTATTGATTTGCTGATATTGTACCATCCTTGTATCCCCAGAATAAATCCTACTTGGTCATGGTGTATGATCTTTCTGATGTACTGCTGGAGCCAGTTTGCTAGAATTTTGTTGAGGATTTTGGCATCTATGTTCGTGAGGGATATTAGCCTGTAATTCTCTTTCATTGTGTTGTCTTTACCTGGTTTTGGTATTAGGGTGATGCTGGCTTCATAAAAGGAGTTTGGCAGTGTTCCTTCCTCTTGAATTTTTTGGAAAAGTCTGAGGAGGATAGGTTTTAGTTCTTCCTTGAATGTTTGGGAAAACTCTCCTGTGAAGCCATCTGGCCCTGGGCTTTTGTTTGCTGGCAGCTTTTTGATGACTGTTTCAATTTCTTCCCAATTCACTGGTCTATTGAGATTTTTAGATTCTTCCTGATTGAGTTTTGGAAGGTTGTATTTTTCTAGGAATATGTCCATTTCCTCCAGGTTGTCCAGTTTGTTGGAATAGAGTTGTTCATAGTATTTTGTAACAATCCTTTGTATTTCGGCGGGGTCTGTTGTTATTTCACCTCATTCATTTCTGATTTTGTTTATTTGGGTCCTCTTTCTTTGTTTCTTAGTTAGCCTGGCTAGAGGTTCATCAATCTTGTTTATCCTTTCAAAGAACCAGCTCTTAGTTTTGTTGATCTTATGTATTGTTTCTTAATCTCTATGTCGTTAATACTTTTCCCATATCTTGCTCAGTTTCCTTTCCTTCTGGAACCCCTATTATTCTAATATTGTTTTGTTTTGCATTGTCCCAAAGCTCTTGTAGGCTCTCCTCCTATTTTTTAAGTTTTTTTTTTCTAGCAGCTGCTGTCATTGGGTATTTTCCCCCATTTTGTCTTCTAGCTCACTGATGCGGCCCTCTGCTTCTTCTAGTCTACTCTTGATGATTTCTTTTGAGTTCTTCATAGTAGAGATGTCATTTTTCATTTCTTCTTGGTTCTCCTTCATTTCCTCTTTGTTCTTCTTCAGATTCTCTTGGTTCTTCTTCATTTCCTCTTGGGTCTTACTCACATTGTCAAATTTGTCTTCCATTCTTTTTAGCCATCTTATGATCATTACTCTGAATTCTTGCTCTGGTATGTTGCTTGCCTCTAATTCGTTTACTTCCTTTTCTGGTGATGCCTGATTTTCTTTCATATGTGGGTTGTTTCTTTGCACACCCCCACCCCATGATCTCTCTTTTTAGGATGTCTGGTTATGTAGTTCTCTCTCTCTCTCTCTCTCTCTCTCTCTCTCTCTCTCTCTCTCCTGATTTGAGTTAAAGGCACAACATACAACACAACCAGGTACAACACACAAGGCACTGAACAGAAATCTGTCTGCAATATTAATATCCTCCAATAAAGGTGCTAGAACCCAGCTAACAAAAACATACAATCAAATAAAAAGAATAAGCAAACCAATCTTACAAAAAAGCATAAAACTTCAATATAGTTAGCATTCAACATACAACTACAAAGTGGTAGAGAGAAGAATTTTTTAAATATATATATTTTATTGATATTTTACAGAGAGGAAGGGAGATAGAGAGCTAGAAACGTTGATGAGAGAGAGACATCGATCAGCCACCTCCTGCACACCCCCCACCAGGGATGTGCCCACATCCAGTGTACATGCCCTTGACTGGAATCGAACCCGGGACCTTTCAGTCCACAGACCAATGCTCTACCACTGAGCCAAACTGGTTTCGGCAATTTTTTTTGTTGTTGTTTTTTCTTTTTTTTTTAGGACAGCGACTAGGTAGGTGTGACAATGGGCTTGGAACAGGGGGTTGGAAATTACTAGATATACACAGTTAGGATGAAATTTTAGGAGGGGATAAATAGATAGAATAGTGAGAATCTAGAACAGTAAAGGGTTAAGATAAGCAAGACACCAAAGGGAAAGGGTTAGAAAGAGAGTGATGGCATAAAGGTTGGGTTGAGATAGAATGGAGCGTTAGAGAAGGAAAGGTATAAATAGTCTGTAGAATAGTAATCCCGAAGGGGGGGGGAGATAAATAACATGACACTTAAAAAATAATAATAAAAATAAACAAAGAAATAAGATAAAAAGGTAAAATAGTAGTAGTAATAATTTTGATTAAATATAAAAATGAATTAATTAAAAGGGTAAAATCAAGTGAGGGAACTTGAAAAATTAATTACTTGAGTAAACGTTGCAACTAATATAAAAAGCAAAACAAAACTTAAACAATTAAAAAATTTAAAAAAATAAAAAAAATTAAATTAAATTTGCAGTAATGAAGGTCATTCGCTTCCTCTGTTGTTCTGTCTGGCTCACCTGTTCCCAGTCTGGGCGGTAATTGCAGTTCTCTGTGTTTCACTGATCCTCAGTGTTGTAATCAGGTCCTGATTTTTAAGTAGTTCTAGAGTCCATATGTGATTTAGCTTCTGGGTGGCAGTGTTTCTGTGTTGATTTCCAGGGCTCTGAATCCTTTCTAGCTTTTTTCCCCTCTCTGTGTCCCTGATCTGTGGAGAGGTGGGAGTCAGGGGCAGGACTGAGCTGACTGCACTCCCCTTTCATTCTTCGGATATGCCTCAGAGTCAGATTGTGCTGCTCTTTAGGCATCCCCCCACTTAGGAGCCCTGTCCACATTCAGGGGCATCACCAACCCATAACACAGGGGTTCATTTTAAACTCTGGCCCAGTCCTCCAGCCTACGTGCGCTTGTCACACACGGGCCTTTCTTCCGCTGCCCCACAGTGGTGGACTCACCCCATCTCTTCGAAATTTTTTTTTGCCTTGGGCTGGAGCGCTCCTTTGAGTCCAAGTGTTTGCGCTGACTGTGTTCAACGTTTTGGGGCTCACCACTGGTTGGTGGTCGTTGCGGCTGTGTATATTCCGGCCTCTCACACAAACCTCTTCCTGTCAAGATGGTATGATCCCCCCGTCAACGCCTTTAGGTAGCTCCAGGAAGGGACCCAGCTGTGGGTGCTTAACTGTCAGGGGCACCCTCATCAGCAGACCCCCAGTTTCCCCTGGTTTCGCCTGTCTCTTGGCTTGCTGACAAGCACTCCCAGTGCGACCCTCAGCTGCTCTCTGTTTCTTCTTCAGGACAGGCTCAGAACCTGCCTACCTGTTCTTCCGCCATTTTTCCTCTTGTCACCATATATTTTGAATGATAACCTTGCTGGATATACTAATCTTGGTTGCAGACCCTTGCTTTTTATTACCTTGAATACTACATGTTATTCCTTTCTGCCCTTTAGAGATCTTGATGAAAAATCAGCTGACAGTCTTATGGGAGCTCATTTATCAGTAATAAATTGTTTTTGTCTTGTTGCCTTTAAGATTCCACCTTGGTTCTTCTTGCTTGGGACTCTCTGTGCCTCAACTTGTGTGACTTTTTTCTTCAGTAGGTTATGCAATTTTTCTGTCATTATTTCTTCAAACATATTCTTTATTCCTTGCTTACTTCATTCACCTCCTGGAAAACCTATAATGTGAATATTGTTATACTTCATATTGTTCCATAGCTCCCTTAAGCTGTCTTCCAAGTTTTTATTTGTTTCTCTGATTGTGTGTTTTTTTCTAACTTATCTTCTAATTCTCTAATCCAATCCTAGGCTTCCAATGTATTCTTTATTAGTTTCATTCTTTAGTTCTGATTGCTATTTTTTCATATGTACTATATATTTTCTCATGATTTTGAGAATCCTTGACATAATTATTCTGAGCTCTATATCTCATACATTTCTTATTTACATTTCATTTAGTGCTTCTTCTGGGGAATTTTTATTCCTTCATTTTCTGATTTATTATTATTATTATTTTATTTTCATTTTTATGTCATCTGATTAGGTGCCAGTTTGGGTTTGTGTCTATGTTTAGAAAGACCTGCTAGGACTTCCAATATCTAGTGCAGGACAATGCCAGACACTGTTTGAGACTAGTCCTGAGTACCCTGTTTGAAGCTATCAGTGTTCCACACATGGTGATTCTCTTTACTATGGCCAGATGCCTTTGGAAAGAACCAAAATGTGCATGAAGTTCTGCTTTTTCTTGCCCTAGGCCCAGAAGGAGATCAGGTAAAGACTCAAAGTCTCGAGATATCTCTCTGCCTGAAATTAGATTGTTATTTGGTCTTGATTAGCCTCAAGCTATCAATCATATTGTGTGGTGAGAAGTTTTCCAACAGGGTGAGAGATTTCATCCTCTTTTCCCCAGTGAAAGCTGCTTGAATGATAAAATCTTCTGAGAATGATGTTCTCTGCAGCATTCAGGAATGGCTCTGAGTTCTAACACCAGAGCACCCAATTCTGGTTTCTGCTCACACAGCTCTAGTATACTCTGTCCCCACTCAGGTGGATCCCAAAATGAGTGCTGCATGTAAAACTCTGTGCACTTGCTCTTTAAGAAGGTGCCTACAGTTCTAGTCGCCTCTCCCTGGAGGCAGTAACCCTGCTGCTTTTCACAACCAGATACTGTGTGAGCATCTTTATCAGTCCTGGTGCCCTGGACTTGGGGGGGGGGGGGGCTTAACATTTAGAGTTCTTAGTGAGGACCCTCCCACAGCTGAGATATCTCTTTTTAGCTTCAGCTGCTGTCTGTGGGATCCCAGCCAGTCCTTTCACACTTCCACACTTTTGACCAGTCTCTAGGAGATCTCCACTTTCTGCTCTTGGTTATAAGATTCCCTTAAGCTAGTCATTAGTTGATTATTCAGTATGGCTTTTCTATATTTTAGTTGTATTTCCACTTTTCTCCTGAAAGTGTGTCAATGTAGCCTCCACTTACTCTGCCCCCATTTGTTTTCTACTTCAAATTAGTTTTTGAAGAAAATTATCATAAATTATTCAGTTTTGACATTCTTTTGTGTGATGGTGAAATATTGATTTGCCTTAAAATTAGAGATATAAAGAAAAATATATTAAAATGTATGGCTTGATGACCAGAAAAATCATAGAGTTAGTGGTAATCCAGAAAGGGGTAAAGTAAATCATTTAAAGATTGTAAGACTGGAGTAGATCTGAAAATATGTCTATAAATGGAAGAAAGATTTCATTTTCAGTTATTCTTAATCCTTAGACTTAATCTATCTAAGATTAAGAAAATTACGCTCAGCTACTCTTTTGCTTGATTAATATGAATGGTAATCCACTCAAAAAGTAAATTCTCATACTTTTAGATTTGAATGTAAGACATGGATCTAGAAAACTAGAAGCAAAAGGGGAATATAATTTATAATATTAAGGTGCCTTACTAATATTGAGATTTTAAAATATTGTTCAAAATATTAAAATTATTTTAAAATGTTAACATATAATTGAGTAAATACTATCATCTATATATATATTTGTTTTGAACTTTTGGATCCATTTGTTATATTGTCATTTTAAGCCTATATACAGAAATGTTACAATATATAATACCAATGTCCATCCCATTCATGGTATTTTCTCAGATTATTTTGACTCCAAATGGTTAACCATTTGAACTGAGGAACTGAAAAACTAAAATTATGGCAGAATCCCATATTTTACCTTCAACAAACATGAAAGTAATGCTAAATTGTAATGTGTAAATATATTCCTTTACAAATGTTTATGTAAATAATAATGTAATTTCTTCTTTGAACAACAACAAAATAAATGTACATGTTAGGAAAGTTCTTTTGTTTTCTGGATAAACTTCATGTACTATAGGCTTGTAATATTCATCTATTTTCATATTCTTTTAATGTTCTCTCAGATAAGACTTTATACGGTAAATATTGCACTTCTCACATTCTATGTTTTAGATTTAAAAAAACGCAATAATTGTCTCATATGTTCCGAGTATTTAAAACATTTCTTTAATATTTTTCAACAAGTCTTTTGGAAGTACAAGCAGCTCATTGCAGGCTTTGAAATCACTCACACACGCCATTTATTGCTTTCTTTGCTAAAGGATGCTAAAATTCTTGCCCTTTCTTTTTTGATTGCTTCTTTTCCTTCCCTCTCTCTCTCTCTTTGAAAATGATTCCCTTTTTAGACAACTTTTCATGCTTCTAAGAAATATAAGGCTATTTTTTATCACAGAAGAATATGCATAATGATATAAAACATATTTCATTTTATTTAACCTTTTCTGGGATAAAGTACAATTACAGCTTTAAAGTATGCCCTAGTTGATACCATGCCTGCATTGATCTTTCAAGATATGCTTTATGATAAAGAGCCATTTAAGAAGTATATCTTAGTATGTGCTGATTTTAAAGTACTATTTTAGTTACTATTTTCTTTGCCAATTAGTTTTCACTGTATAATATGTGTGTACATATAAACAGCATACATTTAAAAATTGCATTAGGCAAATGAACACTCTGAAAATACATTTTTTCAACAACGCTTGCATTCCTTGTAATTGCTCACTATATTCAGATGGAAAAAAATTAAACTATTGGAGTAAATTTTATTATTTTTTAATTTTTATATGTAAGTATTAATTCACTTTATTAAAAACATATTTTCTACTGTATTTATGGCTGACTAAATCCAAAAAATTTAGATATAAGGACATTTCAAACTTTAATAATAATCCTTGAATATTTTATGATAACCACATATATGTGATACCAATATTCACAAGGACAGGTTATTGAAACAAGTAGATACAAGTTCAGGAATTTATATTCATAAGAATTTGCTTTTGGTTCTAAATGTTCTTCTTCTTGGGTATAATAAATAGAATATGAATCTTACTTTCAATTTAATGCAACCATAATCTGTCACTTTTCTCTCTTTAATCATATTTTTTCTATACTAAAAATGGTACCTTTTATGTTTATTTTTAAGTATGTCCACTTTTAGTGGATGATTCTTGTTAATACATAACTGATCTTATACTTATAAGACCTTAAATACAAAATTTAAAAAGAGGATTTCATTTATCAAAGCAGAAAAATGGCAAGAATGTAGTTATTTATATATTTGGAAAACAAAATTAAATTTATTTTTAACAAAATAAGTCCAAATTCTTTAATGCTGCAGAAAGTTTGGAATTTATAAAAACAACTATGAACTGGTATATTTATTATGTTCTTCATTTAATTAAGATAATAAATTTTATTATTATTTGTGACTATATGACACCTTTGCATAGCTGGTTACCAACCTGGGATGAAGGGAGAAGGTAGAAAATGGGAGCATTGCCCTAGCCAGTGTGGCTCAATGGGTAGAACATCAGACTGTGAACTGAAAGGTCCCGGGTTCGATTCCGGTCAAGGGCATATACTTTGGTTGCAGGCACATCCCAGTAGGAGGTGTGCAGGAGGCAGCTGATGGATGTTTCTAACTCTCTATCCCTCTCCCTTCCTCTGTAAACAATCAATAAAATATGTATATATATATTTTAAAAAATGGGAACATAGTTTTTGGTAACAATCTATTTTTATTTCTACATTAAAGATACTAAATAGATTAAGGTAACACCTCCCTTCAATTAAAACCCTAGGAAATAAATAATCTAATTTTGGCATTATCAGTTTTAGAACACTCATGCTGCCTGCCCTCCTCCCAAGTAAATAACTATCCTACAAGAGGAAGGCTCTTGTTCTAATGATTCTTCTTTTATCTCATTTCTTACATATATACTCTAATAATATTTTCTCTAGATGCTAATGTGTATCACCTGTATTAATTTCCAAGTCTAGATGTCTCCAAAATCTGTGAGATACAACTTACACCTGTTACCCTTTAAATTCAAAGTTGCTCAAAAACAAATATGACTGTTTTTCATAAAATCACTTAAAGACATTCTATGATTTATTATTATTAGAAAGGCACAAGATTCATGCAGGAATAGGACTTCTTTCCCCTGGCTGCAGGCACCACCTTTGGTTTGGCTGAGAGCCGCCTTTCTGCCTTCCCACACAGCCCAGAGGCTGAGAGTGCCTCAGGTGGTGTGGAATGTTTGTGTCTTCACCATGGCAATGACACAAGCTTCCCGCTCCCCCCTCTGCCACTTAGCACCTGCCTATGCAAATTAACTTGCCATCTTTGTTAGGTTAATTTGCATACTCACTCCTGATTGGCTGGTGAGCATTGTGAAGGTACAGTCAGTTTACATTTTACTCTTTTATTAGTGTAGAGATAATTATTTTACATTATTTATTTGAAATCAGACAATGAAAAGATAAACTAGAATTTAAGATTCCACGTAAAGAGTTTTGTGGTCCTTCCATTTCCCTTCTGATCCCTTCTATGATACCCTAGACTAGTACCTACTCCATAGTTTTTGTGGCACCAGAACAATCATTATCTTATTTAGCCCAGATTTTCAGGTCAGGTTTCCAATATTGACTATAAAATTATGTAAACCTAGACTTTATGAATATTTCTTATAACTTAGTCATGAAAACTAAAGTATGCTGGAGAAACATAGACTTTTTAATTAGTGGAAAGATAAAGTATTGGAAAACCTGGATTTTATTTGTTTTAGTATTTTTATTATTATTCACATGGATTTTCTTTTTTAAAATATTTTTATTGATATTTTACAGAGAGGAAGGGAGAGAGATAGAGAGCTAGAAATGTCAATGAGAGAGAAACATCAACCAGCTGCCTCTTGCACACCCCCTACTGGGAATGTGCCTGCAGCCAAGGTACATGCCCTTGACCAGAATCGAACCTGGGACCTTTCAGTCCGCAGACCAACGCTCTACCACTGAGCCAAACCGGTTTTGGCCACATGGATTTTCTTAACTATTCTTTAGAATTACTTTCTCTTAGCATGACCAATGACTTGTTTATTTAATATCAATGATTTAAAAAAATGGAAATCATTGATATTAAATAAAAAATCAAATAAATTTACTTGAAATATAGTATTTGATCATTAGGGAAATTAAAAATAAAAACCAAAATTTTAAAGGCACAATCAACTCTTTTCAAAAGAGAAAGTGAGAAAGATCATAGTTCTATTCTGCACAGCTTATTGTAGATATTTTGTTCTCTAAAGTACTTAACATGTACTTGTCAATCTTTGATCCCTATTAACTTTTAATTTCAAGTACTTTTTCTAAGTAATTCACTTAGCCTATATTTATTGAATGTTGACTTATTTGAAATATATCAGATACCTCCAGGCAATTGATAAACACTATCAAAACTCACAAGTATCCTATATAATAAAAGAGTAATATGCAAATTGACCCTCAGCATGAAATGACCAGGAACAATCGGTCACTATGATGTGCACTTGAGCACTGGGGAACAGATGCTCAATGCAGGAGCTTCCCCCTAGTGGTCAGTGTGCTCCCACAGGGGCTGACGACTGTGAGTGCAGTGGCTGTGGCAGGAGCCTCTCCTGTCTCCTCCACAGTTCTAAGGATATTCGACTCTGAATGTCAGTCAGGAATCCCTCAAGGGCTTCCAAGTGGGCAGAGGAATGTCTGACTTCCAGCTTAGGCCTGTTCCCCTGGAGAGTGGGCCTAAGTTGGCAGATGGACATTTCCTGAAGGATCCCAGACTTCGAGAAGGTACAAGCCAGACTGAGAGACCCCCCACCCCTTCTGAGTATATGAATTTTTGTGCACTAGGCCTTTAGTCCTATATAATAAAAAGAGTAATATGCAAATCGACTGAATGGCAGAAAGACCTGTCACTATGATACACATTGACCACCAGGGGGCAGATACTCAATGCAGAAGCTGCTCCTGGTCAGTGCGTTCCCAAGGGGAGCACCACTCAGCCCCAAGCTGGGATGATGGTTGGTGAGTGCAGTGGCCGCCTCCGTAGCAGCACTACAGATGTCCAACTGTGGCTTAGGCTGTCAGTCAAACATCCCCCAAGGGCTCCTCAAATTCAAAAGAGCACAGGCCAGCCTAAGGGAACCCCCTCACCCCAGTGCACAAATGTTGTGCACCAGACCTCTAATAAACACATAGACCAAGAGAAGCCAAACACTAATACACTTTCCAACATAAAACACAAAACCAGATATAACTTTGTTCTTATGAAACTTAAAACCTATGGTTCTGCTACTCAAAGCCATTTTCATAGACCAGATTTTCAGTATCCTTTGTGAATTGTTTAAAATGCAGAATCTTCAGCCACACCCTAGTTAAGGAGTATACATACTAAAGTTTATAAAACATCAGTATAAACATATTTTGCTTAATCATATGTGAAAAAGTAATCTTGTACATTTTCTAATCATGACTGAGTATATATATATATACAGCAAAAACAATTACTATTTCCAACAAACTAAGGAATGCAGACGAAAAAGCATTATGTCATCTCTCAAGCTTCTAAAGGTAGGATGTGGGGTGCCAAACAAACAGTTTGAGAAAAAATTTAACTTAGGTATCCTAAGTAAATATATGAATATCAAAAAGTAAAATACAGATAATTAATTTTTTGTAGTTTCTTTGGGAAGGATGAATTTTAAGCCATTCATAACTCATAATGAATATCAAGTAAAATTGCTAAAAAATATAAGAATCTTCTTGTCGCTCAGGTCTAGACATGATGCCGTCCTTCTGACTGGCTGGTGGTTCTTTACAAATGACTTATTTGCTAAGTCTTAGCCATCTCCTTAGTAAATGGGAGAGGGTAACCAGAATCCTGCTTAGAACTCTAAGGACCAGCTGCCTTGGTTAATGACCCCTGCCCTGGCCTGGACCAATCTGTGGAGACCACCACCCAGAAAGAGCATATCTGGAAAGCTGATGAATATTCTATTGAGACTCTCGCTTCAGACCTCCTCTAATATTTCCTGAAAGACAGATATAAATACACTCAGGATGAATGCCCATGCCATTCCCTTCCCCCGTCTTCCCTCAAAGAGATTGCAACCAGGAGTGAGTGCAATGGGCGGTAGTAGCTCATCCCAAGGCGAACCTCACGTGCCTGCCTCCAAGGCCCCCTTTTCTCCGACTTCTAGGAGCCTGTGCAGCCCAGACTAGGCTTCCCTGACACTTCCATGCCTTTCCTTGCTTCACTGTCGTAAGTGTGCTTTTTCTGAGGCCAATAGCTTATTGTTTGTTTTGCTGCACTTTGTCTCTTGATTGAAATCTTTCCTTTAAGAAGACAAGAATCAAGGTCTTGCAGTTTCCCTAGTAACAATAGTATTACATTTACTCCAGTAATTATAGCAGTAGAGACATTTTTGCAAATCTAAACTGTTTTACTAAAAAAAAATCATAATCAATGACAACAAAAACAAAAACAAAAAACCCTGCTGTTTTTCACACTGACATTTCATGTCTTTTATTTTTAATCATTTTTGCTGAACTTACAGGAGATGTAGGCCTCTTAGAGGAGAGTAAATTATTTTTAGGAAAGATGAATGGGGGTGGGGGGGATAGTTTGTAATAAAATTTGTGTGTGATGTCAACTTCTACTCTCCTGTCCTGTGACAGGAGTCAGTTTTCTCTGCCTAATGACACTACTCTCCCTTCAAGGGGACCCATGACATTTAAGCTCCTTTTGGAGGGTCCAATTTTAGGCAGATCAGGAGACCTCAGTGAAAGCCTCTCTATGCATTTGCTGCTTTTCAAGCATCTGCAGCTCAAGATCATCAATTTAACAACACAGCATATGTTGGGGTGGCATGTTCTCTGGCCTTCAGAATAAACCCAACAAAAGCTTGTTTACTCTCTTAGATGATTTGCCACAGTAGGCTATTCCCTGGAATCAGTATTCTGACCAGACTTTCCTGGGAGTGGCCATAACATACCCTGTGCTTGTAGAAAGGGGTGGGCCACATCACTAAATAAACCTGGGGCAGTTTTCTCATCTTGTGGAAAGGAAGATAAAGTTATGATAGTTTATCTCCCTTTCCACAGGTTTTTTGCAGGTTTGTGTGTCTGCTGCCCCCACCCCCAACATCACCAGTGCCTGAGCCACAGGGGCTTCTGGGTGCTGAGATGTGGAGAAAGGGAATGCTAGTACACTGCTGGCAAAATTCAAATTGGTGCATCCACTATGGAAAACAGTATATAATTTACTCAAAATATTAAAAATGTAACTGTTGTTTTATCCAGAGTTCCCACTTCTGGGAATATATCCTCAGAAGCCTGAAACACCAGCCAGAAATATAAATATAAATAAATAAACACATACACACACACACACACACACACACACACACACACACACCGTATGTTCATAGCAGCTTTATTTAAAATATATAAGAATTAAAAACATCCTAACTGCCCATTAATAGATGAGTAGATAAAAAGCCATGGTATATTTATACAATGGAATACTACATAGCTATAAAAAAGATGGATCTCTTACCCTTTGGGACAGCATGGAGGGACCTGGAGAGTATTAAGCTAGGTGAAATAAGCCAGTCAGAGAAAGACAAATATTACATTATCTCACTTACAAGTGGAATCTAATGAATATAATTAACTGACCAATATAATAGGTTCAGAGATATGGAATCATGGAACAGACTGACGTATCTCAGAGAGGAGTGGGGGTGGGGAAGGACAGGAATAGATTAACCAAAGAACTCATATATATATAAGTGCGTAACCAATGGACACAGACAAACAATAGTGTGGTGAAAGCCTGGTGTGGGACAGTGGCTACCAGGAGGTGGGTGAAAGGGTGGGAAGTTGGGGGACATCTATAATATTGTCAACAATAAAATAAAATTTAAATATATATTTAAAAAGAAATCTGAAATACAAATTTGAAAAAATATATGCACCCCTATGTTCAATGCAGCATTATTTAGCATAGCTAAGATCTGGAAATAGCACAAGTAGCCATCAGTAGAAGAGTGGATAAAAAAGCTTTGGTATATTTATACAATGGACTACCACTTGGACATAAACAAGAGGAAATCTTACCTTTTGTATGGTAAGACCTGGAGAGTATTAAACAAATTTAAATAAGCCAGTCAGAGAAAGACAAGGTATGATGTCACTTATCTGTGGAATCTAATTAACAAAATAAGCAATCAATGGTTGCTTTTAGATCTCTCAGACAAAAATATAAAGAAATATATATATATATCTGTCCGAGAGAGAGAGAGAGAGAGAGAGAGAGAGAACTTATACTACGTAACAAAAGTAAACAATCCAATTAAAAATGAACAAAGGACCCAAGAAGACACTTCTCCAAAGATAGCCAAGAAAACATGCTAAAGTCACTAATCATCTAAGAGATGAAAATTAGGTACCATCATTTTTAACAATGAGGTATCATCTCACACCTGTCAGAATGGCTATCATCAACAAATGAGAAGTGTTGGCAAGGATGTGTAAAAAGGTGATCCTAGTACACGTCTGCTAGGAATGCAGATTGGTGCAGCCACTATGAAAAACAATAAGGAGTTTCCTTAAAAAAAATATGGAACTCCCGTTTTACTCAGTGATCTCACTTCTAGAAATATACCAATAAATAAGGAAGAACAGATGCACCCCTATGTTCATAGCAGTGTAATTTATAATAACTAAGATTTGGAAACAACCCAAATTCCCAGCAGCAGACGAGTAGATAATAAAGCTCTGGTACATTTACACCATGGGATACTACGTAGCATTAAAAAGAAAGAACTCTTACTGTTTGAGAGAGCATGGAGTAATTTAGAGAGTATTACGCTAATTGAAATAAGACAGACAGAAAAAGACAAGTATCTCATGGTCTCACTCATGTGGAATCTAATGAACAAAATAGATTCAGAGACATAGAAGCATGGAACAGACGGTCAAATCTCAGAAGGAAATGGGGGAGGGTAAGTGGATGGGAAGATATTAACCAAAAAACTTGTATGCATACATAACTCATGGACATAGAAATAGGGTTGTGGAGGCCTGGGATGTGGGGTGAGGATAGGCTAGAAGAGGTCAATGGATGAAAAAGGAGGTGACATATGTATTACTTTTAAAAATAAATATTTTTTAAAAAGCTAAAAAAAATAATAAAATGTTGCCAGGTTGTGTACTATAAGTACTTTCAGTTTGGCCCTGCTAAACTACAAATAGGCTTGGAAATATTAGAACACATGGAATTTCTTGAGCACAAGACATATCTGCCACATCTAGTAACTGGATGAAGCTTTTCAGGTGCTAAATTTTGTTATTTAGCAAAATAAAGTTAATATAAAGTTATAAAGTTAATAAAAATTTATCCTTCAAAAATATGTTGATTTACTGACAATTGGGTTAATAGTCAGTAATGACATATTTTAATAATTTTTATTATTACTTTTATTTTTTGTATGTTATTTGCAAAGCAGGTTAACTTAGTGTGCTAATTTAAAAAAAATACTGTTTATATCAGACAGGGTTCATTTGTACACACTGTATTTGGCATCTCTTCAGTATATAGTATTAAAATATTTATACTATGACACTAAAATTATACTCCAACATGCAGAAAGATACTTGGAGTATTTCAAGTTATTTTGTCTGGGAAATACAGTGACAGGCACTTTCTTCTTATTCATAGTGAGAATAGGTATTCTTAACATCCTGTTCCTCTCCTGGTGTACACATAAAGTAGATGTTGAATTTATAAACACATTTGATATTGTCAACCCTATAAGAAAATACCACTTAAGAAACTATACTGATATAGCACACACAGAAAACTAATAAAAATTGTTAGTTTTGATGTTTTGACATGTTTGTACATGCAGATATATAGAAATCATATATGATTATACAGAAAGACAAATTACTTTTCCTGTATTTATTAAAAAGGCAAGTCTCAAATTTCTAGTAGTGTTATCATCAAAATTATCTATATATACAGAGATGTATGTGCTTATAAGTGCAAAACGTATGTAATATATACAAATGCCTTTCCTAGTTCTGCTTTATATTGACTGCAGTTTGGAAATTTATTTTTATCATATTCTAATTATTTTATGTATGAAAATAATGCAGAGTTAATATAGTATAATTTGATAATTTTATCTATGAACTAAATTTTTACTATTTTTAAACCTATTCAAAGAAAATAAAACATTTCACAAAGATTAATGTTAAAACATAAACATTTATACATCAAGATTTAAAACTTTTTATAAATAATGTTTTCTATTAAATTATTTTGCTAAACATTCTATATACACTTAATAAAATTGATCTTGCATTTCTTACAATGCCTATATTTTATTATTTTACTTATCTGTATTATTTCTCTCTTCTTTGACCCTAATCTACAATATAAAAATGCTGAACTTATGAATTTGCTTACAAATGTACAGAATTATTTCTATCAATATTACTCTTCTTTATATTGATTATTTTGCTTGTAAATCATAATACTTTTGATTAAATGTGAAAAATTGTGTGACCATAGCATGTATAATAGAGGAAACAATTAAATACAGTTATATTATTTTATCTAAAGTATTAATTAATTTTGTCATAAAATTGCATAATGAAATTTGGCCATTTTTCAAGATGTAATGTGTGGCATTTTAAAGTATGTGAAATTTGCTCTAACTTCTGAGTCTGAGTCACTTATATTGGAAGGCAAGGAGCAACTAAATCAAATATGTATTTTGTATAAGGATATTACACATTGCAGTTAGGGAAACATAGCTTTTATGATAATGCTTCAATTTTTAACAAAATTGGTCTCCTTTCCAAAATGATTCCACTCAACTCACCCTACTCATTAACATGATATATATGAAGGACATGTGTCTCTTAGGAAACCAATAATACTTCTTTCCCTAAAGAAAACTGCAAAAGAATATCAAGATTTGATGGTTTGTATTCTCTAAAAAATGGGGTACTGGTGGAAAGATTTCGTTTAATTATTCAGAAGTGACTCCATCTAAGTTTGAAGTGGAATTTTTAAAACTTATTGAGGTCACCTTCATCTCTTACATATTAATTGAAATGATTTTTTTCAACTTGTCTTTAAGCATGTAGAAGAACATTTGAAGGACCTTATTAAGCAAACTTAGTCCTTAACTATAATTTCATAGTATTCATAATAATGTGCTAGTGAAATAATACATTTAATAAAAATGTTACATCATAGAAGTTATGAAGAATTAATCAAACAATACCCATCACAATCTACTCAATGCTGCCTTAATGGCAGCCGATAATTGAGACCTGCTCATTCTAAAGTTAAAGATGCAATTTCCTTAGGTAATAGTGCTCTAGATGGGTTCAGAGAAAGATTAGATGAGCGATGCTCTCTGTACTTTGTCTCCATAATTCAATGAGGCCATTTAAAATCAAGTGCATTAAAATATGCAGTCAAATTTGGGTTATCACATAACAGTTATCAAGCTGATATTACCAAAGTTCTGATTTGTTATATATAGAAAACGTCTCATCCTTATTCTATATCAGCCTCTTTTATTCCTTTTTTTATCACATAACATGAAGATTTCACAAGGAGGCAAAAATATCTGTCCTTCTGCCAACATCTTACTAAAAACCACAAAATAACAATTTTAACTGGAGCAATAAAATGTTCCCAATTATCGTGTTTTATATTAAAAAAAGAAATTATAATCAAAATTATAATTAATAAAAGATAATGTATTCTCTCACACTTTAAAATCTTTCTTATGCACTGTGTTTTAATGCTCTAGGCTGCTCAAATCTCAAAGGATCTCTGACTGGCCCCCAAGAGGTAACTGTCCAGCTAGTATTTTTTACACTACCATGAAAATGAATATCCTATCAAAGGCATTTTTTGTGGTGGAGTTTTATAAAATCAACTTGGAATACAGTGCTAATATTCTCTTCTATGATACATTTGCTTATATAATGTTTACAAATATAATTGCATTAAGACATTTTTTCATATAAGCTTTTCTTGATAGTGATTTACAAAATAGTACTAATGAAAACACATTATTTAGAAAATACATTATTTTAAAACTTTTTTTTATCTGTCACTCTTAATTAACTATAATTTAATTACAGGAGTGCTTAATTTTAGTACATACAATAGGAGTTTCAAAATGAATTAAAATTCAAAATAAATTTAAACTTCATAAGAAACATTCTGAGTTTTAGTTAATAACAATCATATCTATATCTATATCTATATCTATATCTATATCTATATCTATATCTATATCTATATCTATATCTATAGATATAGATATAGATAAACCTAAGCAACCAAATGACTGAACAACGAATAACTCAATAACTAAACCAGTTGATCAGTCACTATGACGGGCACTGACCATCAGGGGGCTGATGCAGCTGTCCCCTGTTGTCAGTGCACTCTCTCAGTCAACCTCCTATGGCTGGCCAAGCTCCTGTGCCCGCCCCCCCCACACCAGTTGGCAGGCCCCAGTTGACCCCATCCAGACTGAGCGAAATGGTCCCAATCCGTCCTTAATGCCAGCCAAGCCAAGGGACCTTTCCCATGAATAAATTTGTGCAATGGGCCTCTAGTATATTATATATATAATTAATATAATTTTGAAACATGCAAAATTTATTTTTATAACCTCTTCTCTTAAAAAGATATCTTCCTCAACCTGTGTGGCTCAGTGGTTGAGCATCAAACTATGAGTCAGAAGGTCACATTTTAATTCCCAGTCAGGGCACATGCCTGGTTTGCCAACTTGACCTCCAATAGGGCATGCAGGAGGCAGCTGATTAATGATTCCTGTCATTAATGTTTCTATCTCTCTCTCCATCTCCCTTCCTCTCTGAAGTCAATAAAAAGCATATTAAAATCTGATCTCTTATTTAGGCATCTGAAACAACTATTTCTCTTTGACTTGATCTTAAAAAAAAATCGATGTATAATTTCCCATTAAAATATGGGGGTGGGGGACTTAGAAAAAGCCTTCAATTTTATTACCAAATATCATATTGGATGTTAATATGATAACACTCATAAAGACAATTCCAATGTCGAATTGTCAGTAGTATTAGAATAAATACTGCTAATTTACTTACAAAATCCACCCTATTACTTTTACTCATTTTCTCACTAATTTGTGTGAATATCAAAAATTAGAATTAAAACATAACCTATTGATTTAGCAATGACATGGTAGATAGTTCAGAAGTTTTGTTTGTTTGTTTTGATCCTTTCCACTATTTTGGGCTTCAAAAATACTTTATGAAGACACTATGAAGCTTTTTATAAAACTACATTAGGGTGTAGTAACATTGGTAAATATTAATTAAGGTAAATTGCTAAATTTTTACTAGTTAGCAAAGATAGAAGAGCATCAACATTTCCTAGTGCTGGATTACCTTTTACTGTGTAAACTTTTTTGAGCACCAACACACTGAAAATCAGGAAATAACTATTTTTTGTGATAAACATGAGGGAACATAAGAAAGCTTCTATTGTGAATTAAAAAATAATTAATTCCAATTTCTAGATCAGTTATATAGTGTTACCCTGTGCAATTTATAGAATGTTTTTTTAGTATCACTTTGTAAAATTTTAAAATAAAAATAATTGTTAATTTGCAGGATTATTATAACTAAACATATTACGTTTCATATACAAAAGAAACTTAACAAATGTAATTTTATTCATCTAATTCAGAAAGAATGAATAGCTCAGTGTAATATTGGGAATAGTAAAAAAACACAGTAATTTTAACTATTGTTTAAATTACTAAATTGAGTTTATTACCTTGAAAAAAGATACTGAGGATCTTCATAACTTTAACATGAATATGGCTATAACAAGTGATTCTTTTGTATTAAGTGAATTCTATTTGCAAATTACTTAATGTAAGGAAATTATAAGTGTTACTAGTGGTCTGGTGCACAAAATTCGTGCATGGGGATGCGGCGGGGGGAAGAGTGTCCCTAAGCTTGGCCTGCACCTTTTCCAATCTGGGACCTCTCAGGGGATAATCAGCAGTTGGACATCCCTCTCACAATCCAGAACTGATGGCTCCTAACCTCAAGCCTGCCTGCCTGATTGTTCCTAACTGTTCCCCTGCTTGCTTGATTGACCCTAACCATTTCTGCCTTAGCCCTGTACCCGGGACCCAGCATTCCCTCCTCCAACTGACCACAGGCATCTGGAATCTGGGATTCCCTTCCTCTAGTCAGCCATAGGTGCCCCGGCTGGCTGCAGCCACAGGGGATGGTGGGCAGGTGGCTTCACCTAGGCTGCAGCTGCAAGTGCTGGTGCCTGGGAGCATGAGGTGGGTGGCTTCTCCATCTTCCAGGCTTCTCCATCTCTTGGGCCACAACCAGCCATAGGTACTGATGTCTAGAACTGCAGGGTGGCCAGCTTCTCCATCTACTAGGCTGTAGCCAAGTTGCAGGTGCTGGCACCTGGACCTCAGGTGGGCAGCTTCTCTGTCTCCCTCGGATGCAGTGTGAGCGATTTCTTCGGCTGGCTGTGGCCTGGGATCATGGGGCATATGGCTTCTTCATTTCCCAGGCCGTATCAAGCCTCAGACGCTGGGGCATGGTTTTTCTGTCTCCCCCAGGACATGGGGCGGGCAGAAGTGAAGCTTCTGCTACTGTCTGCAGCCTGGGGCCAGAGGGTAGGTGACTTCATCTCCCAAGCTGCAGCCAGCCTCTGGTGCTGGCACTGACTTCTCTAACCCCCACAGGCCAGGAGCAGTGGTGTGTGTGTGTGTGGGGGGGGCTGCCACCATGTTTTTTTTTTTAGGTTAATTTGCATACTCACTCAGATTGGCTGGTAGTGTAGCAGAGTGACAGTAATTTGCATGTTTATCTTTTATTAGTGTAGATAGTAATTATTTTTATTAGTGATCTGATTAAAATTGTATTCTCTTACTAGAATTGAAGAGCAGAAAAGTTTTTACTTTCACTGAGACATTATTTGAAGACTCCAATTACTGAGTTTTAAAGAAGAATTAGTACTATCACAGGAGATATCTCATAGATAGTGGAAATAACTTATTCTAGTTATCAATATCTGTCGATCTATCATCTGATAGCATTTCTTAATGTACTTTTCCTTTCCTTAGTATAATAGGAAAGGAAAACATATTGAGAGGGATCTTAAGAGATGCTATGCTTAAATTGTATTTCATATGAAACTTCTTTATTCTTCTCTTGTGGCAAAGGAGCATATGAACTACATTTCAATGAATGTGTTGAAACTAAGACTACTGATACCATTGACTCAGTTTTATAAAAGTAAAATGTCACTTGGTGATATTTTAATCAAAAACAAAAAAAAATTAAAAGAAATACCAGAACACATATTATGCCTTCATTTATTAATATTATTTAGATTTTTACCCAAATGATTTCTAAATATATTTGAGGAAATTATACTTAATAGTTAGTTGATCAGCACATAAAGATGTATTTCATTGCCTTTTTTTATATGTTTATTTTGTGAATTAAAGTTTTTAATTTTCTAGGTAAAAGATGAAGAACAATTTGTACAGGCCAACAATTTAAACCCTATGATTACTGAAGAAGTTGTCAAGATACTTAATATAAATATGATATGCACACATTATCATTGTGAATGGGAGACATACCATTTCATATAACAGGTGACATGTACTGGGGTGCTTCCTCTACACCCCAGTACATGTCAGGCATCATATAATGTTATGAGTCTATCACTAATGATAGATGAAAAGCATTTTAATAAGTCAGATAATGGTACTCAACCCAATGACACAAATGAAATTCAATCAAATAATTTATAAGATATTTTATATTATGTCACAAATAAATTGTTAAGATAAATAAAACTCTATAAGTTACTATCAAAGAATGGCCATGCTTTATGCTTACAAATATCTTCTAATGTTGATAATACATTTTTAAATTCTAAAATCACTTTGCTAATCTTAATATTTTAATACCATTACCAACGTGGCACTAGGCTATCCTGTTAAATAATTTGTGTGATTCATTACTTTAACACTATTTCAGAAAAGAAGGAACAGAGATCTAAAAATACCCAACATTTTTTTCTACAATTTAGAAGTTATTTTTTGGTGTTGATAAATAATTGAGATGTTAGAAGATAACATGTAGAAAGTTTTATGAGGCAGATATGTTTGATTAGCAAACAAAGTGGAAAATACATAGTCTAGTGCTTCCCATTTGGAGAAAAAAATAAAAATACAATAATGTCATTTATATTTCAAATAGGTTATTATTGCATGAAGAGTTCAAGCTCTTCAGATTATGTTTGGGCACTGTATATCTTGGGATGGAAGCATTTGTATTTTCAAAGCCTTTTTTAATTTGATAAGTGATTTTTGCTTTCAACTATGCTCTGGTTTCCATTTTTATTGAGATCATTAATATTTTATAAGTAACCACCCAAGGATAGTAAGGGTTAGAACAGTAAAAATGACAGAACTGACTTGTTAGAAGAATTCTGTTTTAGCTAAAATCGTGAGTTGTGGCATATATACCTTGAGGTAGAGGTTTCCAGCTTTAAATACATAGTAAAATTTAATAGATGTGGCTGCTATCAAAGTCAAAATAAAATTGTTGTACCATATATGCTCTCACTCACATAAAAGTTTGACTAAGCTTATAGAGAAGCATAATGTTCTATAATTATATTACTTTTTCAATGACAATATAATTTTAAATGTATTTTATAAAATGTGAAAGCATATAAGATGATTGTGTGCTTATCATATATCCATGTATTTCTTGACTAATGACTCTGTTTCATTATTTTAAGAGTGATGGGTCACCTTTAACACTTTAAAAGCTTATTTTCCATTAGAAATATAGGACTTTTTATTATTTATGTCAAAATGAAAAGGCTCTCAAACATATTTAGAATTTGTTGCTCTACCTGCATTTTGGTCTGGTTATCTTTTTCTTTAAAATTATTCAGCTATTTCAAAACAAGAAAACTGAGATAATAAAGGCAATACTTTTAAAATAAAATGAAAAATGTTCATCTTTCAGTCATTTATCCATTCAGAAATATTTGTTCGGTGTTTTCTTTGTGCCATGAAATATTCCACATACTTGGGGCACAGTGGTGAGCAAATAAACAAAAACACTAGCCTACTTAGCTATAATTCATGAAGGTAGATAATTAAAGGCAAGACAACAGGCCAAAAATAGAGTTGCTTATTCTAAGTCCTCTATCACCAAACTAAACCTACTTAGTTATAGCTTCAGCTATTCCAGAAATAAAAATACTGAACCAGACAGTGAGGACTCTCCTGACCAGTATTAGTTGGGCAATTTTACTGATAAATCCCTGCCATCCACTATAAGGAAAGTTACTTTGCAATAACCAATCTGCTCTCTTCTGCATATAAACTTTATTTCCTTGTATAGCTTTTTGGAGTTCCTGTATAACTACCAGACTGTCTGATGTCCAATGTATGAATCACTGAGCAAATTCAATAAGTTCTTTAAAATTCACTCAGCTGAATTTTGTTCTTTGACTTCATAAATAAAGCATTAGCATTTTAGATAATGATATACACTGAGTGGCCAGAAAGAAGGTGTTGATATTTGGAATGAAAAGTTAAAAGGGATATTTGGAGCTCAACCATGAGAAACTTAGCAGCATGCCATTGCTGAGCACTAAATCCCTGCCTGGCCTGGTCTGCTTAATCTCCTGGAAGAAGGGGATTTGTGTCAACCTCAAGAGTCTGTATAAATAGTCACCAACTAGTTAATTAACACTGAGAACTATTATTTTCAGATTTATCAAGTATATTAATAAGATGGGACATTGGATATTTTTTTCTTAATATACTGTATTTAACTTCTACATTCTCTGAAAGATGTTAATGTTCTTATGGCTATTTATTTATTTACTTACGTGAGGTTATTTTTTTTAACTATGAGTGTTGTATGCTGAGAAAGAATAAAATAGTTTATATTGTTCTTATTTTGTTTCCTATTTGCTTAACTACATCTGACTAAGTGTGTCCCATATTCCTGAGGATGCATACAATTATATAAAAATGAAATGTTTCCAACTAAAGATAAAAAATTATTCTATTTTAAATACTTCTACTTGTTAAAATAAAATAATTATTCATATAATTTTATATTTTGTATATGTCTTCCTTTCAAAATAAAACCAATATGAAAATATCTATGTATTGTATACAATAATATCAATTGAATCATTTGGCCTGAGAATAGCATTTAAAATAATAATAGCTATCAGTTATTGCATTGGGCACTGGGGACGAGGTATTCTATATAAATCCTATAAAGTACTCAAACAAACACACCTATGAGAGAAATTCCATTTTGATTTTAATTTATAATTGAGAGATTTGAGGAATGGAAAACTTGAGTCACATACACAATATCAAAGATTGGCAGTGCTGAGATTTGAACCCGAGCAATTTGACTCTAGGTGCCATGTTGCTAATCACTATAATCTCTACATTAATTTGTATTATAAGTCATTCAGTGGGCCAATGCCATATTTAAAAATGCAACAAGGAAATAATTCTTCACCTGCCATCTAGTCTGTTTTTTCATTAATAATTTTGTAATTAATTATACTAGTAAAATATTTCCTTTTCCAATGCAGATTTATTTATCTTTTTTTTGGGGGGGGGGGAAATAAAACTCAGCTATGTAAAGTATGCTTTTGTTAGAGCATTTCTGGCAATTCTGTTTCAAACAACATACTTGGAGACGAATGTCAACCATTAAATTTTTGAATATAAGCAACAAAATTTGAAAGTGAAAATAGGGATAACAAAACTAAGTTGAAAACATATTTTTATAATGAAAAAATGGAAATAATTTGGAAGTTAAGGTCCTAAACATCAAGACTTTAATTAAAAGTCTTCTGACTAGCTATATTATACTTCTTGGGCAAGTTACTAATTTTTTGACTTCTGATTTCTCATCTGAAAAGTAGAAGTAATAATACTTTCCTTACAGTATCATTGGGGAGTAATATTTGAAATACCTAACTGAGAAAATGGCCCCTGTAAGCATTTAAAAAAATGTCAGTGACCTTATATGCCAACCTGATATATTTTTTAAAGCTTTCCTAGGTGTGAGATACAACTTTAAATTTAATGGTTATTCTGAGAGATTATCAGAAAAAGTAGTTGGTTATTTTTATATCTGCAAGAAATATTTAACAACAGAGCTCTGCTGCTAAACTATCATTTGACATATACTTTGTTTTATTTATTTATTATTTATTTATTATTTATTTATTACATTTGATGAAGCTTTTTTATTATTAAATTTATTTGGGTGGCTGGTTAACAAGATTATGTTAGTTTTTTACACAGGCATAAGAGAAAATAAAATATTGCCATTTGTGACAAACTG
The DNA here is from genome assembly GCA_963924515.1 of Vespertilio murinus. Lineage (NCBI taxonomy): Eukaryota > Metazoa > Chordata > Mammalia > Chiroptera > Vespertilionidae > Vespertilio > Vespertilio murinus. Next base: position 116,702,265 of record OZ004706.1, read on the forward strand.
GATGGATCTTGAGAATATCATGCAGAGTGGAATGAGTCATATAGAAAATGTTAAGAATCATATGACTTTACTCACACATGAGATGTAAAACTAAAGATAACAAATGAACAACAACAAAAAAAACAAAAGCAAACAAAAAAATAAAATTCATAGATACACACAACAGTAGGGTGGTTGGTTACCAGAATGAAGCAGATGCAAGGTAGTACAGGATCAAGGAGGGTCAACTATATGTTGATGGAAAAAGATTTGACTTTGAGTGGTAAGCACACAATGCAATAGACAGTTGGTATATATACTTCAAATTACAAAGTTGATCTAAATGATATGATCAGTAAGCGCTGTACAGATAGAAATAATAAAATAATATATCTGCCCTAGCTGGTTTTGCTTGGTGAATAGACTGTTTACCTGCAGACTGAAGGTTTCTGGGTTTGATTCTAGTTAAGGGCACATGCCCAGGTTGCAGGTTCAATCCTCAGTAGGGGCATGCAGGAGGCAGCCCAATGATTCTCTCTCATCGTTGATGTTTCTATCTTTCTCTCCCTCTCCCTTCTTCTCTAAAATCAATAAAAATATATTTAAAAATCACAAATAAATAAATAAAATAATATTTCTAATCTCAGTTGTTAGAGTTACAATATTGTCCATTAGTTCTTAGATTAAATATAAAAACCCTTACCAAAACTAAAATTGTAAGAACATCTTCTACATTTCAATACTAATTAAAGAAATTCTAAGTCAAGGATGCCATTAATTTATTTTTAAATGAAATATATCACAAAGACATATTGCTTATGATTCCTCTAAGTTAAAAATGAAAATAAAGGCATCTTTCAGAGGTTGGTCTTATATACAGTAAGTTGTTTTAGGAATATGTTTTTTGACAGCAAATATCCAATTATATTTTCATAATCTATATTCAGAAAATTATCATTAGTTCTCAAGCAAACTTATGGGGAAAAAATTAGAAAACAAATCTTTAACTTTGCTTTTATAAGTCCTTTATAATGTAAAAATCAGTAAGGCTTGCTTAGCATCAAATTTTAGAGTGGATAAACAACTCAAACAGATTATTTTTCAAATGTTCAATAACTTGAAATGCTGCCATTCTATTCTATATTTTGGAAATCAATACCAGAAATGAATCAAGCTGCAACAAATTTATCTACTCTATGCTTCCTTCTACATCTATACAAAGTAAGAAGAGTTATGCTATTTACCACTAGAAAAGTGTCATGTAACATTGATTTACTATGTCAGTGACAGTACTAAAAATACAAATCAAACTATGCACAAAACAGTAAAAAGTGCACTCTATAAAGTTCCTTTCAATAAGGTTATCAGCCCTGGGTTAAACCATGAGTCACAAAATTGCATTGAAAGCAGCATGACCTTCACTCAGTTCATGACCTCTTGTCTTTCAAAATAATTTATAATAATTTTAGTTATCTTTAACATATTTATCATGTATATGTTATATGAAATGTAATTCTCTGTTTTAAAAACATGGTTAAATCAATAAGTCTGACACAAATGAATAGAAAACACTATTTTTGAAATAATACAGCTCTAATTTGAGCATTCAATCCATAAGCAATGCTTTGAGAAGTCAAAGGTGAATTCTCATATTCTTCTAAGTAATTGCTAAAATATTAACTACAGATGCATTTTCTACTTAGTTAATATTAAAAAAATCGTGATGTGTGTGTGTGAGTTTAAGTGTTAAGATATTTTGTCACTCATCAGAATAGAGGCAACACAGGCTTTCACTATTGCCAGTTTCTATTATTTATTTATTTTCATTTTGTCTTATATCAATTTTAGATTAATATTCCATTGTGATTTAATGACATTTCTTTCCAAGTAGTCATAGTGAATTTAATTTTATAATATGATGGTATTATGTTTTCACATCATAAGAGGTTCTTTAGTTATCCATAAATTCAAGACACATAGTATAATTAAAATTTAATTGGACAGTAGCCTAAGGTAAGTAAAGGCTTGATATGTATAATTCAAGTAATATAATACTTTTATTCCCACAAATGAGGTAAATTTATAGCACAAATGAAAATAAAATAGGACTTAATTAAATTGCTTTAGATTCAAAGGATATTTTCTACTATTATTTAAGAACTAGAGGCATGAAAATTTGTGCGAGAGGAGGCCTCCCCTGCCCCCTACACCCCTGCTGCCAGCACTGGTTTCCCTCCTCAGGCTGCCTACAGGCACCCAGGACCTGGGCTGGCTTCTCTCCAGCCCCAGCTTCATCAGGAAGGATGTCCACAATGACGTCTGGATGATGTCAGTCTAATTAGCATATTAACCTTTTGTTATTATAGATTGACATGTAAGTCTAAGTAATTAACAAATATTCACCATATATATAAATATGTATATGTTAATTATCACTGGAGGATATGTTTTTTAGTGATTACAGGGAGAAAGAGAGATAAACATCAATTCATTGCCTCCTGTATGCATCTCCAAAAGGGATTGAACCTGCAACCTAGGTATGTCCCATGACCAGAAATTGAATCAGTAACCTTTTGGTGCCTGGGACAGTGTTCTAACCAATGAACTCCATTCACTCATTCACTGTCCAGGGCTCAGCTAAAATAATTTTTAGAATAAAAATCATGAAGCCTAACCACCCATCTCATAGATATATTTATCATTTCCTCCATGCATGAAATATTTATGACTATGTGAATCTTGCACAAAAAATCATCAGATGCCACCTTGGAGTCAGAGGATTGTAGTCATTTTTTGAGGAGTCATAACTCTCTAAGAATTGACTGAATTAAGATTATTTTTCCCCATAGAAAGTCCATTTCTAAGCTTTTGAAAGAGCAATTTTATAGCCCTGCATGAGAACTATTGGCCTCCACACACAGACCACAACTGTGTGAACAGGTATGGTGCCCAGTGGAAACCTGTGAGTTATCATGCTACTGTCAATAAACTACAGAAGAGCTTGGGCCAAACAAATTGGAAACAATGGTAAAGGGCCATGGTAGAAGGAAGCCAAGTAACAGTAGAGCAAAAGTGTGCTGAGCTAATTTATTTTTTTAAAGCTGTAATTCAGCCTGTACCAAAGGGATATGTGTTTGTTTGTTTTGTGTTTTTTTTGTTTTGTTTTGTTTTGTTTTGTTTTCTGGCAACATTTTTTTGAAGCTAAAACAGCCGCTTCACCTATCTCAAATCAGATACTATTCTGTTTCAAGCAAATGTTTACCAAAAACAATTGTCAGGCATGCTTATCCAAAAACTTTAAATTGAACAAAGCAGATTGACATGCCTCTAAAGTAAAAATTGATATAAATTGTATTTGCTAATACATATGCAATTTAGATATCTAGTAATGTAAAGAAATCAAGAAAATGTTTAAAGATGTCCTAAAATACTATATTACTATAAATTCTAATGACAATTAAAAGAATAATTATATATCATAAGGGCAATGTATTTATGAAATATATAAATTTCAATTTGAAACATTTTAAACTGTTTGTAATGTAGAAATCTTCTAGAAATAGTTTAGAAATCTTCTAAAGTATTTAAAACAGTTATTTACTAATGAAAAATTGACTACTTCCATATCTTTCCTGATTTTTCTTCTCGTAATAAAAGCAGCTCACTAAAATATCAAGTCTGTCATCTGAAACTTGGAGTGTATTTTCTATTTTCCTTTGTTGTTGTTTTTCAGTACATTAATTAAAGTCAAAACAAGAAAATGCTAAAGGACTAGCTCTCATTTGAAAATAATCTTTCCCAATTAAACATTGAAAAGATGACACATTTGTCCATTTAGTACAGAACATAGAATACAGAACAATTCAATATAGTAGCTGAAGTAGGACTTGTTTTGTTTTTCACCTATAATGGACAGCTTCTCCTTTGTGAACTTTTACTCCAAAAAAAGGAATAAACATGCTAAGAAGCATAAAGCATGCATGACTTAGTATTTTTCTATGTTTGTCATTCGGAATCAGTATTACAGAAGCACAAATAATATTCAACAGCACAATGTTAGATGATTCTTTATGCCTCAGAAACAGAAAATCTACAAGACCTCAGCAGAAGCTGAAGGTTAGAATGTAAAGAAAGCTATATCCAGGTCCAGGAATTGCATTAAAAAATGCTAGAAGGCAAATTCTTTAGCTTCTGGTTAAATTCCATGAGATGTCACAGTCCAGAAGAATCAAGTTTTAGGAAGTAGGATGAATGTCAAACGACTTATGCCAAAGAGCAGCTTGTTCTTGGAGCATGCTTAAGGCCATTTTGTTCAGAGATTTCAGAGAGGAAACAACCTGAAATTTTAACACTGAAAAGCCCATTACAAATCATTTTTAAAAAGATCTTTTAGACACATTGAATTATATGAAATGACTGACTAGGCCTGAAGCATGCTGAAAAACTTTTTGTTATTTGTTGAAAACTGTTTCAAGAGCAGAATGACTGAGGATAAGTCCATGTAGCATCCTTAGCCAAAGTTAGCAGATGCCCTCTTATCTGAAAAGTGCCATGAACAAGGCAAACAGAATAAAGCATATGGACTAGAAAAAATTCAGAGGTAGATTTAAATGGAAATATACATTAGCTAGTTTTTTAGTTTTGGATATTGCTTCCTTCCAATAATGATATGACTGACATACATGTGCTTGGTTGGCCAGAGACATCAGCCAGTATTTATAGCACTTCAGCTCCTGCCAAGATGAGTTCTCTGTTTCCAAATGTCAATGCCACCGTTAACATGCTAGTGTTATGATTGCAATGGTTGTATCATCTGACATTAGCTATACTGACATTCCATCTGTCAGAGTTTATCTGGCATCTGAATAATAAATAATTTCTATTAACATGACCTAGCAGAACAATTGATAGACACCATCTGTTTATCAAAAGCAAGATATCTGTCTCAGCATTGACACAAATCAAATATGATGATAATATGAAATATATTCTATAAATACATTTATAAGTACATTTAGTTATATTTACAATGGAATTATAAAAAGAAACACCTTATTGCAAATTCAAAAAAAGTTAACGATTACCTACACATGAGAAATATATGTTTAACATTATACTAACTATTGGAACTGTTTTTTCCAGGCACAAAATATAATTGTTCAATGGAAAATTATACAACTTATGTAAGTATAAAAATAATGTCTTCAAAAAGATCATATCATAACTGAAAACATATGCCCTACTTATTCTCCAGCTATAAAAGAAAGAAAACACAAATGGAAAACAAAATCCCCAAGTGAATAAATGGGATACACGAATATGGGGGAAGTCACATTTCTATGATAATATAGCTTAATAATTTTTAAAAAAATTATTCATTGCTCTTTAGTATGAATAAAGCAAGAGTATTTATTTATAAATGCTATTAAAGTATACATATATGTTTATTTGTTCTGAATGTATATAATGATTTCTAATATTTCCATTGAAATGTAAATATAATAAATTATTCAATGATAAAAGAATACCAAATAGCTGCCATTCAGCAAAAACCGGTTGGGCTAAGATAGAGCATTGGCCTGCGGACTGAAAGGTCCCAGGTTCAATTCTAGTCAAGGGCATGTATCTTGGTTGCGGGCATATCCCAAGTAGGGGGTGTGCAAGAGGCAGCTGATCTATGTTTCTCTCTCATCCATGTTTCTAAATCTCTGGCCTTCTCTCTTCCTCTATGTAAAAAATCAATAAAATGTGTTTTAAAAAATAATTATAAAAAAGATTCCATTCTATTTGAGATTTCATAATTTATACTTTTTAGAATATATGGGCTTATTATTCTGGCTCACATTTTTTATGATTATTACTATTTTTTTATTAAGGTATTATATGTGTACATATCTTTCAATTGCCACCCAACTCCCATACATGCCCTCCCTCACCAGAGTTTTTTGTCAATTGGTTTTGCTTATATGCAAGCATACAAGTCCTTCAGCTGATCTCTTATCATCCCCTTATCTCCCTAACCTCCCCGCTATAATTTGACAGTGTTTGTTGCTTTACTGTCTCTGTATCTATCGTTTTGTTCATTAGTTTATAATGTTCTTTATTATCCATAAATGAGTGAGGTCATGTGGTGTTTTCTTTCATTGACTGGATTATTTCACTCAGCATGATGTTCTCCAATTCCATCCAGGTTGCTGCAAATGATAAGAATTCCTTCTTTTTTATGGCAGCTTAGTATTCCATTGTGTAGCTGGACCATCGTTTTTTGATCCAATCATCTGCTGATGGGCATATAGGCTGTTTCAAAATCCTAGCTATTGTAAATTATGCTGCTATGAACATAGGGGTACATATATCCTTTCTGATTGGTCTTTCTAGTTTCTTAGTATATATTCCTAGGAGTGGGATTACTGGGTCGAATGTGAGTTCCACTTTCAGTTTTTTGAGGAAACTCCATACTGTTCTCCACAGTGGTGGACGAGGGTTCCTTTTTCTCCGCAACCTCGCCAACACTTGTTGTTTGTTGATTTGTTGATGTTAGCCATTCTGACAGGTGTGAGATGGTACCTCATTGTTGTTTTGATTTGCATCTCTCAGACAACTAGTGATTTTGAGCATGTATTCATGTGCCTATTGGACTTCCTTCTGTCTTCTTTTGAAAAGATTCTATTTAAGTCCATTGCCCATTTTTTAACTGGATCATTTATCTTCCTTTTATTTAGTTGTATAAGCTGTCTTAGATGTTGGAGATTAAACCTTTATCAGTGATAACATTTGCAAATATGTTCTCCCATACAGTGGGCTTCCATATTGTTTAGTTGATGATTTCTTTTGCTATAAAAAAGCTTTTTATTTTGATGAAGTCTACTTTGTTTATTTTCTCTTTAGCTTTCATTGCTCTTGGGGCAGTATCAGTGAAGAAATTCTTTTGGCATATGTCAGAGATCATTCTACCTGTGGATGCCTCTAGCATTTTTATGGTTTCCCAGTCTTATGTTTAAGTCCTATATCCATTTTGAGTTTATTTTTGTGTATGGTGTAAGTTGGTGATCTAGTTTCATTCTTTTGCAATTGTCTATCCAATTTTTCCAACACTATTTTTTGAAGAGACTGTCTTGAATCCATTGTAAATTCATACATCCTTTATCAAATATTAATTCAGTATAGAGGATCGGGTCGATATCTGGATTCTCTATTGTATTCCATTGATCTATCTGTCTGTTCTTGTGCCAGTACCAGGCTGTTTTGAGAACAGTTGCTTTGTAATACAGATTGAAATCTAGTATTGAGATCCCTCCTATTTTATTCTTCTTTCTGAGGATTGCTGTGGCTATTTGGGTTTTTTTTTTTTTTTGTTCTAGATGAATTTTTGGAGAGTTCTTTCTAGGTCTGTGAAATATACCGTTGGTATTTTAATGGGGAGTGCATTGAACTTATAAATTGCTTTGGGAATTATGGGCATTTTGCTAATGTTGATTCTACCAATCCATGAACATAGTATGTTCTTCCATCTGTTTACATGTTCCTCTATCTCTTTTTTCAGTATCATGTTGTTTTCCAAATATAGGTCTTTTATTTCCTTAGTTAAATTTATTCATACGTATCTTAGGGTTTTTTTGGTGCCATGGTAAATGAGATTGCTTTTTTAGTTTCTGTTTCTGTAAGTTCACTATTGGTGTATATCAATGCCATAGATTTCTTGGTGCTGATTTTGTATCCTGCTACATTGCCAAATTCATTTATTATGTCTATTAGTTTTTTGATTGAGTCTTTTGGGTTTTTTATGTACAATATCATGTCATCTGCAAATAAGGACAACTTTACTTCTTCTTTTCCAATTTTGATGTCTTTTATTTCTTCTTCTTGTCTAATTGCAATGGCTAGTACTTCCAGTACTATGTCAAACAGGAGTGCTGAGAGTGGGCATCCCTATTCTTAGAGGGAAAATTTTAGTTTTTCCCATTGAGTATGATGTTTGCTGTTTGTTTATCATATATAGCTTTTATTATGTTGAAGTATGATCCTTTTAATCCCACCTCCTTGAGAGTTTTTATCAGGAAAGGCTGTTGGATTGTATTAAATGCTTTTTCTGCATCAATTGATGACTATATGATTTTTATCTCTCTTATTATTTATGTGATGTATCACGTTTACTGATTTGTGGATATTGTACCATCCTTGAATTCCCAGGATAAATCCTACGTGGTCATGTTGTATGATCTTTCCGATGTACTGCTGGAGCCGATTTGCTAGAATTTTGTTGAGGATTTTGGCATCTACGTTCATGAGGGATATTGGCCTTTTATTGTCTTTCATTGTGTTGTCTTTATCTGGTTTTAGTATTAGGGTGATGCTGGCTTCATAGAAGGAGTTTGGAAATGTTCCTTCCTCTTGAATTTTTTTGGAATAATCTAAGGAGGATAGGTTTTAGTTCTTCCGTGAATGTTTGGTAAAACTCTCCTGTGAAGCTATCTGGCCCCGGGATTTTGTTTGCTGGAAGCTTTTTGATGACTGCTTCAATTTCTTCCAAAGTCACCGGTCTATTGAGATTTTTAGATTCTTCCTGATTGAGTTTTGGAAGGTTATATTTTTCTAGGAATATGTCCATTTCCTCCATGTTGTCCCGTTTGTTGGAATATAGTTGTTCGTAGTATTTTGTAAGAATCCTTTGTATTTTGGTGAGGTCTGTTGTTATTTTACCTCTTTCATTTCTGATTTTGTTTATTTGGGTCCTCTCTCTTTGTTTCTTGGTTAGACTGGCTAGAGGTTCATCAATCTTGTTTATCCTTTCTAAGAACCAGTTCTTGGTTTTGTTGATCTTCTGTATTGTTTCTTTGGTTTTTATGTCATTTATTTCTGCTCTGATTTTTATTATTTCCTTCCTTCTGCTTAAACTAGGCTTTTATTGTTTCTCCTTTTCTAAATCTTTGAGTTGTAGAGTTAGATAATTTGTTACCATTTCTTCTTGTTTTTTGGAATAGGCTTGTAGAGATATAAACTTCAAGACTAGTTTTGCTGTGTCCCACAGATTTTGGATTGTTGTGTTTTCATTGTCATTTGTTGCCAGGATGTTTTTAATTTCTTCCTTGATTTCTCTGGAAACCCAGTCATTGTTTAATAGCAAGCTCTTTAGTCTCCATGCATTTGATTTCCTTGGATTATTTTTATTGTAGTTGATTTCCAATTTTTGCCACTATGATCTGAGAAGATGCTAGATATGATTCTATCTTCTTGAATTTGAAGAGACTTTGCCTATGTCCCAACATGTGGTCTATCTTTGAGTATGACCCATGTGCACTTGAGAAGAATGTATATTCTGTGGCTTTTGGATGAAATGTTCTGAAGATGTCAATTAATTTGACTTGGTCTAGTGCATCATTTAGGATTGATGTTTCTTTGCTGATTTTTTGTTTAGATGATTTGTCCATCAGTGATAGTGGGTTATTAAAATCTACTATGATTGCATTGCTATTAATTTCTTCCTTAATGTCCTCCAGCAGTTTTTTTTTTTTTTTTAATATATTTAGGTGCTCCTGCATTGTGTGCATATATGTTTCCCAGGGTTATTTCTTCTTGTTGGATTGCTCCCTTTAGTATTATGAAATGACCTTAGCTCTTGTTATGTCCTTCACTTTAACATCTAATTTGTCAGATGTAAGTATTGTTACCCCAGCTTTTTTTCATTTACTTTCACCTGGAAAACCTTTTTCCATCCCTTCACCGTCAGTCTGTGTGCAATTTTTTTTTTTTTTCTGAAAAGTGTTTTTTGCAGATAGCAGATATATGGGTCTTGTTTTCTTATCCAATCTGTTACCCTATGTCTTTTGATTGGAGCATTTAATCCATTTACATTTAAAGTTATTATTGATAGGTACTTATTTTACACCATTTTTATTCCATACCCCTGTGTTCCTTCTTCGCTTCCTATTTCTTTATTTTTACAGTAGACCCTTTATCATTTCTTGCTTTGCTGGTTTGGTGAAAATAATTCCTTTAGTCTTATTTTGTCTGTGAAGCTCCTGATTTCACTTTCAATTTTGATTGATAGCCTTGCTGTGTACAGTATTCTTGGATTCAGACCCTTCCTTTGCTTGACTTTTTGTATTTCATCCCATTCCCTTCTGGCCTGATGAGTTTCTGTTGAGAAATCAGTTGCTTGTCTGATATAGGTTCCTTTATATGTAACTTTCTGTCTCTCTCTGGCTGTTTTTAAGATTCTGTTTTTGTCGGTGGTGTTTGCCAATTTAATTGTAATAGGCCTTGGCATTGGTCTTTTAGTATTCATTTTGCTTGGGACTCTGCGAGCTTCTTGGATTTGTGTGGGTTTTTTCTTCCCTATCTCAGGAAAGTTTTCTGTCATTATTTCTTGAAATACATTTTCTATGTCTTCCTCAGTTTCCTTTCCTTCTGGAACCCCTATTATTCTAATATTTTTTTTGTTTTGTATTGTCCCAAAGCTCCCATATGCTATCCTCCTGCTTTTTATTTTTTCTAGAAGCTGCTCATATTAGGTATTTTTTACTATTTTGTCTTCTAGCTCGCTGATGCGGTCCTCTGCTTCTTCTAGTCTACTTTTGATGCTTTCTATTGAGTTCTTCCTAGTAGAGATGCAATTTTTCATTTCTTTTTGGTTCATCTATATTTCCTCTTGGTTCTTCTTCATTTCCTCTTGGTTCTTACTCATATTGTCAAATTTGTCTTCCATTCTTTTTAGCTATCTTATGATCATTACTCGGAATTCTTGCTCTGGTAGGTTGCTTGCCTCTAACTTGTTTACTTCCTTTTCTGGTGATACCTGCTTTTCTTTCATGTGTGGGCTTTTTCTCTGTCTCCTCATGGTCTCTCTTTTCAGGATGTCTGGTTATGTAGTTCTCTTTCTCCTGTGTTGATTTAAATTTACAAAATACAACACTACTAGGTACAACACAAAAGGCACTGAACAGGAATGTATTTGCAATATTAATAGCCTCTAATAAAGGTGACCACTAGATAAAGGCAAATTAGGTAATAGGAGAGAAATTAAAAAAAAGTAAATAAATAAGTAAATAAGAGGGATAAATAGATATAAAAAAGAAAAGAAAAAAAGTAGTGTCAAAATGAAATTGGCAAACAGTAAAAATGAGAGAGAGAGAGAGAGAGAGAGAGAGAGAGAGAGAGAGAGAAAGAAAGAGAAGATGCAGACTAAGAGAGAAAAGGGGAAAAAACTATATATGTGGAGAAAATTCCAAAAGAACAACCACTAATCACAGCAAATGCCTACAATACCAACTAGTATCAATCAAAGCTAGGATAAACAGAAGTAAAAAACAAACAAATACAAAGCAATTAAAAAAAACAACTAAGTAACAATAACAAGAAAAGAATAAGCATATCAATCTCACTAAAAAGCATAAAAATTCAATATAATCAATATTTACACAAAGAACAACAAAAGGACAGAGGGGAAAACAGTTTTTGTTTTTTAATAGTTAATATAGTGAAGAGTATTTATGCACTTGGAGCAGGGGTTGGAACTTAGGTATATAAGTAGGGTGAAAATTTTTGCAGGGGGTATACAGAAATAATAGGGCAAAACTAAGGCAGGAAAGGGTTAAGATAAACAGGAGATGAAAAGGGGAAAGGTTAGGAAGAGAGTGAAGGTGTAAAGGTCGAGTTGAGATAGGGTTGAACGATGCTATAGTAGAGAAGAAAATAGAATGAAGAAAACTAATCCCAATGTAGATTAAATAGAAAATAAAATGGTACTTAAAAAAAAAGAAAAAAGAAAAAGGAAACAAAAAATGCAAAATAGCATTAGTAATAATGATGATTGAATCTAAAAAATGTAATAATTGAAAAGGTAAAATCAAATGAGGAAAAAAATTTATTACTTATGTAAAATATGTTAAAAATGAATATAAAATAAAAGATGTAAAAAATGAAAATAAAATAAAAATAGAAAAAAATAGCATAAAATGTGCAGTAGTGGTCATTCACTTCCTCTGTTATTCTATTTGGCACACCTGTTTCTTAGTCCAGACAGCATTGAGTTCCCTGCATTCCACTGCACCTCAGTTTGTAAGCTGGTCCTTAATTTTAAGTAGTCTATTTTTCAGTTAGTAGTGTCTGTTTATTTTTGATTAATTAAATGTAATAATAAAAAAAAAGTCAGTTTGTAATTCAGCCCCTAGGTGGCATTGTTTCTGGATTGACTTCCTCGTCTTTTTGGATGCTCTAGCCTTCTTTCTCTATGGCACTCTCTATGGTTTGTTGAGGTAGGCTGCCTTGGTGCTGGCTCCCAGATGGTCTTTTCTCACTCTGATCCCCTGTTTCCAGGAAGGCAATTTCCCCCTGCAGTCTCCCAGGATATGCCAAAATGGGCAGTCCTTCCCTAGTACTCAGAAGCAAGGGGATGAAGGGGACCAGGCGCTGGATGGGTCTGCACCAAGGTGCTCAGATGTTCCACTTTTGGGGGGACAATCCCAATTCTTAACAATTTGTCCTGCATTCTTTGGCATTTTAAAAAAGCCCCAGTTTTTGAGAAGATCATGCCAAACCCAGCACTGTGTCTTGCAGCATGCAATTCTCTCTGTAGCCACTGCCACTTTTGGAGGTGTTCTGGCTGCACAGCCTCCCTGGCCATGGAACGGCCCTGGGCATGGAGCTGCTGTAGCTGGCGTCACTGGGGACCCAGATACCTCACGTTATCCCAGGCATACTGTGACATTTCCGTGGGTGATTGAAGAACTCCCTTGAATCACGTGTTTGCACCGATTGGGGCATCACAGCTGTTCGGTGGCCTCCACTGTTGTGGGTTTTTCAGGCTTCCAATAAGATCCTCTTTTCTTTGTAAATGGAGTAGTTTTCCCTCTGAGCCTTAGCTCCAGGAGAGGTCTCTCTGCTGCCTTGCGGACTGCTTGGTCAGGAAATCCTGTCCAGCAGATCCGTACCTTCTCTTAGAGTTCTGCTACCCTTTAGCTTGCCAACTAACACTCCCCAAGCGACTCTCAGGTGCTCCTTCTATCTGCTCTGGGACTAGGCTCAGATCAGGTCCATCTGTTTGGCCGCAATTTTGTCTCCCCCTACCTCCCATTATTAAGTTTATCAGATAAATTGAAGTTTAAACATAAAATAATTCTTCCTAAATTATTAGCATTTGGTTATCACATGAGGGTCTTTTAGATTTCTCACCAAACCAGTTAGCTTTATTTTTCTTCTCCTCCCTTCTCCTCCTCCTCCTCCTCTTGCTCCTCCTCCTCTTACTCCTCCTCCTCTTGCTTCTCCTCCTTCTTCTCTCTTCTATGCTCTGTGTTCCTGGAAACCATGCTGCTGTTTCCATGAACAAAAGTTACCTTTCCCTAGATTACTCTGGTTTACTTTCTGTTTTTCACCAGGAGTCACTGTGTTGTTCTTTGCCTAGATAGAATTCAGATTCATCTTAAGCATAAATATTTTAATTTAAATGAGAGCTGTTTGCTCCTTCTGGTTCTGCAGACCCAATTCACAGCTAGCAAAAATGGCTTTGGACGACAGCCTTCTAGACTTATCTGTCATAGAAGTTCTGTTTTTCAGCAAACCTTTAGGTCCTAAGATGGCATAAAGAGCAAAATACAGTGAATTTTATAATAAAAATTCATAAGACATTAGATATATTTGGTAACTTTTTGTACACCAATAATGACTTCTCAGAAAGAGAAACTAACCAAACAATCACATTTACCATTGGAAAAAAAAATGACACTTAGGAATAAACTTAACCAAGGAGGTAAAAGACTTGCACTGGAAAAATTACAGGACATTGAAAAAAGAGAGGAAGATATACACAAATGGAAGAATATATTGCATTCATGGATTGGTAGAATTAATATAATTAAAATGTCCATACTACCCACAGAAATATATTTATGCATTTCTTATTAAAATATCAAAGGCATATTTCACAGATCTAGAACAAAAAGTCCAAAAAATTTACATGGAACCTGAATAGCCACAAAAATCTTGAGGAAGAAGAAAATATTTGAAGAGTCACAACAGCAGATAATAAGTTACACTACAAAATCACCATAATTAAAACAACCTGATACTGACCCAAAAATAGGCATATACTAGTAGATTAATAAAACAGTGCAGAGATCTCAAAATTGACCCAAGCCATTATGCTCAATTATTATTTGACAAAGGAAGCAAGAGCATACAATGGAATCAAGACAGGCTCTTCAATAAATGATGTTGGGAAAATTGGACATATTCAAGCCCCAAAAGTGAAACTACAACATCAACACAAGAATACACAAGAATAAACTCAAAATGGGAAAAAAAGACTTAAATGAAAGTTGTGAAACCTTAAAAATTATAGAAGAAACTATGGGAAGCAAAATCTCAGACATCACTCATAGGAGAATATTTACATGTACATCTCTTTTAGGGCAAAGGAAACTAAGGAGAAAATAAATCATTGGGACTACACTGACATTAAAAGTTTCTGCAGGGCAAAAACAAAACACACAAACAAATGAAAACACACATACTCAACATTAACAGAATGAAAATTGATCCCACTCTATGGGAGAACATATTTGCCAATGATATATTTGATAATGGTTAATATCTAAAATATATAAGGAACTCATACAACTTAACAAAAGGAAGCCAACCCAATTAAAAATATGGACAAAGGACTTAGACACTTTTCCAAAGGAGAGATACAGATGGACATGTAAAAGACATGGAAAAAAAATATACTCAAAGTCACTGATCATCAGAGAGATAAAATTTAAACACACACACACACACACACACACACACACACACACACACACACACACAAATGAGGTATCACCTCATACCTGTTAGAATGGCTACCACTAGCATATCAATAAATGATAAATGCTGGTGAATACGTGGAGAAAAGGGAACTCCAGTATAAGGCTGGTGAAATTCAGATTGGTTCAACATTATGGGAATAGTATGGAGCCGTGATCAGCAAACTTTGGCTCACGAGCCACATGCAGCTCTTTGGCCCCTTGAGTGTGGCTCTTCCACAAAATACCACAGCCTGGGTGAGTCTATTTTGATAAAGTGACATTAGAAGTTTAAGTTTAAAAATGTTGACTCTCAAAAGAAATTTCAATTGTTATATTGTTAATATTTGGCTATGTTGACTAATAAGTTTGCCAACCATTGGTATGGAGTTTCCTCAAAAATTTAAATGTGGAACTGCTATCTGACTCAGTTATCCCACTTACAGAAATACATCCTAACAAACCCAAAACAGCAATCAAAAATAATGTTCATAGAAGCACAATTTCCAACAGGAAGGGGAGTGGACTGATGATTCTCGGGGAAATGGGGAGTGGGGGGGAGTGGGAAGAGACTGAACATAAACTGCACCTATGGGTGAGGACAATGGGGGATGGGGAAAGGGCAGAGGGTGGGATGGAAACTTGTTGGAGGGGAGCAATGGAGGGGGGGAGAAAATGAGGAACATTTGTAATAATATGAACAATAAAGACTTATTTTTTTTAAAAAAAGAGAAATATGCAAATTGACTGTACCTTCACAACATCCATAAGCCATTCAGGAGTGAGTATGCAAATTAACCCAACAAACATGGTTGATTAATTTGCATACACAGGTATGGAGCAGCCAGGCAGGGTGGGATGCCTGCTATTAAGAGGAGGGCAGAATGTAGAGGGAGTTACAAGAGTGGTGCTCCAGCCAGGAGCAAAGACTGGAGGTTTCCAGGTTGCTGGATGAGAAGACTTGCAGACTCCCAAGGGTCAGGAGCAAAGCCAGAAAGGAAGGCCTATTCTCACATGAAACTTCATGCAAAGGACTTCTATTCTATAATAATAAAGGTGCAATATGCTAATTAGACCTTCTGGACAACCTTCTGTATGAAGCCACAGTGGCGGGTGCTGATGCAGAGGCAGCTGTAGGTAAGGAATAACTCTCATACTTTGCTAATTGGAGTAAAACTAGTGGAAAGCATTGTAACACTCTATAATAATAAACACATAATATGAAAATAGACCAAATACCAAACAGTAGAATGACCCTCCAGACAAATACGTGATGACATGCACTGGAGGCAGGCCAGCCAAGGCAGGTCTTATGCGATTGGTCAGGGCAAACACCACTGCCCTATAATTACCTAAGAGAGGGAGACCCTATAATTACCTAACCCATGGCAGAGGAAGTGATCAGGGGTCTCTTCATTGTCCCAAAGACAGAGGCCCAGGCCACCCTCTGTGGGGCAATTGATTGTGGAGTCCCAGCCAGGTGGGTGGGCCCTCTGAGCCCTCCCTCTGTGAGGCGGTCAATCGCAGGGCTCCCAGCCTGAAAGAGGGTGCAGGCCGGGCTGAGGAACCCTCTTGAATAAATGAATTGCATGCACTGAGGCTCTAGTAATTCTAGAAACTTCAACTCAGAAATTCATCTTCTGGGTGATAATCCAACTGATATATTTGCACATCTATATGATGATATATTTATAGTATCATCATTACATAATTTGTTTTAAAGCAAATGGATGACAATAATCTAAATATTAAGATTTAAATAATTAAATTAATATACAAATATTATGCAGCTCTAAGGAAGCTCTTTATGCTGCTATGGAATTTTCAGAAATATGTATCATTAAAGAGTTATAGGATAAAAATTTGTGCATTTGATTTTTTTAACTATAGAAAATTAGAAACACTGTCAGTAGTGAGGATTTTCTCAAAGTTACAAGTTGTTTCATGTAATGGAATATTTGGAATGCAACCATAATTAAGAAATGGAGTGGTACATTGAAGGAGTGGAACATGCTAGTTAGGATTGCTATATATTTTTTCCTTTTTAAACATCTACTACATATTTATTACAAATATACTTCCCTCACTTTATGGTTCATGTGAAAAAATATGCTATTCAGAGCACCAGGGTTTACATAGGAAACATCAATCAGATGGAATTACAAAAAATAAATAAATAAATATTAGTCCCATATCTAAATTAGTAAGGACTGGTATCAACTGAGGTTACATAATGTTTTCAATAACGGGGATTATCTGGAAGACAGGCTCATACTGACTGCCTACTTAGAGCCCTCTGTGGTAGCACATGCATAGTTGTATTGATTAGGATGTTGTATTATATCCGGTAGATGTTAAGACACTTATCCCCCTAAATGCTCAGAATATTCACACACTTTTTCACATAAATATAAAAACTCGCTTAGATCAATTATTTCATACAGAAGAGACTTCCATTATAATGATTACTGCAATATATCATATATTATGATTTCTATAATTAGGTGTGATCAAAATATATATGGTATTACATTTTTTCTGTAAAGTCTGGATAATATAGGTACCTAATGAATAGGCTTGCTATGAGGGTAGATAATTCAGGAAGTACTCAGTACAATACCTAGAACATAATAGTATGCTTCAAAAATGTTTAAAACTGTTATTTCTATTTTTAACTAATAGATTTTAAGCCCTTAGGAGTTAGGGAATAATACCCTGGAGGCTTTAATTTTGTATTACTTTTAATCTTCTTTTTTTAATATTTTTTATTGATATTTCACAGAGAGGAAGGGAGAGAGATTGAGAACTAGAAACGTTGATGAGAGAGAAACATCAACCAGCCACCTCTTGCACACCCCCTATGGGGGATGTGCCTGCAGCCAATGTACATGCCCTTGGCCGGAATCGAACCTGGGACCTTTTAGTCCGCAGACCGACGCTCTACCACTGAGCCAAACCGGTTTCGGCTAATCTTCTTTATCATGCTTCAATAGCTTTTGTGTATAAACATTGATCAATAAATAAATCAGTATTTACTTATTAAATAAAAATAATTTCCTTGTAAACATAGATTTCAAGAAAAAAGGCATTGATATTTTCCTTATAACCAAATCCAATGTTTATTTTTTAGACCTTACCCGTTTTGGTATTTCTTTAGCATACTGGAAAGAAACATTACTGTTTTAAAAAGTGTTTCTTCCTTCCTTCCTTTTTTTTTTTTTTTGTCCTGTATTCTCAGCTCTCCCCTAAATTGTATGACTTCTTCTCTGCTTCCTTTGCTCTTATTCTTGTTTCCATGCCTTAAATATGGGGAAAGAAAATTCAGGTTATGGTTCACAGTCCTCATTTCTCTTAGTCATCTTACTTTACCATATCATCAAAACCCCAGGTTTATATATTAACTCTATGCAGATTAATTTCAGATCTTCAGCTCTGGCTTCCCTCCTAAGCTCCAGGCTTTCAAATTCTATTACTTACCAGTAATTGCTTTCCAAATACTTCGCCAGTTCCTCAAACTCAAAATTGCAGGACAATTTCAGTTATCTCTGACAGTTGTCTCAATCCTTATTCCTTCAGATTTCAGATTCCTATAAATATCGCCATCATTCCCTCAGTCTTATGGAACTGGATTCTGGCAATATTGTAACCTTGAGGATACAACTAAACATGTGCATAAGACAATAACATCAACTAGATCTAGAGTAAAAGGTGAGATATATACAAATAAAAACAGGTGTAAAAGGTTTATTAACTTGAGAAAAAATGAATGAACATTTTTATAATTTATTAATTAATTGTGCATATGCTTATTGACAAACTACTAAATATTAATCATTGAGGCTATAAATCAGATATAGTCCTTGCTTTATGAAACTTAAACATAATAAATAAGAGAGATAGTGAACAGGAAATTACAGAACATATTCCTAGGTACTAACAGAGTACTTTAGAAACCTGCAGGATAGAATCCTAACCTGATCTTGAATTTGAACAAGGCTTTCCAAACAAAGCTTAAATATTTATACAAATGTGAGTTAAATCGATAAAAATTTACTCCTGGAAATGAATGGTATGTTATTGTTTTTTTAAATTGGTTGACTAAATTGTAATATACTGTCTTTGAGTACAGTTCATTAAGAAGGGTTCGTCATTTGCAAAGTAGGGTGAGATATTACTAGAGAGATTAAAGATCTAGACCAATAGCAAACTTAGAAATCATATTAATAAGTATGGACTTGATTCTAAATGCAATGGAGACTCAAAAATGTTTTGATCACACTCTACATTCATACAATGAAAGGAATTGGAGAATGACAGGCTTTTATCAAGAGTATTCATTAAGAAATAATCATCATAATTCAAATAAAAATAAATGTGGCCTTTATTTAAGTCAATGAAGTGGCAGTGGATAGGGTAACAAATGGGCATGAGGGACAATGCAGACATCTTTAAAAAGATTTTGCAATTGTTTAGATGTGGGAGAATTGGTGTTAAGTATTAAATAGAACTAGACTTTAGCAATGTCCATATCAATATTCCATGTATAAAAATTAGGGTATTTTAATGACTAAAAAGATGAAACATGGTGTATTAGCTTAGGAAAAATATATAGCTAGAAAAGAGAGTTAAGGAGTGATCCCCAAGGGGATAATATATGAAGGGTAAGATTGGAAAGGAAAAAAAAAAAGATACTTAATGAGAAGGCATATAAGAAAGAGTTATTGAAAATCAGAGAGTGTGACAATATTAACAAATATGACAGAATGTTTTAAAAATGAAGCAATTAATAACAGGTTTAGAAATAAGTGAAAAAGAACTGGTCATGATTTTATATAAGTGTGGAAGACAAATTATTTTTAGGAAATAATAGATCAATGGCCTCCAGTGTAAATAGAAGACAAAGTAAGAAGAGTCATTAAAAATATATTATTATATAATTAGAGGCCCAGTACATGAAATTCATGCAAGGCCTTCCTTCCCTCACTGCCAGCACTAACTTCCCTCTGGCACTCGGGACCTGGGCTTCCCTTGCAGACCTGGTTTCATCCAGAAGGTCATCTGGAAGGATGTCCAGTTTAATTACTATATTATGCTTTTATTATTATGTATATTAAGTTTTGATGGAAGGAAATGAATTAGAGTGGTAGATGGATGAGATCTTTAGTTGTGGATTTTGCTATTTCTTTGTTCTTTGTTCAAAGACTAGTGAGACTTGACCTTGACTGAATTATTATGGAACGAAGCCAGTAATGAAGGAGAGATACAATGATCAGGAAAAATGTAAATAGTGGATAGAAGGTGCCATTGCAGGGGATAAAGAAGATAAGTTCTGGTTGGTAAGTAGGAAAATTCATTTTACCAGATCAACATGCTTGTCTTTGCAAACAAGAAAAAAGTAGAAGTTTATTGTATAGTGTCAAGAAAACAAGTATTTTAAATATTAAGTTTCTATTGCATAGAAAACAAGAAATTTAAGTGTAGTGATTAAATATCCAGGCTGTGCACTAAGATTGCTTGAATGCAAGACTTTCCACTGCCATTTATTCTTTGTGATATCAATGAAATTCTGAATTGTTATGTGCTTCAGTTTTTCTTTAAGGTAAAATGATGATGAGGATAGCCTCTATTTCATATGGTTGTTGGGAATATAAATGAGATTATGCAAAATTAGTTTCTTAGAATTTTCCTAGCACAAAATAGCAAGTTTATTATTATTATTACTGTTATTACTGATTATTGAAATTTAAAGCAGGAAGTTTGTGGATAATTGTAGAAAGATTGGATATGGAAGAAAGAACTTAGTGAATCTGATTAGTATGGAAGAAATTACATACCCAGGAAACATAGGAGAATGCTAAGAAGTTTCATAGTCTCATTTGAGATTGACTACCATAAATATGTACTCACTGCTTTGGTTAATTAAGTGATTTGGATGAGTTAGAATAAATGAACAATATTAGATTAAGCTGATTAATTAGAAAATTAAAACTTCATTTTACCTGAAAACTATATGATGATATGGCACATATATCATTTTTATATATAAAATTATATAATTTATATATAAAATTACATATATGTTTATATATGTAATTTCATATATAAATTTAAAATAGAATACTGTTATAGAAAATACATCTTCAAAGCACATGCATAACAAAAAAATGAACATAGATACAAATACTAAAACACTTTGTCCATATTATATTTCTGGGCAAGGGACTACTTTTTTTGAGACTCTAACCCATCTGGCCCAGGGCTTTTGTTTGCTGGAAGTTTTTTGAAGTTTTAACAATGATCAAAATAACTTCTATTAAGCATTCTAATAGTTCACTCCAAATCTTATTAAAATGTTTACTTTATTAGTACATGAAGCATTAGTATTAATTTAGGTAAAAAGTATATCCTGATTTTGAGTCATCTATTGAAAATGCATTTATTTATAAGATAATTGGCATGATATTTTAAGTTTTTTGGCTTTTAGATTAATGATTTGTACTCTTTCAGAATTTTATACCTAATTTTAAACTCTTATCTATATTTTGAAGACAATTACTTATGTTTCTAAATATGACATATGAGACTCTAAGAACACATTATGTAGACTCAAATTATTTATTTTTTATCATAGACTTACAAACCATTATTAGAATCACTAAATGCATTCATGAGTCCATTATTATTTCACTCCATATAAAGCACAATTGTTAAAAAAAAAAAAAGCATGACTATTTCAACCAATTGGTAATTAGTTCAAAAAATCCGAGACACAGTCTAGTAAAAAAAAAAAAAAAAAAAAATGGGTGACCATTTTACATTTAGTAAAATGGGTGTTCATTGATTTTCTAAAAAATCAATTGATGCCGAAGCCGGTTTGGCTTAGTGGATAGAGCATCAGCCTACAGACTGAAAGGTCCTAGGTTCGATTCCAGTCAAGGGCATGTACCCTGTTTGCAGGCACATCCCCAGTAGGGGGTGTGCAAGAGGCAGCTGATCGATGTTTCTAACTCTCTATCCTTCCTTCTCCTGTCTGTAAAAAATCAATTAAATATATCTTTTAAAAAATCAATTGACTATGCATCTTTCTATAATACAATTATTCGGTGAAAAGAAGGTGGCATTTTAAGCTTGTTTTCATAATTCTATGCAACATTATAGCAAAAGATTATAAGGAAGATCAAAGATGATCTTCAATATAGAAAACTATCCTGTCATGTTAGAAAGCTTGTATGTAGTTGCCATAAAATGTCAATAGTGGCTTAAAATGCCATTTAAGCTTAGCAATTCTAAGAAAAAAATATTAAATCTATCCCACTCAAGAAATTGGTCTTTATTCAAAATTCATAGCTAAGTGCAAATAAGGAAAATTATTTTGTCCTATTCAAGGTAAGCATCATTACACGATGATGTATTAATTGATTAGATAAGGTGAGAGAGAGAGGCTTCTTTGGCATAATGTTGTGTCAACTACTGCCTTGAATACTTCAATGTCTCTAAAATTATTCCTGGACATAGTTTACACATATTAATCATGACTTACCAAGATAATGATGCTGAAATTATTTTTGAAATGTTAGAGGAAACCACAACTAATGCAAAATAATTTAATATTGCAGAAACAATTTCTTTTTTTTTTTTGTTATTTTTATTTATTTTTATTTTTTTTATAGGACATGGCCTGGGTACGGGGTCTCCGTGTCCATCACAGCAGGGGTCCGATACAGAGTTGTCATCCCAGTTAAAGGCCTGGGAGCAGAGATGGGGCAGGTGGGGGGCAGGAGAGGAGGTCCTCCCCGCCCACCATTCCCGCCTCCCTCCCTCCCTCCTCCCATAGGTGGTTCTGAACTACAACGGGACCTCCCAGGAGCTGGAGTCTGTGTCAGGGCGCACCCTGCACTGGCCCCTGGGATACCCGCCCCCCGACATCCCCAAATGCGGCTTTGACAACGAGGACCCCGCCTGCAACCAAGGTGCCTGCCCCTTGCCTTCCAGGGCTCCATGCTGAGACACTGCTCCTCCCTCCTTCCGCCTCCCCGCATGGGGAGTCAGATCAGTGCTCCCCTCCCACCCTGAGAGTGTTCTGGGAAGACTCCGGCCTTTTCCCTCCCTTCTTCCCTCATCCCCGCTCACTGGTTGGCCATGGAAGGCACCCCTCCTGCTGGCTAACCAAACTCTCTGTTGCTGCCCCTGGCATTCTCTCCCGCAGCCCACTTTTCCACCCTCGAGGTGCTGGCCTTGGTGGGCAGCCTCTCTCTGCTCAGCATCCTGATCGTCTCCATCTTCATCTACAGGTGAGCCTCGGACCAGGGCGGTGAGTGAGGCCGGGAGGCCGGGGGAGCCAGCCAGACCCAGGGGAGGTGGCAAGGATGCAGGGGAAGGGAGAAGGGATGAGGGCACAGCAGGGGAAGGGAGAAAGGGTGAGGGCACAGCAGGGGAAGGGATAAGGGATGAGGGCACAGCAGGGGAAGGGAGAAAGGGTGAGGGCACAGCAGGGGAAGGGAGAAAGGGTGAGGGCACAGCAGGGGAAGGGAGAAAGGGTGAGGGCACAGCGGGGGAAGGGAGAAAGGGTGAGGGCACAGCAGGGGAAGGGAGAAAGGGTGAGGGCACAGCAACGAAAGGAGGAAATGGTAGGAGTGGCCAGGGAGAGGGAGGTGATCCCGGACAGCGGTGTGGGGTGGGGGTGCGGGGGGCATCATAAAGGCCTGGATGTTGTCCCCCCTACTCCTGCTGAGGGGAGGGGAGGCAGTGGCTCAGACCCGTTGGGACTGGGCGCTGTGAGCAGGCAGGGTGGGGAGCCCGGGGCCTGCCTTCCAGTGGAGCTGGAATGAGAGTTCGGGAGAAGTTAAGGATAGAGGGAGGGGAGGAAATTGATGCTGGTTGATCATGTACCATGTACAGACCCCTCCCCCGCCATATATTTTTTAATATATATATCTTTATTGATTTCAGAGAGGAAAGGAGAGGGAGAGGGATAGAAACACAAATGATGAGAGAGAATCGATAGCGGCTGCCTCCTGCACGCCCCCTACTGGGGACTGAGCCCACAACCCAGGCATGTGCCCTTGACCGGAATCAAACCGGGGACCCTCCAGTCCCCAGGCCGACGCTCTATCCACTGAGCCACACCAGCTAGGGCTCTTCTCATTCTCATGTAACAATGCTTTTGAAACAAATATCGAGGTTTCCCGTTTCCAAACGAGGACATCTGCCCAGGAAGACGGGAGACTCAGGGAAATACAGGGACGGCCCCAGGCCCCAGGCCCCAGGGAGGCAGAGTGCAGCCCGGGGCAGGCCTGAGAGCCGCCCCAGCAGAGCCGGGGGGCCAGGGCTCCGAGAGGGGCTGCGGGGCAGCCTCCCCGGGCCGTCAGGGGCTCAGAGGCCCGTGTCCCGCAGGAAGATGCAGCTGGAGAAGGAGCTGGCCTCGGAGCTGTGGCGGGTGCGCTGGGAGGACCTGCAGCCCAGCAGCCTGGAGAGGCACCTCCGGAGTGCGGGCAGCCGGCTGACCCTGAGCGCGGTAAGGACACTGGTATGGGGGCGGGGGGGGACTTGGGGGACAGCTGGGGATGGCGTGGGGGGAGGGCAGTGCCTGAGGGTTAAGGGAGAGAGCGGGGCTCTGACCCCAGCTGTGACTTGTGTGGCCTTGGGCAAATCACGGCCCCTCTCGGGGCCCTCAGAGGTGAGGGACAGTACACGGGAAAACACGTTGAGGGGGAAGGCACGTGAGGAGGGGATCCCATGATGAGGAGCGAGGCGGGGAGCCCGGAGCTCAGGCTGTTGGCAGGGAGCGCGGGGCCGTGGTGGACTCCCCACGGGCTGACCATCCCTCCTGCTCTGCGTCCTCCAGAGAGGCTCCAATTACGGCTCCCTGCTCACCACCGAGGGCCAGTTCCAGGTCTTCGCCAAGACCGTGTACTACAAGGTGGGCCCGGGCCCAGGGCCCGGGGCAGGCTGCTCTCTGACAGCTCAGGGAGGGCCTGGGAGGCATGGGGGGGAGAGGATGGGGGGGGGAGGCCCAGAAGGCATGGGGGGGGGCCCAGAAGGTGGGGGGGTGGCTAGGAGGCATGGGAGGGGGCTGTGAGGAGCGGTTGCAGTTCCCAGGGCCTTTGGGAGCTCCCCGCTCCTCACACTGACCACAGTGACCACTGACCATCTCCATTCCTTGCCCAGGGCAACCCTGTGGCTGTGAAAAGTGTGAACCGAAAACGCATTGAGCTGACCAGAAAAGTCCTGTTTGAGCTGAAGCATGTAATGTCGGGCGGGAGGCAGGGGGGGGGGCGCCCCAGGGGGACCCAGCGCAGCTGGTGGAGGGACCTCGGGGCCATCCTTGTGTCCTGTGCCCCCTGTGCCCGGGAGGAGGGCGTCGCGGGTGGGAAAGGACAGCGGACACGTCCCGGAGGGGGCGGGGGGTCCTCGAGGGCTCGGGAGGCAGAGGGAGCCGGGAGCCGGCCCGGAGGGGCGCTGGGCTGCGCTGCGGAGCGCGGGTGGGAATGGCCAGCCAGGGAAGGGCCTGGAGTGCCTGGGGAACGGGCACAGAGTCAAGAAGAGCGAGCGGTCCTCGCGTGGGGGGGGGACAACTGGAGGAGGGAGGTCTCCGCCGGGCTCCTGATGTCGGCCCCCGCCCCACCTGCAGATGCGGGACATACAGAACGACCACCTGACCAGGTTTGTGGGTGCCTGCACCGACCCCCCCAACATCTGTATCCTCACTGAGTACTGCCCCCGTGGAAGCTTGCAGGTGAGGGGGTCGAGGCGAGTCAGGAAACCTGGCTCTCGCCCTGGCTCTAACCCCAGGCTGGCCTCTCTCTCTCTGACCGCTATCCGCCCCCTCTGTAAAATGGGGGGGGGGGGGGGCGGTGGCCCTACAGCAAGTGCCGAGTTCTGTCTTGTTCCCCTTCCCTCCTCTGCGGGGGGAGTCTGTGGGCACTGGTCTGAGTCTCACTGCCCAGCAGGACATCCTGGAGAATGAGAGCATCACGCTGGACTGGATGTTCCGGTACTCCCTCACCAATGACATCGTCAAGGTAGGTCGTGGGGGACGCATGCTCCTCTGGCCGTGGGTGTAAGTTAGGGTGACCAGATTTTAACATTGGTAAAGTGGGATACCATTGACCTGGGGGTGGGGAGTGGGGGTGGGGAGGTTCCTGATTAAAAATTTGGTCTATATGGAGCAACAAAAATTTTCATAGAACGCAAAAATAGTATTGTAATATTTTTTAAATATATATATATATATATATATATATATATATATATATATATTGTATTGATTTTTTACAGAGAGGAAGAGAGAGGGATAGAGAGTTAGAAACATCAATCAGAGAGAATCATCAATCGGCTACCTCTTGCACACCCCCTACCGGGGATGTGCCCGCAACCAATGTACATGCCTTTGACCGGATTCGAACCTGGGACCTTTCAGTCCTCAGACTGACGCTCTATTCACTGAGCCAAACCGGTTTCAGGCAGTACTGTAATATTTTTAAAACGCCGTGGGACGTGGGACAAATGGTTCAAAACCGGGACTGTCCCGCCAGAAGCGGGACGTGTGGTCCACCTTAGCGTAAGCCCCACCCCCATGCCAGGCCCCGCCCCCGTTCTCCAGGGCATGCTGTTCCTGCACAATGGGGCCATCTGCTCCCACGGGAACCTCAAGTCGTCCAACTGTGTGGTCGACGGGCGATTCGTGCTCAAGATCACAGACTACGGGCTGGAGAGCTTCAGGGACCCGGAGCCAGACCAAGGGCACACCCGCTATGCCAGTGAGCTCAGACCCACGCTGCCCCCCGATACAGCCCAGCGGGGGGCTGTGCCCCGTTCGTCCACGGGTGGCACGGGGCGTCCGGTGCGGTGGCCTCCGGGCCTCGCCTAGCTCTGGCGCTCGGTTCGGTGTCCCCAGATCAGCCCCAGACCAGTCTCCCGGCTCTATCCCTGTTTCCCTTTAGCGCGGGGCCCTTCACCCTGTGACCCCCGACCTCTGACCCGCAGAAAAGCTGTGGACAGCCCCCGAGCTCCTGCGAATGGCCTCGCCCCCCGTCCGGGGCTCCCAGGCCGGTGACGTCTACAGCTTTGGCATCATCCTTCAGGAGATCGCGCTGAGGAGCGGCGTGTTCCACGTGGAAGGCTTGGACCTCAGCCCCAAAGGTAAGAGGGCCATGCTGCCCCCCCAGCCCTGCCTCAGCCCCAGAGAGGGCTGCGTGGGGATGCCACCCATCTTCCTCCGGCAAGGTTCAGCCACCGCCCGCTGCCCCACGGTTGCCAGTGACATGCCCTGTGGCATGACCGGCTCAGGTCCCTACAGGGCTCTCCTGCCCCCTGCCCGAGGCCTGGCTGTCCCCACCCCACCTCTCACCAGGCCCCTGGCAGACCCAGCCACGGAGCCCCTCCCTCCCCACCCCCCGCACAGAGATCATCCAGCGGGTGAGCAGGGGGGAGCAGCCCCCGTTCCGGCCCTCGCTGGACCTGCAGAGCCACCTGGAGGAGCTGGGCCACCTGATGCAGAGGTGCTGGGCCGAGGACCCGCAGGAGCGGCCGCCCTTCCAGCAGATCCGCCTGATGCTGAGGAAGTTCAACAGGTCTCTGGCCGTGGGCATGGAGCGCCCCGAGCCTCCCCCGTCCCCACCCCCTACCATATACCCCCCACTTCAGTCTCATCCCTGCCCGGCTCAGTTGGTTAGAGCATCGCCCCAATATGCCAAGGTTGTGGGTTCGATCCCCAGTCAGGGCACATACAAGAATCAACCAATAAACGTATAAATAAGAGTAACAACAAATTCTCTTTCTCACCCCCCTCCCGCACCCCCTCCCCCCAATTCCTCTCTCTAAAATAAAATGTCTCAAAAATAAATAAATAAATAAACAAATAAATCAAATCTCATCCCTGCAGTAGCTACTGCAGCCACCACAGCCTCACAGCCCCCCGTGTGAATACGGAATGGCCCAGGTGTCCCTGACGTCCCCCACCTCCCACACCCCTCTCCTCCCACAGCACCCCCCCCCCCCCGCCCTCCTGCCCAGCCCCAGGGCCCCTGGTCTTCACTGGTGTGCACTGCACACGGGGCCTCTCCCTCCACGGAGCTCCCGCCCCACCCTGTGAACTGCCCTGCCCATTGCACCACCTGGGGTCAGTGCCCCCAGAGGCACCCCTGAGCCTGTGTGCCCTCCTGCTGCCATCTCAATCAGAGCCTCCTCCCGCCTCCTTCTAACTCACCATTCCAACAAATTAGCTGGTGTGCCCAGAGCTTCACGCTTGACCCTGACATCATCTCAGAGATGCGCCGAACTTTCCTCCTACCCCTTCCCCGTGGCCATCCCATTCTGTGGTGCCCCTCACCCCCAACCTTCTCCGGGGTCCCCACTGCAGGTGGGTGGGCGGATAGCCTGGGCCAGGCGGAGGCCTGGGGGGGGGGCACCCTCTCACCCCTGCCCGCTGCCCCCGCCCTCAGGGAGAACAGCAGCAACATCCTGGACAACCTGCTGTCCCGCATGGAGCAGTACGCCAACAACCTGGAGGAGCTGGTGGAGGAGCGCACGCAGGCCTACCTGGAGGAGAAGCGCAAGGCCGAGGCCCTGCTCTACCAGATCCTGCCTCAGTGAGCGCCCCGTCCGCCCCCCTGCCCGCCCCCCCTGCCCCCGCCCGCCTCACCCTCTGACCCCTGACCCCTGGCCCCTCAGCTCCGTGGCCGAGCAGCTGAAGCGCGGAGAGACGGTGCAGGCCGAAGCCTTTGACAGCGTGACCATCTACTTCAGCGACATTGTGGGCTTCACAGCCCTGTCCGCCGAGAGCACGCCCATGCAGGTGAGCCGGGGGCGGCCTGGGTCCCCCGCCTTCCGGGCCCCGCTCCCACCGAGCCCAGGTGGAGCCCCCATCCCGCCCCCACGGGCTCTCCCCCTCCCCAGGTGGTGACCCTGCTCAACGACCTGTACACCTGCTTCGATGCCGTCATAGACAACTTCGACGTGTACAAGGTGAGGGTGCGGGTGTCCGCGGGGAGGGCAGGCAGAAGAAGGGGACGGGGAGAGGGAAATGGGATCTCTGAGGGGACCCAGGTGCGTGGGGGAGACAGGATCGAAAGGAGACCCGGGGGCAGTGGAGAAACCGCCAGGGAGGAGGGATGGGAGGGATGGAGAGACGGAGGGACAGAGGGACGGAGGGACGGAGGGACAGAGGGACGGAGGGATGGAGGGACGGAGAGATGGAAGGATGGAAGGATGGAGGGAAGGAGGGATGGAGGGGAGGGACGGCAGGACGGAGGGACGGAGGGATGAAGGGACGGAGGGATGGAGGGATGGGGGGAAGGAGGGACGGAGGGATGGAGAGAGGGAGGGAGGGACGGAGGGACAGATGGACGGAGGGACGGAGGGATGGAGGGACGGAGAGATGGAAGGATGGAGGGAAGGAGGGAAGGAGGGATGGAGGGGAGGGACGGCAGGACGGAGGGACGGAGGGATGAAGGGATAGAGGGATGGAAGATGGAAGGATGGAGAGATGGAGGGATGGAAGGACGGAGGGACGGAGGGACGGAGGGATGGGGATGGGGAAAGCCAACGACCGGCTGTCGGGCGGGTCCAGAGGGAGTGCACCGGAGGGGCTGGGGCGGCCGGGGACGAGGGAGCTCCAGCCCCGCCCTCTCCCCGCCCTCCCCCGCCCCGCAGGTGGAGACCATCGGCGACGCCTACATGGTGGTGTCGGGGCTGCCCGTGCGGAACGGGCGGCTGCACGCCTGCGAGGTGGCCCGCATGGCGCTGGCGCTGCTGGACGCCATGCGCTCCTTCCGCATCCGCCACCGGCCGCACGAGCAGCTGCGCCTGCGCATTGGCATCCACACTGGTGAGCCCCAGGCCCGGGGAGGGGCTCCCCAAGGCTCAGGTCCACCTCCGGCCCCTGGGAGCGCCCAGCTCCACCCTGTGGCCGCCCTCCCATCCTCTCCCTGCCTCCTTCCCTCCCATCCCCTCCCTCCCTCCCTCCCATCCCCTCCTTCCCTCCCTCCCTCCTATCCCCTCCCCTCCCCTCCCTCCCTCCCCTCCCTCCTTCCCATCCCCTCCCTCCTTCCCATCCCCTCCCTCCCTTCCATCCCCTCCCTCCCTCCCTCCCATCCCCTCCTTCCCTCCCTCCCTCCCTCCTATCCCCTCCCCTCCCCTCCCTCCCTCCCCTCCCTCCTTCCCATCCCCTCCCTCCACACCCGTCCACCCCCTCGATGACTGGCTCTGCCCCCTCCAGGGCCCGTGTGTGCTGGCGTGGTGGGGTTGAAGATGCCCCGTTATTGTCTCTTTGGCGACACCGTCAACACGGCCTCCAGAATGGAGTCTAACGGGGAAGGTACGGTGGCCCCCTAAAGGGGATGGGAGCCCAGGAAAACCTTCCCTCCCCCCCCCAGCTTTGTGCCTGTCCGACCCCTGTCCCGGCTCCCACCCTCTCTCCTCCCGCCTCCTGCCCCTGGGAGTTCAGCCTGGGCAGAGCACCCTGCGTCCAGTAGTCAGAGGCTCAGACCCTAAGCTGCCCTGTCTTTCCAAACATTTGAAAAGTCGTTCCAGGCCCCAGGTCACCAGTTCCGGGCAGGAATCCGCCTTTAGAAACACTCGGCTCCCCCCTCGGTGTGGGGTAAGGAAGGCTCTACAGCTAACCCAGCCGGGTATCCATTCGCGACACCATTCTGAGCCTCCGCTTTCCTCACCTGTAAGAGAATAAAATCCAGAAACAATTTCTTTATAATTTTATTTAAAATATTTTTTAGGGTGATGCTGGCTTCATAGAAGAAGTTTGGAAGTGTTCCTTCCTCTTTAAATTTTTGGAATAGTCTTAGGAGGAGAGATTTTAGTTTTTCCATGAATGTTTGTTAAAACTCTCCTGTGAAGCCATCTGGCTCCAGGCTTTTGTTTGCTGGAAGCTTTTTGATGACTGCTTCAATTTCTTCCAAAGTCACTGGCCTATTGAGATTTTTAGATTCTCCTTTAATGAGTTTTGGGAGGTTATATTTTTCTAGGAATATGTCCATTTCCTCCAGGTTGTCCAGTTTGTTGGAATAGGGTTGTTCATAGTATTTTGTAACAATCCTTTGTATTTCTGTGAGGTCTGTTTTTATTCTACATCTTTCATTTAAGATTTTGTTTATTTGTGTCCTCTCTCTTTGTTTCTTGGTTAGCCTAGCTAGAGGTTCATCAATCTTGTTTATCCTTTCAAAGAATCTGCTCTTGGTTTTGATGATCTTATGTATTGTTTCTTTGGTCTCTATGTCATTTATCTCCACTCTGATTTTTATTATTTCCTTCCTTCTGCTTACACTGGGCTTTTCTTGTTTCTCTTTTTCTAACCATTTGAGTTGTAGAGTTAGATACGTTGTTACCATTTTTTTCTTGTTGTTTTGCAGTAGGCTCATAGAGCTTTGAACTTCCCTCTCAAGACTGATTTTGCTGGGTCCCATAGATTTTGGATTGTTGTGTTTTTGTTGTCTTTTGTTGCCAGGATGTTTTTAATTTCTTCCTTGATTTCTCTGGTAACCCAGTCATTGTTTGAAATCATGCTATTCAGTCTCCATGTGTTTGATTTTCTTGTATTATTTTTATTGTAGTTGATTTCCAATTTTATTCCACTATGATCTGAGAAATGCTTGGTATTATTTCTATCTTCTTGAGTTTGAAGAGATTTTGCCTATGTCCCAAAATGTGGTCCATCTTTGAAAATTTCTCATGTACACTTGAGAAGAATGTATATTCTGTGGCTTTGTGGTAGAATGTTCTGAAGATGTTGATTAATTCAATCTGGTCTAGTGAGTCCTTTAGGATTGATATTTCTTTGTTAGTTTTTTGTTTAGATGATTTTTCCAAAGGTGATAGTGAGATATTAAAATCTACTATGGCCCCGGGTGAGCCGTGTGTCCCAGGGCGCTGTGTGCCCCGGGAGAGCCGTGTGCCCCAGGTTGCCATGTTCTCCAGGTGAACCGTGTGTCCCAGGGGGTCCTGTGCCCCAGGAGAGCTGTGTTCCCTGGGGAAGCAGTGAGACCCGGGGGGGAGGGGCAGTGTGAACCAAGGAGGAGCGGATTCTATTCATGTGGTCCTGAGATAGTCACCATAAAACAAGCAGACTGCCAAATGGGGAGTGGATTCTATTTATGTGGTCATGAGATAGTCACCATAAAACAAGCAGGGGAAGGGAAGGAGACCTGGGGGAGATAAGTGAACAACCAAAGGACTGGTATGCATGCATATAAGTGCAACCAATGGACACAGAACTCTGGGGAGGGAGGGCATGAAAGGGAGGTGGGGGGGCAATGGTAAGCTATGTACACAAATAATACCTTAATAAATTTAAAAAATAAATTAATTAATTAAATAAAAATTAAAAAAATAAAATCTACAATGATTGTATTGCTAATAACCTCTACCTTAATGTCCTCCAGCAGTTTTTGTTTTGTTTTGTTTTGTTTTTTAATGTATTTGTGTGCTCCTGTATTGAGTTCTATGTTTACTAGGGTTATTTCTTCTTGTTGGATTGCTCCCTTTAGTATTATGAAGTGGCCTTCATTATCTCTTGTTATGTCCTTCAATTTGAGATCTAATTTGTCAGATATAAGTATTGCTACCCCAGTGTTTTTTGTTTTTTTTTGTTCTTTTTTTTTTTTTTTTTCATTTCGATTCACCTGGAAAACCTTTTTCCAACCCTTCACCCTCAGTCTGAGTGAGTCTTTTTTTCTGAAGTGGGTTTCTTATAGACAACAGATATATGGATCTTGTTTTCTTATCCAATCCATTATCTTATGTATTTGGGGGCATTTAATCTATTTAAATTTAAAGTTATTAATGATAGGTACTTGTTTGTGGCCATTTTTATTCTATACCCCTGTGTCCTCATCCATAGGTACACAGTTTTTGTTCAGTCTCTTCCCGCACCCCACACTCTCTTTTTCTCCTAGAATTGTCAGTCCACTCCCCTTCCATACCTCTGATTCTATTATATTCACCAGTTAATATTGTTCATCAGATTTTTTAAATCCCTTGGTTTTTAGTTTCACTTGTTGATAGTTATGTACTTGTTGTTCATAATTTTTATCTTTATCTTCTTCCTCTTCCTAAATAACCCCTTTAAGCAATTCATATAATTCTGGTTTGGCAGTGATGAATTCCTTTAGCTTTTTTATTTGTAAAGCTCTTTATCTGGCCTTCAATTCTGAGTGATAGCTTTGCTGGGTAGAGTATTTTTGGCTGTAGGTTCTTGCTAGTCATCACCTTGAATATTTCTTGCCATTCCCATCTGGCCTGCATGGTTTCTGTTGAGAAATCAGCTGATAATCGTATGGGTGCTCCTTAGTAGGTAACTTGCTGCTTTTAATATTCTCTCATTGTCTTTTGCTCTTGGAATTTTAATTACCAAAACCAGATAAAGACAACACAATGAAAGAGAATTATAGGCCAATATCCTTCATGAACATAGATGCCAAAATCCTCAAAAAATTTTAGCAAATCAGCACCAGCAGGAAATCATAAAGATCATACACTATGACCAAGTAGGGTTTATTCCAGGAATGCAAGGATGGTACAATATCCACAAATCAATAAATGTGATACATCACATAAATAAATTGAGAGATAAAAATCATATAGTTATATCAATTGATGTAGAAAAGTATTTGATAAAATCCAACACCTTTTCCTGATAAAAACTCTCAACAAGGTGGGAGTACAAGGATCATACCTCAACATAATAAAAGCTATATATTATAAACACACAGCCAACATCATGCTCAATGGGCAAAAACTAAAACCATTCCCTCTAAGAACAGGAACAAGACAGGACTCTCGCCACTCTCACCACTCCTGTTTGACATAGTACTCGAAGTACTAGCCATTGCTATTAGACAACAAGAATAAATAAAAGGCATCCAAATTGGAAAAGAAGGAAGTAAAGTTGTCCCTATTTGCAGACAATATGATATTGTACATAAAAAACCCAAAAGATTCCATCAGAAAACTAATAGACTTAATAAATGAATTTGGCAATGTAGTAAAATACAAAATTAATGTCAAGAAATCTATGGCATTTCTATACACCAATAGTGAACTTACAGAAACAGAGACTAAAAAAGCAATCCCATTTACCATCACACCAAAAAAGTTAAGATATGTAGGAATGAACTTAACTAAGGAGGTAAAAGACCTATACGCAGAAAACTACACAACACTGATAAAAGAGATAGAGGAAGACAGATGGAAGAACATACCATATTCATGGATTGGTAGAATCAACATCATCAAAATGTCCAAAACAATTTATAAGTATAATGCACTCCCCACTAAAATACCAACAATATATTTCACTGACCTAGAAAGAATTCTCCAAAAATCATATGAAATAAAAAAGGACCCCAAATAGCCACAGCAATCCTGAGAAAGAAAAGTAAAGTAGGAGGGTTCTCAATACCAGATTCCAAGCTGTATTACAATGCAACTGTTCTCAAAATAGCCTGGTACTGGCACAAGAACAGACATATAGATCAGTGGAATAGAATAGATAATCTAGATATCACCCCAAATCACTATGCTCAATTAATATTTGACAAAGGGGGCACGAACATACAATGGAGTCAAGACAGTCTCTTCAATAAATGGTGTTGGGAAAATTGGACAGACACTTGTAAAAGAATGAAACTAGATCACCAACTTACAGCATACACAAAAATAAACTCGAAATGGATACAGGACTTAACATAAGACAGGAAACCATAAAAATACTAGAGATAGCCACAGGCAGCAAAATCTCAGACATATGCCAAAAGAACTTCTTCACTGATACTGTTCCTAGGGCAATGGAAGCTAAAGAAAAAATAAACAAATGGGACTACATCAAAATAAAAAGCTTTTTTTTACAGCAAAAGAAACCATCAACAAAACAAGAAGGAAGTCCACTGTATGGGAGAACATATTTGCAAATGATATCTCTGATAAAGGTTTAATCTCCAACATTTATAGACAGCTTATACAACTAAATAAAAGGAAGATAAATGATCCAATTAAAAATGGGAAATGTATCTAAATAGAATCTTTTCAAAAGAAGACAGAAGAAAGGCCAAGAGACACATGAAAACATGCTCAAAGTCATTAGTTATCCTAGAGATGGTAATCAAAACAAGAATGACGTACCATCTCACACCTGTCAGAATGGCTAACATCAACAAATCAACAAACAACAAGTGTTGGCAAGGTTGTGGAGAAAAAGGAACCCTCGTGCACTGCTGGTGGGAATGCAGACTGGTGCAACCACTGTGGAGAACAGTATGGAGTTTCCTCAAAAAACTGAAAATGGAACTCCCATTAGACCCAGTAATCCCACTCCTAGGAATATATACTAAGAAACTTGAAAGACCAATCAGAAAGGATATATGTACCCCAATGTTCATAGCAACACAATTTACAATAGCTAGGATTTGGAAACAGCCTAGGTGCCCATCAGCAGATGATTGGATCAAAAAACAATGGTCCAGCTACACAATGGAATACTATGCTGCCTTAAAAAAAGAAGGACTTCTTATCATTTACAGCAACCTGGATGGAATTGGACAACATCATGCTGAGTGAAATAAGCCAGTCAATGAAAGAGAAACACCAAATGACCTCACTCATTTATGGATAATAAAGAACTTTATAAACTGATGAGCCAAAAGAGATATAGAGACAGTAAAGCAACAAGCAGACTGTCTAATTACAGTTGGTAGTGTAGGGAGATCTGGGGGAGATAAGAGATCAACCAAAGGACTTGTATGCATGCATATAAGTACAACCAATGGACACAAAACTCTGGAGAGGGATAGCATGTATGGGAATGAGAGGAAGGGCAATGGTAAGATATGTACACATAATAATTTAATAAAAATATGCATTAAAAATTGAAAATAAATAAATAAATATTTTTAGAAGCATGGTTACAAATAATGCATGAAAAGAGCTCAGTGATTTATTGGAAGCACCTGTTTATTAAAATCATTAATCCATTTTTCTCTAAGCTTTTGGGTATATTGCATATTTGCTTAACTACTATATTGAATTATTAGACTACATTTTTCCAGTTTAATTACTTTGAAACATAATTTATAATCAGAAGCCCAACTTAAACATAAAAATGTATTTATTCTTCTAAAGTTTTAGTTTTATGTTATTTATAAAGTAAGAATATATCACTGCTATAATCATGTTTCAAGCTCTTACAAGATTATCGTGTTACGTTCTATATGTGCAATGTCAAATATTACTATAAAATGATATCAATTTGTTAACTATTGATGTATTTTAAAACAATGGAATGACTACAAAATATTGTTTATTTAGGTAATCCTTTCAAATTAATATTTCTGCTCTAAA
Source organism: Vespertilio murinus (assembly GCA_963924515.1). Lineage (NCBI taxonomy): Eukaryota > Metazoa > Chordata > Mammalia > Chiroptera > Vespertilionidae > Vespertilio > Vespertilio murinus. The sequence goes on from OZ004706.1 coordinate 116,738,369, forward strand.
ATTACACAAATTTTATCAAAACAAAAGCTTAGGAGAAATATTTTAAAAACTGTTTTGCTTTACTAACTTTACTCTTAAGTTAGAAATTCTGACAAAGTGCACATATGAAACACATGTCTATCTATCTTTAGCAGGTATACTCTCACGTACTTGCAAATTTTAAACTTATTTTTAAAGGCATGCCTCTAAATTCTATGCAAGTCATAAATATAATAACATAAACACTTTTCTAAATAATTGATAAAACAATCTTATAATTTAATATTTCAATGATCCCTATACACACTACATGCAATTCTTTTTAATTTAAAAACATTAATTTTTATTTTAAAATTCACTTCATTATCAGTACAATAATCTCATATTTTTGTTTTTTAAAGCATATTGAGTTATATTTCAGTTCTGTGCTATCAGTTTTTAGCAATAGTTGAATTTTGTACATATTTGAATGTATTGCATCTTTTACAAATATATAGAAGATAAACTCTTACTACCAAATTATTTGAAATCAATGGTTGATCTGATAAAAAAATTTCCATCAGAAAGGTCAAGTTAAAAATAACTTGTTACTTTTAAATATTTTTAATTGCAGTCGAGGTACAATATTATATTAGTTTCAGTTGTACACCACATCATTAGACATTTATACAACTTACAAAGTCATCACCCCAATAAATCTATTACCCAATGGGCACCATATGTAGTTATTAGGATATTTTTACTATGTTCTCTTTGCTGTACTTTACATCTCTATGACTATTCTGTAAGTACAATTTGAATTCATAATTTTTTCATCTTTTTCACCTTCTTCAACTTTCCCCTCTCCTCCTACCTCTCATTTGGCAACCATCAAAATGTTTTCTATGAGTCTTTTCCCATTCGGTTTGTTCATTTATTTTGTTTTTTAGCATCTACATATAAGGGAAGTATTCTGGCATTTAAATGTAGCCCTCTTTTTAAATGTATTTTACTCAGAATAATACCTGCTCGGTCCATCCATGTTTCTGCAGATGAAAGATTTCATTATTTTCTATGGCTGAATCATATTCCATTGCATATATGCACCGCTTCTTCTTTACCCATTTATCTATTGATTGATACTCAGGTTGTTTTTCATACCTTGGGCATTATAAATAATACTGCAGTGAACATATGGATGTGTACATGGTTTTTATTTAGTTTTTTGGGCTTCTTTGAATAAATACCTATAAGCATAATTGCTCAGTTCTTCTTTGTTTCTTGGTATAGTTTTATTTTAAAATGTATTTTGACTGATATAAGTATGAAACCCTAGCTTAATTTTTTATTCTATTTTCATCAAGTACTATTTTTCATCTTTTCACTTTCATTTTGTGTGTGTCTTTTGATCAAAATTGTGTTTCTTATTGGTAGCATATGCAAGAGTTGTGTTTTGTTATCCATTCATGCCTTTTGATTAAATCATTTAACCCATTTACCTTTAAAGTATTTTTTGACAGATAAGAATGTATTGCAATTTCATAATTCATATTTTTATCTTTTTTCCCTTCTTTTTAAAGAAGACCATTTAATATTTCTTATAACACTGGTTTTGTGGTGATAAACCCCTTTGGCTCCTTCTTTTTCTGGAAGGATTTTATCTATCCTTCTATATCAAATGACAGATTTACTGGGTAGCGTAACCTTGGTTGTAGGTCTTTGCTTTTCATCACTTTGAATATTTCTTGCCAATTTCTTCTGACCTTCAAAGTTTCTGTTGAGAAATCAGCTGACAGAGTTATGGGAACTACTCTGTAGGTAACTAACTTCTCCCTTGCTGCTTTGAGGTTTTCTTTATCTTTAACCTTTGGCATTTTAATTATGATGTGTTTTGATATAGGCCTCTTTGGATTCATCTTATCTGGGCCTCTCTGTGATTCCTGCACTTGCATGTCTATATCATTCACCACGTAAGGGTATTTTCTGTTTATATTTTTTAAGATAGATTTTCACTTTCTCGTTCTCTTTGCATCTCCTTTTGGCACTCTTATGATGCAAATGTTAGTACACTCGAAGTTGTCTCAATGACTCCTCACAATATTCTATTTGTTTGTTTGTTTGTTTATTTGTTTGTTTGTTTATTTGTTTGTTTGTTTGTTTACTTTGCTGCTCTGATTGGGTGTTTTCTGCTTCCTTAACTTCAAAATTGCTCATTTGATCCCCTGTTTTATCTATTCTACTGTTGATTTCTTGTAATGCATTCTTCATTTTAGTTAATGTATTCTTTATTTCTGACTGGCTCTTTCTCATGCTTGTTTTTGTTTTTAATCTCCATTTCATGTTTTCTCTTTGTTCCTTTATTATTTTCCTGAGTTAATTGAGCATCCTTATAACCAGTTTTGAACTCTGCATCTGATAGACTGTTGTTCTTCATTTTTATTTTAAAGTCTTTCCCTAGTGTTTTGTTCTGTTCTTTCATTTGGTACATGTTTATTTGTCTCTTTATTTTGGTTGCCTCCCTGTGTTTATCCCTAGGTAGAACTGCTACATCTTCTGGTCTTGGTAGAGTGTCCTTTGCAGTAAGTGTCCTGTAGGACCCAGTTGAGGAGCTTCCCAGGTCACCTGAGCTGGGCACTTCCTGTATACTCCTGTTAGGGCTGTGTCAACACTTCTATTTTAGTTTAGCATTGATTACTATTTGTTTATCAATGGGGGACAGGGGATACCCACAGGCTAATCAGCTGGGAGAACTTGCCAAGATCACCATAAAGGATCTGTGTGCAGGGACCAACCCCACAGCACAGAACTCACATCAGTGAGTCTCATGGGCTCACCAGGTCCACATCTTAAATGTGTCACTTGTGGAGGTGATAGAGTGGTGCTTCAATGTTGTCTGTAGCTGTGCACCATGTGTACTGTCTCTGAGGCCTCACTGGAGGTGCAGGCCAAGGTCAACTGCCACCTGTGCCTTACTCAGGGCCATCTAGAATGAGCTACAAAGAAATATTCAGATGGCTGTTACTTGTGTTGGGCTTCTCAGTGCCCAGAAAAGATCAAATTGTGAACCAAGGCTTGCTGCATTAGCAGTGGTTCTTGGGTCATTTAACAAATGGTACAGGGTATGCTAAGGCCAGATACTGCTTGTTCAAGAAATTTTAGGAATGTCATCAGCAGCATCAACCAAGACTTGCCTTTTTGGAGTGGGTTCTCCAGTAATCACCAGGGCAGGGAAAACAGTGTTAACCTGGTTGATGGAGACTCTGATATGCCACGCGCCTGCCAGCTCTGTTGGGTGAGGGCTCAGCAAAGGAACATTGGCCTCTGCCAGCACTGCTGCCCGGAGAAAGTTGTTTCAGCAGCCCTAGCCTCAATGCCAGGCAATTCATTTTCCCCCTGGATGTCCAAGGTGCCTTCCTAGCTGCTGCCCCTGCACTGCAGTTCAGAGCAAGTGAGTCTGAATAAATCTATCCACAGGGCCTTTAAGAGGAACATTGGGGACTCCAAAGCACATGCCCTTTGTTTCACTCAGCCTCAGTTCCCACTGGTTTCCCAGCCATAACTCATGGGTATTTCTCTTCTTGGCACTGGAAGCCTGGGATGGTATCTCTGGTGTGGGACTGAGACCCATTTATCTTTAGGGTGTACCTCCACAGTCAATATATCTGTCCTGATTTTTATCTGCCTCGGTGGCTGTAACATCAGCCTGTTCTTTGTCTCCACCCCTCCTACCAGTCTCAATTTGGCTTCTCCTTTATATCAGTAGTTGCATGATTTATTTTCAGTTATATTTCAGGTAGTTCTGAATGATGGTTGTTCTATAGTTTAGAGAGCACATGCCCAGGTTGCACGCTCAATCTCTGGTAGTGGGCTTATACGAGGTAGCTGATAGATGTTTCTCTCACATAGTTCTTTCTCTCCTTTTCTCTTCTCCCTTTAAAAATCAATAAAAAAAATCTTTAAAGAAAAAAAGTATGCTGCATTTGTTTTTGAAAGTCAAAGATAGTACTGCTATGTGAAGCCACACTTATTTTATTATATACTCAAGGGTCTCTTTGAGGCTGCCTTGCTGTGTAACACATTCTAATTTGAATGCTTATTCTTTGTAACTTTAAAAAAAACATATCCTTTGAAGTGGGTGACTTTTATGGTGTAAAGAACAAGAGAACTAGCACATTTTAGAACTTTTCTTATGTTAACACATTATGTTTGTTGTAATACATCATAGACCATTTCATCAACCAGCCTGCTTATTTTTCTTAACATTTTGGATTTATATTACATAAACTGAAACATTGACGTACAATGTATACACAAAATTGTGGGTGACTGAATTATGAACTAGACCAAAGAGAAAAAGAAATTAACGCCAGTACAATTTAATTCATTGAGCTTTTGGTATCAAATCACAAACCAAGTTAAAATAGATCAAATGATGAGCAGTATTTAAAAGGAAAGAACATTTTCTACCAGGGGTCCTAAGCTAATTTTTTAGAGGCTAGCAAATAAATTCACAGAGGCCTTCAAATTACACACAGTCACAAAGTGGCCCTTTGTATAACTTCTCTTTAAGACATGATAAAATAATTAATGACATACTTTTTTCATTCATTTGTAGTTAAAACAAATACGTATTTCTAAATACATAGACATACATGTACATGATACACATACACAAGATGCAATTATCAACTTGAGAATTACTTATACCAAGAAGAAATAATAAAGAAAGAACACCTATACTTTACTAGAGGAAAAATTCAAGAGAGTTGCTTTTTCCCTCCAAATCTATTCAAGGGAAAAAAAATGCACCTTGCTTTTCAGGTCCAGTGTCTGAAGTTGTATCCTTTAAGCCTGAATGATGCAGCAATCAATGCCCAGCACCTCTAACTAAGTGCTCAATCGCAAGAAGAATCTACTCAAGAGCTTGCTCCTGAAACTACATTCTCTTACTTCTGCATCATCAGTTTCTTCCTCAAGTGAGGTCTTCCCATTGGCAATCAATCATATCCTCATATTTAATACAGAAGTCTACTATAACCCATTGTGTATTTTGCTACCTCCACTTCCTCACCTCCCATTTTTCCTCTTTTTCTGTATTTATATATTCTAATAATTAACAAAATGTGTACATACATTATAAAAAATAATAACTTTCTTCATATTCCATGAAAATGTAATGCAAATTATATTTATATACCATATATATATATATATATATATATATATATATATATATATATATACATATATATATATATTAATAGATTTTACCTTAAGTAACAAGCTACAAATAAATTGATATCTCAAACGGTTTCTTTCTTTTCTTTCCCAGACCCCATTGCTCATCTCCAAAATCAGCCACCATCATGCATCAGTCATTTAATCAAGACAGTTCCTAATAAATTCCATGCATACACATCCCTATTCTCATATTAAAGCATGCACATGCATACACATATGTGTGCACACATACATGCACATTTATGCATCCGCATAAACACACTCATTTTCAAAATGAACAAACTTAGAAAATTAGGTACAGAATGTTTTAAAAGCTTTTTGAAGGTCACGGAGCTAGTAATTGATGGCATCAAGATACAATACAGACATTCTCACTTTGAAGTTCCTTTACTAGCACTTACTTAATCAGTACTCTATGTTCAATAAATACATTATACTGATTCTCATGCATCTCTAATAGAAATTGGTAATGTCACTTGCCACTAGAGTAATGACAATGACAAGTATTTTTACTTTGTTTGAATTAAGAAATATTTCGCCAGCAATTAAATATAAATTTCTATTTTAAGATATCATTGCCAAAAATATTTTTTTTATTTTGACCAATCTGATGAATGTGTGGTGATATTCAAGTTTCATTTCAAATTAAACTCTTTTATTGTTAAAAGTTGACACTTTAAAACATATTCAATCTCCTATTCCATGAATTTCATATGCATTAACTTTGATCATTGTTCACCCTTGTTTTTTATATTTCATAGAAATGTATTTTATATGTTCTTAATTTTATTTTTTATTATATACTAGAGGTCCAGTATATGGGTGAGGTCTGGCTGGCCTGCCCCAATTGGGGCCAATCAAGCCTGGCTGGTCAGGGGAGGGGCCATAGGTCCTTCGTAGGCTGGCCATGCTTTTGCTCTGGGTGGAAACAGCCAATGGGGGGTAGGGCCTGTTGGGGGGAGGGGCTGGCTCCACCTTTGATAGGACTGGGGGACAAGCAGAAATGGTTGGCCAGCCAACCCCAACCCCCTGATCGAACTCCTGGTCAAGAGGAAATTTGCATATTAGATTTTATCATATAAGACTATAGGCCTATTTCAGGAAGATTCCTGCAATAGGGCTTCCTGCTGCAGTCACTGCCCTGCCTGCTTCCCTCCCTTCTCCCCCCTGCCTGCCTCCTTCCCTTCTCCCATGCCCTGCTTGTTTGCTTCTCTGCAGCTTTGCTCCCATCTGCAGCACTTGGCTTCTTTCTATGCTGTCTTCAGAATTCGCTCTGCCCTGGATATGCAAAATAACTACCACGGTGGTTTGGTTAATTTGCATGCTCACTCTGATTGGTTGGTGGGTGTGGCCTGTGGACATAGTGAAGGTATGGTCAATTTGCATGTTTCTCTTTTATTAGCTAGGATGCTAAAATATCTTCACCTATTTTGTACCTTTTAATTTATGTTTTTGTCATTTTTGTTTCATGATTTAGTGTAATTAGTCTGTTTTGTTTTATGAGTTCTGAAAAATTTTATTATATAAACTAATAATGCTATGTACTCTGAATTATTATTATTTTAAAAATATGTTTTCATTGATTTTTTTAGAGAGAGGAGAATCGAGAGGAATAGAGAGACAGAAAGATCAGTGAGAGAAATATGAATTGAATGCCTTCTGCATGCTTCCTACTGTGGATCAAGCCGGAAACGGGCATGTGACCTGACCGGAAACCAAACACTGACCTCCTGCTTCCTAGGTTGCTTCTCAACCACTGAGCCAGGCTGGTCAGGCTTCAAATTATTTTTTTAACCCCAATTTTACAGTTGATCCTGAATTCATTAGCAATTTATCCTGTTGTATGTTTTAAGAAAATGATCTATTTCTCCTCACCCTACTTATCAAATACCTACATATAGTTTAGTCCTATGGTAGATACATATATTAATGAGCTGAATAAATATAAAGTCCACAATCTGGCCTAAGCATAACTGATAATTAGGAATGGGAAGGATAAGAGGATAATAATTGTGTAATTTACTAATAATCAAAGAATTTCCCAACCTTTATAATTTTTAAAGTAATGTTACCATGCACTAATTTTTTTTATTTTATTATTTTCTAAATCTATTGAAGTGATTGTAAGTGATAGGTTAATGTAGTAAATGAATTTAATAAAGTTTTCAAAACTGAGCTATGTCTGTCAATCTAAAATAAGTTCTTAGTTATGATGACTTAAAATTTTTCACATATAGGTAAATTCATTTTTAAAATATACTTCAGGAATTTTCTTTCCATATCTATAAAAATGGACTTATATATTGATTTTTGGATAATGTCCTGTATGTTTTTACTTTCAAGATTTTAGTAGCCTTATCAACTGAGTTAAAGAGATTTTGCTCTTCTTCTATTTCTTGAAACAGCTTTTAGAAACTAGAAAATATCTGTACCCTGGAGTTTGAAAAATGTAATATTTGTACACATAACTTTTTACTATTACTAGTGTTTTACATGTTCTTAAAACTAATTGCTTTTTCATGTTAACTTAAATTTGATTTTGATAATGGTATTTTTCTAGAAATTTCACCATATGTCATCTAATTTTTCAAGTATGTTTACAAAATTTTTCTATCTTTAATCTGTTAAATATTTGTTTAGTGTACCATATGTGACTAGCCCTGTTCTATATGCTCAACGATATTTTATATCTGAATGGAACAAGCTGTGCCAATATTTACTTGGTAAATATCAGCCTTGAGACCATGTCTAAAAAGGCCTCGCAGTGCTCAAACCCTCCACTGGCAAATAGCTTTGTGGGCTATTCCGCAGGGAACAGAAGGACTAAGCTAGGGCAGGGCTTGAACTTTGAATTGTCTATTTGTGTGAAGTTTTCATTTGTTTGGACTGAACTAAATCTGTCCGTGTTGTCATTAGTGGGGAGAGGGTTATGCAGGCTCAGAGGAAGAAGTGTAAAACTGTAAAGAGAAAATGATATGGTTGTCTAGTTTGTATACCTGTGAGTCCAGACTATTCAGTAAGTTACATTTTTCATATGTAAAGAAATAGGTTGTTTTTTTTTTAATCCCTGCATAGTTTTCCAATATATGATTTAAATATGATTTCTTAGATGAAATAAGATGTTATTATAAGACATATTTTTCTTTTGCATATGTACCAATTTCTCAAAAGTGATATTAGGAGTGTCCATATTGTGCTACAATAAGAAATCTCAAATATTATAGATGGAAAACAGTACATGTGTATGTTAAGCTCAGTATACCTTCAGAATATTCAGAAGGTATTGGAAACAATGTGGCCATGAGAGAGTCAACATGTCTTCATAGCTGAGTATTAGAGCTAAAACTAGCAGCTTTGTCTACAGGGCAGGGGAAGAAAATATTAGATTTTCATGTAATCAATTAGCTCTTTTGGCAAAAATAACAAATGACATTATTCACAATCCATTGGCCTACACATATCTTTTACATATATATTGACCTATAGAAAAAGCTGCAAGTTTTAGCTCTAATATTCAGCTATGAATATATATACATACATACATACATACATATATATAATTTTTATTGTTTAAAGTATTATATATATATATATATATATATATATATATAATTTTTATTGTTTAAAGTATTATACTTGTCCCTTTTTTCTCTCCATTGGTCCCTCCTAGCCTGCCCTCACCCCCAGCTGAGGCCTCCACCACACTATTGTCTGTGTCCATGGGTTAGGCATATAAGACACAAGTTATTTGGTTGATCCCTTCTCTTCCACCCTCCCACCCCGTGGCATATATATATATATATATATATATATATATATATAGAGAGAGAGAGAGAGAGAGAGAGAGAGAGATAATCCTAAAACATTGTTGATTTTCAAGAATGTTTTTTTAAAAACATAAGATTAAAACTATAATTAAGAAAATATTTAGAAACTGATAATCATTCTGAGAAAGCACTTTAGCTAAATTTAAATCTATATTATTTTATCTGTACACAATGACCAATTTTCTAAAATGAATTTAACTTGTGTACATATTCATAAGAATATTGTGAAGAGAGAAGAAAACTTTTGAAACTTAATGCATGCATAATTGAAATTTAATATTTTCTTTGATGTATTCTCATAACAAGATTATGTTTCTATCTATAATATTATATTTTAATTATTATAATAATTATATTATGTGTATATGCATATTAATTTAGTGTATCATATCCTTTCAAAGCCAATAATTTGATCCTGAGTCAATTAAATAATAATTGTTGTAGTTTGAATTATTGCAGAATTTATTATCAAAGAACAAACTGCCTCTAGGGTAATATTTATAAATGCTAAAGTGATAAGTGGATACTTTACCACTGCTATTTTTATGTAATATTTTATTTTCCCTACTATGCTGAGTTAAGTGCTATATGCAATAACATGAAATTGAAGCATTTTTGTGCTAATTTATTTATAAAATGAAAAGAAATTATTTTGTGTTCTATGAAGAAGATACTTTAACTGCACTGTAGAAGGTAGAATTTATCATTACATTTTATTAAGTCATCCAATAATTATTGTCTGACTTATTTTATTTTTGAAGCAATTTCAGAAAAGATGTCAGATATGTGTGAAAGTACTATATTATTGAAGCCTCTATTGTTTTCATTAACAGTAACCTTTCAGTTTCAGTACATGTTTAAGCTTCACTGAAGTTTAATGAACTATGCATGAAACGAGACATAAAGAAAATGGAGCTTTTAGAAGTTTGTCAGTTTCCCTTTTACTCTTTCCAATTTCTTCATTTTTCTCTCCATACTTTTCTTACTCAATCTCATGACTGAAATTTATTTAAGTCTATTAAAATAGAGAAATGATGAAAATAAAATACCTATCTATTAATCATAAATTTCATCAATGTAGGCACTCAATTGACTGATTTAAATTGGTAAAAATATATAGAAAAAATAGCAAGAATAATTTTAAACAGTAGTTAAATTTTATTCTCAAAGTAATTTATGGCGCATATTTTAATCAACATGAATTCATATTAATTATTAGGAAATATAATATTACCATGTTGTGGCATTGCAAAATGATATTGTACTTTATCAATAGTTTAGATTTAAAACAATTATAACTTATAAATAAAAATAAAAACTACTGATTTTGAACTGATGTAAATGTAAATGATAGAAATATTTTAAAACCTTGGGAATATAATTTTTAATGAATATAGTGACAAAGGGGAATTATTTGGAAAATAAAACTTTATTGAATTAAGCATCAACATTTAATGAAATTAAAAGCCAAGCGACAAGAATGGTGGAATGAATGGCCAGAATGACCATTTTCTATGAAGTGCACTCCAGTGGCCAACCAGCCTAATGGCAGCACCAATCACCTCTTCAAACTTCCCACAGCTTCTCCTCCTGGCTGGCCCAGCCCCTATTGTTCCTTCCCTGATCATAGACAGGGCTAGCAGGCCAACCTCCCTCATGCCCTCGTCCATGCTGCCCCAACTCCAATTGGCCCCCATCAAGGTGGGTCAGCCAGATCCAACCCGTGCAGGAATTCATGTACCGGGACTCTAGTGTCTATAAAATAACAATAAACATTATGGAATCAAGAACACAATGTTTTATCAGAACCTTGAAATAGGAATGGCTTCCCCATATGTCTTCCTTTTTTGTTTTCCTAATAGATAAGAAATGTATGATTCCCTCCTCACCCATTTCTGACCCTTTTGAAATAATGACTATAACTCTAGAGTAGTGTTTCCCAAACTTTTGACATATGTGTACCCCTTCTATAATTTTTGTAATGCTGAATACCCCTCGTCAAAAAAAAGGATGTATTTTACTAACATTTTTTTTTCTTTTTTGGTACATACACAAAAATAATAATAAACAGAAAATAAAATTATTCATAAGAAAATATAAATAAAAGTTATATTATAAATAACATTTATTTGCACACCGGACCATCTCACGCCTCACAAGACTGTCTTGACTTGACTGATGAGAATGTAGAATTAGGCTCAGCTAAGCATGGTGCAGTGCATATCCCCACCAAACCCCAGTTCAACGTATACCCCCACCAAACTCTTCCCGTACCCCTGGGGGTATGCGTACCACACTTTGGGAAACACTGCAGAGCAAACAAATAAATGAAACATCACAATTAACAAAAAATACATAATTTCTATTAAATCTTCATTAAACATTACATTTATTAACTAATAGATCGAATAAGTTGGGGACAACATTTTCAAAAGTCTTCAGAAAGCTGTTTGTGGCAAACAGGTAGAGGGAAACTGGATGAAAGAAGGTGAGGCATTAGCCAAAGAATATATATGCATGACACATAGACACAAACAACAATGTGGTGAGGGTCAGGGGAGAGAGGGGACTGAGCGTGAATACAGGTGGGCAAAGGGGTATGGGAAAAAGGGGACTTCTACAATAGTGTCAGCAATAAAATTAAAGTGAAAAAAAAAATCAGAGGACCCCCAAATCAGTGATTAAGCATCAACCCATAAACCAGAAGGTCACAATTTAATTCCAGGTCAAGGCATATGTTCAGGTTGCTGGCCAATCCCTAATAGGGGCCATGCAGGAGACAGTCGATCAATGATTCTCTCTTATCATTGATATTTCCATCTCTTTCTCCATCTCCCTTCCTCTCTCTGAAAACGATTTTAAAAATTATTTTTTAAATCAGAGGAACGGATCCTGAACAAAATCTATCATGCAGCATAAGAATTTGGAAAATCATTACACAGATATTATGGGCATTGCTCTACTAGTCCCATAAGTAATCTATAATTTCCTGAGTACAGGTATGACATTTAAATACAACTTACATTATCTAACTGAATTTTGGCAAAGTTTACTTTATTTTTATTTAAGTTATTCAGGTCTAATGAAAAAAATGTTGATTTAATGCAAATTTAAAAACCAAAATTGTAGGTACATAAAATAGTATTGGGAATAGTAAGAATTCTAGCATTTAAAATGAAGTACAGTTTACACTAAAATGTTATCAGTCATTGAATGAATATTTCATATTAAAGTATCTACACTAATAAAAGAGCAAAATGCAAATTGACTGTACCTCTGTGATGCCCACCAGCCAATCAGGAGTGAGTATGCAAATTAACCCCAAAACTGGCAGGTTAATTTTTATAAGGAGGCCTGAGAGGCTGAGGGTGGGCTGGCCACTGAGCAGAGGGGGGTGGGGTAGGATGCTGAGCAGGCACCAAGTGGTCAAGGATGGGGCAGGAGGCCTGGCTTTGTAGCCAAGCTCCCAGGTTGCTCTGGTCTGGAGGGCTGGGATGGGGGCATGACCCGGGCCACATGGTGCCACTGGGTACATGCCTCCAGTCCAGTGAACACAACACAGGCCTGTAGGGCTGGGGGTGTACCCCCAGCAGCAGCCGCATGCCCAGGTCTAGGCCCCCAGTCCAGCTGAACCTTCTGGATGCTGAAGCTGACCTCATTCAGACGCTGCAGGGTGAAGTCCACAGGCTAGCAGCCTGCACAACCTCCCCCACGGCCAAGGCCAACCCCTCTCTTCCCACATCCCCGTTCTAGGGCCAAGCCCCAACCCAGAACGGAACCTGTAGCCTCGCCTCCCACTGTGCCCTCACAGCATCCCCTCCACGGGCCTACCCTCCCGCCTCCTCCCACTCCTGGACTGAGGCACCAGGAGTCTGAGCTGTGGGTCCCTGCCCTGCATCTTTGTGTACCTGCTGGGAGGCCTCTAACTCTCTCTCAAGAGCGCTGGCTCTCAGAGCTTCCTGCACGTCCCAAGCCAGGTATTGGGCCTAAAGGGACCCGGTGTGCAAAGCTGGGTCGTGAGTGGCCCTCACTGTGTCAGTCCTGGGGATTTGAAAAGTGGACCACTGGTGGTTCAGGAGCTCCGGAGTTCTGCTCCAGACCTGAAAGCATGCACTCTTCTCATGCAGCACTGTGCGCTGCCCTCTCCGGTGGCCTGGAGGCCCTGGGGCCGGTGGGGGAGCTACCTGAGGGCGCTGAGCGGCCCTGGCACATTTTCTTGGAAAGGTAAAGCACGTGTTCACCAAGGGAGCCATAGCCTCTAAACCCGACCGACTTACATTTGTAGACTTCATGTGTAAACACACTAGCAAATCAAGCAGCTACCAGAGACTGATTTTCACTTTAAAAACAGAGAGCCCTACATAATAAAACTTACTTCTAAAATCAGGCCTCTGTAGCACATGCCCATGCCAGGCACATAGCTGATGCTGTGGGAGTGTCTGTGTACATGTAACTCTCATACCACATGCATTTTTAACCTTTGAGATTTATGACCTTTAGAAACTATAAAGATTTAAATACAAGTCGGCCAGGGCTTCACTGGGTCCCAAGGACTAGAACCCCTGAAGGCTGGCAGGAAGGGCGCTGACCCCACATCGCAGCCGGAGCCCAGAGGCCAGCGTGCACCTGCAGGAAGCTGGCTGGGGCTCTGGCGGGGCGGTGGGTGGGGGAGGGGGCAGAGGGGCTGCTGCCTGGCGGCGTCTGCACTGGGAAGCAGGGCCTGTGGGTACCTGTGGGTACCGGTGAGTGTCGTTCAAGAAGAAGAAAGAGACTTTTAACAAACGTGTCCGTGTGACTCCCACTGGCACAGCCACAGTGAGGAGAGGGCTCATCACGACGAAAGCCATCTGTGCATCAGAGGACACTGTCCATGGTGAGAAAATGCCCCGGAAGTGCCAGCAGGTCCCTGTCTGTGAAGGGACTGACACCTGGGACCTGGGACCTGGGAGCGCTCCCCTCACTCAGCTCCAGCACCAATCTGACGGAACGAGGGCAAGGGCCTCGGATGGACATTTCTCTGAAGAAAAGATGCAAATGGCCCATGAGCAGCTAAACAGATGCTTAACACTCACCCGCAGGGAAACGCAGCCAAAGAGAGATGAGATGCCACTGGCACCCACTCCCTGGCTGTGATGAAGCCCCGCCCCTGAAACAATAGTGCTGGTGGGGTGCAGAGAAACCCGCGTCTGCACCGCTGGTGGGGAGATAAAGTGGGGCAGCCACTGTGCAAACAGCCTGGTGGTTCCTTAAAAAGTGAGACCTAGCCCAGCTGGTGAGCTCAGTGGTTATCATCCTGTGCACCTGGAGATCATGGTTTGATGCCCAGCCAGGCGCATGCCTGGGGTGCAGGCTTGATCCCCAGAGGGGCATGCAGGAGGCAGATGATCAATGATATTTCTATCTCTCACTATTGATGTTTCTCTCTCTCTCTCTCTCTCTCTCTCTCTCTCTCTCTCTCTCTCTCTCTCTCTCTCCTCTCTCTCTCCCTCCCTCCCTCTCCTTCTCTGAAATCAAGAAAAAAATCCCATATCTAATAAATCCTTCCCCTGGTCCCTGGGTTGCCTCCTGCCCCAGAAGGCTCCTGGACTGAGAGAGGGCAGGCTGGGCTGAGGGATTTTCATGGGCCTGGCCTCCAGTAAAGTGAGATAAAATTAAAACTAGTGAAGGTTTCATTACAATTCTAAAGTACTACTTGCTACTGTAATTTTAAAAACAGTTCACAACTCCTAATGCACTTGTGATAAATAAAATCAAGACTAATCTACTTTGTAAGTTTACTACCGTGTTTCCCCGAAAATAAGACATCCTTCGAAAGTAAGACCTACTTACAGGTTTCCTTCTGAGTGAAATATAAGGCATAGTCCCAAAAATAAGGCCCCCAGGATTCACAGTTTGTCTGGTTTGTGTTGACAACTACCATACTACCATGTACAGGTAATAAACTTCCTTTATTTTCATTTAACAATAAATGTGTACCGTATTCTTCTTCATGGAAAAATAATACATCCCCTGAAAATAAGACCTAACACATCTTTGGGAGCAAAAATTAATATAAGACACTGTCTTATTTTTGGGGAAACAGGGTAGTATACTAAAATGTGAAAATTTAATTATCATTCTTTTATGAAATACACATTTGAGAAAAACAATATGGAATTTAACCTATAGTGGGTTTCTAGTAACAGATTAACCCTGTGATATTTCAGAAGAAGATATTCATAAAGCCAATTTATATAACATAGCACTTTTATTGTAATAAAATGCTCTGACACTATTTAACTTTCCAGTTTAATAACTAAGTTATATGTCTAAAATTATATCTAAAACATACCTAAAAACAAATTGTCTAAAAATGGAAAGATTAAAGAATAAGACACCCATGAATAATACTTATTTTGAAGTTTTATTTGAGAGTAGAGGCCCAGTACATGAAGTTCATGCATGAAAGTTGGGGGAGAGGGTTATCTCTCAGCCCAGCCTGCACCCTCTCCAATCTGGGACCCCTTGAGGGATGTCTGACTGTCCGTTGGGATAGGGCCTAAATGGTCAGTTGGACATCCCTCCCACAATCCAGGACTGCTGGCTCCCAACTGCTCGCTTGCCTGCCTTCCTGATTGACCCTAAATGCTTCTCCTGCCAGCCTTATCACCCCCTAATCACTCCCCTGCCAGCCTAGTAGATGCCTAACTGCTCCCCTGCCAGCCTGTTTGCCCCTAACTGCCCCCTCCCTTGTAGGCCTGGTCACCCCTAACTGTCCTCCTCTGCTGGCCAGATTGCTCACAACTGCCCTCCCTTGAAGGCCTGGTCCCTCCCAACTGCCCTCCCCTGCTATCCATCTTGCCTGGAACCACCCCACAGATGGTCAATCTGCATATTACTCTTTTATTAGACAGGATAGAGGTCTGGTGCATGGGTACAGGCTGGCTGGTTTGTCCTGAAGGGTCCCAGATCAGTGTGGGGGGTTCCCTTAGGTGTGGGGCGGCCTGGGCAAGGGGCCTGTGATGGTATTCAGGCTGGCCACACACCCCAGTTACCCAAGAGGAGGCCCTGGTATCTGGGAGTTTATTTATCTTCTAAAATTGAAATTTTGTATCCTGGGGCAAATTCAAGCCTCCTGCTTGCTCCTTGAGAGCCGCCATTTTTGTTGGAATTTATTTATCTTCTAAAATTGAAACTTTGTAGACTTAAGCAGAGGCCTGGGCCAGCCAGGTGTACAGAAAGCTTGGCTTTCTCCTTGGCTGGGTGCAACCCTAGCCTCCTGCTCTCTCTAGCTTCCTGACTGCCTCCATTTCTTTTGGGATTTATCTTCTATAATTGAAACTTTGTAGCCTGTAGTGGAGGCCTCAGCTGGATAGTGTGTGTGGAAAGCTTGGCTTCCTCCATGCTGGGGAAACCGAAGCCTCACTCCTGCTCCCTGTGGCCATAGCCATCTTGGTTGGGGTTAATTTACATAGTTGCTCCTGATTGACTGGTGGGCATGGGTTATGGGCGTGGCTTGAGGTTGTAGCAGTGATGGTTAATTTGCATATTACTTTTTTATTAGATAGGAAGAGTAATCCATGAAATACAATATGAATATTTAGCTAACAGTTACTTGAAAGATTAAAAAATATTTTCTTGTATTAGCACACAGATTTTAATCATTAATTTTTTTTTCAAAAATTTAAATGTAATTACAATGGTCTTCCCCAGACTCATCCTTAAAAGAGGTCTGTCAGTGGTTTTCAAATAGTGATAGTAATGAGGCAATTTGGATGTTCTATATTATCTGTTGCATAAAAGAACAAATATATTTTGTCAATACCATTCAGTTTTAGATATAATTAATAATGTCCCCTTTATTTTATCAAAAAATTTCTAGACAGCCAATAGTGCCATTTATATTTCAACAAGAACCCTTTTCTTTTCTTTTTTTCTTTCTGTTGCCCCCTCTTTTATAAAACATGATAAATTAATGACTGATCCATGCAGGAATTATTTGAAAGTTAATTAAATTCTAAACAAAAAAGTATAAAATGCATTTAATTTAAAACAATAAAGAAGTATATGATTAATTGCTTATAATATATTTGGATTTAGTGTGTGAAAATGAAGAGGATGCAGCAGCTCAAAGCCTTCTAAGCAATTCAATATCCAGCTTGTATAAAATCTCATTATTTATTTTATACTTAGCCAGACTTTTTAAAAACAATTTGCAAGATCTTTTGTGTAATGACACAATAGTCTCGTTTTCTAATTAAGTTTATAATATATCATCTTATATTTATTGTAATTAGAGGATGAACTCCACAAAATGTTAAAAAGTCTTACATATATTTGAAGGTCATTTTAAAGTGATGAAAAGATTCAATTGACAATTGATAAATTACATTAGCTAATATTTATTGTTTTTAAAGGTACTGGTTATACAATAAAGAACAAACTTCACTTTTCTTCCATTCATCCTAATAAAAATTCAGGGGCTGTCACAATCTAAACAAATGAACAGATGAGCCAACAGGAGGCTGCTTGGGGCCACCAGGCTGGCAGGGGGCAGTGAGGGACAACCATATGATTGGGCCCTGGGCCCTGGGCCCTGGCTGGGGCATGGTGGCAGGAGGGAGCTCTGTGCCCCTGCCTGGTGCAGTAGAACTCTGGGTCTCTCATGATCGGGAACATGGCCGGCTTTTAAGCCTGGGGCCCAGAATTCCCTGTCACCACCATGCCCCAGCTGGAGCCCAGAAGTGGAAATGAACTCTAAGCCCTGGCGGGGATGCAGCAGAATACTGTGTCTCCTGCAATTGGGAGTGTGGTTGGCCTTCAAACTCAGGGCTCAGAGGTCCCTGTCACTGCCACACCCCAGCCAGGGCTCAGAGCTTCCTCCTGCTGCCACAACCAGACGGGAGGGCAATGAGGGGCAACCAGGACAATGGGGGGAACAGTTGGGGCGACCAGGCTGGCCAGAGGGACAGTTAGGGGAGACCAGGCCAGCAGGGGATTGTAATGAGGGATGATCAGGCTAGCAGGGGGGCAGTTAGGGGTGATCAGACCAGCAGGTAGCAGTTACCCTGATTCCCCCAAAATAAGATAGTGTCTTATATTAATTTTTGCTCCCAACGATGCACTAGGTCTTATTTTCAAGGGATGTCTTATTTTTCCATGAAGAAGAATACAGTACAGATTTATTGTTAAATGAAAATAAAGGAAATTTATTACCTGTATACGGTACAGTAGTACAGTAGTTGTCAACACAAACCAGACAAACTGTGAATCCTACAGTATCAAGAATTTACTCATTTATTCAAAGACAATCATGTCATCATCTTCTGGAACATCATCATAACAATCCAATTCCTGAATTTCCTAGTGAATTTCTTGTGACTCCATTTCTTTCAGAATCAGTGGACCATATCTCTCATGTTTAGCAATAGCACTGTCTTTAAATGAGTACTTCTTGACAAGGTAGCCTGCTCACAGTGCATTTGCAATGCAACTGTCAATGAATCACAGCAAATTTTCCTTTAAAACCTTTTTGCAGTTCTTATTTCAAAATCTATACTAATAAAAGGGTAATATGCTAATTAGACTAGAAGACCTTCTGGGAGACCTTCCAGACATCCTTTTGGACACAGCCATGGTGGCAGATCCAAAGCAGAGGCAGTTAGGGTAATCAGGTTGGCAGTTGCAGGTGAGCAAGTGGTGGGGTGGGAGGGGGCAGTGGGGAGGGAGCAGACTGGTGGGGGGAGGGTAGTGGCAAGCAAGCAGGTCCACCCGTGGAGCACTTGGGGGAAAGCAGGCTGACAAGGGGCGGCAGTTAGGGGTGAGCAGACTGGTTGGGGGGTGGGGGGCAGTTGGGAGCAAGCAAGATGGTGGTAGGGTAGTTGGGGGCGAGCAGGCTGGCAGGGTACAGTTAAGGGTGATCAGGCCAGAAGTGGGGGCAGTTGGGGGCAATCAGTCCAGCAGGCAGAGTGGTTAGGGGTGATCGGGCAGGCAAGCAGGTAAGTGGTTAGAAGCCAGTGGTTCAGATTGTGAGAGGGATGTCTGACTGGGATCAGGCCTAAACTGGCAGTTGAGGTTTAGGCCTGATCCCAGTCCAAGGGGTCCCAGATTAGAGAGGGTGCAGGTCAGGCTGAGGGACACCCTCCCCTCCATGCATGAATTTTGTGTATCAGGTCACTAGTCTATATTAATAAAAGAGTAATATGCTAATTAGACCCAGAGACCTTCTGGAGGTCCTTCTAGACAAATCTATGGTGGTGGGGCCAAGCCAACGGTGATTGGGCTATCAGGCCTGCAGGGGAGAGCAGTTAGGGGGATTAGGCTAGCAAGGTAGGGCATTTAGGAGGGTCAGGCCAGTTGGGAGTGACCAGGCTGGCAGGGGAGGGCAGTTGGGGGCGATTTGGCCAACAGAAGAGGTCAGTGGAGGGTAATCAGGCAGGCAGGCAGAGGTAGTTAGGGGTGATCAGGAAGGGAGGCAGAGAGTTTAGGGGCAATCAAGCAGTCAGGCAGGTGAGCAGTTAGGAGCCAGCAGTCCTAGATTGTGAGAGGGATGTCCCATTGGGATTGGACCTAAACTGGCAGTCAGATATCCCCCAAGGGATCCCTGATTGAAGAAGGTGTGGGCTGGGCCAAGGGAACACCCCTCATGTATGAATTTTGTGCACCAGGTCACTAGTCTATCTTATATAGTAAAAGAGTAATATCTAACTTAAACGTCACTTTGCGACAAAAAATGGTGGCACCCATAGCAGACGCTGGTGGCATCACCCAGGCAATGGGAGCCCAGCATCTGCGTCTTGGCCATGGAGGTAGGGGAGGGTCTCTGGCCAGAGGACTGGGAGCTGGAAGCTCAGCTCACATCACCAGAGGTGGTGCAAGCTCAGCGTCCGAGCCACGGCTGTGCTGCGGGAGAGAAGGGTCCTGTGGGGTCTCAAGCCCAGCATCTGCGTCCTGGCCAGCGATGCAGCAGAAGGAAAGGGGCCTGAGGGACCTCAAGCTCAGCGTCCCCGTGGCAGGGGAGGAACCAGAAAAACTGACCTTTTCAGTTCCTGATGCTGACAGAGCCCTGCGGGTGCCAGGGTCCTCCACCTGCAGCTCCCAGTCGCACCCCAGCAGCTCCAGGCGCAGACTGGAAGCCCCTGCCAGCAGTCCAACAGGACCAATGTGTCACTGCAGCAGGAAGGTGGGGAGGGTCTGGTGGGCATGCTACAAATATCAAATCACTGCCAACCCCCACACACATACACTCGCAAGTAGTGGGTCCAAGGGAGCAACTCCTGAGGCAGGGCTCCCATGGCAGCTGATGCTCACCCTGCTTGGTGAGGAAGCCAGACCTGAAAGCCCAAGCCCCCGAGTACCTGAGTACCCGAACTGAAGGGCAATATGGGCCTGGGCCCTAAGGAGGCCCCAGGACAATCATCTTCCCAGAGACTATACGGAAGGAGGGGAGGAACCTCTGGCTATAGGCTGGGGTGAGTGATGCTGGCGTCTTTGCAGGCCAAGACAGGGCTGAGGGACACTCCCCCCTCCCAACCCCCATGCACAAATTTTGTGCACTGGGCCTCTAGTATATATATAAAAGGCTAAATGAACATCCAACTCTCCTAATGGTAGCTATGATGCTCACTGACCACTAGGTGTTAGACACTCAATGCAGGAGCTCCTGAGCTGTGGTAACTTGGCAGTGGTGGTTCTTGGGTGATGCACTCCAATACCAGAGAGGAGGGAGCTTGAAATTCAGGACCCCTTAGGGGATGTCAGAGAGCCAGTTTCAGCCCAATCTCCTCAGGCCAGGCTGAAGGAATCCACCTGCCAGAGGGACCCCGATTACACTACAAATGCCCTTCTAGCACAGTGCTGCCTCAGGTGCGGTTGGCCCAGGAAGGGACCTTGGGAGTTTGGCACGAGGTGTGTCCAACCCATTTTTCTCAGTCCCACACCACCAGCCACCTAATTGATTTCCTTTCAATGTTCATGAATCCATGCAGCAGGGCAATAGTATTTTATAAAGATTAACAGTTTGGTGTGGAATTCATACTTCACAGTATTTGTCTTAAGGACATGATGATCAAATTACTAAATAAGTAAAACCAAATAAAATGCAAACAATTTTGCTAAAAATAAGAAAGTATACCACACAAAATTAATTATTGTGATGTTGATATTAATTAGAAAGTACACAGCCCAAGCTGCTTCTCTGGCTTCTTTATAGCCAAGAAGGAATGGTCTGAAGATGTGGACCTGAAGACATAAAGATGTGAGATATAGGCAAGAAAGAAACAATCTTGGTACTTTAACTCAACCAACTAGAAATTGTCCTCTTTGGAATATATATCATATAACTCAATAATCCTCTTTGTTGAAAAAGCCAATTTGATTTCAGGTTTTTCATGTCAAAATCACCCTGGCAAATATAATAAAAATATCTTCTTAGTTGATAATTATACTTCTATGAACTTATCTGTCCAAGTGGTAATAAAGAAAAATATATTAGTTATAGAAGTATTTATAATGCTATAAAATGAGAATTTGTTTTCATATTATAGTATAGTGGAATAGTTCTATAAAATAGTATATATTTGGTAAAACGATGGTATATATCAAAATGCTAACTAAAAAATCAAATGGAAAAAATGATGCATACAATGTGTTAAAGAGAAATTACATTTGTATTAATTAAAAATATATTTTCATAAGCACATGGGCATATATAAATAACATTAAACTCTTGAAGCTATATTCCTAATGATTATAGCTTCTAGGGGCAACATTTTTGGTTTTAGACCCTTTATAAAATACTAATCTATAATAATAAAAGCGTAATTTGCAAATCGACCAAATGATCGAACAGCAGAACAGCTGTCCAAATGGCCTTCTGGATGACCATGGATGACACCCACTAGCACCAGGCCAGCCAAAGTGGGTGTGATGCGATTGGTCGGGGGCCTGGCGGCCGCCCCATGATTGTCCTGCAGAGGGAAGCCCAGGCCACCAACCAGTGGGCTGCAGTGGGTGGACTGGGCCTCCCTCTGTGAAACTCCCTCTGTGGAGTTGATTGCATTATCTTCCTTCAGAGGGAGGCCAGACCACTAGCTGGTGAGGCAATCAAAGGGGGGCCCCATGATAGCCCCAAATAGGGAGGCCAAGGCCACCAACCAGTAGGTTGTGGCAGGTGGGAGAGGGCTTCCTCTGTTGGGTGTGATTGATCACCCCACAACAGCTCTGAGGTGGGTGGGTGGGACCTCCCTCTGGGGGGGATCCATCACAGAGACCCCAGCTGGGTGGGCAGGGACTACCAATTTGGGGCAATCTATGGCGGAGCCCCACGAAAAATCACCTCAAAAAAGGAGGCCTGGCTACCTAGCAGAGGCCCTGTCGTCAGTGGGTGGGGCCTCCCTCTGTGGGAGCAATCCTTTATGGAGCCCCTGCTGGGTGGGCAGGGCCTACTTCTTTGGGGCAATTGATTGCAGGGCTCCCAGACTGAAAGAGGGCACAGGGATAACTGAGAGACCCATGTTTGTTTTTCCTACTAATCTGTGAATTGCTTTAAAAAAATAGATGCTCTTTACATAGCTGAACCATAATGTTTGAAAGGAAGAATCCAGATAATATTAGCTTAATTTATAATAGTGAACAGTAAAAATCACTGCAAGAAATATATTGGAAAATCAGAATATCCATAGCTTATTAAAGTCTATGCAGGTAAAATTTCCTATAAAATATATACATAAAATATTGGGCTGTGCTTAACTTTGAAATTACTATGGGAAAATAGTAATCACATCTATGCACATGGTACATTCTATTAAGTGATTTAATTTGACCAAAATGCTAAGTTATGGCTTACAGTACACATTTCTCAGCTGCCTTCAAACACAACTTTGGTGAAAGCACCTTAGAAATATAAAAATGTAGAGAAACATTCATATTTGGAAAAGCAAAAAAAAGAAAAAGAAAAAGGAATGTGCCACTGTATGAGATATTTTGAGTCTTATTGCTAGTAGATATAATGCAAAAGGTACATGATGATTTTTCCTGAGAGAAAGCAACATAGTTTTGTACTGAAAAAAATAGGAGAAAGGAAACCTGAGTTATAGAATCAATGATGACTGTAGATCTGAATATTTCACTCTGCAGCTCATTCAAATGATTCAGAAGCACTGGTGGGGCAATGCTGCAACATAGAAGAGCAATCTGAAAAAAAAAATATATATATATATAAACACTAAGTCAAAATAATATATGTACCCCACTATTATTTCATTAGACACGATACTTTAACAACCTTGTTTCCATCAGTGGATGGATAAAGAAAATGTGGACTATATTTTAAAATGTTATTCAGTTATAATAGAATATAATATAACTTTATTCAGCCATAAAAAAGAATGAAATCTTATATTTTCAACAGCATGGATAAATCTGTAGATTTTGAGAGCATTATGTTAATTGTAATAAGTCAAACAGAGAGAGTAATGTATGATCTCACTTATATCTAGAATCTAAACAACTAAAAAACAACCAACTATATAGACACAGAGAATTGACTGATGGTTGCAAGGGGTTTGTATGTGTGTGTGGGGGGGGGATGGAAATAGGTTAAATGGGTGAAGAGTTAAAAAATACAAACTTGCAATTATAAAATAAACTAGAGGCCCAGTGCATGACATGTGGGGGGGGGGTGTACAGGGGAGTGAATCAGCCAGGCCTGCACTCTCTCGCAGTATGGGAGCCCTTGGGGTATGCCTGACTGATAGCTTAGGCCTGATCCCCACAGTCAGACATCCTTAGCAGTGCCACAGAGATAGGAGAGGCTCCGGCCACTGCTGCTGCACTCCTCAGCTGTGAGACTGGCTCAGGGCTTCTAACTGAGCAGCACTCCCACTGTGGGAGCATACTGACCACCAGGGGGCAGCTCCTGCATTGAGTGTCTGTCTGCTGTTAGTGTGTGTCATAGCAACTATAGTTCAGTTGATTTGCATATTACCCTTTTATTATATAGGATAAGTTATGGGAATACAATATACAATATGGTGACTACAGTTAATACTGTGTTGCATATTTGAAAGTTGCTAAGATCTTAAAATCTCTAATAATGATAAAATAAATTTATACATGGTGACAGTTAAATAGATTTATTGTGGTGATCATTTTGCAATATATACAAATCATTATGTTGTATACATGAGACTGACATAATATGATATATGTTCATTAAACCTTAGTAAAACACAAAATAGAAAGGTGCAGAACTTCTGTTATTAGGAGCAGGCTCAGCCTGCAGATAATACGTTTCTAACTTTTGGAAGATGGCCTGACACAGACCTAAGATGTACTGGAGTGATGGTCAAGTACAATGCTAGATATAGAAATTTAATTTTGTGTACTTTCTCTTCACAAAAAAAAAATCCCCTAGAACTGGGTTTAGTCATGACCCTTTATTTTACTCTAAACCACTTGAAGTTACAGATCACTAAACTGATAATACAGACTTATATCAACCAGTCATCCAGCTAATGTTCCAGAAAGAGGATTTAAATCAGATATTGGAAGATAAGAAATATATATGCACAGGGCTTTTGATCAAATGTCACAATCGACTAAACCCAACATTCATTTAAAATGAATAAAGAGAAACAAAAAATTGAAACAGTATAGCTTTTTTATGTAATCAGATTTTATTTATTTATTTGTTTATTCATTGTCTAAAGTTTTACATATGTATCCTTTTTCCCCTTCTTGATCACCTCCTTCCTGGCCATTCCCACCCTGGGGAAGCCCCCACCGCCCTAGAGTCTGTGTCTACTGGCTATGCTAATATGCATGCATACTACAAATCCTTTGGTTGCTCTCTAACCTCCCTCCTGATTCTGCCATTTGTCTCTGGATCTATTCTTGTTCATCAAATTACATATGTTGAGATCCTACATATGAGTGAGATCATGCAATATTGATTTTTGTCCGACTGGCTTATTTCGCTTAGCATAATGCTTTCTAGTTCCACTTCATCCATGCTGTTAAAAATGCTCAAAGTTCCTTCTTTTTTATAGCAACATAGTATTCCATTGTGTAGATGTATCAACACTTTTTAATCCAGTCATCTGCTAATGAACACTTAGCTTGTTTAAAAATCTTAGCTATTGTAAATTGTGCTGCTATTAATATAGGGGTGCATATATCCTCTCTGATTGGTATTTCTGTTTCCTGGGATACAGTCCCAGAAGTGAGATTACTGGGTCAAATGGCAGATTTGATTTTGAAATACACATTTGTGTTAAATTTTACCATTGTCAGATTCTTTCTATGTGACCCGGTCCAAGTATTAGATTATTATAGTTTCCTAATATCTAAAATTGCAATAATAGTACTTAATATGCTACTGTTGTGAGAATTTATTTAATAAGTAATATATGTCACAAAACCTAAGAAATAAAATATCAATATATGTTAGTAGGAAGAGATTAACCAAAGGACATATATGCATATGCACATAACCCATGGACACAGACAATAGTGAGGTGAAGGCATGAGAAGGGGGCAGAACCAGGATGGAAGGGGTCAATGGGGGAAAAAAGGAGGACATCTGCATTCCTTTCAAAAATAAATATAATTTTTAAACCACGATATATATTAGCTTATAAAGAGAACCTCAAACTCAATCACTGAGAAAAACAACTTGGGATAGGTTATTTTAGACTAAAACGGATTAAAGAACATACCATGTTCATGGATTGGTAGAATCAACATTATTAAAATGTCCATACAACACAAAGCAATCTATAGATTCAATGCACTCCCCATTAAAATACCAATAGCATATTTCACAGACCAAGAAAGAACTCTCCAAAAGTTCATTTGGAATTAAAAAAAATAAAATAAAAGACCTTGAATAGCCATAGCAATTGTAAAAAAGAACAAAGTGGGTGGGAGCTGAATAACTGTATTACAAAGCCACTGTTCTCAAAACAACATGGTACTGGCATAAGAATAGACACATAGACAAATAAAATAGAATAGAGAATCCAGATATCAACCAAAACCACTATGTTCAATTAATATTTGACAAAGGAGGCACGAGCATACAATGGAGTCAAGACAGTCTCTTCAATAAATGGTATTGGGAAAACTGGACAGATACATGCAAAAAAATGAAACTAGATCACCAACTTACACCATACACAAAAATAAACTCAAAATGGATAAAAGACTTAAATATAAGACAGCAAACCATAAAAATACTAGAGATATCCACAGGCAGAGAAATCTGAGACATATGCCAAAGCAATTTCTTCACCGATACTGCCCCTAAGGCAATGGAAACCAAAGCAAAAATAAACAAATGGGAATACATCAAAATAAAAAGCTTTCACAAGGCAAAAGATACAACAACAAAACAACAAGAAAGCCCACTGTATGGGAGAACATATTTGTAAATGTTAACACTGATAAAGGTTTAATCTCCAACATCTACAGGGAACTTACACAACGTAATAAAAGAAAGATAAATGATCCAATAAAAAAAATGGGCAAGTGATCTAAATAGAATCTTTTTGAAAGGAGACAGAAGGAAGGTCAACAGACTTGAAAACATGCTCAAAGTCATTAATTATCTGAGAGATGCAAATCAAAATGACAATGTGGTACCATCTCACATCTATTATCAACAAATCAACAAACAACAAATGTTGGCAAGGATACAGAGAAAAAGGAGCCCTCGTGTACTGCTGGTGGGAATGCAGACTGGTGAAGCCACTGTGAATGGAGTTTCCTCAAAAAACTAAAAATGGAACTACCATTTGATTCAGTAATACCACTTCTAGGAATATATCTCAAGGAATCAGAAACACCAATCAGAAAGGATATATGCACCCCTATGTTCATAGCAGCACAATTCACCATAGCTAAGGTTTGGAAACAGCCCAAATGCCCATCAGTCAATGAGTGGATTAGAAAACTATGGTACATCTACACAATAAAATACTACACTGCTATAAAAAAGAAGGAATTCTTACCATTTGCAGCAGTATGGATGGACCTGAAGAGGTGAAATAAGCCAGGCATTGAAAGAAAAATACCACATGATCTCACTCATTTATTGAAAATAAAGACCATTATAACCTGATGAACAAAAAAGTAGATTCAGAGACAGTAGAGCACTGAACAGACTGTCAAATTACAGTGGGAAGGCAGGGGAGTGTTGGGGAAGGGGAGAAGAGATCAACCAAAGGACTTGTATGCATTCATATAAGCACAAGAAATGGACACAAGACACTGGGAGGATGGAAGGGGGAATACAACAAGGGGTAAGGGTGGCTGGGGAAGGTCAATGTGGGGGAGGAGATATATGTACTAATATACTTAATACTTTAAACAATAAAAAAATTGAAAAAAAATAGAATGCATTAAGGAGCACTTTGATGATAATCATAAACTTTATGATGGATACAATGATGAGAATGATTGGTATGATGATTGCTGTAATTAATAAACATCTTACAATGTACCTGGACTTTACTATTATACATTCAATATCATTTAATTACTAGAGGTCCAACGCACAGAGATTCGTGTAAGAATAGGCTTCCCTTCCTCTGGCTGCCGACACGGCCTTCACTTCGACAGGAGCCACCTTTCCACCTTCTCTCCGGCCCAGACCCGGCTTCTGCCTCTTGCCTTATTGCAACAATTTGCGTATTCCCTCCTTATTGGCTGTGGATGTCACCATATTTGTCATGAAGTTATACTCAATTTGCATATTCTGTCTTTATTAGATAGGATAATAGTAAAAGTGCTAAAATATAGAAATCCCCCCCACACTCGAGAACTCCAATATAGGCCAAAAAATCATAAAGTCTTGCAAGAACTTAATTCCACAACACAGAGTAAAAGTATTATTTTCCCTATCAGAAATTATGCTTGTTTTTAGAAACTGATCTTATTTATATAGAAAGCTACAATGATTAACAGTGTTTATGGACAAGTAAACCAGTTTAAATTTTATAGATATGCTTCAGTTATATATGAAAAGTTCAGTGTGATGATTTTTCACTTAAATAAGAAATGTAACATAGTAGGCAAACTGTTGAATTTTGCATCAGCTAAAACATAGTTTTGCTTTCCTAAGCTATACCTGTGCATGTAGTTAAGTTTGGCAGGTAATTACTTCCAGGTGCTTGCCTATAGGAATTCATTGCGATGCAATGAAATTAGAGTAATAAACTCATCAACAAAAATTAAACCATAGGCATGTTACAGAGATGTGTATATTTAAATGATATCAGTATTATAATTTGTGGATTCTAGATGTTTATGCTCATGATGAAGACAATCTCCTCCTAGGTAATTAGGAATATCTGCATACAACTACGTACATTTGGTATCATCGTAAGCTCATTACAATCTTATACATGTCCAATTTTTAAATAGGACATTTAAATTTTTACCATTAATCATTTGATTTCCCTATTGTCAATAGTGTTAAATAATACAGAATATAGCTTCCTCTTTACTATCTATTTTTCTTGATTATAGTTCCATGAACTGTCAGGACATTTAAGATTGAATATTTAAATTTAATTTTGATAGAGTCAGGAAACACTTCCTTCAAAATTCTTATTTTAAT
This sequence comes from Vespertilio murinus, assembly GCA_963924515.1. Taxonomy (NCBI): domain Eukaryota; kingdom Metazoa; phylum Chordata; class Mammalia; order Chiroptera; family Vespertilionidae; genus Vespertilio; species Vespertilio murinus. Next base: position 116,766,995 of record OZ004706.1, read on the forward strand.
ATTTTCTTTTTCAATAATAATTCTATTTTGTTGCTGTCTTTAAATTACATATAAGGTATATAAATTTCCATTAATTTCAAATGTTTAGCTGTGGTATTTAATGTTACTACATTTCAATAAATAAATGTTGAAATAAAATTAAGACTCTTGGTATGACCACACTAAATTAATTATAAATAAAAAATAAAACTGAGATGATTCTGCTATGATAAGGATAAACTTTACCTAACATGCAACAATTGAAATTATATTACTAATCCTATATAATGAAAGCATAACATGCAAATTGACTGAATAGAGGAATGAACAATCCGTGGGGGGCGGGGCTGAAGAGCAGGTGGCATCAGACCAGCCAAGGCGTGTGCCAACAGGCAGAGGGAGGGAATGGTGATGGGGAGGGAGGCAGCGACTAGCAGTGGTCAATAGGCAATGGGGAAGGTACTGGCACTGTCCCCTGATCAGCCCTTCCGCTTGTGTCCAGCAGACAGAGGCCAGACTGCAGCTTAGGCTCGCTCCCTGCAGGGAGTGAACCTAAGCCATCAGTAGGACATCCCCTGAGGACTCCCATATTGTGAGAGGGTGCAGGCCGGGCTGCTGAGGAACCCCCCCCCCACACACACACCCATGCAAGAATTTTCATGTACAGGGCCTCAAGTATCAAAATAATATCTTGGAATTAAAGCTGTGTGCACCTATAAAAATATGTTACCAAACATAACATCCAAAGAATTCTAAGTCTACAGAGATTTATGTTAAAAAAAGTAAATAACATTCATTCATATAAACTGTAAGTAAATAATTATAAAAATAAATGTAAATTTTAATAAAATAAAGCTATATATTCCAGCGTATATATATACATTCATTTTTTTAAACCTCGCAATTTGTCAGATATTTTGGAGTTTTATTCTATTTTTATTCAAATTATTATACAGTTTTTTATAAGATAGTATTACTGAGCCACACATTTGCAGAAAGGTCACTTGTATGGAGAGTTTTATCTTCATTTCTCTTAGCTCTTCCCTGTCCACTTTAATAGGCAATAACGAGCATGAAAATGGATGCGGAATGATGGAACACCATCCCTCCAGAAAATCGGAGAAAATGTCAACTACAGGCTAGAAACTCAAATGATTGTCAAATTCATTTTCCTAAATAAAAAATAAATAAATAAAAAATAGCTTGTTAATTTGAATAGAGTATTCATGTGGTGGGGAGAGTAGAATTCTCTAAATTTCAAACGAGTGAGAGGCTAAATAAAGTTAACAATTAAATTACAATAGGGTTGGATAAAACATTTTTATTGCATCAGTGTATATAAGTATATAACATACCAGAGACCAATTTAAGTGGACATGGTTGTCTTTATTGTACATTTAGTAGCCATTGTTTTAGGAGAAACAAATGATCTACTATAAAAAGGACACCATTTGGAATAGTTTGAATATCACTAATGATGCAATAAAAAGAATGCAAAACTGAACATGACAGTGGATGCTTATAATTATGTGTTTTTAGGAAGATTAGCTGGGAAATTCCTGCCTTGGATTTTGGATCTATGTGTTGATGATGGATTTGCTTTGAGCACCAGCTGTGAAAATAAATTTGGGGGGAGGGCATTGGTATACTGTGTAACCCTCACTTTCTGGAATTAGTAGAGTATATGATAAATGTTCTTACCATGAAAATGGTGTTGTGTAAGAAAGCCAACAGGAACATGATACTCTTTGAAAGGCTTGAGTTTAGAACTGACACTCTGTCACTTTACCCAGAAATAACTGAATCAAACTAATTAAATGGCCAAGCTATGTATCAAATAGGTGAATATATACATTTTCTTCTCATAAAAGACACTTGAGCCACATGAAAATTAACCTAAATACAAGGAAATACTTGAAAAAATGCACTAATCTATCAAATATAAAATTTCAAATATCAATAAACTTTGGTTAAATAAAGCCACTATGAATAAGATAACTTTGATGAAATTAAGCCACTAAAAATGAAAGATACAGAAAGCAGTTACAAGAGATTTAAGCTCCAAAGAAAGCAGATACTGTCTGTGTCATATACAGAAATAGAGTTTTAACTTAGAAAATGTTTTGAATTTGAATTTAAAAGTATACTGAGAAGCTATCAATAATACTTTAGACTTGCAAAAACAAACAGAATTTCTGGAACTGTACTATATAACTTTTAAAATTATTAAATAGGTAAAAACAATAAAAAGAAAACTAAAAATCTGGAAGAAATATATGAAAAATTTCATAAAGCAACATGAAGAGCTGAAAATACCAAAAACACAAAAGAGAGGTTAAAAATAAACAAGAAAGAATTGGAGGAGTCATCATATATCCAGTTTAAGGCTGGGGGTCAAGAGTGAGAGGTGGAGAGGGGAGAGGAAGTGAGAAAATGGAGAGAAAAAAGTACAAATATATGACTGTGAAATTTCCAGAACTGATGAAAAACATCACTCTACAGATCAAAAAACATATAACCAGAATAAAATAAATAGTAAGCATCATTTCCTATTTTCTAAAACTAAAGATAATTTAAAACAGGGATTTTTAAATTTCTCAGAGAGATAGACATATTAAAAAAATTCATTGTTGCAGTGACAGAATATGGGACAAGAACAAGAACAACAAAAATGAAAGCCAAAAGTGAGTGCAATACTATTTATAGAGTGAGGTTAGAAATAGTGTTTAACTTATAATTGTATACCCAACAAAATCTTATTTCAAAAAGTAAATGAAATTCAATATGGATAGATAAAATATTTCAGTTCTTTATGATGAGCAAAATCTGGAAATCTGCTGTACAACCTGTTCCTGTAGTTAATAATACCATTGTACACTGAAAAATGTGTTGAGTAATAACGCTCACTTAAGTATTTTTACCATAATAAAAAATAAAATCAGCATAAGAACATTTATAATACATAAAATTTTCCACTAAAATATCTGCTATAAATGACCTGCTAAGGCACAAATATCAAGGAAAAAGGAAATATACCCCAAATGGTCTAAAATTCAAGAATATTTTTTATATCTTTTATTTGGTTGGTTGTTGGTGGTTTTTGGTTGTTGTTTTTTTCTGTTTTGTTTTGTTTTTATTGCTACTTGTTATTTATTTATTTATTTATTTATTTTACATTAGTAGTATCTAACACTTGAGGGTAAAAAAAAAATAATCAGAATCAAAGGATTCCACCGTGTGTGCACACGCATTGAGGGGGGAAAAAAGAAAAGAGAAAAAAGAACTGAGTCACCTTAGTAAGTTAAATATCTATAGTAGGATATGTGACTTGCTTTTCCAGTAATAGTTGAGTAGTATCCTATTGGACTGACTCTCCCATAAATTTCCTCTATAGCTTCGGAATACAATAGAAAAAGCAATTATCTGAAGGCAGTAGCGACTGAAAAGGAGCAGTTTTATTCTGGTAGGAATTTCACTTACACAGCAGGGGACATATAAAAGATAAGTACTCCCTTTCATTGTGGCTAAGATGGGAGAAGGTATAGTTACTGCAGGGTTATGGAACGGAAAGCTGCAAACTTTCTATGTGAATTGGAGTACTGATTTGTAGCAGCTATGGGCTCTGGAGATGGAGGCAAATACAAAAATCAAAAGAGGCAGAAAGGATCCCAAACTCGGTCTGTCAGCATCTCTGCTGATATCTAAAGCACACACATGTGAAAAAGACTTAACAAACCCCAGTTTAAGATGAAAAAATCTGAAGTTTGATGTTGCTTCTCAAGAAACAGAGTTCATTGTTCATCCCTAACAGAGTTAGTTAGCCCCTAAAACAAACAATGCATCAAGATTAGAATAAAATAGCAAAAATTAGACACTCCTCGACTTATATTTGAAACGTCCAAGACACAACCCCAAATATTTTGTCATTCGAAGAACAAGATAGAGCCACTTAAGAGAAGATGATTAATATGATCAGCCCTATGATGACTCAAATAAGGAGTTAAATGTAAATTTTAAATATTTTAAAATGTATTCTCAAGGAATGAAAATAGGATTTTTCTATAGATAAATAAAACTATAAAAATAATAAAAATAAAAATTCTATAAATTTCAAAACAGAAGCTGAAAAGCTTATAATATAGATATCACAGTAGAATTGTGATGAAGGATAATAGCTAATATACTTAAAGATAGTTAAATAAATACTATGCAGTCTGAGAAACAGAGAAAAACATTGAAATATGAAACAGAATCACAGAAATATTAGATATTATAAAAAGAGGCTAACAAATGTTATTGGAATTTTAGGAGAAGGGGAATAAGGAAATAATCATTTATTAAATAGTTATAGTACATTTTATAAAAGGCATAAGTATACATATTTAGATGTTTAATAAATACCAAAAAAGCTAACCATATTACTAAAAGCTTTGCTAACACAAAAGTAGATTCAAACTCTTAAAAGTCAAAAGTAAAACACCATTTTTTGAAAACACTAAAAACAAATATTTTGATTATTCTAGGTATGTATTTTCTATTACAGACTGATTAGCAATGTTGAAGTACCAACACTATCTAATTTTAAGGCTTATTATGAAACTGAAATAATCAAAATACTGTGGTATTTGTGCCAAGCAAGACAAATAACCCAATGCAACAGAATATAGATCCAAGTAACAGAAAAACACAAAATGGAAAACTGATTTTAAAAAGATGCTCACATAATTCAGTGGAGATTAAATAATTTTTCACAAATGTTGTTCAGACAATTGGATACTAACTAAAATAATCTTTAATCCTTATATTGTATCATGTACAGATATTCACTGGAAACCTTTGAGATGTTGGTAGGCAAAGTTTTCTTAGGACACCAAAAACATGATTATTAAGAGATCAAATTGATAAGTTTGACTTCATTAAAAATTAAATAAAACCTTCTGCTCTTCAAAATACATTGTTAAGACAATAAAGAACAAGCCACAAGTTGGTAGAATATAATTAATTATATATCTGATAAATAACATGTGATTAAAAAAAAAAAAAATATATATATATATATATATAAATATATATATATATATATATATATATAAAGACCTGTTATACTATGTAAAAAGAAGCAAATGGCCCAATTAAAAAAAATGAACAAAGCTTTGAATAGAAGGTACATGGATATACATATTCACAAGAAAATATGCTCAATTCAGCAATAATTAGAAAAATTCAGATTAATTCAAATGAGATAACTTCCTACCTATTAGAATATGTAAAATTTAAAATCACTGTATTGGCAACAAGCATTTGGAGAGATTGAAGCCCTCATACAGTACTGGTGAGGTTGTAATCTACACTAATAAAAGAGAAAGATGCAAATTAACCATACCTTCACAACATCCATCAGCCAATCAGGAGTGAGTACGGAAATTAATCCAACAAAGATGGCAGGTTACTTTGCATATGCAGGCACCATGCGGTTGGTGGCAGGGTGGCTCCAAGTTGCCCGAGTCTTCCCCAGGCACCATGCTCACAGGCTCCTGGGACCATCAGCAGTCCCAGGAGGTGCGGGTGGCCACATAGCTTGACAGTAGACAGCAGGGTCTGCTTGCATGTAGCCACAGTGACCCATGAGCAGACAAGCAGGTCTGCAGGCAGCACCTAGCAGGACTTGGTTGCCCTTGGCCTGGTGTGAAGCAGGAATGCACCACAGCAGAGAATCATGGGGACTGTGTCTAATCCATCAATAGGACATTCCCTGAGGGCTCCTGGGTTGGAGAAGGTTCAGGTTGGGCTGAGGTCCCTCTCCCATGCGTGAATTTTGTGCACTGGGCCTCTAGTATCTTATATAATAAAGACATAACATCCAAATTTACCATCACTCCAACACAAAAGATGGCCCCCTCCATGTGGTCAAAGATGGTTGCCCCCATGTGAATACAAGATGGCCAACAGGGGAGGGCTGTTGGTGGAGGCCAGGCCTGTAGGGGAGGACAGCTATGGGCAATCAGGCCAGCTAGAGAAGGCAGTTAGGAGGGACAAGGCCTGTAGAGGAGGGCAATTGGGAGGGACAAGGCCTACAGGGAGGGCAGCTGTGGGGGGGGGGGTGTAGGCCTGCAGTGAAGGGCAGTTAGGGGGGACCAGGCATATAGGAGAGGGCAGTTGGGAGCAACCTGACCTATAGGGGAGGGCAGTTGAGGGGGACCAGGCCTACCAGGGAGGACAGTTAGAGACAACCAGGCCTGCAGGGGCGGGCAGTTGGGGGAAACCAGGCTGTCAGGGGATGACAGTTAGGGATGACCAGGCCAGCAGTGGAGGGCAGTTGGCAGGTGAGTGGTTGGGTCCCAGAAGTCCTATATTGTGAGAGGGATGTCTAACTGGCTGTATAGGCCTGATCTCACTGTTATCAGGCCTAAACCAGAAGATAGATATCCTTCAAGGGGTCCCAGATTGGAGACAGTGCAGGCTGTGCTGAGGGACACGCACGCCCATGAATTTTGTTCAGGAGGTGCTAGTCTATATTAATAAAAGCCTAGGTGGTGTCTCTCCCTCATGTCATCACAAGATGACCTCTCCTACGTCATCATAAGATGGATGCCTCACATCATCACAAGATGGCCACCACCACAAAATGGCCACCCCCATATTGTCACAAGATGGCAGGTCCCAGGCCATCACAAGATGGCTGCCACAAGATCGCTTGCAGGGGAGGGCAATTAGGTCAACATGGTATGTCAGTTGGTGGCAACTGGGCCAGCAGGGGAGGGTTGTTGGGGGCATTTGGGCTAGCAGGGGAGCAGTTAGGGGGAGCAGTTAGACATCAATCAGGCTGATAGGGGAGCAGTTAGGGAGTGATCAGGCTGGCAGGCAGAAGAAGCTTGGGGTAACTAGACAAGCAGGCAAGTGAGTGGTTAGGAGCCAGCAGTCCTAGATTGTGAGAGGGATGTTCAACTGATGGTTTAGGCCAGCGGTCTTCAATCTATGGGTCATGACCCCTTTGGGGGTCAAACAATCCTCCTAAAGGGGTCACCTAAGACCATCAGAAAACACATATTTTTAATTGTCTTAGTAATCAAGACACCGCTCTTCTATCCATCTCCAGGCAGATCTGCCCACATGTAGATATGCCCACATATAAGTTCCCAGCATGATGATATCATTGTGCCAACCCCATCACATATACCCTGTACAGATATAGGTGTATGTGACTGGGTTGGCACCATGAAGTAGTTATGCGGACCAGTCACACATATGTAGAGAGAAGCTACTGTGTAGAGAATAGCTACTATGTTGAAAGCAATCAGTATTGGGTGCAAAACTATACTGCATGAATTATAATTACTGGGAAAATGTAAAACCATCTACTGTAAAATCATCAACTACTGCTGTATATATATACCATGGGAACTTAATCTGGATGCTGATTGGTCTTTTTATATTCATCTGTGGTTGATGTGAATACTGCCCCCTTGTGATAGTAACACGTATGTATGAAAAAACAACACAAAGAATGATAAATCATAGGAAACTTATTGAACTGTATTGACTGAACTATGCCATGTACCATCTTTTGTATTATTAAAGCTATTGTTATATATTATTGTCATTTGCAAACCATCCCATGATAATGGATAGTGTAGAGAAGAACATTAAGAAAAGAAAATATAGTGAGGTTTTTTTACAGTGTGGTTTTACCTCAATAATTACAGCAGGAATTGAGAAACTTCAATGAGTTATTTGTTGTGAAGTTCTATCAGCTGAATCTATGAAGCTGAACAAACTAAAACGCCATTTGATAGCAAGCACCGAAGCTTTGCCAGCAAGGTTACCAATGATTTAGTAGCAAAGCTGATGGACTCAAGAAAGCCAGAACTGACACTGGTGGCAAGTACCACAAACAAAATGTAGCAGGTGTTGAAGCTTCATATTTGGTGGCACTCAGAATAAATCACCAGAGATTTGAAACCTCACACCATTGCTGAGGATTTGCTGTTGCCAGTGGCCAAAGACATTGTTGAGTTATGATCAGAGATGAATATGTTACAAAAGTGAGTGCAATTTTCTTATCTAACAACACTGTCCGAAGAAGAATAGATGCCATGTCTACTGATATTCTTGATCAGGTAATCCAGGAAATTAAATCTGCTCCACTTCCAATATTTAATATCCAACTTGATGAATCTTCAGACATTGCAAACTTCATAGTTACTGGTCTACGTGAGGTATATTAATGATGGGGACTTTAAAGATGAGTTTCTTGTTTGCAAACCTCTTGAAATGACAACTACTGCACATGATGTATTTGACACAGTTGGTCCATTTCTGAAAGAGCATAAGATCTCTTGGGAAAGGTTTGTGGTGTTTGCACCGATGGTGCTACAGCTATGCTAGGATGTTGATCTGGATTTCAACGTTTGGTACTGAATGAGTCACCAAAAGTCATTGGAACTCACTGTATGATTCATCGGCAAATATTAGCAACAATGAATCATTGGAAATGAAGAAGGTGCAACAGAGTTACAAGAGTTACAAGAAGTAATGAAAAGTGTCATAATTTCTGTCAGTTTTGTAAAGGTGAGCACTTTATTCTGTCTGAGACTGTGTTGTGCCTTCTTCTTCCATTTCCATCAACATATCTTTGTGAAATGGGGTTTTCCAGGTTGTTGGTTATCAAGTCTAAATACAGAAGTAGACTTGTGGAAGATGATTTTCGCTGTGCTCTTACAAAGACTGCCCTAAGAATTTCTGATCTGGTGAGAAAGAAGCAATCTCAACCTTCACACTGACATTGGCTTTTTACGCATACTATCACAAAATATAGCAATGTAGTTTACTGTTGTTATATTAAGACTGTTATCCATGCTACACCATGCTTCAAGACAAAATTTCATTTATATGTAATTAGAAATAAATATTTCACAATATATAGTTACATATTGTTTTTGTGATTAATCACTATGCTTTAATTGTGTTCAACTTGTAACAATGAAAATACATCCTGCATATCAGATATTTACATTACAATTCATAACAGTAGCAAAATTACAATTATGAAGTAGCAACGAAAATAATTTTATGGTTGGGGTTGCCACAACATGAGGAACTGTATTAAAGGGTTGTGGCATTAGGAAGGTTGAAAACCACTGGTGTAGGCACTGCGGGATCTGGCCTAACTGGCAGTCAGACATCCCTCAAGGGGTCCCAGATTGGAGAAGGTGCAGGCTGGGCTAGGGAAACCCCATCAGTGCACAAATTTTGTGCACTGGATCTTTAGTATTTATAAAATGTAGACACATATACACATTCACATTTATCTACACACAAACACACTAGTATACATAAAGCAATATAAATAAATTCATCATATACATATGTATTAACCTATAGTGGTTGTCATTAAAGCTTCTGAGATCCTCCTGCTATAAATGAAGCTATATTCTTTAATACATCTTAGTGAACTTTGTGCTGGATTTACCTATTGTGACTAACAATTTAACCTAGAAACTCACTCTACTGGATACAAAGGCCTTAACCTATTATTATTAGTAGTAGTAGTATTATTAATTACTGTTAAATACTAGAAAAATGACTTGCATTGTTCTGATATAATTGTATTACTACAACATTAACTTGCCATTCTACAGACTGCTGTCTTGGACACTGCACTTGAAAGAGGGGACTAGTTTCAATTCAAGGTGACTCAGTGTATGGCTATTGAAATAAATGTCTACAGAGTCCTTTGATAAAACTTTCTGTTGTTGCCAAGGTCCTTCTCCACAGAGAATGGGCTTTTCTTTCAGACAAAGAATTCCAAGTGAAAATTCTCTTAAGTCATAAAAGTAGGTAAAGAATTGTGATCTACTGAAGGAGGAGAATTGTCTCAGCCTTCTGATATTCTATCTTTGATTAGTTATGTAAATAAAGCAATGACTTGTTGACTGTCCATCAATATTGGTTCTGAAGATTATGTTAATTACCTATAAAGCTCTAAAGTCAGGGCCCTGGGCTGTATTCTGACCTTGACAATTCCGGATAATAATTATGCTATTTTGCTTCTAATGGTTAAGTATTCCTGCTTGATCTTTGTTACATTAAGACCTAATTAAGTAAAGAAAGTCCAGTCTTGTAAAATAGTCTTCTCTGTCAGCTCTGGCCACTACTAATTTTTCTTCAGTGATCCTGTTACACATTTTATAATCATCTCTCTTGTCACATAGTGTTCTTCAGGACCTCCCAGATAACTCAAAATTCAATGAGTTGAATTTTGTCTTGTCAAAATGCATATGATGAAGTAGTCATCACATGCATCTTAGAATCTAATTAAAAAAAATAGGGTCACCACTCATGTAATTAATACAGTTAAGATGTAGTCACACTGGAGAAACATGGCCTCTAATCCAATATAATGGGTGTCCTTATAAAGAAAAGAAATTTTCAGACAGTCACAGACACAGGAAGAATGTCATGTGAAGAGGAAGGCAAAAATTGGGGTCAGGCTTCTACAAAAGAAGAAATGCCAAAGATTCCCAGCAGACTACCAGAGTCTAGGTGAGAGGTGTGGAACAGATATTCTCTCATAACTTTCAGAAGAAACCAGCCCACTAACATCGGGATCCTGGATTTCTAAGCTCCAGAACTTGAAAAAATGAATGTGTTGTTTAAACCACACAGTTTGTGGTTCTTTGTTGTTAAGGCCCCATATAAAACTAATACAGTAGATTTTCTGTATAATATTTCCCCTCTAGCATGCTCATTTATCTAAACCTTTTGATCTCTCCTCAATTGTCTGTAATGAAAATTCTGACCTTTCTACTTTAGTTACTATGGACCATTAGTTTATTCAACTTTCCAAGGGCCATCTTAGCAATGTGTAGGACTCTCTTGGCTGCCTTGACTGGTTGCCTTGTCAGGATTAAATCCTGTTTCAAATATATATTTTTACATCACTGCTCCTTGTACACATCACCCTCAGAATTCAGTACTATATTCTCTCCCAACTCCTGCTGGTTTGTGGTGGTTAACTCTTTTGGTAAAAAGTTCCTTTCCTCCTGAGGCAGGCCCAGCCTATTTCTGACCATATTATGTTTAAATTCAATGTAATTATTGTTCTGCTCACCAAAAAGAAATTTGGGTATATTATGAGTCCAAGGAATAGGGGGCATGCTTTTGTTTTCCAAGGCAAAAACATTTTAATTATCTTTAAGCACTGAGGGAATAGAATGAATGGGTCACTGTCACTTTAGCAGCCACATATTCTTCAGGGAATCTGAGGATTCAAGATTTTTGAGAGCTTTGACTGGAACATCTAATACTAAATCTTTGTGTTCCTCCCCAGTAGTGTAGCATATTTTCTGAGGATGAGAATTTAACCTTCTCAGGAGATTTTCTTCAATAAAATTAAGTCAGGGCCCTGATCCTCAGGATGAGGAGCCTTCTACCTATTGGAAATGAGTCATTCCTTACATTATCAACAATTCTGGTGGTTTTTATACTTTACCCAAAATAGGTATTAAATCTCTTTCAGTCTTATGTTGTTGTTTTTTTCTTCAATGATTTGGGAACTTACAACAATATTTATCAAATATGCAGTCATTAAAATTGCTCCTGTCCATGAACCTCCTAAATGTTTAAGATACTCTACCCACCAGAGCATTTTTCTCTATCAGTATTCTGTCTCATCATGATGCATTTATAAAATAAGGCTCAGACAGGCTTGAGAGGAAATGTTTGAAATAAATAATGGAAATCTACACAATGGATACTATACAACTATAAAAAAAGAAAGAACTCGTAACATTTGTAACAGCATAAATAGATCTGAAGAGAATTACCCTAAGCAAAATAAGCCAGTTGGACAAAGGTAAATATCACATGATCTCACTCATTTGTAGAATATAATGAACAGTATAAACTGATGAACGAAAATAGATCCAGAAACAAAGAAGCATTGAACAGACCATCCAACATTAGAGGGAAGGAGAGTGGGGGGGAGGGAGGTAAAATATCAACCAAAAGACTTGTATGTTTACATATAATTATAACCAATGGACACAGACAGTAGGCGGATGAGGGCTAGGAGAGGTCAATGGGAGGGGGGAGACATATGTAACAAACACTTTCAACAATAAATATTTTTTAAATAAATAAAAAAATAAATCAGAAATTAAAAAATATATATATTGAAATAAACAAAAATGGAAGCATATCATACCAAACCTTAAAGGATAAAGGAAAAACAGTTTTAAGAGGAAGGTTTATAGCAATATTAAGAAAAAAATCTCAAACAACCTACCTTTACATCTCAAGGAAGACAAATAAAGCCCAAAGTTAGCAGAAAAAATAAAATAACAAAAATCAGAACATAATAAATAAGAGACTTAAAAAAATAATAGAAGATATCAATAAAAGCAAGAGTTATTTTTTAAATAAACAAAATTGGCAAGTTTTTACCCAGACTAAGATAAAAGAAGAGTAAAAATCAGAAATTAAAAAATAAAACTGATACAAAAAAGTGCAAAAAATAATTATGAAATGACCATGAATAAGTATACAGCAACAAATTTGATAACCTAGAAAAATTGATACATTTCTAGATTCATTCTATCAAGACTGAATTCTGAAAATATAAAAAATCAAAACAGACTAATGACAAGTAAGGAGAAAAAGTCAGTAATCTGGCCAGCAAACCAGGTGAATTCTACCAGACATTTAGAGACAATTCCGACGGTTCTTGAACCTTTCTGAAACTTCAGGAAAAGAAGTAACACTTTCAAATTCACTTTATGAATTAGCCTGATAGCAAAGACATCCAAAGACACTACAAGAAAACAAAATTACAGGCCAAAACCTTAATGAACATATATGCAAAAAATGATCAATAAAACTAATTCTTCAGGACATTAAAATCATCATGCTTATAATTGAGTAATATTTTTTCTAGGTGTCCAAGTTGGTTGAACTGTAATCTATGTTCTGGTTTAGTGCTTTAAAATACTAGTTTGTGGTGTGTATTTTTCAAAATGTACTACATAAAGATTTTTTTTTAATTTTCATTTTTATAGCAGCAGAACTACTATTTTTCTGCATGTTTTTCAACATGTTTTTTTTACTAAAAAATTAAATATTTTTATCTTGAAATATTTCAACTTACTTTTCTTTGAATAAAATATTACATGTATTTTATTTATGTGTATAAACTCCCCCCTTTAATTTTTCTTCAATTATTTTAATATTTTATTACAGCACATTTATTTTTTATTAAATAGAAATGCCATAAACGATATAGTTACCTTATTTTCCTGCGTATAAGACGATTTTTTGGCCCTGAAAAATACCGTATTTGCCGGCGTATAAGAGACTGGGCGTATAAGATGACCTCCTAACATTTCCACTCAAAATACAGTTTGTTATATACTCGCCGTATAAGACTACCCCCACTTGGAGGCATATTTTTCAGGGCCAAAAAATCGTCTTATACGCCGGCAAATACGGTATCACTTTTCTGTCATATATACACATATATTCTTTTATGCTTAGGTTAATTTATCACTTGCTTCTTTTATTATTATATTATGTTTTAAGATGTATAATTATATTAAATATGTTTTTAAAAGTGTAATAAATATCTGCAATCACAATAACACTAACTTGTTGATCTTCTAGGTTGCTTGCCACAATTACATAATCATTATACCATAAAAAAATTCCTGTCACTAAGACTACAGAGCTTTGTTTTGCCAGGTTTAGAACCAAGGGATTAGCAAAGAAACATCTTCTATAAAGAAAGATTCTTTTTTTTATTCAGTTGAAGCTTATTTTGAACTTAATATGAATACCCTCTTGCCATGGCAACAGAATAAGTATATGTTTCACTTGCCATGAAGAATCTTTCAGGCCATTCTTAGATCCTTAGTTTCAGCTAGATGATGATTAATATTTTCTCTGAGGCACCAAATTAGGACTTTCAACAAATATATCAATATAGTGAGAAAACAACAATAATAAAGCTGTATTCTGTTGCCTATAATTTAAAACAATTCAATGTGGATATATTGAAAACACATCAATAAATCATATTCATATAATCAAGAGCTCATCATTAGTTATAGGTTAGAAAGGCAATTCATTTCCATGACTACTGACATAAAATATCATGTTCTTTTAAATATAAAGTAAAATGTATTTATAGAACTCCTTAAATGTATTACTTTGCAAAGGTTCTATTAAGCCTAATAGTTTTTATACTTTCCACCATAAACACTACACTTTCTAAGATTAAAGATGTAATTCAGTTTTATCTCTAAAATCACCTGGCAAGCATTTTGAACTTCCACACAGTTCCCTACATGCACACAATCTGAATGTGTAAGAGTGGGCTTCCCACAAGACCTAGAGTAATTGAGAAACACTATCCCAAATGATCAATTGCTCATTACATGTACAGATACAGACATCAAAACTGCTGCTTTTAAATATACTTCTCTTCTATAATGTTATCAAAACTTAATGGTATATTGCTTTCATGTTAAATACTTAACAGAAATGGCATTGGTTTCATAGAATTTTTTAAGCCTCTTTCAGAATTGCCTATGATACTATTAAAGAGTGGCTAATGTGATGATACTGTTTCAGTACCTAGCCTAAGCATATTGCCCACTGATTCATTCTCTTCTACTTCATAAACTGCTCTATAAGTAAAGAAGATAGCATATCTTCAATAAACCCAATGGAGAAAATGAGATGCTTCTCTTTCACCTTTGGATTTATGAAGCACCTAATAAAGAGTTCAGATGTACTAAAAGCATAAAGAATTATCTAATGTTTAACTCTTTCAGTCAAGTATTTCCTGATTTTCACATACATAGTATACTAGAGGCCTGGCACATGAAATTCATGCACTGGGGGGAAGGGAGAGGGGTCATTCAGTCCATCCTGTATCCTTTCCAATCTGGGACCCCTTAGGGGATATCATTCTTTCACAATCCAGGACTTGTGGCTCCCAACCATTTGCCTGCCTACCTGCTTGATTGTCCTAACCACTTCTGCCTACTAGCCTGATCACCTTCTAACCACTCCCCTGCCAGCCTAATTGCCACCAACTACCCTTCCCTGCCAGCCCAGTTGCCCTCAACTTCCCTCCCATGAAGGGATGGTCCACCCCAAGTGCCCTCCCTGCCAGCCCAATTGCTTTTAACTGTCCACCCCTGCTGTCCCGTTAGCCCCCAACTACCTTCCCTGGAGGACCAGTTGCCCCAAACTGCCTTTCCCTTCAGGCCTGGTCCCCCCCAACTCCCCTACCCTGCAAGTCTAGTTCCCCCCAACCATCCTCCCCTGCAGACCTGGTCCTCCCCAAGTGCCCTCCCCTACCAACCCAGTTGCTCCTAATTGCTCTCCCCTGCTGTCCTGGTAGCCCCTATCTGCCCTCTCCTGCCAACCTAGTCACACCAACTTCCCTCCCCTGTAAGCCCAGTTAACCCCAACTGCCCTCCCCTGCCAGCCATCTTGTGGTGGCCATCTTTTGACTGCATGGGGGCATCCATCTTGTGCGAGGGTATGATGGTCAATTTGTATATTACCTCATTATTATATAGGATTCTCCATTCACTGTACAGAATTAACACCCAAATTAGAAATTTAAACAATGATAATTATATAAGCATCAAAAAATGCAGAATCGTGTTTATATTTATTCCACCAAATGCTGAGGAAACATACTTATATTTAGTTTTTTATTTTATATTTATGTTATTTAGTTATACATATTTTATATATATTTATACATAAAATTCTATTTGTAAAATATTTTAATATATCTATGTATATTTTGCTAAGCATAAACTTCTAGTTTACAAATTATTTTCCTTAGTATCAAGTGATGTTCTTGCATTGTATTCTGGCTTTGGCTATCAACTTATTTTATTCTTTCAGTATGAGTTGATTTTTTTGTTTGTTTGTTTTATTGAGCTGTAAATTACCCTGAGTAAAATTCACTCTTTTTAGTCTGCCATTTAATGAGTTCTGACAAACTGATACAGTCATTTAACTATTACAATAATACAGATGATATTTTCAATGCATAAACTTTTGTATCCAACACCTACCCTCTGCTCACACCTCATGATAACAGATAACCTAAATTCTGTGCACACATTTCATTTTATTAGTAAGTCAAGGGAATAAAAGAATACAACATATAATTGAGTTGGACTTCTTTTACTCAGTAAGAATCATGTAAGAATCATCCATTGTATTGTATATATTACATGTTGCTTTCATTTTACTGCCAAGTCTCTTTGCATTGCATGAAGATAGTATAGTGTATTTAGGCATTCACCAATCTAAAACAAGTATATTGTTCCTTACTTTTGTGAATTATAAAATAGTCACTCTACATATTTGCATACAGATTTTAGTGTGATCATTAACTTTCATTTTTATTGAAAAAATACCTGGAATGAGATTTCTGGGTTATATGGTAAATGTATATATCGATTTATAAGAAATTATTAAGCTACTTTGAAATGTTTCTGTTGTCCCCCAAAACTGCACTTCCACCAGAAATACTGTATATAAAAATTTTAGTTGATATTCACATTTTCAACAGCACTTGATCTTGTTAGTTGTGGTTTTTTTTTTTTTTTAATTGAGCCATCCTAAATATCTAGAGTGATACATTGTGGTTTTAAATTTTATTGTGTAGTGGTTAATGATATTGAGTATATTTTAATGTGCCTATTTACCATGATTATATCTTCTTATATGAAATATATGGTCAAATTTTTTCCTATTTTTAAATAAGACTTAAAGGATTTTTTTTATTTGGATAAAGAAAACATTACCGTATTTGCCGGCGTATAAGACGATTTTTTGGCCCTGAAAAATACGTATTTGCCGGCGTATAAGAGACTGGGCGTATAAGACGACCCCCTAACATTTCCACAAAAAATACAGAGTTTGTTATATACTCGCCGTATAAGACTACCCCCCACTTAGAGGCATATTTTTCAGGGCCAAAGGGTCGTCTTATACGCCGGCAAATACGGTAACTTTTTTCATATTTTGTGCAATATTTAGGCAATCTTTGTGTTACCAAGGTTATAAATAATAGTTCAGTCCCATAGTTATTCCTATATTTCTTATAAAACCTTTATTTTTTATGTTTTTATGTCTTATATTTAAGTTTTTGAATATTATATATATATATATATATATATATACATTTTATGCACACACATATATTTTCACATATATTTGCATATACATGCAATGGGTGTTCAATAGTTGCTACACCATTTATTTAATATACTAAATTCTCATAAAATTGCTTTGGCATTTTTGTAAAATATCAAAATTATATGAGTATGGTTTTTTTTTAATACTCCAGTCCATTCCACTGATCTATGCCACTACATTGCCAATGGCATGTGTGTCTTTTTTAAAAAAAAATCAGTAGTTTAAAGTAAACTTGAAATCAAATATGAGTTTCCAACTTTGTTCTTTAAAAATAGTTTTTTAAAATTATTTTGACTAGTTTATTTCCTTTGCTCCTTATGTATATTTAAAAAAAAGAACTTCTAATTTCTAAAAAAATATGTTGCCAGGACTTTATTGAATTTCTAAATCAAGCTGAGAATTTACATCTTAAAATTTCTAAATTCCGTGAATTTATATTTTCTTTTATTTTTCTCATTAGTTTTTTTCTAGCATACAATCCTTGCATATGTTTATTATATTTATACCTAACTTTTAAATGATTTTGTATGCTTTAATAAATGCTACATGTTTCTATGTTAATTTCTAATTATTCATCATTAGTATTGAGGAATACAATTATCTTTTGCATATTGAGCTTATACCCTGTGACCTTACTAGATTCACTTAAATTAAAAAATTATTGCATATCATTTAGAAAATTTACCTGTAGCCAGCTATATTTCTTTTGTTGCAGCTTTCTATCTTCTTTCTCAATCTTGATGTCTTTTTTTCTTCTTCATGGAACTCTCGAGAATCTAAAGCTATTGATTTGAAGGGCTGATGGTGGACATTCTGGCTATGTTGTTAATTGCAGGGTCATATCTAGGGCATGCTTCATGTTTCTTCCCATGTAGGTCTGTTTGTTTATTTGTTTTATCTAAATGATATGCAGCCTCCATGGTCAGACCTCTGCGCGTACTCACTGGCGCGTGACTGTAGACCCTGCCGGCTGTGGCTCCCTGGTGCCCGGGTGCCCGGGTGCCCGGGTGCCCTGTCTCCCAGTTTCTGGGTGCCTTTCTCTACAGTCCAGACTCCACCAGTATGAGCCTGGGACCAGGGTTTCGGCCAGGGTTGGGTTCAGTACAGTCAGTTGGAAAGGGTTCTGTGCAATTGGGAATTCCTCCCCTCCTGCCAGGCAGGCATTTGGCGGCGGCACTTCCTCTCCACTCACAAGCATCTCCCTACCTCAGTGCTTTGCGGCTCCCAGTCAGATCCGTGAGCTTCTCTCCTTCTTTCTAGTTGTAGATATCCCACTCTGCCAGCGTTCCTGAGGTTCTGATGAAGTCCTTTTTGATTTTAGTTGTGTTTTTTAAAAAATTGTTGATGAGGCAGCAGCTTAGGAGACTACCTAGGCCACCATCTTGGTTCTTCTCATAGCTTTTATTTCTTGTCTTAAAATTACCATCTGTTAATGCATGCTGTCTTCTTTTTCCACTAGAGCTTTTAATTTATTAACCATTGTTCTATTAATTTTTTTATGGCAATGTAAACATCAAAGTCACCTGTAAGCCTGATTTAAGGTCTAAATCTGTTGACTGCTTTACTTCTTCACAGTAGAGAGTGGCACTCATGCCACAGAGAGGGTCACTCTCCATGCTCTTGTCCCTTGCCCTGGTGTTGGACCAGTTTTGCAGTTACTGGGCACTTTCTAGCCTGATTATGAGGGTCAGAAGTGATTAACTGTGTTCTGGTTCTAAACTTGTTCCCAGGTCTCAAGAAAGAGGCATTATCATTGGCCCTGTTCCTTTTCCACTGCCAGCTAATTTAGTTTGCATATTTGATGGTCATAATGGGAGGAAGTATCTCCTGCTCCTGCCAGTGATAGATTTCTAATGGTATTGGCATGGGATGGCTGGTCCAGTATATTTTCCTATCTCACTTTTGTAACCAGAAGTTTATCTTCTTCTAACTTTCTCCCAGCTACATTGGTCTTTACCCTGGGCTTGGGTGAAGTGACAGCATCCCCCCCCCCTCCTCCAGTGTATCATGGCTTTTGGTTCATAATGGATAAGGGTCTGTGTGTGTGTCTGTGTATTTTTAGTTGCAAAGGCTAAACCCCTCCTTTATTATTATAGAGGTGAAACTTCCCCAATCTATGCCCAGTTCGCCAATTCCTTTGTGAGCATCAAGTGGATGTTCAGGAAAAGAATGTACCTATGGCTCCAAGTGATTCTGTACTTTTATACTAGCTCACACTAGGCTTTTAGCCATTGATAATGTGTTAGTTGGATTTTTTTGACCCACTTTTTTTCCACTGAGTACCTGTCCTATGATGCTTTGCCAAAGGTAAATAATTGCAGTGCCCTAGCTCTTCTAGAGGGTCTTGCCAATTCTTACATTTTAGACCACTAAATTGCTCTGCCATGCTCATTGGTACAAGAAAATTATGGTTTGCCGAAATCGGTTTGGCTCAGTGGTAGAGCGTTGGTCTTCGGACTGAAGGGTCCTGGGTTCTATTCCGGTCAAGGGCATGTACATTGGTTGCTGGAACATCCGTGGTAGGGGTGTGCAAGAGGCGGCTGGTAGATGTTTCTCTCTCATCGACGTTTCTAGCTCTCTATCTCTCTCCCTTCCTCTCTGTGAAATATCAATTAAAAATATATATTAAAAAAGAAAATTATGATTTGATTTACACATATATTTTCTTTGTGGTATGGCAATATTAATTTTCTTTGTATTTATTCTGCTTAAAGATGGTTCACATTTTTTTTGTAATTTTAACTTCATATCTTAAATTGTTTTTGTGAAAATTTGTAGTCATTATGTCTTCAAATTACACTTCTGCCCATTCTCACATTTCTTTGTCAGCTAAGTTCTAATAAAATATCTGTCAAACCATGTCCCACATGTTTCTTTCACTCTTCTATTTGCACTTTTTCTCTTTTTTTGCCTCTGTTTAAATACAATAAATTATTCTGTTTTACCATATTTCCAAAATGCAGTTAACACTATATGACTATTAATTTCAGTTTTTAACATCAATATTAAGATTTTCATGATATTATTCTCTTTCTTTCTCTTTTCTCAATATATTAATCATAATTATATTTTGTCAATATCTGGTAACTATTGTTTGTATCACTTACATGCATATTGTTATGTCCCATTTGTTTTCTGTTTGTTTGTCTGTTTTCTAATCTATGGTTCTATTTTCTTGCATGAAAATATTAAATTAATATGAGAATTGGTAAATAGCATTATTTTTCAGGTTGTGTAATTGGTTTTCAGACCCTCCCACTAGAGACAGGCCATATTTCTTTGACATTTCAATTGTAATTGATCGTGTTAATAATTTTTTTAATAAAAATTATTTGTGAATGTGTTATGAGTACAAGCTTTAAAAGTCATATTGTGTGTATTCTAATGCCTTTTGTTTCTGCCATTATCATGAATAAACCCTAAAAATACCACTAGCCATAAAAGAAATGTTGGTTAGACATGAATCAAACCAACAAACAGGAGGCAAACCCAGCTGAATCAAGCCTCTATACTACAAAACTATAGACATTAGAGCCTATGAATATAAGAATCAGTGATTGCTACTTTAAGGTATTGAGTATTGGTGTGCTATATTACACTGTTTTGTTGTTGCAGATACTTTTACAGCAAACATATTTAAGGAAAAAGTAGTAACTGAACGGATATCATTCTTTAGAGAGTATTTGTTTCTTTTGGAAGAATGACAGAGGATGGAGATATTACCTCTATCCATCCTGACTTGCTTGGATTTTTAAGACAAGTTTTTAGAATCTTACTTGAAAACTGGAATTTTTTAGGGCTCATTATCCCTAATTATTTTTATTGTGCCATGAAAAAAATTACTAGAATTTATAATAATAAACGGGTAATATTCTAATTAGGCTGGACATCTTCCCGGATGTCATTCTAGACATCCTTCCCGACAAAGCCAGGGTCCTAGGAAATTCACCCAGGTCCCCGGTGCTGGAGGAAATCCTGTGCTGGCAGCCGGGGAAGAAAGGCCTACTCTTGCACTAATTTTTGTGCAGCAGGCCTCTAGCTCAACTATAATATTCCTTCTCCTTTTTCTTTCTCTCTCACCCTCTTTTTTGTATATTTTATAATTGCATTTTTTATGGTGAATGTCTTTTAACACTTCTCCCTTAACACACACACACACACACACACACACACACACACACACACAAACACAGGCATAGCTTTAGAGGTCACAGATAATTCAAGAAAATTGTGCTCTAAATGGCTGATCTGTTGGCCTGCAACCCTCTTTCCTCTAGGTGGGCAGGGAAATTTATATCTGCCAAGGGTCATTTGGATATTTATAACATTATTCACAGGCCATACAAAAACATCAACTTAAAAATTAGCTTGCTGTATCTGGTCCAGCATTTAATTAAGTTACCCTAATGCCTTGCCAGGCCAGACCAAATAACTTTGCAGGCCAGACGTTCCCACCTTTGCTAGAATCTTGGTCCTTAGCTTCCTAGTTATCTTGCTAGTCCCAAATTTAGATTTGGGTCTTCTAAGCTCTTATAACTGCTCTAAATTCTAGGTTGCTCTTTACTATATAACCATTTTGGTCTATACTAAATATCAGAAAATATTCAGCAAAGGAAAAATCAGCAGGGAAAAAAAAAGTAAAGTTCCTCTCATTCAGTTTTTCTTATACTATATTTGTTTTTCATATTCTCTAATCTGATTGCCTTCTAATGCCTAACAGGGTTTATTGTGATTGTTGCAAATAATAATAATAATAATAATAATCACCTAACTTTTTGCTGCTCTGAGTAGGATTAATTTGATATGATCTACCCTGTTCTAGCTGAAAGCAGAAATCTATTTTTCCTGTCTAAGTAATCTTTACATTCTTCCTTGTAATGAGTAGGCTTTTCTTACATTTACTAGATGTACTGTGGATTTACCACACTGTATCAAGTTGAGGATTTATTTTTATCTTGCTTTTTGGCAATCAGCTAGTGTTTTTTACTGAAGAACACTTCCTTCAGCCCTGGAAACTTGCTAGTAATTATCATTTCCAGTATTTTTTACCTGCCATGCAATGCATTTTATACCATTAGAACTACATTTTAACTTATTATATAGTTTATCTATTTCTCCACATGCTTCTTAATTTATTTTATGATCCATAATGCTACTATATATAAGTCACTGTTGCCACTATGGGGGAAAGGATTTCAAGGCAGTGTTATGCTAGAGTGATATATTAAAGTCTATAATATGTGTGCATATGTATCTGAATGTGCACTGTAACTTTTAGTAGGGTTGTTAAACACTTAACAAAAGAATGCAACTGATAAAAGTGCTTGCCTTTGAATACCACAAAAGAGACAAAGGCAGCCCCACCTAAAGACAGCAGAAAAGTTTGGCGAGGGACGGAAAACCACAGATGGTTATAGGTTGCAGACTCTTAGCAGCAGAAACAGAATTTTCTGAGAAAACAGTTCATCAAAGCTTTGATTTGAACCAGTCTGTCCTGCAATTCTGAGGAAAATATTCAGGAAAAAAATCTTGCTAACATAATTGAGCTACGTAGAGACAGAGCAGTTGGCGATGGCTTGCATGGTAGATATATTCTTAATAGGAAGATATGATAAATGTGGAGTCCTAATCTCATTTCCATAAAGTGGTCTTAAACAGGGACAGCTGGGAGAAAAATAGTACAATGTAGATAAAGCAATTTCAGTGGCCACAGTTTTTCCACAAATGTCTTACCATCCCTTCAGTTGTTCTCAGCTATTCTAAGCCACAGAAGAATTTGGTGTCTCCAGACCTCCATGACGGAGCTACTGCTTTAAAATTTTACACTGAGAAGATTGTGTGTCTATTTTCTTCATAAAATATTGTAATTTGATAATATAAACTCTTATACTAATTGAGTGAATCTCACTGATTCAATTGTGAAAATCAGAAATAAACCAAAATAAATTATTTTTGTCTCTCATAAATATGGCACCATTGAGAGTGCTTTATTATACCAATGCTTGTTTTGACTGTAGACATGGTTATAATTTCCTTTTTAGTCATTATATGAAACTATGCATAATAGTATCATTAGTTGATCAATATGAGCACAATGACTGTTAAATGTGGGCTTTAAAATCATCAGGTGATATTCCTAGCACTATGACTAGCTTTTAATCTTACTTGTTTTGGTAGTGCACTATTTTCTATTTGATTAAAAAAGCAGCGTCTGTAGTAATTCAGACTATAGGTCCCTTCCTAGGTGAACTAAAACCCACTTTATTCACCTGTAAAATAAATATATATATGTATTTCCATTTCATAAATTTTTTATAAGGAAAAGTTGGAAAACACATATAAAGCACTTAACACCAGGCTATAGTTATGTACTCAATAAATATTAGTTACCAAAGCTAATATTCTTTAGCTATAAGGTAACATTCTTAAAGTAATGGATCATAAATATTTCTAAACTGTTATAGAGAGTACACAAACATGCCCAATATCACATTATCGAACTTGAATATTTTCCAGCAATTACTGTTATAATTAACTCCCTTTTAATGCTTTAAATATATGCAAGATAGATGTTTCTTACTTAATATGTTTTATACGTATGCTAAAGGCCTGGTGCACAAATCCATGCACCAGTGCCTTTAGCATACATATCCGTGCACCAGAGGGGTCCCTCATCCTGGCCTGTGGGATCAGGCCCAAACCAGGTCTCCAACATCCCCTGAAGGGTCCTGATCGAGATGCATGATCAGGACCAGGGAGGGATGGAGGAGGTTGGCCACTCAGGGAGGGAACCCTGGAGGGCTCCAGGCCGTATCCAGCCAATCTTACTCAGTCCAAACTTCCCAACTCCAGCAGCAAGCTAACCTACCGGTCCACTGTCTGCCCCTTGGTGGTCAGTGCATGTCATAGCATGCAGTTGAACATCCTTAGCATATCATTAACATACTGGAGGCCCATTGCACAGAGATTCATGCAATAGGCCTTCCTTCCCTTGACTTCCAGCACGATTTTCCTCCTGCACCCAGGACTCAGGCCTTCACTCTGGCCAGAGTCTGCATTCTTTTTTCTTTGGGGCAGACTCTGGAGTCTGCAGTCTTGAATTCGCTGCAACACTACGCTCCTATAGATCCCTTCACCCCACACGCCCCGCCCTCCCACTCATAACAGGTGTCCTGCCCCACCTGGCCACTCCATGCCTGGAGCAGCTGGGCGGTCGCCATCTTTGGCCTTCTAAATTGCATACTCACTCAGATAGGCTGTGGGCAAAGCAAAGGTATAGTCAATTTACATGTTTGTCTATTATTAGGTAAGATTATGCTTTGATTGCTTGAATGGATGACTAGATAACCAGATATTTAGCACATTAGGCTTTTTATTAAATAGGATAATTTCTTACATTGTGTTTTTATCTTTTTTATATTTTTTATATATTTTTATATTTCATACATTGTGTTTCATTTTCAAGTATATTGCTTAGTATTATGCCTGTTTTGAATTTTGTGTTTTAAAGTTTTAATTCTAGTTTAGAAAACTATACCATATTAATTTTTATTTTCACTAATATTCTCCTTTATAATCTTCACCAGGAGTATACTAGTGTGGTTTAAATGAAATATATAAATTATAATTAGAAATCTACTAAAATGCATGCACATTTACCAAGTTATTTATACTTGTTTGATAACAGGTGAGGATGACAAAGAAGTAAACACTGGCATCTATAGTAGCAAACTTTAGAATAGCTCAAAACATTTGCTTTATACTTAAAAAAGTATACCTTTAAAATGTATTCATCAACTACCAAATTTAACAA
Organism: Vespertilio murinus; assembly: GCA_963924515.1. Classification (NCBI taxonomy): domain Eukaryota; kingdom Metazoa; phylum Chordata; class Mammalia; order Chiroptera; family Vespertilionidae; genus Vespertilio; species Vespertilio murinus. The sequence continues at coordinate 116,792,013 of OZ004706.1, forward strand.
CAAGCTCAAAAAACAGATCATACTTATCTAAAAGGATTAATGCCTAACAGAAATGAGTTGTGCACCACCAGTCAACTCGATGGGTTACAGGTGATGAGATCCCTGCCCAAGGGGGGAAAAATGTACAGAAATTGGAAAGAGTGCTTCCCTTAGAAATGAAGCTGACAAAGGTAAGGCAAAGGCTGACCAGGCCCAGAGAAGAGTTCAAAAACTTAAAGGCTGTGAATGAACCCTCAGGAAGGGTTTAGTAGTGCCAGTGTTACAGGCAGAGTTAGGAGAAAGCTTTGGGAAGAGCACAGTGCTATTTGTGGACATTACTCTTCCTAAGTGCCAGTGCACCTAAAGGGAAAAAATGAAAAAGGTTTTTAGTTTGAATATCATAAATAGATATCATTTACAAAATAAGATTATTATTCAGCTCAAAGTTTTAAGAGGGTTATTAAATTTATATTTTATTTTCTCTTCCAACTATTATGGAAAACAACTATTTTCATTCATTACATAATATCCCTGCCAAAAAAAAACCCCACAAAATACTTTGTTCTTTTCGAAAAAATGATTACTTGTTCATGTTGTACTCATATTTCATTTAAATACTTTTTCCATCACATTATTTGATATATTTCAGCTACCTCAGTATACTGTCAATATGCTTATATAATAAAACATTTAGTTTCATTTTATTTATTTATTTTGTTGTTGTTGGTTTCCTTACAATTTATTAGTAAATGTAGTTGTTGTTTTTTTCCTGGTTGACCACTACCAAGTGGAGTTAAAACATAGAAATAAAACAAAGAAACTAATTCTTTAAACTAAACAATCTGAAAAGAGATTAATTAGGAAAACACATTTCCATAACAGCAGCCTTCAGAAACAGAAATGTAGCTCCATCAATTAGAGAACATGTGAGTTTCCAATTTGCTAGTGAAGCATTATATATATTAGAGGCCTGGTGCACAAAATTCATGCACTGGGGTGGGGTGTCCCTCAGCTCAGCCTTCACCCTCTTTAATTGGGGACCCTCAGGGGAAGTATGCCTGCCAGTTTAGGCCCGAACCTGCAGGGATTGGGCCTAAACTGGCAATGGAACATCCCTCTCACAATCTGGGACTGCTGACTCCCAACCATTCACCTGCTTGCCTGCCTGATTGCCCCTAACTGCCCCCACCCCTGCCAGCCTGGTCCCCCAACTGTGCTCCCTCCCCTGCAGGCCCAGTTGCCCCCAATTACCCTCACCTACTGGCCTGGTCACCTCCAACTGCCCTCCTCTGCTGTCCTGGTCACCCACAACTACCATACCCTGCCGGCCATCATGTGGTAGCCATCTTTGACCACATGGGGATGGCCATCTTTGAACACTGGGCACAGCCATCTGGTACAAGGACATAAGGGTCAATTTTCATATTACCTCTTTATTATATAGGATTATCTTTGGCTTGCTAAAGAAATAAATGAAGCCTCAGGCAACATTGTGGTTAAAAACATAAATATAGGAGGTTTGTATGTAGAAAGCAAAATTCAATTGCCCTGGAGATATTTTTATTTTTTATCCATACTTAGTGTGGGTTTATTTTTGCTATTAGAAGACATTCCTGATGTTCAATATATATATGGAAGCAAAGATGGTTCATAATACCACTGTGAGCTCCCCTTCCTCCCTTCTTCACCCATCAAGACTTGCTTTAGTCTTCTTCCTTTAAAAAAAAATATTGACACTATTAAAATTACATTTGCTCTCATCTTTTTAATTCTGACACAATATCAGAGTACATTATTAACTGACAAAACAAAGAGAAAGTTCCTTTCCCAATTATGCCAAAAAACAACTAGGAAATTAACTGTTACAATGATCACTAACAGTATGTAACTATTAAGGGGGGAAAAAACAGAAAAAAAGAGAAGAAGAAAGGGAGGAAGAGAAGAAAGAAGGAACAGAGAGAGGCAAATATGAGAAACCAAATAAACCTGAATATTTTTATTATAATACAAAATGTTTTTAATATAATGCTAAAATGTCATTCTTACTAACTTTCTGATTCCATGGAAAACTCTTCCACAACAATGAAAATAAAAATTTTCCACTTTATTTCAGAAAGCACACAAAGTTCAGATCTTGTTATTTCCATCAAACATTTCCTTATCTGTTCATTAATAGTGGAATGTTAGTGATAAAAAAGAAGCCAAGTGACAACTTTTCTTATGTTCACTCAGCAAATACATCCTAAGTCACTTTATACCACCTGGAATACAAGTGTTAGAGCAGTGAATTACTGGTGAAAAATCAGTGGTGGGGTAACAGTGGGAAGAGTTCACTAAAAAGAGACAGGTTTCCAACTGTGACAAGTAATATAGACAGAGGACCTGAGTGGTCATTCCCCATGAAGTACAGATAGCTAGGAGTGAAATTGGAGTCAATGGTAATTTAGAGTTGATAATCCAGGTTGGAGGCCCCACTGCTACATCCTTTAGTCTGCTGTACTTTAGGAAATAAACAAACACTGTGAAATAACACTCAGATGAAAACCTTGCTGTCTCCCAGCACACAAATCAATATTGTTTGAAAAGAAGGAATTGTTGCTGAGAGCTGTGTTTGAAGAAGGGAATGGTATTGGTGCATGTGTAACTGTTGTGGTTATTTTCTTTTAATAATTCAGTTGGAGTTAACTATAATAGGTATTAATTAAGGTAGAATTTATAATCCTGCTTTATTCCACATATTTTTTTTCTGCATACTTAAAAATAGTTTTCCAAAACGGTATTCTAGAGACCTTTGGGATTAGATAACACAAGAAATGGATGGGAGAAAGGTAGTCAACCAAATGATGCAAATTACAAAGACCAGTGGGGGATACTAAACTCCTTAACTTAATACAGTAGAATGTTCACATTCTAGTATAGTGTGATGTAGTTCACATTATGGTGGATTGAAGAATCTTCTTGGTGCTGCATCACAGTGAAGAAATGGCACTTCAGAATTTAAACTGATGCATTAAATCTAAATTACATTATGAGGTTTGTATGTTTTTTTTCAAAATCTGGTATCATTTTATGTGCTCACTTATACCTCCCGCTAAATTCCAAAATGAGACTTCCATCATAGCTATGCTACTTTTCATTTATTTTACATTGTTCACATTCAGAAGCTGCCTCTGCTCCATACAATGTCCTTCTACTTGTCTAGCCTCATTCAGCATTTCTCTAACGTTGACTTCTTCAGGAATGTTTCTAGAATGATGATTCCCTGTAAAGGCATTCCTTTTAAATGACTCTCTGGAATGTGAATATAACTTACTGTCAGGTTCTCTAACAATTTCATAGTTATATCATCATTATTTTCAGTGTCTTTTCATATTATATTGTGTGTGCTTTTTTCTAAAATTTTTAGTGTGAACACTTTTCTCAATTAGATAATACATTATTTTTTTTTCTCCACTAGCAGTTTAGTTTGGGTGTGTTTTGCGTCCCTGTCTTCTAATTTGCTAATTTGGTCCTTTGCTTCTCTTAGTCTACTGTGGAACCTTACATAGTGTATTTTATTGCAGCTATATCACTCTTCATTTTTTCTTTTAAATAAGTTATTGATTTTTTTCATCCATTTCTTCTTGATTCTTGCATGGTTTATGAACTGTATGACCTTTATTCTGAATTAATTTTCTGACATACTGCATACCTCTGTTCCACTTAGCTGCTTTTCTGATGATTCCTCCTTTTCTTTCCTTTGGGGTCTACCCATTTTTGGTCTCAGTGACTGATCTAGATGTTGAGTCATGCAGGGGATGCTCCTTGGGTGGCAGTGACTCCATGGGCTGTGGTTGCTCCTCAGACAGTCATGGAAGCAGCTGCTCTTCAGTTGAAAGTGGCTCCTCTGATGGGTGCTGTTCACAGCAGTGGTTTCTCCTCTAGCTGGTTGGGGAGGCTGCTCACACAGTTGCTGTTCTTTGGATGAAGTCAGGCTGCTCACATGGCTGCTGCTCCTCGAATGGGGGTGAAATGCTCATGTGGCTGCTGCTCCTTGGATGGAGGTGGGCCGAATGTGGCTACAACTCCTTAGATGGGGGTGGGCTCCTCACACTGCTTCTGCTCCTCAGACAGGGGCAGGCTGAATGTGGCTGCTGCTCCTTAGATGGGAATGGGCTGCATGGGGATGATGATCCTAAACTGTGGATGGGCTGTTCATTCATCTGCTGCTCCTCAGATGGAGTGGGCTCCTGACGCGGTTGCTGCTCCTTGGATGGCAGAGAAGGCCTCTTACAAAGCTGCTGCTCTTTGTACAGAGGCAGGCCATGTGAGGCTGCTGCTCTTAGGCCTGGGGTAACCTGCTCATGGGGCTGCTGCTCCTTGGACAGGAGCAGGCTGCTCATGTGTCTGCTGCTCATGTGGTTTCAGTGCCCTGGGCTAAAGTGTTGGGCCTGTCAGAAGGGAGAGAGCTTCAGAACTCACAGGGTACCTGGAGCCTCATTGACTGTGGGACTGCAGTCAAAGTAGCAGGTCCCTGGCAGGGACAGCTAAAAAGTCCCATGTGCTACCTTAGGTCACCCTGGATGGAGGTGAAGCTGGACTCCCAGTTATTGCAGCTCTCCCCTTCAAAAGACTAGGCATCTAAGGATGATCTGACCTCCTGGTACTGTTTGCAATGATAGCAGAAGCTTCCTAGTTAGGCAAGTCCAGTTAGCCTGCCCCTGAAGGTCCTGTGGGATCTAACTCTCTCTCTCTCTCTCTCTCTCTCTCTCTCTCTCTCTCTCTCTCTCTTTCTCTCTCATCTCACATACACACATACCACTTGACCACATATTCCTCTTTTGTTCCCTCTATGACTCACGCTCTCTCCCTCACTGTTGCCTTCTTCCTGCCTCTGTAGTTGGGTCTGGGGTGTTTTTAACTTGTTTGTGGATGGAGTTTCCTCTGGAAGAGTTTGGTTATGTGGCTCACTCTCTAGCACCTGGCCAGACAGGATAAAATTCACCTTGACAAGTATAACAGTACCAAACATAAATTCATTTACTTTAGTAAGATTTCGTGAGAAACACAGACACCCTTCTAGAATTTATCTCTATTTAATTGGTGTGATAATTAGCACAGGAATTTGATATTTTAGAATTACTGAACACACTAGATGAGCTAAGTCAAGCATAGATGTCACAGCTTTCCCTATAGCTTTCAAAGAATCTAGACCGTGCTTCTCTTATTCAGGTAAGGAACCTCAGGATTTCACTACTGGTGTGTACAGCCACCTGCCATAATCAGGCAGCCAATTCAGAAAGGGGCACTTTGAAACCACAGCAAAAATTCTATCTCCCAAGCTCATCCATTTCTGATAATGGTTGGGAAGAATATTACATTGATCTCTCTTTTAACTTGCAGATCTCACATGATTTCATCTTACTAGTTCACAAATGAGGTGGCTCTGTAGGCAAGGGTGTCTAGATAACAGTTCATAGACTTAACAGCTTCAGCAGTAGAAAGAAGAGTATATGAGAGAAGTGCATTTAAGACATTTTTCTAAATTGTTCTCAGCTGTTGGCATGAGAATGTGTCTTATTTTATGTAATTTATCTCACAAAAATCATTTATATAAATTAGTTTACTCTTACAAATGAACTATTTCAATATTAAAATTATTATTTATTTGTATCAATAAGTCCCCCACTTGGGGAGAACAGATAAGAATCAAGTTCTGGCCGAAACCAGTTTGACTCAGTGGCAGAGCGTCGGTCTGCTGACTGAAAGATCCCGGGTTCAATTAGGGTCAAGGGCATGTACCTTGGTTGTGGGCACATCCCCAGTAGGGGGTGTGCAAGAGGCGGCTGGTTGATGCTTCTCTCTCATTGACGTTTCTAGCTCTCTATCTCTCTCCCTTCCTCTCTGTAAAATATCAATTTTATATATATATATATATATATATATATATATATATATATATATATGTAAAAAAAGAATAGAGTTCTGTAGTTCCCTGTACAGATAGAATTACTACCCTACTGCTTAAAAAAAGTGTACACTTGCCAAAACCGGTTTGGCTCAGTAGTAGAGCATCGGTCTGCGGACTGAAAGGTCCAAGGTTCGATTCCGGTCAATAGCATGTACATTGGTTGCGGGCACATCCCCGGTAGGGGGTGTGCAAGAGGCGGCTGGTTGATGTGTCTCTCTCATGACATTTCTATCTCTCTATCTCTCTCCCTTCCTCTCTGTAAAATATCAATAGAATATATATTTTTAAAGTGTACACTAGGAGAAACTAGTAAGAGGTTGATACAAGATTACTATAGGTAGATAGGACAATGGATATTGAGTAAAAACCTAGTTTTGTTATAAACATGTTTTGAGGTTTTAAAGAATACTCAAGAAACTGAAACAACATACTTCCTTCCCCAAAGCTTTCATGTTATATGAGTTTCCTATGACCTTAACATCATCCTGGGGCACTGTGAAATGGAAAATGAGAGTCAAGTTAAGGTTTCATATAAGTTCAGTGAAATGGCAACCCAAGATGAATCTTTCTTCCTTCCTTTCTTTCTTTCTTCTTTCTTTCTTTCTTTCTTTCTTTCTTTCTTTCTTTCTTTCTTTCTTTCTTTCTTCTCTCTCTCTCTCTCTCTCTCTCTCTCTCTCATCTCTCTTCTTTATTTTAAATATATATTTTATTGATTTTTTACAGAGAGGAAGAGAGAGGTATAGAGAGTTAGAAACATTGATGAGAGCGAAACATTCATCAGCTGCCTCTTACACACCCACTACTGGATTTGTGCCCGCAACCAAGGTACACGCCCTTGACAGGAATCAAACCTGGGACTTTTCAGTCTGCAGGCCGATGCTTTATCTACTAAGCCAAACTGGTTTCTGCCCAAGATGAATCTTTAAATGAGGCATAAAAATCTGTAAATAAATTATGATTAATATTTTCTAGAGAAATGCACACTCTATTAGCTGATAGCTGTTAAATTAAATATATTATAATAAATAATGCCTTTGCAATTATTTAAAGTGTATGTGTACATTTTTTTAAGATTTTATAAAGATAAAGAAAGAATTTCATGGGAAGTTCCATATTTATAATTTTGTGCTTGAAAATATTTGTGTTTAAACAGGTAATATAAAAGTGTACCTCTAAGGCAGAAATGCTAGGTGCTCCTACTCACACATCTTTATTCTTCTTCTATAGGGTTATAGTTATGGATATATTTGTAAATATTACCTAAGTTTTTCTTTCTTATTCCCCTCTTAGGTGATCATAGTGGTAGTATCACCATTCAAAGACATTATTTATCAACATTTCACTAGTTTATTAAGAAATATTATGCTGGAAATTACTTTCAGATTTTTATCATGGATACTAAAAGAATTATGATATTCATTTATATATAGCTTAACTTTTTAGTCTTTCTGTTAGGAATATTTTCTATATGAACTAAAGAGTAATTGTCAGTCATTCTAAATTTGTGGTCATTTATACCTAAATAAAATGGCAACAACAATATTAATAAAAGAAGAAAATGAAAATGTTCAATGTTCCATAGATATCTGCAATATATTGTGCCTTTAAAATATATGCAAATTATTCCACATTTTTAATATTTGAATTGAAGCCTTATATCCTTATAGATAATCTTCATGTTACATTTTATTACTATTTTAAATATAGATATATTTACATTTACACATACATGTGTGTGTGTGTGTGTATATATATATATATATATATATATATATATATATAACCTAGGCTATTGAAATATAGTGGCAACAATACTTTGGTAAAGACTGCTGTTTGGATTTTGGCCCCTCTGGTCTGGCTTCTGCACCTGAGTAAACACAAAGATCTTTACCTCAGCTTTCAGATGGAGACCTGGGGGCTGAGGCAATTTTCCTGTGCCTGGGACCATAATTACAGAAGACTGATTCCCACTGACTTGGTGGCTTTAGGGATAGAAACTGTAGGTAACCTTTATAGATAACCTTTGGAGATTAACCACTGAGTTCTGCTTCTGCAAGACAGGGCCACATTCCAATGTCCAGCAGGATGTGACTGGGATCGACCCTGCAGGCTGACCCCAGTCTTTAGAATGTAGTCTTTAGGATTTAGAATTTAGAACAAAAGAAAATCCCTGTGGTTTGAGCCTTTAAAATAGCTAGCTACACCTGAAACAGTGCGGTTGTGTGGAGTCCACCTGCGTGTGGTGCTCTTGCGGCCATCTTGGCCAGTTTTTCAATAAATCCTTGCCTGCTTTTTTTTTAAATCAATCATCAGCCACCGGTGGTCTTATTTTGAACCCAGGGTTCGACCCCACAACAGTTATTTGTAAATATATATATATATATATATATATATATATATATACACACACACACACACACACACACATACATATATATATATATATTACATGAACATTATAATATAGTATGTATGCATATATATGTATATATAATATATTATGTAGTATGTATATATGTATAATATAGTATTATATATATATATATATATATATATATATATATATATATATACACATTATAATATAGTATCCATTAATTTTATGCTTTCAAAATAGACCATTTGGTATGTATTAACTTTACATATCAAAATGTCAGGTCAAGAGTTCTGAAGGGTCTGAAATTTTACCCTAATTAGTAAGTTCACGGATTAGCCAGTTACCTGTCACAGTATCATAGAGCCTGGCAGACAAACATGAAGCCATTGGGTCAGAGAAAAAAAGATAGTCTATTAAACACATCAGTAGATTTGAATAACATCTTGCATCAGTTCTTCAAGCCCCAATTCTCCCATAGAAACACACTAAAAATGGAAGCACCTGTGCATTCAGTGAGGTCCATCATAGATAATGAATCCTCAAAATAAGAAACCCTTTTTTTAATATGGAAGCTGCCCATGTCAAACATGAATGTGATGTATGGTTTTCTGTATGTGTGTGTTTTGGGGAGACAATTGCCTTAGATTTCTCATATTTCTACATAATTACATATTAACAACAAATTCTCATCAAAGCTACCTTTTTCTTGTATTTGTGCATAGCCTTGGGTATATAGAACCAATGGAGGTACATGGATACCAGAAAACAAAAGATAAAATGGCTTTAGAAAATTTTTATACATCAATAATTACCGTAAATATAAATATAATGCAATTCACCAATAAGGAGACATGGGGTAGTAGAGTGGATCAAAAAACAAAATCTAACTATATACTGTTTACAAGAGACACACCTAAACAGCAAAGAGAAAGGTAGATTCAAAATAAAAGGTTGTAAAATGATTCTTCAAGCAATAACATCCACAAAAAAGCAGGTGTAGCCATACTTATATCTGACAATACAGATATCAAGATAAGAAAGTTAAAATGAGCTGAAACAGGTTTGGCTCAGTAGATAAAGTGTCAGTCTGTGGACTGAAAAGGTCACAGGTTCGATTCCTGATCAAGGGCATGTACATTGGTTGCGGGCACATCCCTGGTAGGGGGTGTGTAGGAGGCAGCTGGTCGATGTTCCGCTCTCATTGATGTTTCTAGCTCTCTATACCTCTTCCTTTCTCTCTGTAAAAAAAAAAAAAAATCAAAAATATGTAGTTTTTAAAAAGATCAAATGAGAGAAAAATGGATAGTTTATAATGATAAAGGTAATACTTAATCAAGAAAACAAAGTATATATATATATATAAAATCAGGGAATACCAAAATGCCAAAATGTATTAAACAGCTACTCAAAGAACTAACAGGAGAAACAGATCACAACACAGTCATAGTTGGAGACCTTAATACACCATTGACAGCTCTAGATAGCTCAACCAAACAAAAAATAAATAAATAAATATTGGCCTTAAATAAAACACTGGACCAAATGGATATAATTGATATTTACAGAACATTTCATTCCAGAACTTCAGATTATATATTCTTCTTCAGAACATATGGAAGATTCTCAAGGATAGACCGTATGTTGGGTCACGTGCCGGGGCCCATCAGCTTCAGTAGAACAGTAGCTGAAAGGGTGGTGAGAATGGAGAAAAGGCGACAAAGAGACAAACAAAAGATGGGATCGAGAGGGCAAACAGTTCAAGACTGCATCCCCAAGTTTATTTCTCTCAGCATATTTATGCAGTTATGATTACATAAGTATCAGGTAAGCATAAGCAATTTTATTATTAGATCTGCAGCGCTTTTTCTTGTGGGACTTTACAGACTTACCAACTTCCCTCTAACCTGCCTTGTGGCTGCAGCCAGATTCCTTGTTTTCCAGCCATCCTGCTTACTTCCCTTTTCTCACACTCTGACTATCTCATAATATCTTGCTTTGACTGCAAACTGCAAGCCTCAGGGGGCCAAGGGAGCTGGTGCCAGACAGCCCACCTTGTGAAACACTGTCTCCTTGGGACTTTGTCAAACCGAGACCGCTTCCCACAGTCACAGAACAAGCATCAGCAAATTTAAAAAGATTGAAATTATACCAAGCATATTTTCTGATGAAGATGCCTTGAAAATACAAATCAACTACAAAAAAGTAGGTAAAGTAATAAAAAAAACAATAACACATAAATATGTGGAGATTAAATAACATATTACTAAAAAATTACTGGGTCAAAGAAGAAATAAAATAGAGTTCAAACCATATATAGAAACAAATAAGAATGATAACTCAACATATAAAAACTTCTGGGATGTAGTGAAAGCAGTAGTAAAAGGGAAGTTTATATTATTACAGGCCTATCTCAAGAAATAAAAGAAATCCCAAGTAAACAACCTAACATCACATCTTAAGGTACTAGAAAATGAAGAACAAAAACAACCCAAAGTCAGCAGAAGAGAGAACATAATAAAAATTAGGACAGAATTAAATGAAATAGAGAACAAAAAGACTATACCAAAAAAATAATAATAAATCAAATAAAGAGCTGGTTCTTTGAAAATATTAATAAAAATGACAAACCTCTGGCTAGGCTAACTAAAGAGAAAAGGGAAAAGTCTCATATAAACAAAATAAGAAATGAGATAGGAGAAATCATCACAGATATAAAAAGGATCATATTAGAATATTATGAAAGACTATATGCCACCAAATTCAATAACTTAGAAGGAATGAATAAGTTCCTAGAACTGTATAACCATCCTAGACTAAATCATGAAGAATTTGAAAATCAAAATACTCATTAGCAGTGAAAAAATTTAAACAACCATCAATAACCCCCCCAAAAAATGTTTTCACCAGTGAATTCTACCAAATGTTCAAAGACAAATTAAAACCTATCTTTTTCAAATGCTTCCACAAAATTAAAGAAGAGGCAATACTTCTAACACATTATACTAATCCAACATAACCCTGATACCAAAGCCTAGCAAAAATAAGACCAAAAAAAAAAATGAAAACTACAGACCAATATCAATGATGAATACTGATGCAAAAATCCTAAACAAAATACAGCTAATTGAATCAACAGTACATCCAAAAAATAATACATCAGGATTAAGTGGGATTCATTGTAGGGGCACAAGAATGATTCAACATTCACAAATCAATCTATATAATACACTGCATTAACAAAAGAAATGATAAAAATAACATGATCTTATCAATAGATGCAGTAAATACATTTGATAAATTACAGCATGCACTTATGATTAAAACACTCAATAAAATAGGAACAGAAAGAAAGTACCTCAACATAATAAAGGCCATATATGATAACCCTCAGCTAATATCATAATCAATGGCAAAACACCTGAAGGCTTTTCCCCTATGATCAGGAATAAGACAAGGTTGTTCACTCTCACCATTCTAATTCAACATAGTGCTGGAAGTCCTAGCCAGAGCAACAAGTCAAGAGAAAGAAATAAAAGGCATCCAAATAGAGAAGGAAGAAATCACACTGTCACTTTTTGCAGATGACATAATGCTGTATATAGAAAATCCTAGTTGCTCTGCCAAAAACTATAAGAAACAAGAAACAAATACAGTCAAGTTCCAGGATACAAAATTAATGTGCAAAAATCTATTGCCTCTCTGTATAGTAATAATAAATGTTCAGAAAAAGAAATGGGGAAAACAAATTTTTACAATAACAACTGATGAATAAAGTACCTAGTAACAAACTTAGCAACAAATTTGAAAGACCTATATACTAAAAATTTCAAAGCATTGTTAAAAGAGATTTAAAAAGATACAAAAACTGGGAAAAAAAACAACAACAACATCTCATGTTTATGGGTTAGAAGAATCAACATACTTAAAATGGTCATATTATCCAAAGCAATATATAGATTTAATGCAATTCCCATCAAATCCTAATGTGATTTTTAAAAAATAAATAAGATGAAAACTCATCAGATTTGTATGGAACCAGAAAAGATCCAAATAACCAAAGAAACCCTGGGGAAAAAAAGCTGGAGATATCATACTACGGATTTCAAATTGCATCACAAAGCTACAATAATCAAAAAAGCATGGTATTGTCAGAGAAGCAGACACACAGATCAATGGAACAGAAAAGAGAGCTCAGCTATAAAATCACACGTATCTGAACAGATCTGAACAGATAATTTTTGACAAAGGAGCCAGAAATGCACAATGGTGTAAAGATAGCCTCTTCAATAAATGGTGCTGGGAAAACTGGAAGGCCACATGCAAATGAATGAAACTGAATTACAGTTTGTCCCCATGTGCAAAATTTAATTCAAAATGCATCAAATACCTAAACATAAGTCTTGAAACTATAATTTACATGGAAGTTATATAGTAGCACCAAATATTAGCACATGCAGAAGGCAACCAGTCGATAGGTGTCTCTTTCTCATTGATGTTTCTCTCTGTCTGTCTCTCCCCATCCTTTTCATTCTCTCTCCCCCTTCCTCCCCCAAAAAAAATCAATAAGAGAGAGAAAATATGGCATCAAATTGGCAGCAGTGACCTGCAATTCCTCCTAGGACCAGGCCAGAAAAGCAACCAAATAAGAGAATATCTACCCTGAATTAATAAACTCAACACAGCTGAGGAGATAATTTTCAACAAGGGAACGCAAGGCAGAGGAGGCCTAGAGAAAGCTACTTACGAGTCATAACCCACGTGGAACCACCACGTGTCCCGCAGTGAGTGGTGCAGTGAGTGATGCAGCACCTCCCAGGAGGCTTCCATACATCTGCAGGGAGCACGTCCCACATAAGTCCTCCTCACCAGCCCGCTGGGACACAGCTACCGAGGATCTGGCTCTAAGACTCCACAACGAGTGCAAGCCAAGGGGAACTCTGTGCCCCACTCCCACCCTGGAACCCAGAACCCTGCTTCTAGCCTGACCCAAAGCCACCAGGCACCCACTCCACCCCCAGTACCAGGATCTGCTGCCAAGACAATCCTGAGCAATCCAGAGCACACCACATGGGAGCACAAACTGAGCAACCCAGGGCAACCCACCCCTACTCCACACTGAAGAGGGGCAAACTGGAGCAATCTAGCTCACTCCAGGATATAAGAAAGCATGCCCACCTCGCTGAGAGCCCAGGGTCTTCCTGCTGGGGCAACCTGGGGTAATCTAGCAGGCACTCAGCTCAGGCCACAGGGGAGCTCAATCATATCAACTGATGCAGAAAAAGCATTTGATAAAATCCAACATTCTTTCTTGATAAAAACTCTCAGCGAAATTGGAATAAAAGGATCATACCTCAACAGAATAAAAGCCCTATATGACAAATCTACAGCCAACATCATACTCAATGGGCAAAAACTTAAATCATTTCCTCTAAGAACACGAACAAGACAGAGTTGCCCACTCTCATCATTTCTGTTTAATATAGCACTGGAAGTGCTAGCCATATGATCAGACAACAAGAAGAAATAAAAGGCACCTAAATTGAAAAAGAAGAAGTAAAATGATCATTATTTGCAGAAAACATGATATTATAGATAGAAAACCCTAAATACTCCATCAAAAAACTTCTATTATTTTTTAGTATAATTCAGCAATGTAGCAGGTTACAAAATTAACAACCACAAATCTATGGATTTTTTATACAATAATAATGAACTCATAGAAAGAGAAACAACCAAACAAAAAATCCCATTTACCATTGCACTTATAAAAATTAATATATTTATGAATAAACTTAACAAAGGAGGTAAAAGACCTGAACTCTGAAACTACAGGTCATTGAAAAAAGAGATAGAGGAAAACATAGATGGAAGAATATTCTGTTTATGGATTAGTAGAATCAATATAATTAAAAAGTACATACTAGTCAAAGCAATCTACAGATTCAATGCAATCCCCATTAAGATACCAATGGTATATTTTACAGACCTAGAAAAAATATCTTCAAAAATTCATATGGAATAGCAAAAGTTTCTGAATAGGTGCAGCAATCCTGAGAAAGAAGAACAAAATTGGAGGCATCACAATACCAGATATCAATCTATATTACAATGCCAATGTTCTAAAAACTGCCTAGTACTGGGACTAGAAGAGACATATAGACCAATGGAACAGAACAGAGAACCCAGAAATCAACCCAAGCCATTATGCTCAATTAACATTTGACAAAGGAGGCATTATGCTCAATTAATATTTGACAATGAAGTCAAATCAGTCTCTTCAATGAATGGCATTGGGAAAATTGGACAGATACATGCAAAAAACTGTAACTAGACCACCAACTTACACATAAATAACCATACACATAAATAAACTCAAAATAGGTAAAGGACTTAAATGTAAGACTCAAAACCATAAAATTTTTAATAATCTATAGTCAGAAAAATATCAGACAAATTTTGTAGCTATATCTTTATTGATAATGCTCCTATGACAATGGGAACTAAAGTGAAAATAAACAAACTAGAGGCTCCTGCATGAGAATCATACATGTGGGCGGGGTGGGGGAAGAGGTTCCTCAGCCCGGCCTGCACCTTCCCTACTCTGGGACCCCTCAAGGAATGTCTGACTGCCACTCTCAATCCAGGACTCCTGGCTTCTGCCTGATTACCCCTAACCCCTCTGCTTGCCTGCCTTATCATCCCTAACTGCTCCCCTACTCTACTGGCCTGACTGCCCCTAACTACTGCCCTACTGACCTGACTTCCCCTAACTGCTTCCCTGCTGACATGATCACTACTAATTGCAACTGCCTCGCCCCATACCTGGGACCCAGGATCCCCTCCACCAGCTGGTCACAGGCACCTAGGACCCAAGCTTCCCTCCCTCTGGCTGGCTGCAGGCATCCAGGACCTGGGCTGGCTACAGCCTCAGGAGACAGTGGGCAAGTGGCTTTGCCCAGGCTGCAACTACAGGCACACAGGGCCACAGGGTGGGCACCTTGTTCCTCTCCTGGGCTGCAGCCCCAGCCGTTGGGGCATGGAAATTGTCCCTTTTCTAGGCCACAGGCACAGCAGCTGGCACCCGGAATTGCAAGGTGTGTGGCTTGTTCCTCTCCTGGCTACAGCCACAGCCATTAATGCCCAGGACTGTGGAGCAGGCATCCTGTCCCTCTCCCAAGCCTCAGCTGGCGCCCAGAACCATAGGGTGGGAAGCTTGTCCCTCTCCCAGGGCACAGGTGCATGTGCAGAGCATGAGGCTTGTCCCTCTCCTGGGCCGCATCCTGGCTGGCCCCCATTCTACTCTCTCAAACGTATTTGTGCCTGGCTGGTCCCCATCCTCTCTCCCCAGTGTTCAGTGTCTGAGCTGTGACAGCATAAGGGCATGACAACCATTTGCATATTAGTACTTTATTATATAGAATGAGAATATATTTAAATAAAAAGCTTTTGTACATCAATAGAACAAGAAAGTTCACTTCATGGGAGAACATTTTTCCTAATTTTATATTTGATAAGGGCCTAATCTCCAAAATTTATAGGGAACTCATACATCTTAACAAAAGAAGATAAACAATCCAATCAAAAATGGGCAAATGACTTAGACACTTTTCTAAAGTGATCATACAGAAGGCCAAGAGACATATGAAAACATGCTCAAAGTCACTAATCATCCAAGAGATGCAAATCAAAATGACAATGAAATACCATCTCACACCTGCCAGAATGTCTATCATCAGAAAATTGACAAAGGAGAAGTGCTGGTGAGGATGTGGTTTTTAAAATCCTGTGGACTAAACCATTTCCTAGAGCAGCTTAAATACTTTGACCTTGGTTAGAATTTATGCACTGATGGGAATATAAACTTGTGCAGCCACTGTGGAAATAGTATGGAGTTCCCTCAAAAAATTAATAATAGAACTCTCATTTGATCCTGTTATCTGACCTCTAGAAATATATCCCAAGAAATCAAAAACACCAATCAGAAAGGATATATGCACACCTATGTTCATAGCAGTGTAATTTACAACAGCTAAGATTTGGAAATAGCCTAGGCACCCATCAGCAGGTGAGTGGATGGAAAAACTGGTACATTGACACAATGGAATAGTACGCTGCTATAAAAAAAAAGAACTTTTACCATTCACAGCAGCATCGGTGGACATGGAGAACATTATGCTAAACAAAATAAGCCAGTAGAAGAAAGATAAATATCACATGATCTCACTCATTTGTGGAATATAATAAACAACATAAACTGATGAACAAAAATAGATGCAGAGACACAAAAGCATCAAACAGACCATCAAACTTCAAATGGAAAGCAAGGGAGAAGTAGGAGGGTAAGATATCAACCAAAGGACTTATATGCATGCATATAACCATAATTTGTGGACACAGACACTAAGGGGTGAGGGCATGAGCTGGGAGTGTGGGGTGTCTGGGGAGAAGCCCATGGGGGTAGGAGGGGAAGGAAACATACGTAATACTTTAAACAATAATTTTTAAAATTCAATGGAAAAAATATACTTGGTTGAGGATTAACAAAAATAAATAAAATTTTATAAACACCTTAATTTTGCTCATAAATAATTTTGAAAAGTCAAAATTATAATGTTAATATGGTAAATTTAATTTCATTATTATGATCATTAAGTATTAATTTACTTAAGAATAATTATATATATTCTGCCAAGCGACCAGAATGACAGAACCAGAATGGCTGGAACCAGACCAGTCGCTCTGATGCACACTGGGGTGGCCAACTGGCCTTATCAGGGACCCCAATTGCCCCCCCCATCTCCTGCATCCCATCCTCCAGCCTTCCAGGTCCCCAATTTCCCCCCCCACCCCATTATCACATTCATGGGCAGGGCTGGCTGGCCAACCTCCTATGGGTCCTCCCCCCAGCCACTTGGCCCCAAATAATCCCCCCAACCCTGATCAGGGGCAAGGACAGCCAGCCAAAATGCCTGTGGTCCCTTCCCCTGGCCACCCTAGTCCCAAATCAGCCCCCTCCACTCAGATCAAGAGCAGGTCTGGTTGGTCAACTTTCCGCATTCCTTTCCCTGGGCTGGCCTACCCCCCCAATCAGGTTGTGGGGCAAGCTGGTCCCCACCTATGCACAAATTCATGCACCAGGCCTCTAGTAAATAATAAAATGTTTCAAAGAAGGTTGCCAATAACCTATGGAAGTAATTCCACACTTTCTATATTCTCCATAGATTTCTGCTCAAATCAGAGTTACCTGTTTGAAATTCAATAATGTCAAGTGAGCATTCACGTCTGCAAACCTTTTATTGAGCCTGTGCAGTGTGAATGGGCAGACTGCATAGATGTGATCATTTGGACCTGCTGTTCTCCGTATGTTCCTTTGCTAGAATCAAATTCCTGTGTGTGGATTGTCATCTGCTGCCAAGATATCAAGGATGAGTAGATGATTCTAATCAACACCAAACACTGCATATTTATAACCGTTTTTCATCTGTAAAACTGTCGAGATGAAAATATTTTATTATATAGTAATATGCAAAAAATAAAATGTGTACAAATTAATTTTGTGAATTCCTATTCAGTCATCATATCAGTTGCTTAGAACTTCACATTCACATAGTTTTCACCTAAACCCTGACTCTTTTCCATTTTATTAGAATCTCTTAGTCTTCTTTTCCATTTGTCATTATATTTCTACATATAAATGATTGGTCATACAGATTAGTAAGGTAATTGTAAAAATTAATTTTCTACATTTGCCACAAGTCATTATTTTAATGAGTACATTTGTCTTTTTAAAATCCTGTAGGCTAAACCATTTTCCAGAGCAGCTTAAATACCTTAACAAAATCTACTGTATTAGTAACATTAAATCATGCCATTAGTATAAATGCACAAATGTGGAAAGACCAGGGAACAGAGC
Organism: Vespertilio murinus; assembly: GCA_963924515.1. Taxonomy (NCBI): domain Eukaryota; kingdom Metazoa; phylum Chordata; class Mammalia; order Chiroptera; family Vespertilionidae; genus Vespertilio; species Vespertilio murinus. The sequence goes on from OZ004706.1 coordinate 116,810,232, forward strand.
AAAGCTTGGAGTACTCTAAGAAAATAAACTAGACTGGGTAAGCATTGGAGCAAAACAAAATGGTGCTGAGACAAAGCACAGCTTGGTTAGAAGTCCAGCTAAGCTAACAGAGAACAGTGCTGTGTAAAAAAAGAAGAGTGAGTACTCTAGGGAAAGCTTAGAGGCTGGTAACAAAATTTATTATGACTTTTTCAACCTACAAAAGACTGCAGCTATTTAAATCCCATATGTGAACCGTTAGGACACACAGAGCAGCATTGTTGAAATATGATAGTGATGGGTTAATTAGGGGGAGTGTCAGTAGGCTATTTTTATTAGACTATTTGTTCTCTCACTTAAGTTGTTTGTTTTTCAAACATAAGTTATATTAGAACTCCACTTCCATCTATAATAGATTAAGTACTATCTGATAAGCCATATTAATATATACATTTTAAAATATACAACATATATGAGGCAATTTATTTCCAACATTGGAAATGGGAAGTTTACATTTATAATTTATGGTAGAAGGGAAGGAAACTCAGGAGGTGAACCACAGAATCAGGTTTGCTCAAACTACATTGAGGTAGAGTCATAAATATCATGGTGATTTCCTGAACAAAATGATCTGATCAACAAAAGCATCTGAAATCTCAGGACAGTTTCTTAGAGAGGAAGTATCTATGCAAGTAGGGAGTTATAAAAAATCATTGTCAGAGCCCTACCCAGTTTGGCTCAGTAGATTGAGTGTTGGTCTATGGAATGAAGAGCCCCAGGTTTGATTCTGGCCAAGGGCATGTATCTTGGTTGCGGGCACATCCCCAGTATGTGAGTGAGTCAGCTGATTGATGTTTCTCATCGATGTTTCTAACTCTCTATCCCTCTCCCTTCCTCTCTGTAAAATTCAGTAAAATATATTTTTTAAAAAATCATTTTCAGAGTTTTCTCATGAATCCTTGAATGATAGGTAGGCTGCATATGCACAGGGCAAAAACTCAAGGTTTATCAGAGAGTATTAATTTATCAAGTCTACTCAGGCTTGAGAATTAAGTAGATAATACTACAGGCCAAGCAGTGTTGGAAAAGTTTAGATTTCTGGTTCAGTCAGATTAGAGCAATTAATTTATCACAAAATTCAGCTGGATGGTATCAGAAGTACAAGTAATAATCATAATGACACGACATAAAAAATTAGTCTACTAATTTGTATGTTCCAACAAAGCCAAAAATAAGGTTTTACAAGGCCTTTACAGAATGGAGAGATTGGATTTAAGTCATGCCAAATTAGAAGGACTTTAAAAAGACTTGGGACTTCTATATACATATCCTCCAATAGTAAATTTAAGTGTACAAAAGATCAACATGATTAGCTAGTAATACAACTATTTGTTAGAATCAAAATAAGCTCAACATGGGTCACAGGAAGATAATACAAACTGGATCTCTACAATAGCTAATCTGTATATTGAACCATATAATTAAAACTTGTTAGATATGTGAAGAAAAAAACACACCTAAAAATGTGATTCATAACCAAGAATTGAAGCAGTCAGCAAAAAAATTAACATGACACAAGTATTGAACCTACCAGACAATTATGTAAAAGCAGTTGTTTATAAATATGTTTATAAACTTTAAGAAATAGGACTTCAATGAACAGATATGTGAACTCAGCATAGAAACAATTACTATACATATAGACCCAAATAGAAATTCTATAATTAAAATATATAGCAATGAAAGTGAACAATTTACTGGATAAGTATTGACAAAATACAGAGTTAGTGAACTTAAGGAGTTATCATTATGAACAAATAGGAGGAAGAGAGGAAAAAAAGAAAATTAGCATAGACTCAGGGAAACTGTGGTATAATACCAAATTTCTAAAATGTCTTAATTGGACTCTTAGAAGGACAATTCACTGGGACTAGGAAAAATTTTGGAGATAAAATCTGATTTTTTTCTAAATTTGGGAAAGAAAAATTATGATATACAGATTCAAAAAGTTTTGTTGCCTCCAAGGAAAAGAAATAAACCATAACTAATCAAATTATAGTCTAACTAATAAAAAAAAAAAACAAAGAAAATATTGCAAACTATCACAGTGACAAGATATAATACTGAGAGGAACCCAAATATACAAAACATGTCTGATTATTAATCATAAAAAATGCAGAGTAGAGTTAATGGTTCAACAATTTTAAAATACTAAAAGGGAAAACATAAACACTTTTTTTCATCAACTCAAACAAATTATTGACTGATCATCTCATATAGTTAATCGATTAATCCAATATATTTTATATAATATAGTCAACATTATTTCTAATATGAAAGTGAGTTCATATAGTAAGTTTGCTTCTAATATTTCACTAGCTGCCATTTGTCCTGATGATAAAATAAAAACACATTGTTTCTAAACATATCATTTCTATGTAAAAACAATTCAGCTTAAGTTTCAAATCCACCTTCATTTCTTTTGTAAAATTAAGCTATATTGGACTTCTCCCCTTTCCAACAAAATACCATGCTTTTTGGGTTTGTTTGTTTTTCATACCTGACTTTTGAAGATTAAGTTTTCTCTTACCCCTATCTCTTTAGCATACCATCTCTCACATTAGGTTTGCATAGTATATTATTCAAGGTATTCTAAGTTATGCTGTGAGCCTTAAATTAGAATGGCTTAAAACCCTAAATGTTTAAAAATTTACCATGCAAATTATACTGAGATGTGAGGAAACACTCAGGAAAGCCAATTTCAATGTGATGATTCAGTCTTCACATTATCATGTGCTACCATGCTTGCTTGGGCAGAGGGGGAAAAAGGGCCTCAGAGTTTTACACCTGTATGAGGAATCCTAATATATAAAAACCCTGGGTCCGTCACATCCACAATGATCTGAGACTCGACCTAATGCCCAGGCTGCACGTGCAGCAGGCTCTGGTGGATGGGGATTTGTGGCAGCGGAAACCTGGACAGAGGAGGCAGGGCCAGCACTCACACTCACTCATAACTACACACATGCACAGACACACACAGTGCCCACCAGCTCACAGCCTTTTCTCCCTTTCTTTCCCTCCCTCCACGCTCACTCTCAGAGCCTCTCTCAGAATGAGGAAACAAAACATATTGGGCCTGAAGAGACCTGGATGGAAGGGAGGATGGGCAGAGGATAGAGTGGCCCCCACTTGCCCCAACCACTCCCAGCTGGAAAAGAGGAAGAGGGAGACAGGGAGACAGGAAGACCTGGAGGACTGCTGAGAAAGACAAATAGAGACAGAGACTGGGCAAGATCAGTCAGGCAGGAGAGGGCAGTTAGGGGTGATCAGGAAGGCAGAGGCAGTTTGGGGTGATTAGGCAGGCAAGCAGAAAGGCTAGGGACAATCAGGCAGGCAGGCAGATGAGTGGTAAAAGCCAGTGGTCCCAGATTGTGAGAGGGATGTCTGATTGCCAGTTTAGGGATCGGGCCTAAACCTGCAGTCAGACATCACCCAGGAGACCCTATTGGAGATGGTGCAGTCTGGGCTGAGGGAACCCCTTTTGCATAAATTTCGTACACTAGGCCACTAGACAATATATATACAAAACCAGCATACGTAATGACCAGAACGACTGATGAACATTTGCTATGGTGCCCACTGTGGCCAGCGAACTGGCCTGATCAAGAGGTGGGGCTGGCTGACCAACCTCTTGCAGCACCTCCCTCCAACTGGTTCCACCCCTGCTAGGCCCCTACCACCCTGACTGGCCCAAAACCCCTCCCCCACTCTGACCAGGGGAAGGGCTGGCTGGCAAACCATCCATAGCCCCTCCCCAGGCCACTGGCCCCAGTCAGCACCCCCCACCCAATTCAGGGTGAGGGCCAGCTACCCACTGCCCACAGCTCCTCCCCATGGCTGGACCTGCCCCCAATTAACTCCCCAAACTCAATCAAGAGCAGAGGTCCCCTGGCTAATTGCCAGTAGTCCCTCCCCTAGCTAGCCCACCCTGCTTCGGGCCCCAATCAGGGCAGGCCAGCTGGCCAACTTCCCACCATCTTCTCCTCCCTACTGGCCCAGCCATGATCTACCCCAATTTGGCCAGCCTGGCCAGACTGCACCCATGCGTGAATTCATGCACTAGGCCTCTAATAAACACATAATTTTTCCCCTCAAATTTTATTTACCAAAAGGCAGAAAAGTATTATCCTCTTATAGGGTGGAAGAAAAGGTCAGTTAGAATACCATATTACAATGAGTAGTAATTATCTATTTTTGGGAAATTTTACTTCTTTTTGCTTATTTATTTATTTTTCAATATTTACCTAAGATTTATTTTTATTTTATTTTATTTTATTTTATTTTATTTTATTTTTTAGAGAGAGAAGAAGAGAGAGAGAGAGGGAGAAAAGGAGGGAGGGAGAGACAGAGAGAGAGAGAGAGAGAGAGAGAGAGAGAGAGAGAGAGAATGCAATGTAAGGGAGAAACATCCTTCAGTTATCTCAGAACAGGGATCAAACTCCAAAACCTAGGTAGGTATGTGATCTGACTGGGAATGAAACCCACAAACTTTTGATGTAAGAGAAGACACTTCAAATTATTATGCACAACCAATTATGCCATCCATCTAGGGCACTCTTACTTCTTTTAAACTTAAGTAGCATTTCCTCTTTGAAGCATATCTCCACACAACTCACCACTAGTACATACTTGATATTGGTCTTATACATCGTCTTTTCTAGAGTAACCAGAGATGTCATACATAAGCAATTATTTTGCCTGTTAATACTTGTTTATTTGTTTACTAGAGGCCTGGTGCACGAAATTCAGTCGACAGGTCAACTAGTCACTGTGACATGCACTGCCACCAGGGGCAGATGCTCCAACTGGTAGGTTAGCTTACTGCTAGAGTCTGGCAGATTGGGACTGAGTGAGATGGACCAAACATACTCTGGAGCCCTCCTGTGGTCCCGCCTCAGCTGACGAACCTCCCACATCCCTATTCCACTCTGATGGTTCATTGGTGGGTCCCTCGTCTTGGTCTGAACCTCTCACAATCTGGGACCCCTCAGGGGATGTCAGAGAGCCTGTTTTGGCTCAATCCTGCAGGCCAGGCTGAGGAATCCCACTGGGCACAAATTCATGTATTGGGCCTCTAATTATATATAAAATGGCAATTTTAAATACCTTACATATTATCAAACTATTATAGAATTCAACATTCTTTTATAAAAATACATTTTTATTGATTTTTTAAAGAGAGGAAGAGAGAGGGATAGAGAGTTAGAAACATCAATGAGAGAGAATCATCGGTCAGCTGCCTCTTGCATACCACCCCCTACTGGGGATATGCAGGCAAGCAAGGTACATGCCCTTGACCAGAATTGAACCTGGGACCTTTCAGTCTGCAGGCTGAAGCTCTATCCACTGAGCCAAACCGGTTTCGGCAGAACTCAACATTCTTAAAGATAATGAACAAAACATCAATTCAACAGAGTAAATAAATAATAAGCTAAAATCTACAGAATAATATAAAAATAAATAAATAATAATATAAAAATAAAGGAAATCTCTAAAGTAAATTTTAAAAGCTGATGATCAGATTTCTGAATAATTAATTTCATTTGCAATTATTTTATATTTAGAATTTTTAAAGACCTTACAAGTGAGGAGATAGAAAGAAGAGGACTAGGTAGTCAGGGACAGGAGCATAGAAGGGGGAATAGCACAGGGAAACCCAAGATTAAAAGAATCATGTGAGATAATAGGTTGCAGCTGCTGACTGCACCACAGAGAAAAACAGAAGGACCTAGAACTGAACCCAGCTAGGCAGGGTTTGCTAAGGCAATCCAGCTAGGTGGGAACAGTGAGGTCACTTCAAACTAGAGGTGGCAGTCCTTAATTAGGTCCGTCCTGCAGGTGGGAACTTGAGCTTTACAAAGTATGGAGGTTGCAAAGGCAAAATTCTTTGAATCACCAATCAGGAGGAAGCAAAGCGTACAGATACCAATAGACAAAGAGGCACACTTTCTTCTTTTCTCTCTAGCACACTAGGTTTCAAGATCTCCTGTCACAGGGGCTATTATCCCCATGTTCAGGGGGATTATGGTCATGTGGGATTCCACACATGGACTATTGGAGTTTTCTTGGATGCTGATCTACACCCCGATGCAACATGGAATGGAAGCTCTGGACATTGGCCTGCTGTTGGCTCTCTTGGACTCCAGCTGCACATTCTCTAGGCTTAAGAGCAGGGGACTGTGGAACCTGAGACAAAGAAGTTTCACTGTCAACCCATGTTGGGGCCCCTCCCACCTACTGCAGGGAGCTCATCTATCTCTCAATAAACTTTGCTTCCACTAACCTTCTTTGTCCCTGAACTCATTCTTTGATTTTGTGAGACAACGAACTTAGACCTGATCACAGCACTTTAGTTTCACAGGTATCCAAAACATATCTATTTGATAATCTGAGTTTCTGCAATGTCAAACAAATTATAATCTGAAAGGATAGAATGACCTCTTTAAAATATAGTCCAACAGAACATTCAACTCTATGAGTGGTAAAGTGTACTTTTGTTTTAATATTTAAATATCTTAATTCCCTTAACATGTTTCAAACATCAAGTTTGACCTGCATAATTCAGATTTGTCCAAATGTTAGTATAGAAAGAATACCAACTTTTTTTTTTTTTAAAAAAAAGAAGAAGCTAAATTGGGGGGGGGGGAAACACAACCTCCTATGTACTTAGAATAATTTGTTTTCTATATTCACACTCTGATTTTATACATCAGAATGTGTGGTTTTTTTCAGGTTTAAAGATAAACTTTGTTTATTTTCATAGTTGGAGGAAATAATATAGTGCTAATGCTTACATAATTGTAGAATGGAGAATTCAATTGAGTTCTACCAAAACACGTATGGACATTTAAAATAATCAAAAGTATTATCTAAATATTTGGGAGTAAATAATAGTATGTAGAAATATTTATAAAACAATTAAGAGAAAATTCCAAAGATAATGATGCCAAACTATCTTTTACAGGTATGCTTATTACGTATGTATAATTTTATCACATAAAATAACAACTGATTCCTTAATTTAATTTTTAAAAGTAAACATGTAGAATTCATAATATTATGTATCTCAATACAATAATATCCTTTGTATTTTAAAAAACAAATAATTGAATAGTTTAATAAGAAATGTTTAAAATATAATGTATAGAAATATATTAATGTAAAGGTATGTTTTAAATATGCTTAACATTTTATGAAAAATATTTAACTATGATCATCTATCCTATATAATAAAAGGTTAATATGCAAATCGACTAAACAGTGGGATGATCAGCACACAGCCTCTTCCACCTCCATGGTAGCACTAAGGATGTCTGACACTCTCTGTGGGGAGCAGATGTAAGCTGTCAGTCAGACATCCCCCAAGGGCTCCTGAACTGTGAGAGGGCACAGGCCCAGCTGAGGGACACACACAAGTGCATGAATTTCATGTACCAGGCCTCTATTATATACATAATAGCCTAAGCAACCAAACAACCAGAATTGGTTGCTATGATGTGCACTGACCACCAGGGGGCAGACACTCAACATAGGAACTGCCCCCTGTTGGTCAGTGTGCTCCCACAGAAGGAATGCCATCAGCTAACTGATCTATCCAGGTGGCCCACTCGCCTGGCAGCAGCCACTCACTCCCTCAGCAATTTTTAGGTCCAATCTCTAGAGAACAGGCCAGCACCATTGGCATGATTCCAACAGTGCTGCCAGCCTCTTGGAAGTCAGCCTGGCCACTTCCCCTCCCTAGATGCTCCACCATGAAGAAACGATATAAAAGCAGCTGCCAGGTAGCTCCCAACAACCAGCACAAATGTCAGTGGGACGGATCCCAATGTCCACCAGGAAGGCAATTGCCTTCGGGACACCACCAGTGCACAAATTTGTGCACCAGGCAGCTAGTAATTATAATAATTTTCTTAAAAATAATACCTGATGTTCCTTTAAAGATATTTCAGACACTTGGCTAAGTAAATATGTATTTACTGCATTTGAAAGAATAGTATTTAAAATAAAATTAAACAACCAGAAAAAGACACTTAACATTTAGTGTTTTAAAGAAATACACATTTATTTTAAATCTTATCTCTGAATATGTCATAGCATTTAAAGTTATTTTTTATTTCTTAACATTGTTTTTTTAATTTATCACCAAGAACTGTTATTAATTCTATAAATGCCATAAAAACTTAATACTTCCAAAGAAATCATTTTTTAAGTATCAAAAATTTTACATTTTAACCTATTAAAGGACACTTTGATTGTTTCTATGTATTGGCCAATGTGAATAATGCAATGAATATAGGGATGCGTACATTTTTGTGAATAAATATTTTCAGTGTGTGTGGGGATGATATGGTAACCCTATTCTTAATTTTTGAGGCAATTCCATACTGCTTGCAATAGTACTGTATCAGATAACCTTCTCACCAGCAGTAAATGAAAAGGGTTCCTTTTTCTCCTCAAATTTCCAACATTATTATAATTATTTTTCTCATTGATAGTACTCATTCTAACAGGTGTGAGGTGGTATCTCATTGTAGTTTTGAATTGAATATTCCTGATAGCTAGTGACGCTGACATATATATATATATATATATATATATATATATATATATATATATATTTTCATATATCTGTTGGTCAATTTGTATGTCTTCTTGCAGGAAGTATCTATTCAGGTCCTCAGCCCATTTTTTTAACACTCCCATTTGCAAAAACTTAGATGGATCTTGAGAATACCAAATTAAGTGAAAAAAGTCAGACAGAAAAAGTTATGAACCACATGATTTCACTCATATGTGAAATATAAAACAAAAGTAGCAAATGAACAGGAAGACAACAAACAACACATAGACATAGACAATAGTCTGGTGATTACTAGAGGGAAAGGGGGGTTGGGAGGTAGTGAAGGGCAAAGGGGGATCAAATATAATGTGACAAATGGAGATTTCACTTTGAGTGGTAAACACACCATATACAGATGATGTATTGTAGCATTGTACACTTCAAACCCATGCAATTTTATTAACTGATGTCACACCAAAATAATTTAATGAAAAATAAAGCCAAAATAAAACGCGATTAACATGGAATATTATATAAGATATAAAGTGAAATTCACTAGATACTTTGAGGAGGGAAAGCTGTGAGAGTAAATGCCTTCCTGGAAGAGATTATGGGTATCATAGTTCTTCCTTTGGAAGTACTTTGGGGTGTCAGGCCAGAAAATGCTAATGCGGAGTTCTCTGTATAGTTTTCATATTAACCCTTATCAGGTGTGTCATTGCTGAATACGTTTTCCCATCCAGTGGGCTGACTTTTTATTGTTTGATGATTTCCTTTGCTGTGCAAACACTTTTTAGTTTGAGGTAATTTCATTTATTTACTTGTTTGTTTATTTCCCTTGCTTGAGGAGATATATCAGAAAAAAATATTGTTATGAGAAGTGTTTGATATTTTACTGCCTATGTTTTCTTCCAGGATTTTTATGATTCTGAGTTTTACATTTAAGCCTTTAACCCATTTTGTCTTTACTCTTGAATATAGGGTGAGCATGTGGTCTAATTTTATTGCTGTCTTAATTTTTTAGAAATTGCCACAGCCATTTCAACCTGCAGCAACCACCACCCCTGATCACTCAGTAGCCATGGACATCAAGGCAAACCTTTCACCAGCAAACATCAGGATTCACTGAAGGCTCAGATGATGGTTAGCATATTTTAACAATAAAGTTTTTTTTTTTAAATTGAGGTAGATATGTTCTAAGACAACCCTATTGAACATGTATAGAATGTAGTGTAGTATAAACATAACTTTTATATGCACTGATAAACCACAAAAATTCATGTGGCTTTCTTTACTATGATATTCATTTTATTGCAGTGGTCTGCAACTGAACCTGCAATATCTTCAAAATATGCCTCTATTTATATTTGCATGTATCTGTCTGATATTCTTAACACCATTCATTGAATAGAATGTCTTTACTTCACTGTATGTTCTTGCCTCCTATGTCAAAATTAATTGACTAAAAAGGCATGGATTTATATCTTGGATCTATTCTGTTCCATTGATCTATTATACAATATATATTTTTTTAACCAGGAATAGACACAGAGGCATTAAATGAACAAATGCTGTGTGAAAAAATAGCACTGATACACTTTTAGGTGCAGCGTTGTCACAAGTCTTCAATTTGTAAAATACATAATATCTTCAAGGAGCAATAAAACAAGACATATATTTTGCATTGATTGACTATGTATTTATATGTTTATATATTATTTATGCATATATGTTATATATGTTATGATAGAAGTAATCAGTTTTTAAATTTGAAAAGAAGTTGATAGAGTTTAAAACTACATAATGGAAATATGAAATTATAGAATAAGCAACTCTTTCATGTCTTTGAATGCATAAATAAAGTAAAAGCAGTAAATTCAGCCTATACAATAAATCTAAAGAAATAATAATTTTAGTAATTTAAAGAAATACATATATTAGGTTTCACTAATAGTGACTTTGGCAGGAGTCTGACCATAAAATAAAATGTCATAAAAGGAAGAGAAAAAAGAAGTCTGTATTTTCTAGAAATTAAAACTTTTGACATTAAAAATAAATCTTAATTTCTCCTATCAACACATATAAGCACTTTAGATCATTGCTGTTTGGGCATGTGTAAAAATAAAGAAAATATATTAAAGATATTTTTAATGAAATAAGCTGCCAGAAGGTCATGACTCGCAATAGTGTTTAACACGGAAGAGATTTTCTTTGCTCTTTAAGCATGAAAAAGAGGACATGTTTAATGGCTTGTTTCAAATCTGTCTAGCAAAATGTTGACTTTGAAAGTTTTTTTGCTGTTTTTGTTTTTATGTTCTAAGATTAAAACTTTGGTGTTCCTGTTTTTGATATTTTTTTAATAATCAAAATATAAGTAATATAAAGTGTATAAATGAACATAGAATAATTCTGGGAAAGTCCTGACAAAATATATAAAACAAACATAATATCTTTGTTTAAAACATTGTTTAGTATTAACAACAGCAAGAATAAAGTAAGCCAAGTATTCAACACTTTCATTTTATCTTTCAATGGGTTTTTTTTTTTCAAATAGATCTTTGTAACAACATAGAGAAGAAAAATATTTTGAATAATCTTAGAAGCTGCTGTTGTGGTTTCCACTTCAATAATGGATACACAAACACAAATGCATATAGGTTATAGTTCCTTCTTATATTTCAATAAAAAAACCAATATGGGTATTTTATTTATGACTCAGTAGATACATCAAGTTGTCTGAAGTTTTCTTATTCCACCTCCTTTCAAATATAAAAGATTATTACAATTGTAGATTATATCAGAAAAACATTAGGAGACATTTAGTTAAACCAGAGAATTAGAGCCATAATTTATATTACTCATCCTATAAATGACAAATTTCTAGATGATTGTTTTCAAAAACTCTGTGTTTTAAAATAATAGGGAATGGTTAGTTGATATAATGATTTAAATGCTTTATTATGTTAAAATTAAACCAACTGTAATTTTATTCACTTTAGAATGTACAACCTTGAAAAATTATACTCAACACATTAAAAATCAGTAGAAAAAAGATAAAAGGAATTATTTAATCAACAACCTTTAATTCAAATTGTGCCAGTTATTTTTTTATTTCTCCAACTAGGTAATTAAAATCTATTCTCAACTTATAAGAAATAGATCTCAGGGATTAGGATATAAAAACCTAGATCTATACTAGGTTTATACTCGCTTGCTCTTTATAATTCTAAAAATCTCAGGGGGGGAAAAAGACCTCAGAATGGTAACATTTTCTCTGAGTTTACACTGAAAAAAATCAGAAGTAATGTTGATGCTATAGCTCTTGCCTTGCACCATTTTGAATAGTATACATCGGCTTTAAAAATAATTAAATATTTAATCATTGTATTATACTTATGTTGTAATATATTCTTCCTTGTTATCACTCTATCAGTTATCCACTCACCTTGTGTCTTTCTACACATCAAAAGAAAATATACACATTTATTGGAGCCAGGTGTTATTTCATTGTAAATATATACCATACATCACTTATTCTGATTTGTATGCACTTTAGTGATCCTTTATGCTAGGCTATAGGAGTAGATAAATACATAAATTATTGATTCAGCTTTACACATTTTAAAAATGACTTCTGGTGTCATTTCAGAGATGAAGAAAACTAGATGCAATTTCCATTCCTACAGGAAGGGGGCAGAGAGGCAGAAAAGTGCTATTATTATTCATGAACTTGGAAAACTCAGATTCTAGGACAGAGTCATACTGGAATCTAAAGACTCATAACTTAAGCATTTGCTTAAATGAGGCAAATGTCACTGGACACAACATATTCTAATATGCTATTAGACCAGTAATGTCAGCAAAGTGCTGGATGACAGGAAAGTGTAAAGCTCCTGTGTAGAAGTCATCAGACAGTCCCCACCAGGAACTCACTAGGCTGTTGTAAGGGAAGATTAGGGAGAAATAGTGGAATAAGCGGTTAAAACAGTAAAACTAATTTATTCATTTAACTTGTTTAAAATGTACACATTGCCCAAAGCAAGTAGCACAATATACAGAACATTAATTACAGTACTTAAATTGAACACAGCACCTGAATGGATGAAATAAATACCAATAAGAATTACATATATGGACATATTAGGCAAGAACAAAAAAACATTCTGATATAATTATCACTATATATATCAGGAAACTGGTTAACTTCCAGAAATAGTTTATCTGCAGAAGTTCAGCACTGGGAGATAAGCATGGAATTTCACCAAAAGTCTGTAGTTGATCTTACTGTTGATTTATGTTGCTTAAGGAATATGGTGACTATAGTTAAATATGAAATACTAAATATCAAGTTATATATGAATGAAAAGTAATACTCCTCTTAAATATATCTTCAATTATATGAAGAATAGATTAAATACAATTTAATAAGTTACTTCAATAAACAACTCTAATACAAATTGCTTTTTTTGTTGAAACAACCATTTTTATTGAGATTATTTATTTAAGGTAATTTCATAGGTAAGTTGCTAAATAATTGTTTCCAGAAAATATTTTGTAATTTTTCTCAGTAAAATTTATTCTACTTTATATTCCTATGGGAATTACTGAAATATTGTTTTTAAATTTCCAATAAAAGAATGACATACATTTTTGATAATAATACAAAATTAAAAATATATTTTTAAAAAACAAAGTCTTTTCATGAGTTTGTGATATAAACTTTGTGGTAAGTTGATTAGTAGTTTCAAAAATTATATCAAAGTCCTAATATCTATGACCAATGAATCTTGTCTTATATGTTAAAAAATAGCAATGTTGTGTATATAATTGGATAAGGATTTTGAAGCAATGAGATAATCTTGAATTATCTAGGTGTACCCTTAAATTCAATGACATGTATACTCATAAGAGTGAACAGAGATTGATTAGACAAATGGAAGAGGGAAAGACATCCACACAGGAAGAGGTGATAGGGATCAAGAAGCAGAGATTAGATTCATGAGGCTATCAGCTAAGAAACACTGAAGATTGACAGCTGCCACCAGAAACAGTGAGACAAAGTATGAAACAGATTTTCCTCCAAAGCCTCTGGTGATAGTATGGTCCTGTTGATACATCAAATTTAAGCTCCTTAGCTCTGGTACTATAAAACAAGACATCTGATGAAGCTATCTAATTAGAGGTAGGTTTTTATTAGGGGGGGGGGTGGGTTTGTTGTTGTTTCTAACAGGAGCCATCAACACTTTTTATTTGTTAAGTTTTCATGCAGATGGCAAATTGGGAAGATTTCCAATTTATTTCTAATTGCATTTTGAGATCAGTGGCATACTAAAATATTTCAATAGATTTAATTTATTCCTTATTTACTCTTATCACTCATTCCTATTGTTATTGCTTATTAGGTTATTGTAATGAAATTAGATGGCACTCAGGGTTATTTGAAAAGATCCTCTTATAGTAAAATATGAAGGAGCTTGAATGTAAAGTGATAGAAATAAATTTCAGGAAATTAATAATAAAGATAAAATTGTATAATATTAACATCAAAAAAGTTAATTGTTCAATCAAAAGGCAGTAGTCAGGATAAAGAATATAACATAATGCCAAAAATAAGGAAACTGAACTTGAATGAACCTAGCAAAATAGCCTAAGAATATGTAGGATAATAGTTGTCAAAATTACAATAAAAATCACAATCATACTGATACATATTAAAATATTGAAGTGAAAATTATTGTGTAAAATCTATATATTAAGCAGAAAGATTAATGTGGACGGAGAAGATATAAACACCATAGAAGCTGAACACAGTGTAGGCCTGTTCATTAATAATCTAAAAGAGAATTTAATAAGTTTTCTTCAATGCAATAAGACTAATCGATGGCAAATCATGAAAACACATGTTTTTGAATTTTAAAAATACTTAAAATATTTTAAAAAGAAATTATGATATACATGAGCAAGTGTCTGGAAAAGATTTGCCATAACAACTCAGTCCTGCTGAGGCAGGATAGAAGTTAGGGAAACACTCTACAAGGTAATGAGGAAATGGAGCAGACAGACCTCTGAGGCCAGTAAACCACTAGGGTCCTCTCATCAGAGCCCCCTCCTCCATTCATGATTAAAGGGAAAACAGAAGACTCCTGCAGTGGTCACAGAAGTCAGCAAAAATAAGCACTGGCTAAAACCCGATCATTCCAAAAATGAAGAAAAATTGAACAGAGATGGACCTCAAAGTTCATTATACCATTTTTATAATGAAAACCGACATCATAAGCAGGAAGGGGACTGAGAGGGTGAACCATGACTTCCAGAGTGGACCATATTAGGGACAAGGCCCCTCCCACCAGGAGGCAGAGTCAGAATTTGGCACCACTAAGTTCAGAAACGGCCCACCCTTGGAAACACGTAAAATCCCCATAACTGACTCATATAGTACACAACTCACAAGTATGTCTACATCCACTTCACATGCATGTTCATTTCCTTCAGAGCGCCACGCCCCAGCCTCTTTTTCTCTTTCTGAATAAGATTTGCTTTAGTTCTCACTGTGACTTGTCCTTGAGTTCTTTCCTGTGCTAGTCAAAAGCCTGGTGGCCTGGACCATTCTGCAGAAGGGACAGCCTCTGGCATAGAACCAATCTGATGACAATACTGTGTGACAAATGTTCATACTGTATCACTCCGAAAACTTAACTTCTAGCTTTATATCTGAGCTACCTTGTGCATATTCCTATTGAGAAATTTATATAAAAGGTTGTTAATTGTAGCAACTGTTTTTATTTTGAAAAACACATGTAGAAAACATGAATATTTCCTCTATAGGAAATCTAAATAAACTGTACTATTCAGAATTGATATTAATAAAATAGCCCTACATAAATAATCATAGATAAAACTCAAAAAAGTGAAGAAAAGGAAACTGCAAAGAGATACATAAACTGGTAATAGTTACATAAAATTTTAAAACAATAATGCATGTTTCTTACAAACAAGTTCATGGGACTAACACAAAGTAGAAATGTCAGTGATATTATCTGGAAAAGGTAGAGTTAATAATAAAACTTAAAATTGACTTTATAGTTTTTGCCCACATACATGGCAAATGTGTAATATTAATTTCAACTAAACAATAATTATATCTAGAATATTATTTCCAAATGTGTGTATATTATCTATTTGTTTATTTATTTAAAATTAAAATAACAAAATAATGGACATTTGTGATGTATATGTCCTGAATCTTTCAATTTTGTATAATGGCTATCTTTCCATTTGTCATTCCACCCAAAAATAAAACAAAATAAGCAAACAAACAAACAAACAAACAAAAAAAAACCTCAAAACACACCTGACAAATTAGATTAGTATAGAATATGCAATAGTTCTTTTATTCTCAAAATATTGTATGTATTACTAAATTATTTTAGTAGCTGTTACATTGTAGAGAATTGTAACTATGCGTTTTTGCATTGATTGCCAACATTTTCATTGCCCCATGGTTAAAAAAATATATTATTTAAAATTCAAAAATTTTGTTTTGATAAACATGGAGATGAATCTCTGTAAGTTTCACCTGGCACTTGATGGATCATATTTACAAAGCTCTTGGAACTGGTTATTTAATATTGTTTCTTATGAATCTTAAAAGGAAATATTTTGTGAAGTAAACTATTCATTACTATCTATTACTCAATTCAAATTAAAATTGTTATAAATAACATTAAATTTTACCTTCAAATATCAACTGTCTGAAGAGCACTGTGCTCTCTAATTATTTATTTGGTTTTAGTGTTTAGTGCAGTACTTACACATGGTGAATCAATTATTTTTGTACAACAAATATATTTATTTAATTTTATCATCGTAAGAATTGGACTTGTAGGTAATTAACATATGAAATTCAATGCTCTTAGAGTTCAGCTCTACAGAATTTTCAGCCATTGTAATTGATAACTATCTGATTGATAATTATTATGTAAATCATCAATAGTAGGATTTCAAGAAGCATATTGGTTGTCTCTCAAGAACAATAAAAAATAAAATAGGATGTAAAGCCGTGGCCAGGATTGATTGCTCTGTGGTTAGAGCATCAGCCTGCACACCAAAGGGTCTTAGGTTCCATTCCTGGTCAAGGGTACATACTTGGGTTGTTGGTTTGTTCCCAGCCCCTGATCTGGGAACATTCCAGAGGCAATCAATCGATGTGTCTGTCTCACACTGATGTTTCTCCCTCTCTCTCTATCTCCCCCTCCCTCCCTTCTACTCTCTCTGAAAAAACAATGGAAAATATCTCAGGTGAGGATTAACAAATAAAATAAAGTAGGCTATAAAATAATTTGCATTAATAAGGTGACAATGGCATGTTATTTCATTTGTAATTCAAAATAGTTCCTTTATTTCTGCACTGTTACATCCCACCTCATGAAATTGCAAAGTAAAGATTAGTAAAACACTGATTTACCCTTTATGGCAGAAATAATGTTATTGGGATTTAATAGAAAAGTCTCAAAAAAAATGGCTAAAATTATCAGTCCACGGTGATAGCAGATGAACACACTATGTCTAAACTTGAATGGCATATATTGAAAAATTCAATTAAAGTAGCTGAGGTGAAATTTTAGGAAGATAAAACTGAAGCAACATTATAAATAAAGCAACTTTAATGTGCAATTCTTAAAGAAAATATTAATAGGAAAAGATAGAATTACTAAGAGAAAACATAAAGAAGAAGAAGGTACAACCGTTTTATCAATACCAGCTAGGAAGACAGTTACATAAAGAAATATTTTATTATCTTTAGCAGCTCCTGTATTTGAGATGGTTACATGAAACATCATAATTGTATATCACTAGACATTAATATCATCCAAATGATTTACCAACAAACCTCCTAAATCTAAATTTACATTGCTTTCAATTATAGTATACAAAGGGGGAATTGTGGTAGAGGGAAAACTGTGCTTTTTGCTTTAAAGATGGTTCTTTAACTTGATATTAATCCATACCATTCAGCATAAATATAACTTCATCAAAAATGAATGAGAATATATGTCTAATTTTGCTCATAATGCTAAATTATGAAGATGTGATAACTAAAGACCAGATAATGGATATGTGTCCACACAAAGATGAGATCTTTTTGTCTCCATATGTAAATAGTGCATCTAAGAAGTACTGATAATGCATAATATCATAGTGTAACATGGAAGGAAGACTTGTATTAATTAGTGCACTGAATATAACTTTAATTTTATGTGCATAGTTCAGAAAGCATAGTATTTTAGATTTCATAATATAAAATGAGTTAAATATCTCTTAGTGGTGTTTTAAAAAATATCTTTATTGATTTTTTTTACAGAGAGGAAGGAAAAGGGATACTTAGAAACATCGAGGAGAGAGAAACATCAATCAGCTACCTTCTGCACACCACCTACTACTGGGGATGGGCCTGCAATCAAGGTACATGCTCTTGACCAGAATTGAACTTGGGATCTTTCAGTCCACAGGCCGACGCTCTATCCACTGAGCCAAATCGGTTAGGGTTCTTAGTGATTTTAAGTGTATTGTTTATTTTTCTAATCACTATGCCAATAACAATCATACCTGTTTTTAGCTACATTAAATCAGTGTCGAGTTATGCCAATTAAGAAAAAAATGTGAAAAAAATTTAGAATTTCCTATATGAAATAAAGTCAATGCATGCAGTACTACTTAATGAATTTCATTAATCTGGATAAAAATGTATCATCCTGTTATTTATAATAGTTTTCAATAATATCCTATTGAAGAGTCCTTGTATTAATAGAGCATACAATTTTAATCATGTTATTTTTTTTCAGTACAGCCAGAAAAATAGTTGGTAGATTAATATTAAGGACTAAATGTCTTTCACTAATGACTGGGCCAAAAAGAAGAAATGACATTTGACTACCTATTAATATTGTCCCAAAACAAAGGAAAACTTATAAGCCCCTAGCTGAATGATTTTGGGAGATTATGAGGCAATCCTGGCATACATAGAGGAATAAATCCAGCACTAAAAAATCAACACTCAGGAACAGCTGGCTTGCATTCACAAGTAGATTTTAGAAATCATCTAAATGTAAATGTGGTAAATAATTTATCCTTATAAGACCTACTAGAGGCCCAATGCATGAAATTTGTGCAGAGGAGGGTCCTTCAGCCCAGCTTGCGCCCTTTCACAATCTGGGACTACTGACTCCTAACTGCTTGCCTGCCTGCCTTTCTGATTGCCCCTAACCACTCTGCCTGCCTGCCTGATTGCCCTAACTTCCTCTGCCTCAGCCCTTGCTGCAGCTTCATTTGGAAGGATATCCGGAAAGTCATTTGGCTGTCCTGCTTAATTAGCATATTATGCTTTTATTATTATAGATAGTAGTTCTACATTTAGGCATAGTACACTGATATTTCTCCCTCTATTCTGGTTAATAGCATTAAAATAAATTAGAAATGTGATGGAAGAAAAGGGAATTTGAAAATTCTCAGCTTCTTTGAATGTACTTCAATTAAAAAAAAATTATATACATATATATATATATATATATATATATATATATATATATATATATATATTTGAATTCAGAGAGGAAGGGAGAGGGAAAAAGAGAGAAAAATATGAATGATGAGATAGAATAATTGATTGTCTGCCTCCTGTACACCCCACATTAGGGAATCGAGCTTGAAACCTGGGCACGTGCTCTAATTGGAATTGAACCATGACCTCCTAGTTCATAGGCTGATGCTCAACCACTGAACCATGCTGCACATGCTGAATATACCCAATTTTTTAGGGGCCAGTTTATAATAAAATAAATCATTTTATTTTAAAAAAACACATAAGGATATAGAACTAGCTTAGGTGGTACATTTCTAATATTAAGTAAGTAAAAAAATCTAAGAGTAGGTCTACTTCCATGGGAGAACAAAATTCACTAGTTTCTATTCTAAGTTGAAGGAAGTATCTCATGATATTCATTTCACTGTGAGAATCTGAACTTAAAATTTAATGTTGTTGTTATTAAGATTGTAAATCATTAATATGAATGCTCTGCTTATTAAAATTATAAGGCAAATACTTTTGTATTATATAATATATATTATAAAAATCCAGTGGCTGTAATGTCATAAAACTGTAATGACCAAAGAACCAGTCACCAGGAGTGCATTGCTGGGTCTGGGTCCTACCTATGTGGTGGGGGTCTGGGTCTCATGTTATTTTGTGTGCTGTGCTTCTAGTATCTTTATATTACTGAGCTGTGATAGGTCCCCCCCTTCAATCTCTCTCTCTCTCTCTCTCTCTCTCTCTCTCTCTCTATCTCTCTTTCTCTCTCATTAAGACAACAATTTCTTAATCAGATTCATTCATATTTCAGGAAGCTTCTAATGCCATGCCACTGACATTAAAAACAAAAGCAACAAAGATGTTTTCCTGACACTATTTTCTCCATATATATTCATTAATGCAGTAAAGAATTTTCAAATGCAAAAGTCCTGACATAATTAAATTCAACTTTACTATTAAAATCATATTTTAATCATTGATGCTTATCAAGACTTAAACTTATACATTTTCATTAAGAAGGGAAGAATAAATCTGATGACATCTTTAATGAGGATATGTATATCAAGCAGAAAACTAGATGGAACATTCTAATTTTGTTTCACACACACACACACACACACACACACACACACACACACACACACACAGGCATACCTAGACCCCAAAAGTGTGAATTTTCCTTTCAGTTCAGATTTATAAGAATATAATATTCAAAGATAATTTAAGAATAAATATAAATTTAATATAGAATTCTACACTTTAAAGTTTGTCTTCACATTCAGTAATCAGCCAACTTGTTTTTCAATTAGTTGAGGTTCCACAGTTTCATTTAATATTTGAATTATTCAGCTTAATTAAAGTGACAAATTCAGACTTAAATGTGCTCAGAGGGGTAGAAAAATTAATTGCAATTTAAAATGTAGCATTTAAAAAAATGTCCTCTAGCAGGCTGGAATGTGAAAATATTTGAGATAAAATTTATGTATTTATTTATTTATTTTTCTATATTTATTAAGGCATTACATATGTATCCTTATCCCTCCATTGCCCCTCACCCCCCTGCTGTCTGTGTCCATTGCTTATGCTTATATGCATGCATACTAGTCCTTTCATTGATTTCTCTTCCTTACCCCCAACCTTCCCTACCTTCCCTCTGAGGTTTGACACTTGGTCGATGCTTCTCTGTCTCTGGATTTGTTTTTGTTCATCAGTTTATGTTGCTCATTATATTCCAAAAGTTATGCTTTTGAAGTTTAAGAAGTATACCAACTTTACAAATATTGAATGAACAATGACTAAGCCACTTTTATGGTAGAATTTACAGTTGATTATTAGTAAGGGTAATTATTAATTATAAAAAATATGACTGCTAGTCTACTAAAATAAAATATTTTTATTATTAATTTATATTTATTAGCATTTTATTTTCAGGATATAATATTTATAAAAATCTGCCTTAATTCTTCTTTTAATTATAAATGGATTTTTACTACTATTATGTTGAGTTTCTACATTTGAGTTTAGAATAACATTTTGCTTCATGTGTATTTTTTTCTTATTATTTTCTCAAGAATTGAAAGCCATAGCATATCAACATGTTTATTTAATGGTTTATTGTGTTAATGTTAACATCTTCTTACATCAATAGAGCTAGGTAATAAAAACTGTTATCAAGTCAGTGATATTCCTTATGAAGTGTGACTTCTTAAAATTATGAAAATACAGTAATTCTTAGGAGTAGTGTTTTTTGACTGTTAGTTTTCCATTGGCTAGATTTGTGCACTATAACTTTTTGCATATTTAAATGTCTCCAGAATTTACCTTGGCTCTAATGCATAACTCTATGAAAATGTTATTTGGGGTGTTTAGCAAATTGTTACTTAAGTGGAATTTAAGTAAAGTAGTCAAGTACCAATGTGTGTGTGTGGGTGGGGGGTGGGGGTGGGGTTGTTACCTGACTTTTGCCAAGCATTTTATAAACTATTGAGAACTACTGTCAATGGTTCCTGTGAACAGTGGAAGGGGAACTGCTAAAATCGAGAAGTTTATAAAGCATCTTCTTTCCACCTCAAATCAATTGTTAGAATAATACAGTCACAAATTATAGAATATCTGGATATTTATAATCCTATAATATTTTAACCATATAATCATAAGAAATCTATTCGTTACAATTCTAAAATTCAGTAGCAACATTAATAATTGAGTACATAGAAAGTCATAACAATCTAGGGTTAAGTTACCTGCAGTGCTTTTCCAAAAATTGTCTACAAGTTTCAGGTAAAATAAAGTTAAAATTCATTCTTTTGAAGAGTCATTTTGGTTCCCAATGAATAAAAAATAATTAAGAATCTTAACCTTTCGCTTTCCAGGCTAAGATGTGTTTTCAGTGCTACTAATGATACTGAATTTTTGGACTGGAACACAGATTCTTTGTCTGCCAGAATCGAAGAATGAATCTACGGAGGACAGAAAATGGTACAGCCAAAGTGGAGATTTATTGAAGAACAAGTATAGACTCCCACATGAGGAGGGGGAAGAGTTACACAGAATGGACTCCCAATAGGGAGGAGGAGAAAAGTCCCACTGGGCTCCTCTTCCCAATGGCTTATAAAGGCTGCAGGTCCCAGTGCCCTTGATATCCCCTCTGATTGGTCATTATTCCCTTAGTCTGGTTACCATAGTAACTCCTGAGCTCAAATCAAACCTCACTTGGGATATGTGAGGTTCTCCCCGCCCTCTCCCCCCCTTCCTTATTGTTTTCCTATTCCTTTTGGACTTTCTTCTTCTCCTTCTGAATGAAGGGCTTCTTCTCTTTATTTTGTAAATATGACTTTTCTTGGCTAATTTCAGTTCCCTTGTCTTATGGAAATATACTGTTGCTGCCTCCTTGTCTTATGGAAATGTAACTGTCCCTGACTTCCTTGTGTTACCAAAATGTACCTTCTCCCAGTCTGCAGCCTAGTGCTTTTTCCCATGGGCCTCAATTCTAAAAAATCCCTAAGCCTCCATATGTCCCCTTAAAATTCCTGCTTCACTAATAATTAAATGAGAGCAAAAGTATACATAACTAGAAGCTTATTAAGATTTCATGTTCAGAAAAATCTCATTTATCTAGAACACACATAAACTAATCACTAAAATTCTGCAGCATACCAGAAATATGTTATATTTTTGGCAAATCTGACAAATAAAAAGCACAGGTATAATTATGATTAATTCACACTGTACTGCTATTGTGTTGGTTGAGGTGGCCTGATGTGGCGGGGATCTCCCTTTTCCGAGTCCCACATGGAAAGAGAGATGAAAGAACCTGTTCCAAGGGGAGGCGGCCAGGGATTGAGAAATAATAGGAATAAAGAGAGAAGACACAGAGATAGATTTTAAGCTGGGAGCTGGGAGGGCCGCTGACCTCCTCTGCTGGAGAGACAGACGACGACCTCCTGAGCCATGCAGCACATCTATTTATTCTCCAGTCCAACAAGGGGGTTTCACAGGAAAACAAGGAGCCTGGGAGGGGTCAGGTCCCACCCACTCCTTCCTCCTAGACAAACACAAGCAGGAACTAAGAACATCTCTGCACTCCCAGAGCAGGGGTACAACTGACATGACTCCGCCAATATCCCGGGCCCAGTCAGCAACAATCTACAGAATGTCCATGTATCTTCCCAGGTGGCCCTCTAGAGTTGGTTGTTGTCATTTTTTTACTTGACAATATAAGGGAAAAGAAGTCAATACCTCTGGATAAATTCTCAGGTATTGCATGTTTTAAGAATTCTTTCAGCTCACCAATTGAAAATCACTGACTTAGAGTTTAAATGAAATAGGGAAAAAAAGAGAGATAAATTCAAAGAAAGCAAAGTAAAAGGCTTATGCAAATTAAAAATAATAATAATATGAAGTATTTAACTTTTCTTATTGCAAAGACTGAGTTTGCCCACCAAAAGTATTTCACTTAACTGGTGAGAGAGAGTATTAAGGGGCATAATTTGATATTAGCAGCATTTGCTAGTTGTACATCCTTAGTTAGAGTTGAAATATCCAATTTTCTAGATTTATTGTTAATAAATTAAAAAGCTTGATGTTTTATTTTATCTTTATAATTTTAAATGAGATACAAGGATTGAAATAATGTGAATAATTGAATCTAATATGTGCTCCATACTTAATTGGGATCCCTTACCATGTGCAGAATCAGGGTACTTGCTGTGAGAAAGAATATATGGGGCATTCATTTTTCTTCCTCAAAATAACCTTCCGATGTCTCCACTACTATTAAGGATACAAAGCATAATTAAAAAGGAAATTAAATGTGTTTAGTTATTTTTTATTATTTTAAACTAAACATTTTCCCTCATTACTGTCACTTTATCCAAGTAAATTTCTAACATCATTAAATTACATATTATTCAACAATAGACAGCATGACATTAATTTTCACCATTAATTTAATTGTACCATTGCATAAATATATAAAAGAAAAGAAATATACACACTGTAATTTTAATAAAATAATTAAAATATTGCACAATAATTCATAATGTTGGTAAAATACTCTCACCCCTATTTATAGAAAACTCCAGAGCAAAGGTTTCAAAGCTAAATTACAGTTTAGAGCAATTGTAGTGTTCATTAAAGATGTTCGACCAAACAGTAATTAAATAAGAGAATGCTCCAACTAGTGAACACATAGTTAGGAAGAGGTTTACAAAACAGAATTTGAGCTGTTGTAGGGAGAAAGAGGCTTAAAGTATTAAACTAATTTATCAGGTTTATCAACAAATAATAGTCATTCATGTTTTAACCAGAGCATATGCTAGTGATCAGGACTATAAAATTGCCTTTGAAGTATTGTAGTAGAAACTGCTGTTTGGGTTCTGTGCTTACTTGTCTGATAAAACAATAGAAAGTTATTTTGATTTTCTAAACTTATGTATGCTATCCCAATATTCCATTGATGATGGTTTGAATACCCCATTGATTGTGATCTCACTGGTCATTAAAGCACATCCCTGGGACCCAAAACAGTTCAATTATCTAAATTGTCTCAGGAACTACAGAAAACAGAGTTTCTCAGTTGACTCAGTGATCCCAGAATCTGGACACCACAATTATTCTAAATTGCCCCAGATAATATGTTCCTGATAGCTAACTTGCTCACAAAACAGGTTCCTCATTCCAGACCCAAAGATGTAATAGACACTTGTGTGATATTCTGCCAAAATAAGTCAGATGTGGCAAACCTCCAGGCTGCGAGGTCTGGAGTGCTTTCGCTCCCTCGTATGCTGTCTCACAAGGGAGAGGAGCATGCATGCAGAGGGGACCACGCCTTTTGAGGGGAGGAATGGAAAGGGATGGGGTTTAGGGTACTCAGCACACACTGATTAATGGTTTCATATACGGCACATGATTAGCCACTTAGGTACTTAGTAATCAACAACTTAGTTAGGGTATTTGGCAGGTGCTGATTGGTGGTTCAATGTATAGTCCATATAAAGTGCCTAGTCACCCCCAACTGCTATCCTCTGCTGGCCCAGTTACCCCTAACTGGCCTCCCTTGCAGTCTTTTAATGTATTTTATTGAGTTTTTACAGAGAGGAAGGGAGAGAGATAGAGAGTTAGAAACATCAATGAGAGAGAAACATGTTATCAGCTGCCTCCTGCACACCCCCTACTGGGGATGTGCCTGCCACCAAGGTACTTGCCCTAGACCAGAATCTAACCTGGGATACTTCAGTCCACAGGCTGATGCTCTATCCATTGAGTCAAACCAGTTTCAGCAATATTGCAATTTTTATCATTGTTAGTGTTTGATTACAAAATATTTCCTATATTATGCAATCTAGTAATATTCCTATGCAAGCAAAGTGTTAAGGAGTATGGAAATTGGCTGATTATATTGGTTAACTTCTTGCTATCTTGATGACTATGGAAATCTGCCCAGTGTGATTGGAGTAAAATGTCAGGAGCTTTGTAAAGTACAAATTTTGAAGGAACAAATCCAATCAGAGTATGGATCTGGAAAAAAATTATGACAACCAAGTATTAGGTTTGTCCAGGCCACAGGTACAGGTTATGTCATACTTTGTCCATCACTTGCGGGGAGGGAGGATCTATCACTCATTCTAAATTATGCATATTTACCTTTTATTTGATATTTTGGAGATTATTCAATAATTATATGTTGAATACATTTGGAATATATATTAATATTCAATTAGGGAATGTAGCCAATGACGTTTTCTATTTTCATAAGTCATTCATTCATTCATTCATTTTTTGACACACCACTTTCCAATAAGTTATAATTTTCACTAGTAATAATAATATGTGCCAAATTTATTTTGTTTCTTAACTAATAATCTTTGCACTGTTTGAATTTGCCTTACCTAACATGTGCTTTTCGCCCCCAATATTTTGTTGATTTTATATAATATACATATGTTCATAAAAGACAAGTTATATTGTATTTGGGCTTCGGTCATTATATATACTTTAGTTGAATATATGCAAGTTTAAAATTGATCAGCAGGCCCAGACAGTGTGGTTGAGAATTGACCCATGCAACAAGAGGTCCATGGTTTCATTCCTGGTCAGAGCACATGCCTCATTTGCAGCCTTGATACCCAGAGAGGGATTCAGGCCACCAATCTGTTTCTATCTCCATCTCCCTATCCTTTCCTCTCTCTCAAATACATACATACATACATAATTAAATAAAGGTGATCAGCAAGGGTTCATATAAAATTAAAATATACTTTTTATTAGTGTTTATATATATTTTCATCTTTTTATACTAGTTTTTCCACAGTTTAATTCTATTTTGGCGGAGATTCTCTGTCTTGGCTGGAAGGCATTGTAGCTGGGAGGTTTCCTTTGTTGATGTAAGAAGCATTCAACCCTATAGAGAACATTTATGAGTTCATTGGAGCCAAACTGACACCAGTTTCCAGGAATCAAAATCTCAATGGATTGAGAAAATATTATAGAAAATTACAATTTTACAACATATTTTTTTCTGTCCGAATCAAAAGGGAAGAGATAAAGGGGTTATGTGAAATCCACTGTTGATAGATTAAGGAGGTGGGAGAATGCAAAAAGGGGAAATGTCTAAGATTGGATAAAAAGTAAAATGATGAGGCAAATACTTCTTTTACATTGGTGGGCACAGGATAGTCAAGGATTAATATTTACAGTGCACAGAGATGGTAAGGTAGGAACACAGGAAGGAGTTCTGTGGTCGGTCTATGTTCAGGAAGGAGGTTGTGCCTGAGGGGTCTTGGAAAAAGAGATCACACTGACATTCCAAAGATATGTTATCATAGATGTGAAAAGACAATGGACAGGCTCAGTTAAGCTAAAGATGGACTTTTCTCAAGGAGATACCAGCCTAGGACATGACTACCTGCCATGACCAGCTTTCAGCTAGGGAGTTTTAAATTTAGACCATCCCATGTGGTTACTGTAGGTCTCCAAGTTTGTAAGGTCTGCCATTCAGGCCTCTGTAGCCCTTGTTCATCCATATGTTTAAATACATTTCATTGCTTTTTGCAGATGGAAGTTTTCGAGGTTAATTTTATGAATCCTATTATTTTAGGGTTGCTATATGAATAACATTTTCCCATTATATATGTTTATCTTTATCCAATTTTTAATGTTAAAAGAGACATTGGAATCTTGTGTGCATGCTATAATAATTTTGGAACAAGTTTATTGGCTATTTATAAAAATAATGCTTAATGCATATGCTATACAAGCACTTAATATTTTATAAATAGTTGATTTAAGAATAAAATTAAAGTTCAAGTGGTAAACTGACTCCTTTTGCATGTCTTACATAGTTTAATACTTTTTATTATTTAAATATAGGTTTCTCTTGATAAGTTATTATTTTTTAATTTTAGTTGTAAATATGCAAATCTTTAAAACATTAAAATTTAAAAGGATCTGAGACATAAAATGGGGATTGAAAAATCATTTTATTTACAAAGTACTTTGTAATTTAAAAAACATTGGATATTCTCTGTATTTTAAGGATTTTAATTGTTTTTTAATATGTTATTTGTCACTTTAGTTATGAAATATTAGAATACTAATTTAGATATGTTACTTTTTATATTATCCTAGTGTTAGACATGCAGTTTTGTTCATCACTTAAGTGTTGTTGTTTTTTGTGAATGAAACAATGAAGTGTTACTACTCTACTAATTATACATTACTATTTAACACTATCCTGCTTTTTTTATTAAACACCTTCTTGATTTCTTAATGTAAATAGTATCAAGAAAATTGGAGATCCAATATTTTTAAAAAATAATATACTAGGGTAATGAATTAAGACTAAATCCTATATTATAAAAGGCAAATATGCAAATCAACCAAATGGCAGAACAACCAGTTGCTATGATGCACACTGTCCACCAGGGGGCAACACTAAACATGGGAGCTGCCGCCTGGTAGTCAGTGTGCCCCCACAGGTGGAGTGTCACTCAGCCAGAAGCTGAGTTCATGGCTGGCAAGTGCAATGGCAGTGGCGGGAGCCTCTTCTGCCTCTGTGGCAGCACTAAGGATGACAAACTGCCCTCTGTCAGATATCCCCCGAGAGCTTCCAGACTGTGAGAGGGCGCAGAAAGGGATGAGTGACATCCCCGAATGCAGTAGTTTTGTGCACTGGCCCTCTAGTAAAAATATAATAGCTAATAGCTATGAATCTCAGTGAATGATTATTTTTACTACAAAACTTAGCCTTGTCAGGTGTGGTTCAGTGGATAGAGGGTCAGTATGAGGAACAAAGGGTCACAGGTTGGATTCCCAATCAAGGGCATGTATCTGTGTTTTGGGTTTGCTCCTCCTCCCCATTGGGTGCATAAGGGAGACGATTAGGTGGTGTGTCTCTTTCATGTCAATGTTTCTTTCTCTTCCTCTCTCTTTCTTCTTCCCTTCCATTTTCTCTGAAAAGCAATGGAAAAAATTCTCAAGTCAGCATTAAAAAAAATAAAAATAATAAAAAATAAAACTTAGCATAAGATAATTTTTCAAATCCCATACTCCTTTTAATTAGCAATAATGTTTATATTTCTTACATATCTGTAAAGGAATAATTGAATAATAAGTCAAGTATGATTTAGAAATAGCCTACTTATTTTTATATATTGAGGTTCATAAATTTTTATAACTGGCTATGACCCATAGGCTGAAAAAAAAGTTTTACTATCAATCCCTCATACCTAATTTGCTGAGATTTTTAACACATGCAGTTATCATCTACTACCACTTGTTATTCTCGCACCAAAATAATTGTGACTATATATATATATATATATATATATATATATATATTAATGAATATGTGCTTTGAGTGCACATTGATTAAAAGGAATGGCTTATATAATGGAAAACTTTTGTAAAACCTAAGAACCTATTAGAATTAAAAAAAAAATATGCTTGTTAAAAAGCCATTCGATTTATAGGCTATATATGTAGCCTCATGCTATACATAATGAAATAAAAGTCATAGAAATTTAGAGTCCATTTATTGTTTTCAATGTGGTAGTGTAATACCCTATAAATTCAGAAATTCTTTGAATTTTTCATATAAATGTGTGGGTATACAGACACACACGGAAGCATGCATATGTAAAAACATACGCCTAATACTTGGTTGTCATAATTTTTTTCCAGATCCATACTCTGATTGGATTTGTTCCTTCAAAATTTGTACTTTACAAAGCTCCTGACATTTTACTCCAATCACACTGGGCAGATTTCCATAGTCATCAAGATAGCAAGAAGTTAACCAATATATTTATCAGCCAATTTCCATGCTCTTTCACACTTTGCTTGCATAGGAATATTACTAGATTGCATAATACAGGAAATATTTTGTAATCAAACACTAACAATGATAAAAATTGCAATATTGCTGAAACCTGTTTGGCTCAGTGGATAGAGCTTCAGCCTGTGGACTGAAGTGTCCCAGGTTCAATTCTGGTCAAGGGCAAGTACCTTGGTTGCAGGCACATCCCCAGTAGGGGATGTGCAGGAGGCAGCTGATAACATGTTTCTCTCTCATCGATGTTTCTAACTCTCTATCTCTCTCCCTTCCTCTCTGTAAAAATGCAATAAAATATATTAAAAGACTGCAAGGGAGGGCAGTTAGGGGTAACTGGGCCAGCAGAGGACAGCAGTTGGGGGTGACTAGTCCAAGAGAGGAGGGAAGTTAGGGGTGACCAGCCTCGCAGGGGAGGGCAGTTAGGGGCAATCTGGCAGGCAGGCAGGCAAGCAGTTGGGAGCCAGCAGTTGTGGATTGTGAGAGGGATACCAGACTGCCCATTTAGGCCTGATACCTCTGGAATTGGTATCAGGCCTAAACGGGCAGTTGGGCATCCCTCTAGTTGTCCAGATTTAAGAGGGTGCAGGCTGGGCTGAGGGACAACCCCCCGGTGCACAAATTTTGTGCACCAGGCCTCTGTATATAAAAGTATAAGCGACTGAATGACCTATCAACCAGTCCCTATGATGCACACTGACTACCAGGGAGCAGACGCTTAATGAAGGAGCTGCCTCCTGGTGGTCAGTGTGATCCCATAGCAGGAGTGCCGCTCAGTTAACTGACCCATCCTGGTGGCCCACCAGCCTGGAGGCAGCCACTTGCTCCTTCAGTAGTCCCGCAGGTCCTATCTCTGGAGAACGGGCCAGGCACTGACAGACCAGTGCCACTGGCATGATCCCAAAAGTACTGCCAACCTCCTGAATGTTGGCTTCCTACACCTTGGCTCCTTCCCCTCCCTAGATGTTCTGGAAAGAAGAAAAGATGTAAAAACAATCAGCAGGTGGTTGCCAAAAACAGTCGTCAATGTCAGCAAGATCTGGATCCCAGGCCAGGAAGAGCATCCCACCGCCCACCAAGATGGCTGATTGCATACTGGCCCCAATCCCCATCCCCTCAGGATAGGCTCCAGACAAAGGGTTCATAGTTGGCAAGAACCTCTGTGGCAGTGCTTGCCTCCCCAGATCCGGACTGACTGGGTGTGAGCCCATGGAAGGCACAATGGGTTCAGGATGATCAGGGGAAGCAAGGAGGAGTGGCAGGCAGCATTTGACTACTGGTTTTGGCCCAATCCCCACAGATCACACCTAGGGACCCTACCTATGCACAAATTCATGCACTGGGCTTCTAGTTGTTTTTTTTTTTATATTTCTCTTCCTTGTTCTTTATTCTATAAAAGTTTCTTGCCTTCCGCCCCATTTTGTAGTTATCTAAAAATATTGACTTTATGAAGTATTCCTTTTGTTTGTCTAATTTAAATTCCTTTCTTTACTCATTATTTAACAAAAGCTAATTGCATTACCAAGCTAAAACTCACTGCTTGAGTTGCATAGAAGCCAATACTATGACACCAGCTTTTGAGAATAGAAATAAAACTTTATTGTAAAGTCAACTGAGAAGAAGTCAGGTGGCAACACTCAAATCTCTTTGCTTGATCAATAGTTTGGCGTGAAATTTAATGGGTTTAGCATTAGATCTTTCACTTCTAAAAAGGTTTAATCTTTCTGGTTCTTTGGTTCCACGGGTGGGAAAGAAACTTTGTTCTGGGTAAATTTACAACCTTTTTTTCTGATTGTGCATGCCTCAACTGTGTGACTTGTAGCTTTGTCCTTTGGTCTTTGAAAAACAACTAAGTATCTTGCAATGAACAGGGTAGGACCAATTTGAGGTGATTTTGTGGAATAATTTTAATAAATAAATTAAAATATCTTTGCTATTTCAATAATGTTAGTGCAATTGTTTCTTAGCTTCTCTCTCATTTTCAAATGGAAAATCTGTCTAAAATATAATTTTGATGCAAATTATGTGACTTCAACAGTAAGATAGTATCAATTTGGCTCTACAAACAAAACAATAAAACAACAGGATTCTTTTCAAGTAAGTATTTTAGTGTTTAAAACTCTGAAATAACTTCAAAGTTTAAAAGTTTATTATAGTGCATATTATTGAAATCTTAAATTAACTATTTGCATTTTTAAAGTAACAGGCTTTTGAATCTTATAATAGTAAACTTATGTAAGCCTTACTGGTTATCAACTTTCTACAGATATGAATAATAGAAAATTAAGTTTTTTTAAAAAAATAAAACCCAGTCAGTGTGGCTCAGCTGGTTGAGAGTTGTCCCTTGCACCAAGAAGTTGCTGGTTTGATATAGGAAAAACAAAGACTGACTGAAAAACAGTAAAGGATATTTATGAACTATAAAAAACTACAAAATATATAATATAAATGTAATAGGGATACCGAAAACTGAAGAAAGAAAGAAGAAACAGAATAAATATTTGAATAATGACTGGAAATTTCTTCAAATTAATGTCAGATATAAAACTACAGATCCAGGAAACTAAGAAAAAAACTCAGAAATGTACCAAAAAACCTATACCTAAATATCTAATTTTAAACTAAATTAAATCAAATAAAAATTTCTGAGATAGTTCTGCAGAAAAGCACCTACAGAAGAAAAATGATGACATTATATAAGGCCTGCTCAAAAACAATGCAAACAAACAAACAAACAAACAAAAACGGAAATGGAATGAAATATTTGAACTACTGAGAGAGAAAAAAACAAAACAAAACACTAACCTGATATTATGTACCCTATAAAAAATTCTTTGAAAGTGAAGAAGTACTTTTTCAGATAAATAAACATTAAGGTTGTTTTTTTGTTTATTTGCTTATTTGTTTGTTGTTGTTATTGTTTTGCCAGAAGAAGTGTTTTGGGAAAAAAATGTTTTTAGTTCTTTAGATTGAAGAAAATAATAGGTGAGAAACTCAGATCTACCTAAAGAATAGAAGAGCATCGAAGAAGGAATAAGGGAAAATAAAATAAACTTTTATTTTTAACTTACCTGAGATACGGCAGTGTGTTTAAAATAACGATAACAGATATATTCAATTTTGCATATTTATATACAACATTATATATATATGTGTATATATATATATATATATATATATATATATATACTTATATGTAAGTAAAATTAATAACAATGATATAAAAATTGGTATGGAAGAATTGGGATTATTTTGTTATTATAAAGAACACTACCTGTGAAGCATTATAGTGTTATTTTAAAGTGGGTTTGGAATATTTGCAAATGTATTGCAAAATCTAGGGAAAACACTAAAAAAAAGAACAAAGAAAGCAATATAACTTGTAGCTTAGAAAGAAGATAAAGTGAAATCATGTGAAATGTTCAATGAAATATACAAAAGGCAAACAGTGTACAAAGATAGAGACAAAGTACAAGGGTGACAAATAGAAAACTGTAACAAATATGGTAAATATTAAGCCAAGTTTATAGATAAACATTCTGAATTATAAGTGTTTTGATACACCAGTTAACCGATAGATTATATAAGAAAGAATGTTAGAAAGAGAAAAAAAGGTATAAATTTAGGTAAATACAATAAATTGTTTGTGATGGTTAAAGCCAAAAAAAGAAAAGAAAATGAATCAAGAAACGAGAATCAAATGCATGCTGTATATTAAAAGCCTACTTTAACTGTAAAGACACATACAGATTAAAAGAAACAGGATGAAGAAAGATATACTATATCAATACAAATCAAAATTAGCAATATTAATTTAACACTGATTTTTCAAAACAAAGAAAGTTATCAGTGATACACAGGGGTATTACATAATGATAAAGGGGTTAATTACCCAAGAAGACATAACAGTTCATAAGAACATCAAATTACATGAGATAGAAACTAAAGGGAGAAGCAGATGAGACCACTACCGTGTTTCCCCCAAAATAAAACATCCTTCTAAAATAAGACCTACTTACATGTTTCCTTCTGAGTGAAATATAAACTGTGAATCCTGGGGGCCCCGAAAATAAGGCCCCCAGGATTCAGTTTGTCTGGATTGTATTGACAACTACCGTACTACTGTACCGTATACAGGTAATAAATTTTCTTTATTTTTATTTAACAGTAAATGTGTACCGTATTCTTCTTCATGGAAAAATAAGACATCCCCTGAAAATAAGACCTAGCAAATCTTTGGGAGCAAAAATTAATATAAGACACTGTCTTATTTTCAGGGAAACAGGATATTACAGTTGGAGACTTTAACACTCTTCTTTCATGAATGGAAAGATCCAACAGGCATAAAGTCAGGAAGTACAATAACTCAATGATATCATTAATGAACTAGATACAATTTATATATATATATATATATATATATATATATATATATATATATATATATATTTATATATATATGTATATATATATATATGTATATATATAGACTACTTCATACAATAACAGAATACACATTGTTTTTAAGATCATGGGAAATTCACCAAGATAAACAACATTTTGCACCATAAATGCACTTTAAAATGCTAAAGAAATAGAAATTATACAATGTCTTCTAAAGACTACAATGAAGTAAAAAAAAGACTATATAGACTTTAAACAACTCATTTCTAAATAATATATGTGTCAAAGAAAAAACATTAAAAATAGTTTGAGCTCATGAAGACACAGTTATAAAAAATATTAGGATATAGTCAAAGGAGTGCTTGGGGGAAATAGGTAGCAAAGAAAGCAAATTTGCATTTAATTACAAAATCTGATATCAGTAATATAAATTTCCACTGTAGGAAACTAGAAAAATAAGAGTAAGTCAACCCAAAGTAAACTGAATACATAGAATTAATACAGGTGCATATATCAATTATATTGGAAACAGGAAATCAGTAGAAAAATTCAATGAAACTAAAAGTTTGTTCTTTGAAAAGTTCAATAAAATGTAGAAGTATCTATCCATGCTAACCAAAAAATAAATAAAGAGCATAAATTACTACTATACGGAATGAAAAAGGGGACATCCTTGCACATTCTATAGACATTAACAAAGTAATAAGGGATTACCGTATTTGCCCGCGTATAAGACGATTTTTTGGCCTTGAAAAATATGCCTCCAAGTGGGGGGTAGTCTTATTCGGCGAGTATATAACAAACTCTGTATTTTGAGTGGAAATGTTAGGGGGTCGTCTTATACACCGGCAAATATGGTATTTTCAGGGCCAAAAAATCGTCTTATACGCCGGCAAATACGGTACTATAAATAATTCTATGCCCACATTTTTGATAACTTAGACCAAATAAACCAAGTTCTTAATAAACATAACCTCTCAAACCTCACAAAAGAAGAAATAGATAATTTAAACAGGTTTGTATTTCCTAAATAAATCAAATCAGTAATTAAAAACATTTAAAAAAATATCAGGCCCAAATGATATTACCAGTGAATTCTATCAAATATTTAAGAATAAAATTATACAAATTCATACAATATTTTTCAGAGTATAAAAGCAAAGGGAGTAATTCCTAACTCACTCATCAGCCTAACATCACTTTAACACCAAAACCAGACAAGGACAATTTCAAAAAAAGAAAGAAAACTATAACCTAATATATCTCATCAACATAGATGCAAAAAATGCTCAATAATATACTTACATACTAATTCTAATGATGTATAAAAATAATTATACACGATGACCAAGTGGGTTCTATCCCAGGTGTGCAAGGCTGGCTAACATTCAAAAATCAAATAATGTATTCTACATCAACAAACTAAAGAAAAATAATCACATAATCATATAAATAGAAACCAAAGAAACATCTGACAAATCCACCAATCATTCATAATAAAGATTCTCAGTAAACATGGAATAGTGGAGAACTTTCTTAACTGATAAGGAATATCTACAAAAACTAAAAACTAATATCATGTTCTATGATGAGATACTCTAAGCTTTCCCACTGAGATCTGGAACACAGCAAGGATGCCCTTATCCACCACTTCATTCAACATCATACTGAAAGTCCTAGCTAATTTAATAAGAGAAGCCTAGAAGAGAAGAAAAAAGTTTTAAAAAAACAAACAGGTATATTTATTAGTAAAATAAATAAAGCTATCTTTGTTTTCAAGTGGCATGATTATTTAAAATCAGAATCAACAAACTTCTAGATCTTATAAGATATTACAGTAATTTTGGAGGATACAAGGATAATATACAAAGCTCATTAATTTTTCTGTATACCAGTAATCAACAAGTAGAGTTTAAAATTAAAAGCATAGCACAATTTACATTAACACATCTCAAAATAAAGTACTTATGTATAAATTGAACAAAATAAATACAATAGCTATATGAGAAAGCTATAATATCTGTTTAAATTTATCAAAGAACTAAATTCATGGAAAGATATTTCATATTCATGGATAGGAAGGAAGGCTTAATAAAGTCAAGATGTCAGTTCTTTCCAATTTGAGATAGATTCAATACAATTCTAATCAAAATCCCAGAAAGTAAAATGTAAATTTTGATAAAGTCATTTTTAAAGTCAAGTTTATACGGAAAAGCAAAGACCCAGAGTAGCCCACACAATACTGAAGAACAAATCATACATCAAAATTTAATACTTACTATAAAGCTGCAGTAATCAAGACAGTATCCTAATGGTGAAGGAATAGACAAAGGGATCAATGGAACAGAATTGAGAGCCCAGAAATAGACCCATATGAATATAATCAACTTATAGTAGACAAAGGAGCAAAGGCAATACAATGAAGCAAAGATAGGATATTAAATAAATAATGCTGGAACAACTAGATATCTGCAAGCAAAAAAGTGAATCTGCATACAGATCTTATATTCTTCACAAAAAAGAACTCAACATGGACCACAGACATAAATGTAAAATGCAAAACTATAAACCTAGAACATAATGTAGAAGAAAATCTAGATTACCTTGGATGGTGACTATTTTAAAGTATGACTTTGAAGGCATTGTTCACAAAGGAAAGAATTAATAAACTAGACTTCATTAAAATTACAAATTTATGTTCTGTGGAAGACACTGTCGAGAGAATGAAAAAATACAGCCCACAGACTGGGAGAAAATATGTGCAAAAACATATCTGATAAGAACTGTTTTTTATAATATTATAAAACTCTGAAATTTAATAATAGAAAAACAAACAACTTGATTTAAAAATTGTCCAAGACTTTATTTTTTTATTTTTTATTTTTTTAAAGATATTTTATTGATTTTCCACAGAGAGGAAGGGAGAAGGATAGAGAGCTAGAAACATCGACCAGCTGCCTCCTGCACACCCCCTACTGGGGATGTGCCCACAACCAATGTACATGCCTTTGACCAGAATCGAACCTTGGATCTTTCAGTCCGCAGACCGACGCTCTATCCACTGAGCCAAACCGGTTTCGGCTGTCCAAGACTTTAATTTTCACACCTCACTAAAGAGGACGTACACATGACAAATAAGCATATGAAAAGATGTTGTGCATCACGTGTCCTTAAGGAAATATAAATTAAAATAATGATAGAGCACTATGCCCCCATAGAACACTATGCCCCCAATGGCCAAAATCTACCCTTCCCATACAATCTAGCAAACATATGGAGACACAAAACCTTGCACATGAATGTTTATAGCAACTTTATTCATATTTGTCAAAACTTGGAAACAATCAAGATTTCCTTCTGTAGGTAAGTAGATAAATAAAGTATACTATAGTACATCCAGAAAATAAAATGTTGTTCAGGGATAATAAGAAATGAGTTAAATCAAGTTATGTAAATCTATAGAGGACTCATATGCTTACTACAAAGTGAAAGAAGTCAATCTGAAAAGGCTACTTACTGTAAAATTCCAATTGCATGTCATTCTGGAAAATGCAGAATCAACATACTAGTGTCTGGTATGTAAACGCTAAAAAGATCAGTAGTAACCAAGGGCAGAGAAGGAAGGGATGAATTGATTGATCACTGAAGGTATTAAGATGTGAAATTCTCTGCATGATATAATAATGATAGATAAATGACATTAAACATTTGACAAAATCCATAGAATATATAATAAACAAGAGTGAAAACTTATTTAATCCATTGATTTGGGGTGATAATGATCTGCCAATGGAGTTTCAATTGTTATAAATTTCACTCTGGTGGGGAATGTTAATGGAGAGGCTCATATGGGCTTGGATTATATGGGATAGCTCTGAAACCTCCAAATCTAAAACTGCATTTAAAATAAAGCTGCTTCCACCCCCACCCCCCCACCCTGAGATAAATCAAGTTCACACATCAGTTATGGGGAAGTTTAAGGCTCACTATGCTCCCAGCTGAGATTCCAGCAGCCAAGGCTGTGCATTAGTAGGGTAGATGGAGATAATTCATGAACTTCAAAGTGAGGAACTGTTCTTAGGTAGGGAACACACTTTGAAATGGAGATTTGTATGCAGCAAGTTAGAGACAGTAGTGCTCTCTGGGGTACAGGTACAGGGACTGATAGAATCAGGATTAGGCAGAGGGAAGAGTTTAACAACAACCGAGGCTTCAGAAATTCCTACAGAAATCACAGCAGAATTGTTCTGTCTGGAGAAAGAGTCAGAGCTTGGCTTTGAACACCCACAACAGCCACACTTTAATATGCAAACTGCCCTTGCTGAGGAGAGCAAAGGTTTGATGGATCAGTTATTTTTAACCATGCAATATTTTATTGGCGTTTGATAAGTCTACATATTTCTGTCAATGAGATGACAGAAATAACTCCCTCTTTGTTCCTGACAGTCTTTTCCAGGCTGTTTCTATAATGAAGTTCCTTGGATGACAGAGAAAGGATCTCTCTCTGGAACAAACAGTAGGAATGTTTGCTGTTCAGTATAATAAATACAATGCATCCAGCTAGAACCAATGATAGACACGCTACTCATTATTATAATAGATTCAAATTATCTTAGTTTAGGGACCCTCTTAAGTAATGCAACCTAACACAGGTAGACATATCATCTTCCATTCTTTAAGTTGGACTTTGGGAAATGGTGCTAATATATTGACTGTAGAGATTGCACTGAGTAATGCAGTGTTCTTTTATCTGAACCAGGATCTTGCATTTTCTACTAGCATCCATGAATCAGTGACAGGCTAATTTGGTAGCTTGTAAAGGGTAAAATCTCTCACACTTTATAGTTCCTGATGGCCATTAGCAGCAAACACACTTTCAGGGTCTGGGAGGGGTGCTTTGATCATAAAAGGAGGTCCTGGAAGTGCATCTTGAAACACATTCAAAGAATCACAAGAAATCTGCGAAGAAATGTTCAGGGAAGAATCAAGAATTGGGATTAGGCCAGATGGCATGAAAAAGCACCAATTTATAGAAAGATAGATGGAGAATAGATATAAATTAGAGATAGATAGATATAAAAATTATATTAAAATATTAGTACACAGATTAAAAAGCTAATTCCTTTAAAAATTTCAGAATTAGAATCATCTGATTATATACAGTGCTAGAATATTGTGATAAAGTTACAGTGGGAAATGGTTTTGTGTAGTAAATTATAAAGTTCCTCAAACATATAATAAAATACAATGAAATCCAGCCAGTATTGCTCAATGGTTGAGTATTGACCCATTAACCAAGAGGCCACTGGTTCAATTCCCAGTCAGGATACATGATCTCTCCCCAGTAGGCAGCTGATGGGTGTTTCTCCCTCAACTCTCTCTATCCCTCTCTTCCTCTCTCACTATCTCTCAAAAAACAAAAACAAACAAACAGTGAATCCAGAGTGTACTCTAAGAATTATGTAATCTCTTAGAATAGTTTAAAATTTATAATTTATCATTAATTCCAACATATAAATAAGAAGTGCTTTTGAGTAGAAAATTGTGCCCATTTTTCTCTGGCATACATAAATTTAAGTGCTGTGTTATAATGAACAGAAATAAAGAAAGCAAACAGAACATTAAAGAAATTCTATGGTTTAGGTGAATTTTCCTATATACATGTTATAGACTATAAATATTTAATTTCAGCAGTAATACACTATTTATCAATTTATAAAACAGCAGTGCTATTTTGAAAAAAAATTGATAACTACTGAATTATCTAAAAATAATCATATTTTTTTCAGATGTAAATATACATTATTTTTCTTTTCCCCTCAAAATCAATTAAGAACCTCCTAGTTGCCAATGTTCTACTCTCTCTAAGACATAACTGGAAAAATATGACATGAAGCTCTCTCAGAACCTACAGCTTTAGAATAGGAAACAAACAAGTGTTATTCCATGTTAAAAATGCACTAATATTTATAGGAAGAAATAAAAAACAAATATATGCTGTACTGAAACACCTAATAACAGGACAAATACAATGATTTACACCTAATAATTTTTAAATTATTATATATTAAAATAATAAAAACAATTTTATAATTTAAAAGGGATGCCAAAAAATTAGTTAGCTATAGTATAATACCAATTTTGTGCAACTATTTTAATGTCACTTTATGTCTATTTGCAATAAATAATTTGGTTTTGTTAAATATTTTCAATGACTTTAAAGAAATTGAGATATTAGTTAATATTTATTTAATGTCTAAGAGCGGCACAATTGACATATATTAAAATAGTGGTTTTCTTTTAAAAATATATAACGGCTTTGGTTTTAATTTAAAAATATATAATATTTAACAGAGGAATACTGAAGCAATTAACAATAGCTCAGAGGTAAACACTGAAAAGCATATTTAATTATAAATAATCCAAGATACAAAACATTCCTAATTTCAAAATGATGTGATCTGGATATTAGTGGTGCTTCCAGTAAATTCAGTCTTGAGATTTTGTTGTTGTTGTTACTGATATTTTGTTTTCTATTCCAAAACATTCTGCACAGGTAATGTCCATAACTCCATAAATCTCTTTCAGTTATGCTGAAAGTTTGAATCTAAGCTGTCTTCTCTGAGATGGAGGGTCAGGGGCTTTATCCGCTAAGCCACCTAACCCCTCTTTTCAAGTGCTTCTGCGCCTTGGTATTTCTTTATGACAGAAGACACTCACGAGGAATTATGAACTGTGCCTGAGGGCAAAGAAGTGAAAGAAAGCCAGCCTTATTTAGAGTACGTGGATTGCAGCCCCACAGCTTTTGACCTTCACAATGACAAAAAGGTGAAGATAGATGCAAAAGACCTTCACTGCTGTTAAACATTGTAACCAGACAATCCTTAGGACATCTATAAAAAGGGCTGAAGCTTTATCAGTACAGGTAGAAAGAAAACTTTAACATTGGTGTGAGAGAAATAGAGAAAAACTCAAAGGTAAGTA
The DNA here is from genome assembly GCA_963924515.1 of Vespertilio murinus. NCBI lineage: Eukaryota > Metazoa > Chordata > Mammalia > Chiroptera > Vespertilionidae > Vespertilio > Vespertilio murinus. Next base: position 116,851,137 of record OZ004706.1, read on the forward strand.
ACTTTGAAAACTGAGGGTCAAAAATATATTAAGGATATGGAATATGATGTGATGGGTAACTATGATGTGATATTGTTTGTCTCTATAAATAGTTAAATTGTCGATTAAACTACTTTTCCCATTTTGAAAATGGGAATGATTATTATTCCCCAAATATAAATGAATAAAAAGGATACTTTTCAGATTATTCATAAAGTATTTTCTGATTGGAAAATAAATATACCAAGGTGTAACCACCAGGGGGGAAAAATGACCAAATACAGAAAATAACATTAATTTAATTATATTTTGAGCCTAAATTAAGGTGGGGATGGGGAAGAAGCTAGGAAGAGCACTCCTAGAGCAATAAGTTTTATGTTGAGCAAACATTTGTTTGCTAAAAATTACAACTTGAATATCTCATAGGTTTAGTTTTAAGTAAAAAATATTGTCATATTTCTGACTTCATTTTTGCTAATAAATTATACTAGATCCATATCCTCATTAGCAGAAAGTTGTCTCCTTTTCCCTACTTTCTCACAGCTTTGCTCAAAGCATCTTGGCTTGTGTCTTATGTACATTTTAATGTAAAGTGGTTTAATTCTCCTTTCAAATGCCAGGGAAGAGACAGCACTGAAAATCCCAAAGCAATGCCTACATTTCAAGCTGTCAGCGTCCTCATCAGCAGCATCCAATTACAATCGCTAATGGTAGGATCTCAAAGATCTATTTTCATCTCAGATATAAAAAATGAATAAATCAAAACCATTAATATAAGTCAAAATTATTCTAGAAAAACTAACATATAATCAGGCTTAATTTAAATTAATGTATTTTTAAAATTTGTATATGTATTTCTTACTAATTTTTTTCAAGAACACAAATGATTCTTAACTGTCTATATTTTAAATTAAAACTATAATTATATTTAAATTTAAAATAGTTTTAAATTTTATCAATCATAATTTAATGGAATGTTAATTATTTAAATCATACTCATTAAGAGGAAGAATTAATTTCTAAGGTGCTCATAGGTCAGAATTCATGATCCTTTTCATTGCATTAATATATATTAATTTCCTATCATAGATATAGTAGCTTTATATATGTAAATTTAGTAGCGAAGACAATTTCAGCTATACACTTTTCAAAATTGAATTTAAATTTGTCCAAATATATTGTTTTTCTGATATTTATTTAAATGATATAGAAATGGGTAGATACTTCTTTACACATACCATATAATGGCTCAAAATATAGTTTTAAAACAAACAACATAGAAGTAGTTGCTTACATAGAAATAGTAATTTGAATGAACATCAGGAGACAAACACCACACATAGATGTATTCTCTTGTTTTTTGGTGATTAGTATTCTAATATACTGTATCAAATATAAACTTATTATAATTTATGAGTTTAATAGGATGATGGATCCACATATCTCACCGCAACATTTATAACTTTATATGGTCAGTATTCCCCATGTTTGTCACGAATGCTTACTTAAAATAAAAGAAAGTATGCTGCCCAAGATAACTGTATTAAGTCTTTTGGGAAATGGTTCTCAAAGTTTAACCTTAAATTAAATTACCTGAAGGGCTTTGGAAAATAATTTTTTTTCCCCTGAGTTCAAACACCAGAATTTACATTTCAGGTGTATCTGTGGTGGGGCTCAAAAACTTGCCTTTAAAAAAAAAATCTAGTGGTGTGAATATTGCTAGTAATGGGTCCTTACTTTAAGAAACACCACCTTGGGTATTTGTGTTTTTAACAAATTCTCAGGGCATTCTGATCAACCAAGATTAAGGTGCATTATTACTTATAATATATAGTTGCTTATGTGCTATCATTTCAGTCTATCCTGAGTTGCTCCCACTTTTCTTCCTACCACACTCCCACTCATATCTGAGAATGACATTTCTCAGCATAATTCAACACAATAAAAATTGGAATTTTAAAGAGTTAGTTACTTATTTCTTCTCATAATATAAGAAAGACATTTCTACAGCTTTTATATTATATACCAACTTTGGTTTAACATATTGTGCCACTAGACAGTTTGTTTGTTGCAAATGTAAATGCTTGCAATAATTAAGAAGACAAAATAAACAATATACATAGATTAGATGGAAACTCTGGTGAACAACATAGCCCTGCACCATCTAAAGGAAAACACACAATCTTTTCCACTTAACTATTACTATTAAAAAATATATGTTCCCAATATCAGCAAGCAATGAAGTGTGGGTTTTTTTGTAGTTGTTTGCTTTTTTAAGAATCATATTAGCCGAAACCGGTTTGGCTAAGTGGTAGAGTGTCGGTCTGCGGACTGAAGGGTCCCAGGTTTGATTCTGGTCAAGGGCATGTACCTTGGCTGTGGGCACATCCTCGGTAGGGGGTGTGCAAGAGGAAGCTGGTCGATGTTTGTCTCTCATCGACGTTTCTAGCTCTTTATCTCTCTCCCTTCCCTCTGTAAAAAAAAATATATATATATATATATATATATATATATATATATATATATATATATCAATTAAAAATATTTTAAAAAATCATATTAGTATGTGTGTATGGGAGTGTGTAAATGCAGGCATTTATTGTTTGTTGAGTAAATAGATAAATGACATAATATCAATTTATCTAGTAAATTATGATTTTCATATATTCTAAGCTAATCTTAGATCTATAGAAAAGTTGATAAGATAGGACAGAGTTCCCATATGACCCTCATTTTTATTTTAACATTTTATATATTCACTAGAGGCTCAGTGCACAAAATTCATGCATGTGTGAGGGTTTGTCCCTCAGCCTAACTTGCACCCTCTTCAATCTGGGACCCTTTGAGGAATGCCCAACTTCCCATTTATGTCCAATCCCAATGGACATTCATCTCACAATCCAGGATTGTTGGCTTCAACTGCTTATTTGCCAGACTGCCTGATTGGACCCTAACCACTCTCCTGCCTGCCTTATTGATGTCTAACTGCTCCCCTGCTGGCCCCATTGCCCCTAACTGCCCTCCCTTATAGGACTTGTCCCTCCCAACTGCTCTCCCCTGCAGGCCTGGTTTCCTTGCAACTACCCTGTCCTACAGGCCTAGTTGACCCCTACTGCCCTCCCCTACAGGCTTGGTTCCTCCTAACTTCCCTCCCCTGCTGGCCTGATCACCCACAACTGCCCTCCCCTGATTGTCATCTTGTATCCACATGAGGGTTGCCATCTTTGACCACATGTGGGTGGCCATTTTATGTGTTGGGGTGATGGCCAATTTGCATATTACCTCTTTATTGTATAGGATGATATATTTGTTACAATTTAAGAGCAAACTTGGTATACTACTGTTAACTAAACTCTACAAATTGTTCATATATCAGTCCCCACACCCCCAATGTTATTGTTCTATTACAGGATCTCATCCAGATATTATCTTTAATTGCTGTGTCTTCTTAGGCTTCTTTTGTCTGTGATGTTTCTTAGAATTTCCTTGGTTTTGAAAACCTTAACAGTTTTCAGGTGTACTGGTAAGGTATTCTGTACAATGTCACTCAATTAGGGGTGATTTGAAGGTCTAGATGAGGCTTGTCTGATTTGAGGGAAACTCACAGAGGTAAAATCCCATGCTCATCATAGCTGCTGAAAGTATATGCTATCAACAGATATTAAAGCTTACCTGCCTGAAGCAAGGTGGGCCAAGTTTCCTCTCAGTAAAGTTGTACCTGCCCCTTTTTTATAATTTTCATATATTATAATTATGATATATTATAATTACACTCTTTAAAAGTAAGTTACTAAACAGAATCCATATTTAAGGGAAGTGAAGCAGTTCCACCTTTCTTTTTGAGGGCAAATATCTCCTTACATTACTTAGATTCATTTGTAAGAGATGCTTTATTTACTTTTCCTCTAAAAATAATATCTTTTGATAAAAAATTAATAAGGAAGCATTCTTTAATTTAACATAATGTGAGTCTTTAAGATAAAGTATAATATTCTTTATTTTATTTTAAGAGAGCAATGTTGACATTAAAATATTGTTTTGTAAATTCAGCATGACTTTAACACCTTCTATAAATAGGACTTCTAAAATGGGGTGAGTATTGATGAAATATCATAATAAAAAATAGCCGAGATATTGAATAGGAAGGAGCACACACCTGAATGAGTTTGTAAAGCAAATCTTATCTGGGATAAAGCAGGATAATGTAAGACTTTGAACAGCATGTAATATACAAGGGCAAGAATAAACAATGCACATTGCATTTGATTGACTCATCCTTTCTTAATATATTAAAAACCCCAATAGCTAACCTTATTTTTAGATTTCCTATGCTATGGCCAACAAAGAGACAAAGAACAATAATAAAGAAAATAATAGAGTTTTAGACAAGGAAAGAATTTCAGCCATCATTAATTTAATAGCCTCATTTCAAATAAGGAAATGATTTATCCTGAAAATTTGAAAGACAGGTATTGTGGCATATAGCTCTTTGAGGAATAAATAGCATATGCTCCATTTTTCTGACTCCCATTTCAGTGCCTTATTATCACACTCTATTTTACTATGAAATCAGAGAGAAAATTAACCTTCACCTGAAGAGAATGTTGGACTTCAGATTTGTTTATTGGTTCTTGTCCTGGTTTATATTATGTTGACTTGCCTAAGGCTGAAAGTTGTCTTTCCCTAAATCCTCTTCCCTGGATTTCAGATTATAAATGGAACAGGAGTAATATATATATATATATATATATATATTTAAATAAAGCTTCTCAAGAGCTGGAAATTCCTGTTTCCATAGACCTTTCTAGGAGGTAATTCCTCATCACTCTTCAGATATCACTTGGATGTGCTTGACTTCTTGGATTTCCTGCAGCTTTGATTGGTGCATCAGTATAGACTTTTTCTCTGAAATACTGACTTCCCAATTCCAGACCTTTTTTACTCACACTATCCCCGACCCTCGCTCATTTGACTGAGGTCTAATTCATATAACAAATCTCTGGATCCTGTCGTGCTTATTAATTGTTTTTTTTTCTTCCAGTTTTGTTGAGACATAATTGACAAACATAGACAAACAACACTATAAGTTTAAGTGTACACAGCAAAATGCTGTTATTAATGTTGCAAAATGATTACCACAGTAAGTTCAGTTAACATCCTTCACCTCATATTGAAGAGACAGAAAACAAACAAACAAACAAACTAGGTAGACAGAAATGGGGCTGGGGGGGGAGAGGGGGGGAAAGAAGAGAGGATTAATCTGGGAACCCAACTAGGAAGGGAAAGAGGGCATGCACGGGAGGCACAACTTTTAAAATCTATGGCTATCACTAAGGCAGTCAACGTGCAGGTAACCAATCGCAAGGCAGTAAGGCATGTAAACCAATCCCAAAGATGTTACAAAGGCAAAGTTCTTTGAAAAGACTAGTAGATAGCAAGGCTGTACCCAACTCCCAAATTAAAAGGCCTGGGCTTCCTCTCACCCTCCTCTTTTCTTCCTAGCATGCAATGGATTCCTGACCTTCCTGTGTCAGGGGGGCTTATGTGGTGCTCTATACATGGACTGATAGGCTTAACTTTTCATGAATGTTTCTCAGTAAACTTTGGTTCCACTAACAGTTTTTGTCTGCAATTTCATTCTTTGATTTCTGGAGACAACAAAATGACTCAACATCCACATTTTAATTTCAATATGGTTAATTTTTTTCTTGGTGATATGAACTTTTAAGACACTCTCTTAGTTGCTTTAAATATAGCATTTAGCCTTGTAAACTATAGTCATCATTTTGTACATTTTACATACCTGTGCTTGTTTATAAGTGGAAGTTTGTACCTATTGACCACCTTCATCTGGTAACTTTGTTTTCTTGGCTGAGTTTTGACTGATATGTTTTTTCCCCTTTTGTCTTGTTTTTGTTTAAGTCCTCAAACTACTAAATGAAGAAAAAAGAAAAAGAAAAGAAAGCATTTCTTTTTGAAATAAGGAGCTTTATTACAAATAGAATAATTTATATTCATTTTTTCTTTTTACAAGAGAAAAAGAGAGAGAGAGAGAGAGAGAGAGAGAGAGAGAGAGAGAGAGAGAGAGAGATTTGTTGTTCAACTCATTCATATAGTCATTGGTTGATTTTTGTATTTGCCCTGACTGAGATCAAACCCACAACCTTGGTGTATGGGAAGGACACTCTAATCCACTGAGCTATGGAAGTTGTTATATGCTACTTTATTTGCTGCTTAAGCTGCCAAAATAAAATGCCATTGAGTGGGTGATTTAAACAATTAAAATTTATTTTCTCACAGTTCTGGAAGTTTAAGATTAAGGTGCCACCTAAATTGATATCTGGTGAGAGCTCTCTTCCTGGTTTGCAGGTGGCCATGTTATAATCATGTAGTCACAGGGCATCCAAGGCTAATGCAGCTGAGAGAAAGAGTTAGCTTTCTGGTAGTCTTATCATAAGAATATTAATCCTATCAGATTAGAGCCCCACCTTAACTATTTTCTTAGAATCTCTATTTCCAGATACAGCCACACTGAAGTTCAGGCTTCAACAGATGAATTTTGTGGGTAAATATTTGGTTCATAACATTGTTTAAGTAAATAAAAACAAATGATAAACCAAATATATATATAATATATATATATACAAGTTGAAAAAAATGAGAGGACCATTGATTTGAATATTTCAGACCACATATTTCTAAATGTTTACCTTAAATGTGTGAAAATTTAACTTCTTAAGAATTAATTAGGGGTTATATTAAATGCAGAATCCCAGATATATTGAATCAAAAATTCCAGGGAGCAACCTAAAAGTATATATTATGACAAAGCTTCCTGAATGATTGCTTTAAAAAAACAAAACAAAAATAAAAAACTGACATATAAACAGCTGGCTTAAGACCTAAAATTCAATTTACCGTACTTGTATTCTGTTGTAGTCACATTATAGAAAAAAAAATTTGAGTCCAACCTTGACTCTAATATGAAAATGTTGTACATGATCAACAGCCCCTACTAGGGATATAAAAAATTATAGTAATGGCAGATGTAGCATATGTGTCTTCTTTGATATAAGTTTAAAAAGGAAGATGTATAAGATTCATATTTTCAATATGCTCTTCTAACTGAATATGATTTGTCCTTTAAGTTTTTAAACTTTACTTAAAAGTAAATTTTAAAGGTTTGAAATCTATTGTGAATATTTATAGTAAGAGCTAAGCCAAATATTCTATAAATGTCAAATGTATCAGAAGTTTCATTTTATATATGAGGAAAGATCAAGAATACAATAAAGGTTAAATAATGTGAGATATTTTCTTTAATAATACCAGAAACTAAGAAAATTAAATTCCTTTAATATTTAGGTATTCTTTTTTAATAAAAAATAAAAAGAAATGTAACTGTTTGGGGTAAAGAATTAACTCTTAGAATTAATGTGTTGGCAAAATACAAATACACCTACCTTTAAATAAATTTTAAAAAGCAAAACTAATTGGAGCAGAATGACTTGTGTTAGAAAAAATAACTATACAAGGTGATTTAATGGTTTAAAAATGTATGAACAGTTATTTCAGAGGGAATATGAATAGTTGTTTCTGTCTCAAGTTATGACATGACCAGATGGTGCACTAAAGGAGAAATCTGAATAATCAACACAAACATACCACTAAACATGCTCCTTTTAGGAATGATACGATGGAAGAGACAGCATGGCTTCTGAATAAAAATTGAGAAGCTAAAGGTAGGATACACCAATAAGCACACACACACACACACACACACACACACACACACACAAAAAAAAAAAAAAAAAGCAAAAAAAATAAAACAACACACACACACAAACACACACTAGCATGGAGAGCATGAGTAAGGAATGAGAGAAAATGGCTTAAAGAATGAGGTTAAAGTGAACAATATTAGAAGCAATTACAAAAAGTAGAACTTTATTAAATCAACTAGTTCTTCAGCCAAGTTAATCCTCTTTATTTTATTGCAAAGAATTGTAATCCTCTTTACTAGTGTTAATATTTGAGACTGACAATGAAAATAAACGTGATGAAGATACTTTGGGATTATCAGAATGGGGACCAGGTGTGAAAGTTAATATTCTGCTGTTAAGACAGCAGCTTGGTCCAGTGGTTCAGAATTTTTAAATTGATCACTTTGTTCATTATTTACACATGTCCATTGGCAGTTTGCCAATCATAATATATGCACAAAGACAAAAGACATATAATTAGCTGTGGGTGACCTGTTTGGGCTGGAAACCTCTTTGAAATACGTCAGAAATGGTATTTTGAAGCAAATATTTTTTATAAAGATTTTGTTAGGATAGATAAAAGTGTCACTAAAACTTATATCAAAATGTGCTTATGTACTCTTCAAAATAATTTTTTTGTTGAGATAATGACATTAGCCGACTTGAGGAATGCAAATTGCTTTCTAGGTAATATCTGCTAATACTATAGGAAAAGATTTGCTATGTGCATCATCAACATGAAGAATAATGATGCTGACTTTTCAGGAACTTAACAGTTAACTATATTTCCCCACTTTATTTTATGTGCATTTTGAATTTCATATGCACTATATTTCATAGTTGATGTTAACACAGAATCCAGATGTTCCTGACACATCTGTTTTCATACCTCTATATAAATTAACTTCAAAACGATACTGGCAACTCTAGGGACTGTATTAGCCACAATAAAAAAGTACATATTTTTGTCTTGTCTACATGGGGATCATCTATGTATAAGATAGATGTCAAGTAGCAAGCCATTTTTTATGTGTCCTTGCAATGATGTTATTTACATAGTACTGATTTGCTATGCGTGGCCATCTGGTTATGGAATAAATGCTGCAGTTACTTTTTTTTGCCTTTGTTTAAAAGGAGTTCATAAATGCTATTAATGCCAAATGTTCTATGATCATTCATGCTAATAATGTACAAGAATATTTTACATATTTTAGGATTGTTGAATGATACATTTTTAATCTTACATACTATTTGATTTTTTTTTCCACTGAGTTTGTAAAATGGTAGAATTAACATAATGTTTTGTTTTGAAAGATGTTATATGATGCCTGTAAACTATGTAAAACAGTGGATTTATGGCACCTGTTTTTCACTACTAAAGATGCAGCCTAGGAGTTAAAATCTCAGGCAGAGCGTTCAGAGCGTTTTGTGGAAAAGATAGCTGTTGGGTTTGTTGCTTTATGCATTGACCTTTATTGTCTCTCATGATGGCCTTCATTTTAAACTCTATTTTGTCAGGTTTGACTATTGCAAACCCAGTGTTTTTTATTTCCATTTGCATGAAAATTTTTTCCCATCCCTTCACTCACAACCTGTATGATTCTTTTGTTCTGAGATGGCTTTCTTCTAGACAGCATATGTTTGGGTCATATTTTTGTATCCATTCAGCACCCTTTGTCTTTTGATTGGAGCATTTAATCCATTTACATTTAGGGTTATTGCTTATAGGGATTTATTTATTGCATTTTAATTCTTTATGTCTATGTTTCTCCATTTTTTTCACCCCCTCATTCTAGCAGTCACTTTAGCATTTCTTGCAGTGCTGATTAGGTGGCAAAGAAAATCTTTAGCCTTTTTTTTCTGTGAAGTTCTTTATTTCACCATCTATTTTAATTGATAACCTTGCTAGATATAATAATCTTTGTTTCAGATCTTGGCTCTTCATGCTATTTGAATACTTTATGACATTCCTCTTTGACCTGTAGAATTTGTGATGAGAAATCATCTGACAGCCTTATGGGGGTTCCTGAACTTGTGTAATTTATTTTTTACCAGGTTAGGGACATTTTCTGTAATCATTTCTTCAAACAAATTCTCTATACTTTGCTTACTTTCTTATCATTCTTAGCATTCTGGTCCTACTATGATGCAAATATTGTTATGTTTCATGTTGTCCCACAGCTTCCTTAAGATGTCCTCTTAATTGATTTTTTTAATTTTATTTCTATGATTGAGTGATTTTTTTTCTACCTTGTCTTTTAATTCACTGATCCGATCCTCAGCTGTCACTAATCTGCTGTGTATTCCTCCCAGTGAGTTCTTTATTAGGGTTGTGTCATTCTTTATTTCCAATTGATCTGTTTTCACAGGTCCTATGTCTTTTCTCATGATGTTTAGCATCCTTACCATCATTATTATGAATTATATAACTGATAAAATTTCTTACCTTCATTTCATTTAGCTCTTCTTCTGGAGACTTCTCTTGTTCTTTTGTTTATTTTTTTGTTTATTTGTTCGTTTTTTGTCTCCCCAATTTTGGTGGCCTCTTTGGGCTTGTGTCTATGTATTAGGTAGATTTGCTAAGACTCCCAATCTCTAGAGCATGATTGTGTCAGACACTATTTTTGAGTGACCCTGAGGAACCTGTTTGTGCTGTCAGCAATCCACAGCTTCTGGGCTTCCTCTGATGGGGCTAGGTGCCTTTGGAAAGGACCAAGATGTACACCAAGGTCTTCTTTTCCTAGCCCAGGATTCTGAATTAGATCGTGCAAAGGCTCAAAACCTCCAGAGAGCTGAAACCGGTTTGGCTCAGTGGATAGAGCATCGGCATGTGGACTGAAAGGTCCCAGGTTCAATTCCAATCAAGGGCATGTACCTTGGTTGTGGGCACATCCCCAGTAGGGGGTGTGCAAGAGGCACCTGATCAATGATTCTCTCTCATAGATGTTTCTAACTCTCTATCCATCTCTCTTCCTCTCTGTAAGAGATCAATAAAATGTATTTTTTAAAAAACCTCCAGAGACCTGCCTGTGACTAAAGTCTGATTGTATTTAGTCTTTTTGTTTGTTTTGTTGACAAGCGCTGGTCTTTTTCTGTTTTTTAAAATATGTATATTTACTTATTTATTTCAGAGAGGAAGCGAGAGGGAGAGAGATAGAAAGATCAATGATAGGCTGCCTTCTGCACACCCCAACTGGAGAATTGAGCCTGCAACTTGAGCATATGCCCTGACAAGGGAATGGAACAATGAATTCCTGGCTCATAGATTGTGCACAACTGCTGAGCAACACAGGCTGGGCTGATTATATTCAGATTTGAATAGCCTCCGTGTATGGACCATAGGGTGGGGCAAGAGATTTTCAACATGGTGAATGAAAGATGAAATAAAATGGGCTGGAGACCTGGATACCAAGACACAGGCTTTATTGAAGAGAAGAGTACCACTGCTGGCTACTTTGAGAGAAAGAGAGGAAGAGAGCGAGGGCCAGGGTTCATGCACCTTTTAAGGGGAGTAAAGAAAGGGGATGGAGCTTAGGGCACTCAGCACATGCTGATTGGTGGTTTCATGTAAGACCTATGATTAGGGACCTAGGTACTTAGGAATCCCGTTTTAGGGTATTTGGTAGATGTTGATTAGTGGTTCATTGCTCAGGAATGTCTGGCTGCAGGTGGAGTTACATCTGTCCATCAATTGGAGGAAGGGATGATCTATCAATGGGGCAATTGTTTCTGTCTCCAGGCTGATTTTTATTCTTAGTCTCTTATTGTGCCTCAGAAACTCCACAGAGAGGGGCATGGGTGGGGCAACTGTTTCCACCACAGGCAATAACCACCAGGAGAGCAAAGGTCCACCAGAGAAAGATGTCCTTTGCAGCATGAGTGAGTGATTCTGCACAGGAAATTGGGGTGTCTGATTTCTGTGGTCTAACCCCAGAACTCAAAATCCTGGCTTCTGTGCACACAGCTTCAGTGCACTCTGCCCTCCCTCTGCCAGAGCCCAAGGTTAATGGCTACTCATCAAATCTTGTGTGTTGGTCCATTAAGAGTTTGTAAACATTTCCTGCCTTCTTTCCCTGAAAGACAGCAACTCTGCTGCTTTTTAAAGCCAGATGTTATGTGGTCACCTTTCTCAGTTCTGGTGCTCTAGGCTGGGGAGTCTAGCTTGGGGTTTTGATGCAAGATCTCTCAGTGGGAATCTCCCACAACTGAGATGTTCCTCTGGAACTTCAGCTACTGTCTGTGGAGGCCCATCCAGCCCTTTTGCACCTCCACACTTCCTACTGGTCTCTATGTGGTTCTCCATTTTCCATCCTCAGTATCAGGGTTGTCTCTAGCCAGTCTTCATTTGATTATTAAGGATGGTTTTTCTGTATTTCAGTTGTAATTAATTCCAGTTTGGTCCTGGTAGGGTGTCAGTGTAGCTTGCACTTACTCTGCCATCATTTTGGAATGAAACTTACTCTTCTTGGGCATGAACCTTTAGCAGTGGGAAGTGCTGTGGAGCTCAAAGCTTCCTAGGGTTACAGGGAGCCATAAGTCAGAATCTGTAAACATTTATATGAGCTTAGAATTTTTATATGAAATATAATACAATTCTTAATATTAGTTTTTATATTGAATAGTTTGCTTATGCATTAATACATTGAGCTGAAGCAGGAATTTTAGGGGGACATAGGCAAGCTTAGGGATTTTTTAGAATTGGGGTCAATTGGAAAAGCAAGGGGCTGCAAACTGGGAGAAGGTACATCTCCATAAGACAAGTAAGCCAGGTGTAGTTACATTTCCATAAGACAAGGAGGCAGCAATAGGTATATTTACATAAGGTAAGGCAACTGGAAGTAGCCAAGAAAGGTCTGTATTTACAAAACATAGAGAAGGAAACCCTTCCTTCTGAAGGAAGGAGGTGGGGAGAACCTCTTGTGTCCCACCTGATGTTTGACCTTTGAGCACAGGAGTTACTACAGTAGCCAGACTAAGGAAATAGTGACCAATCGGAGGGCATATCAAGGAACCAGTTCTATAGCCTATGTAAGCCATGGGGGAAAAGAACCCAGTGGGGCTCTTTCTTCTTCCCATGAAGGAGTCAGTTCAGGGGCCCTTCTCCCCCTCTCTACTTGGGAGTCCATTCTGGGGGACTCTTACCTCTCCACATGTGGGAGTCTATACTTGTTCTTCAATAAATCACCACCTTTGCTATACCACTTTCTGTCTGTGGATTCATTCTTCGATTCTAGTGGACAAAGAATCTGGGTTCCAGTCCAAAATTCAATATCAGAGGTGCCATATAATTGATTAATAAAATTAGATTTCTCTTTTCTTATTTTACTGTGAAAAAGATAGGATTTAGAATGTAATATTATAGTTCAAAGTTTGCTATCTGTGGTTTCAGCTACCTATGACTAACTTAGAAAGTTTCTGACTTTTTGTAGTTTGTGATTTTGATGAGCTGAGGTAAAATTTCTAATTGCTTATATTTCAAAACTGATGTATAGGATGAAACCATATTGAAAGTGAGTGAACATATTCTGCAGGGTATATCACCATCTTAAACCTCTCTTTCAGTCTCTATTAATTATAAAGTATACATTACATAAGGGCAATGAGATCAGATATTTCCAAGTTTAAGAACATATCTTGGTTAATATTTCCTGTTTTTAAATAGGAATCTGCCTACAATTTAGTGTCCTTGTTCCAATTCACCCTCAGGCTGGAACTTAGCACAGGTGACTGGGGTCCCTCAGCCAGAGAACTGGACTTATACAGGTTGCCCACAGTACTTAATTAAAATTGACAGAGCATAAACTAAACACAGAAACAAGAGTTAGAGTGCGTGAATCCTAAGATTTATTTACCAGAGTTCTGGTGGTTTCCAGAAGCCTAGGCTGGTCACCTGGAGATCCGTGCCTACACATACACACACTGGACAGGAACACATTGCTGTAGCGTCTTGGTCAGGAACGAGGCCTCAGAAGTTTGGCTCACAGGCAGAGTGATAGTTCACTCAGACAGAGTTTCAAGCAGTATTTCAAACAGGGAGCTGAGAGATCACATCGGGTGGAGGGTCCCTTTGTGGTCTCTGCCAAGTGCTTCTAGGTCCCTTCTTTTATGGCCAATTCTGGACAGTTCCTCCTACCATCTGGGTGCAACCAATGGGTCTTTCGTGTGTGTTATCAGGTGCTCTCCAGGCACATTTTGCCTCAGTTTCCAACTTTACAGATAGACACTTGTTAGGGCTGTTAGAGTGTCCACACAGTTACATCATTCCAAGATAAGCACATGTCAGGGTGTTCACACAGTTAGTGGCTCAAAGCCACTCTTAAAACTCAAGTTTTACAAAATGGATTCAAGTTACATTAAATGGAGTTACTTATACTAAGCCTAAAACACACTTCTAATAATTTCTTTTGCTTAAAATAAAATCAGAATAAGATCAGAAATACAATTTGCATTTAAACTATAAGGCACTCATAAAAGTAAATGCTTTCACTCCTATTTTAAATCACACAAATAATTATTCTCACAGTTTTAAATCCTTAAAATATAAATCAATCAATCATGGCACTAATCTAACTATAACATTATCAAACATCACACTAATATAACAGTCCTGTTATAAAATTATCTGAATACTGATAAGATGTAATTTCAGAAGACTCATGTGAGGTGAAAAAAGATAACATGTGAAAAAAAGGCTCATAATTTATAATTGCTTAACTAATTCCTATACTGATTTAGAAACATCATTATAATAACTTACCAGTAAAAGCAAATTCAAAATACATTTTTTAATTATATAGTAACTATTTATAAATCAATATTGATTCATCCTGGTTGTCATGGCTCAGTGATTTAGCATTGATCTATTGTTGTGGGGTCGAATCCTGGGTTCAAAATAAGACCACTGGAGGCTGATGATTTATTTAAAAAAAAAAAAAAAAAAAGCAGGCAAAGTTGTATTGAAATTTTTGGCCAGGGCAGCCGCAAGAGCACATATGCAGGTGGCTTCATAGGACTGCACTGTTCTTGGGGTAGGCAAGTCTTTTTAAAGGCTCAAACCACAGGAATTTTCCTTCATTTGAATTTTAAAGGCTAAATCCAAAAGACTGGGGACAGCCCTCAGGGTTCCTTCCCAGTCCCATCAGCTTGGACATTGGAATGTGGCCCTATAGCCAATAGCACAAAACAAAAGCTGAGGATAGCCAATAACACAAAACAAAAGCAGAGCTCAGGTTAGTCTCTAAAGGTTATCTACAATTTCTATCCCTGAAGCTACTGAGTCAGTGGGAATCAATTTCCCGGTTCTGGTCTGAGGCATAAGATAATAGCCTTAGCCTCCAGGTCTCCACCTGGAAGCTGAGGTAAGTACCCTGTGTCTTAATCAGACTTAGCAGAGTTAGAATTCAAACAGCAGGCTTTATCAAAATATGACTTCTACCATATTTCATTATGAACAAAAAGTCTTGGTTTGATTCACAGTCAGGGCACATGCCTACGTGGACTTGTGGGCTTAATCCCCAGTATGGGGCATGCAGGAGGAAGCTGATCAATGATTCTCTCTCATCATTGATGTTTCTATCTTTCTCGCCATATCCCTTCCCTCTGAAACCAATAAAAATATAGCCAAATACATTAAAAATAAATAAGTAAATAAAAATTGATTCTAAGCAATAGAAAAATAGATTTTAATGAATTAAAATGTTTTTATTGAGTACCAATAAAGTACTACAATGAGACTTTGAAATTAAATCATATAATACAGTATAATAAAAATAACATTTTATTAAAATTATGTAATAAATATATATTAAAACAGGTAGAAATAATATCTTTATCTACCTTGATTTAAGATGTCAACAAAATACTGCCTCAATTATCTTACAAATTAATATATTTGTTATTTTATAGGAAAAAAAACTTTAAAGTTAAAATTATAAATAGGAGTCTCTCTCAGAGTGGCAGACCAATTTTAATATTTATTTTTTTTATTTTTCATCCATTAATAGTAGACATCTTTTTATATGTAGAACAAATAATGATTTTTCTTTAAAAAAAGTTTAAAATTAGTTAACATAAATATCTTCTGAGTATAGATCAACATTTTTAAGTATCCACAATGTGTCAGATATTAAACAAATAATGGACATATTATGAACAAGTTTATAAAAAAGCTTATATGAAAAAGGTAAACATTCATAAAAACAACCCAATTTAACAAAACTGACACAGAATAAATATAAATACAGTATAATTTTAAATTCAATAAAGAAAATAAAACTTCAAATGAAAAATTTCCCATCCAGAATATCCATGAGCAGATGGTTTGTTGGTTGAATTTATATCTTCAGTTAGGAAAGAATTTATAATAGTTTTAAATAATTCACTTAACATTTTTCAAATATTTTATTAGACCAATTTAAAAAATGATTTCATGAGAAAGATGCTCACAAACACATAGTCAAAAGTTAAATCATGTTAATATAATAATTAAAGATTTTAATCAAAGAAATCATAAAATGTCTAATACTTCATAAACAAGTTAGACATTTTTTGAGAAATACAATATTATTTTCAATAAAAATCAACCAAATAAATCAACACATTTATTGATTAAATAAACAAAGTGATCTTCCTCAATAGAGGTTGGATATAGTTTATAAAAGTCAACATACATTTAATGAGTAAGCCCTGACTAGGCAGCATTATCTCCCATGCATAAATAAGTAGAACAACAAATCAATCTCTCTCACACAAATCATTTTTTTTTAAGTTTTAAACATTTAATGACCAAGATGATGGAGATGGAAACTAGAAAGAGAAACAGGCATTCTTAATCTGATGAAATATATTTAATTCTTTTCCCCAAGAATTACAATGAGATAAGATACTTGCTATCACTATTTCAATTCAAAAACATACTGAAAATTGTAATGGGTCCAAAAGCTAAATGCAAAAATGGAAATTATAAACTGGAAAACATGCTCCAAAAATTTCCATAATTTTCATTTCTTAAAATTGAATAAAGTCAAAGTTTATTTATTTTTTTATTTTTTTTAATATTTGTTTTATTGATTTTTTACAGAGAGAGAGAGGGATAGAGAGTTAGAAACATTGATGAGAGAGAATCATCGATCAGCTGCTTCTTGCACACCCTTATTGGGGATGTGCCCGCAACCAAGGTACATGCCCTTGACCAGAATAGAACCTGGGACCTTTCAGTCCGCAGGCCGATGCTCTATCCACTGAGCCAAACCTTTTTCCGCTAAAGTCAAAGTTTAAATTGGTGCATGTTAATAAAAACAAAACAAAACAATGCTATTAAATAATGGATAAGAACAGTGGAAATCTGTAGCCTTTTGCCTAGGGCCATTCTTGTTTACCTTCTCACCCCAACCTCTGCCCTGTTGTACTGGATTTTGTAATATTAACATATTTAGGTTGAAAAGAAAAAACAAAACAGCTTCACTGCCACGGGGCAGATTTGATTTGGAGCAGAAGGTGAATACTGATGTCTAAATGTATTATCAGAAAATATAACAAATTTTGTAGAAAATAACAAAATATCCCATGATTCTGCTGCCCTGCGATTAACATCCCTGTTTGGATGATCATAAGATTGTTGACTAAGAAGATGCTCTGAGGATTCCTCACTTACTTTTTCCTTCAAATGAGTTCTCCTCTAATCTAAAACTGCCAATTTGTTTGGCATCCACTTAAGGCAATCCAAAGTGGCACTGAAAAAAATATAAAAAAGATATTATATTAAACCCAAAAAGAATTAGGGGAAAGCAGAGATCTAGGAACAACAGGGGATACTCCAGAATCTGCCTCTTTGTGATATCATAGTGTACATTTCCTGACCAAGAAAGACTTTAATTAGAAATCCATAAAAATCATATAAAAGTCTACAATGTGGGGAAATAAATAAAATTCCTAATTCCATATTTTTTCCCCTGTTCTTGTTAACCTTTACCTGAGAATATTTTTTTCCGTTTATTTTTAGAGAGAATAGGAGGGTGAGGGAAGGACACACACAGAGAGAAACATCGATGTGAGGGAGACACAATGATTGATTCCCTCAGGCACACACACTAACTGGGCAAGGAATCAAACCTGCAACCAAGGAGCAAGCCCTTGATGGGAATCAAACCCAGGACCCTTCAGTCAATGAGCCAATGCTCTAACTACTGAGCTAATGTCAAACCCATCTATTGAGGTAGGCAGAGATAACTTAGGCAATATAAGTTAAACTTAAACTAGTTAAGATGTCATTTTTGAAATTTCATATAATAAAAATGCTTTTTAAAAAATGTTAAGAAAGTAATAAGACAAGCTTCATTCACATTCAATGTGCTACAAATGTATACAAAGTGAACTGTATTTAGAAAATATAAAGAAGTCTGAAAATTCAATAATAAAAAGCTAATTTACAAATGTGCAAAAGGCTGATTGGGCACTTTATGAAAGAAGATAACATGAATGGTAACTAGGCACATGAATAATGGTAAACATCATACCCCATCAAGACAATGCAAAATGAAACCATAATGATATGCAACTACATGCCAATTAGAATTTTTTAAATTATCAAAAATTACTGAGAATGTGGAGAAATTAGAACTGTCATATAATGCTGGTGGAAATGTAAAATTATGCAACTAGTTATAAGAACTTGATGGTAATTGCTATAATTTAAATTTTTCCTCAATTGCATGACTTAGCTGTTCAACTTCCAGCATTACCCAAGAGTAATGACATATATGCCCACAGGAATATTTGTTGATATATGTTTTGTTTATTCAGGTTTGTTCTTAATAGCTCTGAACTATAATTGACCCAAATGTCCACCAACCAGTGAATGGTTAAAAAAATCCTAGTACATTAGTGAAATAAAATACAATTTGGCAATACAAATAAATGGACTACTAATGTCCTCAACAGCATAGATTGTTTAAAAGTGTTATCATGAGTAAATGAAGACACAGATTAGTTTGCTGGGTATGATTCCATTTATAAAAAAATAACCTCAATAACAGCAAATGTAATGCTGGATTGATTTGCTAGCATTTTGTTGAGGATTTTAGCATCTATATTCATCAGAGATATTGGCCTGTAGTTCTCTCTTTGTAGTGTCTTTATCTGGTTTTGGGGAAAGGGTGATGCTGGCTCTGGAAAGTGTTCCTTCCTCTGGAATTTTTTGGCACAGTCTGAGGAGGATAGTTTTTAGTTCTTTGAATGTTCGGTAGAACTCCCCTATGAAACCTTCTGGTCCATCAAAAATTGCTTTAGATTGGCTATTGTGGACCATATGGAAAGAGGCATGGAGGTTCTTTTTGGAGTGATAAAAATGCTTGGTATCTTGGTTGGATTTGTGCTTGTACAATTTAATCCAGTATTGAGAACTTGTGTATTTCAATAATTATTACAATGTGCACATCTTAGTTTATGAGAATTATACCTAAAGTTTTTTTATATATAAAATTTATAAAATATACTTAAGAAGAAGCCACACTAAATAAATATTAAATAAATGGGATTATATCACTCTAGTTTTAAGACACTTAGTCACTTTAGAGGATTTATGATGCAGCTAAAATGAATTCTAATCATTCCTATAAAAGCCCTGAAAAGACTGACACTATATTTCCAACCTCTGTTGAGTCATGTTTCCTCTTTTCACTGTATTCTAGGTACACTAGTTGGTTTATTTTTTCAAACTGTCTGGCTCTTTTTCATATCATTGCCACAATCCTGTGCTCGCTGTGCTGGTAAGTTTTTGCTACCTTTAACCCTAGCCTCTACATCTAACACCTTAGCCTCTCCTTTTTCTTGAGGCTTGCAGGCAAGCATGCCTTATTTATTTATTTAGCAATATTTACTGAGTATCTAGTATCCTTCTCAGTTTGGGGATTTGGCTATAAATTAGAGATAATCCCTGCTTTTCAGATCTTCATTCTGGGGATAGCAGAGGGGAAAAATTATATATATATATATATATATATATATATATATATATATATATATGCCATAAGTTGGTTGTTGATATGCATTATTATTTAAAAAAATAACCAAATTAAGGAAAGTTTAATTTTCCTATTGGAGGAGGGTTTACGTTTTATATAGACGACCAGAGAGAGAACAATAGAATAGAGGCCCAAAGAATGGAGAATGAGGACTGGAGAAATAACACTTGGATGTATCCCCTGAATTTTCAACTATCTTTCGTTGCTCCTTTTTGTTGTTTTTTTTTTTTGTTTTGTTTTGTAAATGTGCTTATTTATAGTAGGTAAACCAGGGTACTTATTTATTTATTTATTTATTTAAATATATTTTATTGATTTTTTACAGAGAGGAAGGAGCAGGATAGAGAGTTAGAAACATCGATGAGAGAGAAACATCTATCAGACACTTCTTGCACACCCCCTACTGTGGATGTGCCCGCAACCAATTCACATGCCCTTGACCGGAATCAAATCCAGGACCCTTCAGTCTGCAGGCCAAAGCTCTATCCATTGAATCAAACCAATTTCAGCAGTACTATCAGGATTTTTAATTGTATTATGCACAAATTTGTCTTTTTCTGCAAACACTATGAATCATGGGAAAATAATTTATGTTCATTTACCATTGTTTATAGAATTATAAAAAGTGAATGCCTATGGTAGACATCAGTTAAATATTTTTCAAATATATGTTTCTATATATAATTTCAGAATAGATTTATCTAATAACATATAATTCACAAAGATTTGGTTTAGAAGGAAATTAATTAACAGATTATTAATCTGTGTCAGTTAATAGGAAATGCAAAACAGAATGAAGAGTCAATTTGCAATAGAAATGGTAAAAGTAAGTAATTTTATTTTAGTATGTTAAGTTCAAGATAACTATGAGACATTCAGATGACAGTGCACAAATAACATTTTTAAGTATTTTTATCTATGTTCCCATTAATGCACTGTAATTTACCTATCAATTTTTTTTATGTATGTTCATTGCTTTTTTTAATCACAATTCCTAAAGCTAGAAAGTCAGAGTTTAAGTTTTTCATTTCCAATAATGTATTTACTAATAAGTCATCAAAGTATCATTTAAGCAATAAAGGTAAAATAAATTATTAAGACAAATATACTAGTAGATTAAGATCATCACCATAATCAAGATAAATTATATGGACCTGGCTGTGTGGCTGAATTAGTTGGAGCATCATCCCATACACCAAAAGGTTTCAGATTTCTTTCCCAGTCAGGGCACATACCTATCTTTTCGGAAGCAAACAATGGATGCTTCTCTCTCACATCAATGATGTCTCTCTCTCTCTCTCTCTCTCTCTCTCTCTCTCTCTCTCTCTCTCTCTCTCTCTCTTTCTCTCTCTCCTATATAAAAATAAGTAAACATATCCTTGGATTAGAATTAAAAAAACAACAACAACACAACACTTAAAATTATTATTTGCCCAGCCTCTGTCACTCAATAGTTGAGCATTGACTTATGAACCAGGAAGTCATAGCTAGATTCCCAGTCAGAGCACATGCTCAAGTTTCAGGCTCCCTCCCCAGTAGAGGGCATGCAGAAGCCAACTGATCAAAGATTCTCTCTCATCATTGCTGTTTCTATCTCCTTCTCCCTCTTCTTTCCTCTCTCAAAATAAATAAAAAAACATTAAAAAAATAAAAAAGGATAAATCATATGAAAGATGATGTGCTTGAATTTTATACACAGAAACATTGAAAACCTATTTCAATTGGTATTATGACTACCACACTCAAATACAGAAAGCTGAACTGCATTTTAGAATAAGCATAAATTTTTATGATAAAAAAATAATATCAACCGTTTCTGGGATATTACTAAACATTAAGGAATGAATAGTGATAATCTTATTTGACTCTTACATTTTGCAGATGAGGAAACTAATGCACAAAACACTTAGAAAACTTGTCCAAATTCTCATCGATGGGAGTGGTCAAAACAAATTTTGAAACCAAGTTGCAAGTTTTCAGAGCCGACTTTCATCACAGTGTTTTAACTTGTTCCTATTCAGATTCTCAGATTTTCTCACCCACAAATACTTATGTACTAAATGACTGAAGTTTAAACTCTGCAAGCATACATGGGTAACTTGGGAAATAAAATGCAAGTATGTGTTTAATGCACCCACATAATGCCAGGTTTATCAGAGACACTCCAAATTCTTTGTCCTTTCTCCTCCTTCTTAAACTCCAGGATGAGAGCTCCTGTTATTTCACATTCGGTTTCTGTCTGGATCAAGTTTCATGTGGGCTGTCAGAACTGCTAACTCAGATGTCTCTTCATACATGCCACTTAGGAGAGGCAGGAACACTGTCTTCCTGCAGCTCTTGGGCCCTTTAAATACAGAGTGAGAGCCCCTCGCTGGTCTGTGCAGCAGCTCGCTGTCAGCATTTCACTGTGGTCTGACTGACACGGAGCCTGGAGCTCCATGATAATACAAAGGGAGAAGTGTCTGCTCCCTGACAGACACTGATGGCAGGGCCTGCCACTCCCAGCGGGCTGTGACTTGGGCCACGACCAAACACAGCATGCCACAGGCTGAATCCATTTTGATGAAATCAGATTGTTTTCCTGCATAGGAGTGTTTATTGGACTTATCTAAATTGGGTTATAATTCTCACTGGAGCAGAAAGATTTTGGTAACTAACAATATTGTTCATTATTCCACTATAACTTCTGGTCAGAACTACATTTTGCATTCATTTTTGTTTTACTTAGAATCTTACTATAATTAAAAGTATTATCTTAAAATCTCAATCTCCTGCCGAAATTGGTTTGGCTCAGTGGATAGAGCGTCGACCTGCGGACTGAAGGGTCCCAGGTTCGATTCCAGTGAAGGGTATGTACCTTGGCTGTGGGCACATCCCCAGTGGGGGGGGAGGGGTGCAAGAGGCAGCTGATCAATTATTCTCTCTCATCAATGTTTCTGACTTTCTATCCCTCTATCTTCCTCTCTGTAAAGAATCAATAAAAATATATTTTTTTAAAAATCTCAATCTCCTCCTGATGTCATCATTTCATACTTCCTTAAGGAACATTTAGTTTTACCAATATGTCATTTTATTGAATAGTCCTCTCTCCTCACAGAAGCTTTAAGTTGGCTTAGGGATAGATGAAACACACAAAGCAGAAAGAGACAATAATATTGGATGAGGTAGCTCATTTTACAGATGAGGAATGCAGAGTATCCCTAGCCCTCTTTGTTAATTCAAGGTAAAAACAAGGACATAAAACTCTTCGAATTTTGTCATACATTCTTATATAAGTGAAGAAAAAGGCAGAATTTCTGATGCTAAAATTTGCATTGAAAATCCTACTTATGTAGTATTATACACATTTGACCCAGTGATCCCACTTCTAGGAATATGTCCTAAGAATCCCCAAACACCAATCAGAAAGAATGTATGCACCTCTATATTTATAGCAGTGTAATTTACAATAGCTAAGTTCTGGAAATATCCTTAGTGCCCATTAGTAAACAGATTAAAAAAAATAGAGGTATATTTGCACCATGGAATACTGTGCAGCAGTGAAAAAGAAGGATGTCTTACTCTTTGAGACAGGATGGAGATCCCTGGAGAGTATTGTGCTAAGTGAAATAAGCCACTCAGGGAAAGTCAATTCTCACATGATGTTACTCATACGTGGACTTTAATAAACAAAAAGATCCAGAGACATAGAAGCATGGATCAGACTGTGGACTCTCAGAGGGAATGCTGTGGAGGGTAGGTGGGTAGGAAGAGATCTACCAAAAAACTGGTATGCATATTTGCATAACCCATTGACACAGACAATAGGGTGGTGCTGTCCTAGGGTGGGGGTAGTGGTAGACTGTAAGAAGAAAAAAGATGACATATCTAATAGTTTTTTTTTTTTTTAACAGTAAAGACTTTTAAAAAGGAAAAAGAAACCAATGAAAGCATACAAAAATAAATCAATATTTACTGATTCCTTCTATTATATTTTCCCCTAAGGTTAACCTATGGCAGGGTATTCAAAAATATTTTAAAATTTTTATATGTGAGGATTTGTTTATCATTTTATTTTATTCTTCTAAATGTTTCTCTGAAAAGAATCATTAAAGATTTTCTTACCTTGAATATCAATCACTCTTCATTTCTGTCTTTATAAGAACCATAAACTAATTTATTTAAATAAGCTAAAAGAAAAGAAAAACAAGTGCATATGTCTTTAAGATCTTCATATCATATCTTGCAATGAATGTGATGTACCTGCTGTTCCCTAAGAGGCATATTTTGTTTTATAAATTGAATAGATATTTCCAACCCCAAACCTCAATAAAAAATCTTCATATTTACCCTAAATTTCTGATCTTTGTATCAGTTTTGTTAATATTTATAAAATAGTTAGCATTTGGCAGTTACCTAAAGCCTACTGTTGTTTATATTACCATTTATCCTAGAATATTTTGGCATTGTTGTGCTATACATTTTATATTTAATTGCATTGTACATCATGTTATGCATTATTATCATTTTAATTAAATTTTAATGGAAATGCTACATAATGTTTTGACTTATTAAAACATGACTTAAAATATCTTCACTCATAAATCATGGCTGCTAATGCTTTTCTTTCTACCTATTCCTCACAACAATAGTTCTTTAATCACAATTATAAAATCTATATGAAAGCAAACCAAAGAAACAAACCAAAAAAGTCCTCACCCACAAAAAAGAAATGTTTTTAAAGTATGAGTGGTAAGAAATGAAAGAAGAAATATATATATCAATGAATATGAGGAACAATCCTATATAATAAAGAGTTAATATGCAAATTGACCCTCACACACTCATATAACAAGATGCACCCCCACATTGTCACAAGAGGGCCACCCCATGTCATCACAAGATGGCCGCCACCATGTTGTCACAAGATGACAGGCTGGGGAGAGCATTTTGGGGAGATAATACCTGCAGGGAAGGGCCATTGTGGGGAAGAACCAAGTCTTTAGGGGAGGGAAATTGGAAGCAACCAGGCCTGCTGGGGAGGGAAGTTGGATTGATCGGGCCTTCATGGGAGCAGTTAGCTGTTAATCATGGTGACAGGGGAGCGGATAGGTATCAATCAGGCCAGCAAGGGAGCAGTTGAAGGGTCATCAGCTAGCCATGGAGAAACAGGGGCAATCAGGCAGGCAGGCAAATTGTTAAGAGCCAGCAGTCCCAGATTGTGAGAGGGATGTCTGACTGCCAGTTTAGGCCTGATCCCGCAGGTATATTAGATTGGAGAGGGTGAAGGCTGAGCTGAGGGACACCCTCCAGTGCACGAATGGACAATAACACAAAAGTGTTAACTATTAACCTCACTTTTGTCAAAACTCCCTGTCTTGATTGTTAAAATACCAATTTACAGACTCTTATTCAGATCTATTAAATCATGACTACAGCACTGGTTTATGTTTAAATCTCAGCTAAAACCCCACTGATATTGGCACTCAGAAAATTTAATAACACATTTGGTAGACTTGGACTCAAACTTCATGAACCTGTATTATAAACATTTATCTATTTTAATAAAGTTATTCATTCAGCAAACACTTTCCTAATGCCGTTCATTGAACTCAGGAAGATTTACAGAACCAGGATCCTAATTTTGGAAATTAAAAAATAATTTTGGTAAATGGCTTTCACAGAATGATAAGGTTGCATTAATGGGATGTTATAAGCAATTTTCGATGAAGTTACTTTTCACTAAAAAGATAGATATTCATACTTGAAAGACTTGCATTAACAGAGAATCAATTCACAAATAGCATTAATCTTCTTTTTCACTTAGTCCTGATAAGAAAATTAAACTTGTTTCAAATTCTGATAAAAATATTTTTTCCTAGTATGCCATACCATTTTATTTTCTACAAAAATGGACAAATATTGTATTACAGAAATAAAAGAACTGCTATTAGTGAAGCAAACAAGTTACTAGAAGTTCTAGATCATAAGAACTAGAATTTTAAGATCCATATAAAAATTGGGATTGAGAATAGCATTATTGTGAGGCAGGAAGCTAGAGATTATTTTCATAAAGTAAGTAACTGAGATGCATTGCTCCATCATCTATTAATGGGAACCCATCTTTGGCTGGACAACCTATGTAACATCTTAACTTAATAACTTAGTGGTATAAAAAACTTTAAGCATCTCACAGTTTTGGAGCATCAGGAACTTACAAGAGGTTTAGCTGATGATCCTGGTCCTGTGTTTCTTATGTGGTATATTAGTTACAGATTTCAAGAAAAACAAAAACTAAACTAATGTGTGTGTGTGTGTGTGTATATATTAAAGGAAATAGATCATGTGGTTATGAAATCCCTGCATCTGACTTTCACAGAGCAAGAAAGCTTGCAGTATAATTTAGTTTGACTAAAAAGGCTTGAGATTATGGAGGAAAGTGAGGGAACGGATGGAGCAAATCAATGTGAGGAGTGCAAAAACCCAAGTAATGGGAACACCAATATCCAAGGACAGGATCAAATAACGCCTCAACTCAGGCAGAGAGAAAACAAATTTTCCTTTCTTTCAGCTTCTTGTTCTACTTGGACTCTCAATTGATTGGATGTATTCACCTGATTATGAAGGGCCATTTGCTTAACTCAATTCCAAAATTTGAATGCTACTCTCTTCATGAAATGCCCTCAGAGACATACCCAGAAATAACATTTTACCAATTACATGGGAATCACTTATACCAGTCAAGTTGGCATATAAAACTAGCCATTATATGTGGTAAAGTCTCCTGTACAAAGACAGTCATCCAAAGTCGTGTCTAGGGCAAAATAGCCCATGCCAATGTGATTAACATGAATGCCTGGCAAGTTGGGCTAGAAAAATATTATACCAGACTAGAGGCCTGGTGCACAAAATTCATGCACGAGGAGGGGTCCCTCAGCCTGGCCTGCACCTTCTCCAATCTGATACCCAAGGGATTTATGAGTACCTCTCACAATCTGGGACCACTGGCTCTTAACCGCTCACCTGCCTGCCTGCCTGATCACCCCTAACCCCTCTGCCTGCCTGCCTGATTGCTTTTAACTGCCCCCCTATTGGCCTGATTGTCCCAAACTGCTTCCCTGATGGCCCGATCGCACCTAGCTGCCTCTGCCTCACCACATACCCATGTCCCAGAATTCTCTCTGGCTGATCGCAGACACCTAGTACCCAGGCCGGCTTTGCCCGGACTGCCCATAGCTGCAGGGGACTGTGGGTAGGTGGCTTTGCCCGGGTTGAAGCCGCTGGTGCCCGAGATCACAGGGCAGGTGGCTTGGCCCTCTTCCAGGCCACAGGTGCAGACACAGCCGCTTATAGCTAGAACTGTGAGGCAAGCAGTTTGTCCCTCTCCCAAGCTGCAGCTGACTTGGCCCCATTCCTGTCTCACAAGATCATTTGAGCCTGGCAGGTCCCCATTCCTCTCTTCCCAGTGTTGAGTGTCTGAGCCTTTATGGTGTGATGGCATAACAACTGTTTGCATATTAGCTTTTTAAAATTTTTTTTTAATTAAGGTTTTATATGTGTACATAGGTTACCATTGCTCCCCCCCCCCCACCTCCCATTCATGCCCTCCTTCCCCAGAGTTCTGTGTTCATTGGTTGTACTTATATTCATGCATACCAGTCCTTCGGTTGTTCTCTTATCTCCCCCCAGGTCTCCTTCCCCTCCTAGCTGTCATTTGACAATCTGCTTGTTTTATGGTGACTATGTCAGGACCACATGAATAGAATCCACTCCTCATTTTACAGTCTGCTTGTTTTATGGTGAATATCTCAGGACCACACGAATAGAGTCCTCTCCTCCTCTGTTTCACACCGCCCCTACCCCTGGGTTCCACTGCTTCTCCTGGGACACACAGCTCACCAGGGACACATGGCCCCTTTGGGGGACACGGCTCATATTAGCTTTTTATAGGATAACTAGAGGCCCAGTGCACAAAATTTGTACACAGGGGGTGGGGGTGTCCCTCCCAACTGCTCACCTGCCTGCCTTCCTGATTGGCCCTAACTGCTTTTGCCTGCCAGCCTGATCCCCCCTAACCAATCCCATGCCAGCCTGAGTGATGTCTATCTGCTCCCCTGCCAGCCTTTTTGCCCCCAACTTCTCTCCTCT
Organism: Vespertilio murinus; assembly: GCA_963924515.1. NCBI lineage: Eukaryota > Metazoa > Chordata > Mammalia > Chiroptera > Vespertilionidae > Vespertilio > Vespertilio murinus. The sequence continues at coordinate 116,879,026 of OZ004706.1, forward strand.
GCCAGCCTGGTCACCCCTAACTGCCCTCCCCTGCAGGCTTGATTGTCCCAACTGCCCTCCCTTGCAGGTTTGGTCCCTCCTAACTGCCCTCCCCTGCTGGCCATCTTGTGGTGACCATCTTGTGTCCACCTGAGGGCAATATCTTTGACCACATAGAGGCAGCTACCTTGATCTTGTGTGTTGTAGTGATGATCAATCTGCATATTACTCTTTTATTAGATAGGATAGAGGCCTGATACATGGGAGGGGACCAGCTGGTTTGCCCTGAAGGGTGTCCCAGATCAGGGTGGGGGTTACCTTGGGGCATGGGGCAGCCTGAGAAGGGGCCTGTGGTGGTTTTCAGGCTAGCCACGCCCCCTGGCCACCCAAGCGGAGGCACTGGTATCTGAAACTTATTTACCTTCTACAATTGAAACTTTGTAGCCTGGAGCAAAGCCAACCTTTCTGCTCACTCCATGGAGGCAACCATTTCTGATTAATTTATTTATCTTCTATAATTGAAACTGTAACCTGGAGTGGAGGCCTAGGCTGGTCAGGGCAGGTGGAAAGCTTAGCTTCCTCTGTTGCTGGGGGCAGCCATAGCCTGCTCTCTCCAGCTCCGTGGCTACCACCATTCTTCTTGGGATTTATCTTCTATAATTGAAACTTTGTACCCTTGAATGGAGGTCTGGGCCTGCCATGGTGTGTGGAAAGCTTGGCTTCCTCTATTGTAGGAAAAACCCAAGCCTCCCTCCTGCTCTCTGGGGTAGCAGCCATCTTGGTTGGGATTAATTTGCATACACATTCTGATTGGCTGATGGGTGTAGCAGAATGATGGTTAATTTGCATATTACTATTTTATTAGGTAGGAATCTGAAACTCTGAAATCCAAGTCTTATGAGTCTAAGAAATAATCGAGTGGAAGCTACTGAATATTGCCTAGATTTACCACTGCTCTGTTAAACTAGAAATAAAATAGAAAGGAAATAAAATCAGACTCCTTATTACTGGAAATTCATGAACACATTTTATTTCATTTATATTTCATATCATCCAGGTGCCAAGTGCAGTTTAAGCATACTCTTCCTTATCATAAATTATACAGTAAATCATCATTTGGTAATGGGCACTTTATTTCCATGCTGATTTCTTTAAGTGCTCCACTCTGAGGTCTCTCATTCATGGCCATATGCTTTTCTTTCCTTTCACATACTTGAATATAAAGCCATAGTGATAGTTCCAAGATTGTTTTTCACCATTTTTATGAACACTGGGTTATTCAAAATTGTTTCTTCGGATCAAGAACAGAATGAAAATCCTTAAAAACAAATAAACAAAAATAAAACAAAACTCACAACATGTAGCAAACTTTTTTTTTTTTATCACTCTAGCTAAAATTTATTTGAAAAAAGATTTTCCTGGAAAAGATTAAATTATGACAACTTCTGAATTAAAAAAAAAAGTCTTATAAAGTAGAAACATGCTCAAGAAAATGTGTTTCAATTTTTAAAAACTTTGACACATTCAAATATGTGTTATTTTTTGTTTTCTTGCTTTCTACTTTACTCTCTAAATTTTATTTGGGTGTAGGTATACTTGGAGTCCGATATGTCGAAAAATAAATAATGTTTCAAAAACATATCAATTAACTACTATTTACTAATAAACTATTTATTTTCCTTCATCTTCCTCAGAACTCATTATCACAATGAGTTCATTTGTGTTGTGACCACCAAACCCCTAGGCAATCTTGGGCTACTGTCTGGGCAAATGTTTATCCATGCTGCTAATTCCACAAACTGTTCTCTGGCCTATTCCCAGCTGTTCAATTTCCCTTGCCTTAAAATTTGGTTTTCACTTGTCAAAGATACCTAACATTTTTAAAAACAGATTTTACAGAGAAAATGTTTTCTATCTTAAAATTTTGTTTATTCTAAAGTAATCTCATTTGCTCATAATTTCTAGTTGCTGCAGGTCATTATGGCTTGCCCTGTGGAAAATAGGATTGAGGAATTATTATACCTAATTATTTCTGTGTTTTTGTAAATATGATCGCCCCACCATATTTTCTTTTAAATTATTTCTAACATTGAGTGGAAAAATAAAATAACTGTTATGAGTAATTTATAAAAACTATTTCTCTTTGGTCTTAGAGATCCAGGGCATAAGAATGGTTCTTAAGCAACCAGCAGAGAATAGGAAGCTTTAATAGAAGAGTTAATACTTTCACAAGAGATTTATTAATTTCCCAAAAGCTTAAGCAAATATATATAATAGTTGCTAATCAACATGCTTACTTAACAAAAGTAATTGTATACCTTTGTATACAATAATTTGTCTCCTTAACAAAACTAATTGTATACTTTTTTTTCTGCCTACCTGAATTCTTATATAGGTTTGGGTTTGTTGGTTTTTTTTTGACAAAATATGAAAATCTATTTCATCATATTTGTTATCAGATAACCTGCCATGTTTAAGAGGAGTTTTCCCCTCCTAATTCAGAAAAGTTACTGAAAGAAATGTTGAAGAAAAGCAAGCAAATTTACTAAGGTGGCAAAATAAGCAAATTTATTAAGAATTTACACTTAGCATAAAACACAAGTGGGCAACTCAGCTAATCTGAGTGCCCTACCTGGCGGGAATTTAAGGATTTTATAGGTTATCTTCAGGTAGGATGCAGGTTTCCCTGTTGGATAGACTAGATTTCAAGGTTCACTTTTTTACATTGTTGTGGCTTTTCTCAAAATTTATGAGCACATCTGGTGATTTTATTTAAGCAAGTCTTAAGACTTCTTAATTCTTTGTTCTGTGGGTAAGATAACATTTCTTTTTTCTCCTTCCCATTCTCCTGCCCTAGAAGTTATTTACCTTGCCTAACATTCCCTCTTCAAGTGATACCATCAAGATGGTTTTTTTGTTTTGTTTTGCTTTGTTTTGTTTCTGTTATTTGTCCCCCAGACCTCATCTGTCCTTGGCTTTAGCTGGCACAAGTGGCATTAATTGGATCTTTTTCTCTATTTTTCCCAGATCAGGGTGATTTAAATTATGTATTCTCTGATTGCAGAGAAGAGGTATAAACCATTTTCTCTCAAGTGTCCTTGATTAGAAAATATAAAATTTTGCAATTCACAAGTTGTCTGCAAGCTGCCCAAACTTTCTTGTCTCAGTTTCCCCATTCTACTTGCCAAGAAATTTTGTAGCTTCTTTCTATCCTGTCATATTTTGAACTGCTTGGCTATACTTTGATAGGACTAATTAGGCTTCTAATTCAGTGTTAGTCTACTAGCAAATCTCTATAATATATAACGTCTTCTAATCCCATTAATACCTCTGAAGGTCCAGATTTTCTTGATGCATCTAATCAACATGAAGGTTTTAAAACTCCATGTTCATATATCTCATAAATAATAAAAAGTTCATGTGGGGTTAGTTAATTTTTAATACTTTTTTCTAAACCTGCAAGCAAATTTCCTTCTTTAGCCTGATTCAAGAATAATTTTTATAATACGTATCATTTCCTAGAATTTGTGCTGCGAATTAGGATGTTTTTATGCAATATATATTTCTCACCATTAGCCTGAAAAGAGATTATCAGTGGGATTTCAGAACAAATGTCTTCCTTCTGAAATGTACATTGGAATTTTATCTTGCCATAACTTTCATTTTCCCCAAAGTATTATTATATGCAGAGGGAAAAACAAATGTTTCTTTTTTAGCTCTAATTATATTAGGCAATATCCTCGGTATCTTCTTCTTTTAAAGCTGTGAGATGTTGTGTTACTTGTCACATATATCTTGTGATAATTTTCTGCATTGTTCTGTTTTTGTTGAGAGCTTCACTTTAGCTCCTCTTTGCTTGTGCTTGCTGCTGCTGCTTCTTTGTTAAATGTTGTCAACACTCAAGGTTAATCTCAACAGGACCTCCATCAGGGAGGCTACAGGCATGATATTATGCCATGTAGTATTAGCCTCAGGTTTTATATGGCACCAGATGTCTACTTGTTCTTTACAAGAGACAGAACATCATGGTCTGATTGACCCATTAGCGCTGTGTTTTTCTTTTTAAATATGTCCTTTTTTTATTATAAGAATTATATAATCTAGATAATTCAGGAAGTCTTTAGTTTAAAATATAAGTAGGTTAGAACATGGGCATTGTGGAACTTTCATGTATATCAAAGCTCTTACCTTTTTTAAGAGTGTTAATTTTGCATGTATTAGACCTAGCTGATTGCCTCAATAGTTATAGCATTGGCCCATGGACTGAAGGTTGATTTCAGTCAAGGGCACATACCTGATTTGCAGGCTTGATTCCTCACCCAGTTGGGGCACATGGAGGAGGTAACCAATTGAGGTGTCCCGTATCCATGTTTCTCTTTCTCTGCCTTTCTACCTCCCTTCCACTCTCTCTAAAAATCAATGGGGGAAAAATATGCTTGGATGGGGATGAACAAAAGTAAACAAACACACAAACAATAACAACAAAAAACCCACAAAGCTAGTTTATTAGAAATCTGAAATTAAATTAGATTAAATAACTATTGATTACAGTGTAAAGGAAACTTGTTTGGCCATTGTGCCCACTATATAATTGTGTATACTTTTAAAAAAAATTAATACAGATTTATTTTTCAAAATGTACAGCCAGTGAGATCTGCTGTTCATGCATCTTCTCCAGCAGCTGGGGTGTCCCCAACCTTTGGTGTTTCTGGCGTAAATCACTTGAGCTTGGTGCTTTGAGACTAGTTTAGTAAGTCCTTCACTAAGTGGCTCCCGAAGGGCTGTCCTGGCCATGGAGCCACGAATCTTCAGCCTCTGGGAGCCCACAGCTGGATGATAAGCTTGTACTTCGGAACTTCCTTACAGAGCTTGTCATAGATGGCTTTGTCAAACAAGACCAGATTAATCAGTTTGTCCCAAACTTTGCCTTTGGACCACTTCTTCTTTTTGGCCTCGCTCCCTGACTTGTTCACAAGGTTTTTGTCTTTCTTGACTGACTTTCCAGTGTCTTTCTTCTTCTTGTTGTCAACCTTGGGCAGCATCGCGGGACTCAGAGAGCAGGGATGCACTGCTGCCTGACATGCTGCTGCAAGGCCAAGATGTTGGCCCAAGAGCAATTGTATCTACTTTTAAACATATGCGCTATGACGTAATTTCTTACTCATATATTTATATTCATAAGATTGTTAATCCTCTGAGAAAGTCTATATTGTATATGTTTCATAATTCAGAATTTTGCCACAGAGTATATTATTAATACTAGAGTCCCAATGCAGGAAATTTGTGCGGGGGGAGGGAGGAGGGCCCTTAGCCTAGTCTTCCTGCTCTCACAGTTTGGGAGCCCTCAGGGGATGTCCTACTGATGGCTTAGGGGAGCTTGGAGCAGGCCTAAGCCTCAGACTGGCCTCCCTCTGCAGGAGGTGACTGGTGGCCCAATCTTGATGGTGTGGGCAGTGAGTGGCTGGCCCTGCCCCCAATTGCGTCACAGCCACTGTTGACCTCCCTCTGAGGGAGGCAACCCCAGCAGGCCTATCTGGGGATGGTGCTGGGCGGCCCTGCCCTGAATTGCCCTGCTGCTGCTGCTGCTGACGCCCATGACCTTCCTCTACGGTATGCAACCAGGTGGGCAATCAGGGGATGGCACCAGCCTCTATAGCCCCACTGCTGCTGGTTGACACCTCCACTCTGCACCCCATCACCATCCCCTCCCTCTGCCCACTGGCATGCACCTTAGCTGGCCTGGCAACACCTGCTTGCTGGCCCCACTTCCCACTGACCAGTTGTTTCTACGTTCGGTCAATTGCATATTACACTTTCATTATATAGGATTGCTTTATTTGGAGGGAGATTTATCCACCAAAATGAGCTCTAGAAGGAGTGTGTTTCAAGATGTGGGCCTACATTTTAACAGGCAACCCAGATGTGTGTTATGCACTGTATTGTTTGAGAGGATCTCTTTTGATCTGTGACACTCAGTAAAGAGACATTGCTCATTAAAATTATGCCTCTTGGCATGATCACATTCAGTTTCCAATTTTTATTGTAAAAAATTGTGCATCCAATATCTCTTTACCAATCAATATAGGCTCATAATGTTTCCACTTCTTGAAAGTCCCCATCTCACAGAGAATTGAATGACTTCGATAAGTATTTTTAAGGGATCATGCAGGAAAGTTAATTTAGGTGATAGGAATGTGTAGTAGATAGATAATATCATAGATTAGGAGAAGAGATGGCACATTAGCCTTACATGGTGGTGGCTGAAAGCAGAAAAACAAACATCGCAGCAGAGAAAGGGCATATGTCTGTCTTCTGTCCTAATTGCTTGGCTATTGATGAAGTAAGCAAGCCCCCTTACACTGTTCCTGTTCCTCAATACCTTCTCCCAATTATTAGAATCACCCATTCAATGAAGTTGCTCAAACTGGAAATCCTGGCTAATACCATTTGCTTTGTTTGCTTTCACCCCTGTGTAATCAGCCAAACAGTTCCGTCAGGTTTGCTCATAAATATGTCTCTGATCCACGGCCTCTGTCTGGTCCTAGTTCCCAACATCAGTCTCTCTTTTTCTTGGGCCCCAAACACTGCAGCTGTCTACACTGATCCTTTCCACAGCACCAGAATGGCTCACTTAAAATGAAATCAACACCACGATGCTCCCATGTGGACATTCTTCACTTTTCCTCCTTCTGTGTAATAAAATATAAGCTTCCTGCTATGGTATATAAGACCCCCAGTGGTCTGTCCTCTGCCTAATTCTCAGGCCGCCACAGACCCAGGCCTGACTGCAGCCATGGCAGCCGGGACCCGGGCCTGACTTCAATCCCAGACCCGCTCCGCGTCCCCTTGCTTATGTCCATTCTGGGGCTGCCTGAGCTAGTGCGGCGGCTAGAACAGCCCCAGACCCATCCATTCCCCCTCCCTGTGTCCACTCCGGGACTTCCCGAGCTGGCGCGGCAGTATGGCAACACGGCAGCTCCGGCAGGCCCCCATTACTATCTCCATCTCCCCTCTGGGCCTCACCTCTGCTCATGGCCTCCTCCTGACCTGTTATGACTACTACTGCATCCCAGCCTAATTTGCATATTACCTCTTTATATAGATAAGATAGATATAGATAAGGTTTTTAGGTAAATTGACTAATTTTCCTTTGTATATTAAAAATATGAGATGCTAGTATTAAAAAGACCAAATTACAGAATTATATTGAATAAAAATATGTATTATATATTATTGGGTTATATGTGTTATCATTGGTAATAATTGCTGAATGAGACTTATTCTTTCATAGAGCTTGCATTAAATGAAGGCCAAGATGAGCTAATACATAATTAGATATATAATATGTAATTTCAGGTACAAATTCATTTTTTTATTTTTTGAAAATATATTTATTGTTGAAAGTATTACATATATCTCCTTTTCCCCGCATTGACCCCTTCTAGCCCACTCCCTGACTACCCCCCAGACTTTTTGAAGCTCATGTCTTTTTCTTAAACATATGACCATATACCCAAATAATCTACTGGTCGCCTCTATTGGGACATCTCATAGGTAGACCAAACCCAGCATACACAAAAGTTAACCATTTGTTTTTGCTTTTGTTGTAAAAAAATGTTTCATCTTTAATATTGCATTCCATAATTATACTTTTTTAAAAGTGTTTAAATAAAGATAATTCTCCATAATTATCTTTTTTTAACTACTAAATGTTGTCAACATTAACTCTAAATAGTATTAGACTCTAGTATACCCTTTTTTATGGCCTTCAATATGCCTACTAATGTCATTGCAATACCCTAAAAAATTGGACTCCCACATTTCTGTCTTTTTTTTCCCTCCCATCTGCTTTTTTTTTTAAAGTTAAAATCTAGCATTTTGTTAGCTCTTTATGAAATTATTAGAATTGAAAAATCTGACATAAGAAAAAATAAACAACCTTCATAAATAGATGCTGAAAGGCACTTCCTTCCCGAGGCCGGCAATGATGTAATAAAATAGGAAGAAGCTGGCCTCTCTGCACCACGCTTGCCCTTGCCCAGCGTGTTCCCCACGGCCAGCCACACAAGCTCTCCGTCCTTTCAGTGAACATTATCCCGACTCACAGTAGATCTAACTCAAAGTTTATCATGCAGGATGCTTCAGCCTATCCAGGAATATTGGAAATGTTTTTTTTTCCCTTATGGTTTTGAGGAAAATAAAACAAAACAAAAAGAAAATCTTTTAAATACTGCCATTTGAGGTTATGGCTTACTGGAGTATAAAAAGATTTTTTCCTCTCCATCAAAAACAATGCTTTCTGAAGGAAATTGTTTTCTCAGTTGCTATGCCAGCTGCTCAGACAGCTCACTGAACCAGGTTAATAATAAATAAAAACAAAGCAGAACATATATAACACCCTGGTTTAAGTTGTTATGCCATGTGGAGTTCTCGGTCTACCTTATGTGTACACAAACAAAAAAAACCACACACAATTTATCTGTTATCAAAGTCTGCAACCTACAGACCCTCAGATACTACCATGTGACATCCATGCTTGACATCACAAGGATAAAAAACACCTGTTTCTCTAGAGCTATGAGTTTGTGATGTTTGGTTAATGCCAAATCCAATCTGGTTTTGAAAGAATATCTAAATGCCTCACCTGTTTCAAATGTCTGAATGTCTCCCAATTACCCTTGTAATAATTATAAATTTTCAATGCCTTAATATGGCTCACATAACCTTCTACAATCTAGATCTCGCTTACTTCTGTCTCACCTTTCGTCAACCATCAGCTCTATTCCCGTCCCCACTTTATAAATGCTAGGTTTTAACCATAATGTATTTCTTTAAGTTTTTAGAAACATGTATTGTTCTCATGAATCTTTCAGTCTTTCACTGTATATCAATTACCTATATTCACAATAACTCTGTGCCACACAAAAATCACAAACTCTTCAGGACCTCCATGCTAAACATTCTTTCAGTGCTTGAGTGTGTGAGTCTGCAATTTAGGGTCTTAGGTGGATGCACTTGGTGATTTATAGTGGTCTCGGATTGGATGACTGTATATGGGAAGCTGAAAATCGTCACCCAGAGATACTAGTATTTTGTTGTGTTTAGGGGCACTTACAGTGTAATTTGTAAGTATAATAGAAAGAGGAATTTTGCAGATGATTAAGTTACAGATTTTTCTATACTAAGAATCTTGAGATGGGGAGATTATCTTTGATTATCTAGGTTAGGCCTGTAAAAGAAAAACCAGGGCCTTGTGTGGGCCCAGAGGGCAGAGCCCAGAGATTGATGCCTCAAACCTCAAATTTATTCTTAGGCGTTGAAACCTAATGGAATATGCCCTACTAGCAAATTTGAAATTGTTGGGGGGATGGTGCTTTCCCTTCCATTTTTCCCTTTTGGAGTAGAAATGTCTATAACTGCTAACATATCCCTGTCTGGTCACTGTATTTTGGAAATATACAACTTGTTTTCTAGGTTCACAAGTCCACAAATGGGAAGGGATTTTGCTCCAGGGTAAATCATAAATAGCCTCACTCATCACTGATTTAAATGACTTAGGTCATAAGTTTTTAGATGTTTAATTTGATGGTATTTTGTTGAGATGTTGGAATTGAGTTAATGATATAATAAATTTATACATTTGGGAATGTTGGGATGTGAGAATGATATTTTGCATGTGTCATTGATTTGATTCTTTTGGACCAGAGGAAAGACTGGGATAGAGTAAAAAGGAAAAAGAAAAAAAAAGCTAAAGCTAGCAGACACTAATCCCCATAATTAGTTAATGTTGCCTTATTTTAAATAAAATGAGTCTTTGAAGATATGATTAACTTAAACATTTTAGATGGGATGATTATCTTGGATTAGCCAGTTGGGCCCTAAATGCAATCTCAATTGTCCTTATAAAAGAAAGACAAAGGGAGCTTATACAGAGATGCATAGAGAAGACAATATGATCATTCATGGTAGGAATTGCAGTTAGGTATGTGGCCATAAGCAAAGGAATGCTGGCAACCACCAGAAGCTAGAAGAAGATGGAATAGATTTTCCCTTACAGACTTTGGAGGGTGTCCAACCATGAAAACACCTTGATTTTGACCCACTGATACTGACTTCAGACTTAAGGCCACCAGAATTGTGAGAGAAAATATATTTGTTGTTTTAAGCCACCAAGAAAATAATTCACTTGGATAATTGTTTCTTCAATAGGTTTTTCTCATACTCTTGCATCCTGTCACTGTGTCTATCTTCATGGCAATTTCAGAAAGCAAAGCAGAATAGGACAGGCAAAGGCCCTTACTTTAAGTGTATGCTTGTATCTAGAATTCTACCTCTGGCCAAATCCCACTCATTCTCAGATTTTGGCCTTTATTAAGAATTAGGTATTATGTTATAGTAATGTGGAACTCCTTTATTTTCACTAGTATCACAGTTATCTCAAAATTTTAATTTCAAAGGTATTCATAGACTATTGTCTCTGTGAGGGAAAATATGCAGTCTTTGTTAGCTTATATTGTCCATAATGCATGTTACAATATGCTAATTAAATTAATACACAAATTATGCTCTGCTATGTTAGAGATTCTGCTGAAGCCCTAAAAAGCCAGTATTAATATTTTATTTCAAGGAATACAGTTTGTTCTTCTTTTTTCACATAAAGTCATGTGCTTTTCTTATCATTTGATATATTTAAATCATATTAAAAGTAAATGTTGATTAAGTTAAGCCACCATTTTAAAAGTTTTCAGTAAGGCAATACTAATTCTCATGTATTCAAACTTGTTAGATAAAAAATATTACAATTTATTTTTCAATTTATATTTTCTCTTTTTCTCCTCTTATTTTTCCAAGAAGCTTTGGTAAGTAGGTTGATAACACTAAAGTTATGTTTGTCTACATATACTCACTTAACCATTTACCTATTGTGGAAAGAATATGTTCAGTTATCTGGTGCTCATGCTTGTAAATAATTTATATGTTGTGATATTTTTAATCTATTTTAATAACTCTTAAATAATTAGTGAAGAGTGAGAATTACATTCAGCTTTTTTTTTTTTTTTTGGCTTTGTACAAAATAAATAGGAATATTCTAAGAGTGACCTTAACTTTAACCAAAAAAATCAAGGGGGGGCAGAGGTTGAAAGCTATAGACTGTAATTAAAGTTTCAAACACAGACACACATACATTTTACATTATTATTTCCTATTGATACTACTTTATATTCATAACTTTAAATGTGTTAATGAGAGTAATGTAATCAGTTTCAGCAGTATCACTTTCTTTCTTTATATTTGTTTGTTTCTAATTTGATAAATATTTATGAATAAGAAAAGGAGAAATAGCAACTAATATTGGCTAAAAAAAATGTTTTAGACACATTTCTTGTGAGGTTCCTCCAAACAGCTGTGCCACTGAATCTCCATCCAAACCGCTCGTCCAGTTCTGGGTCTTTGCAGAGTACAGGGAGCCAACTCGGCCAGCCGGTGCCAAACTGAGGGGACAGTGCCTGATGCTGATTCACAGTCAGTTGGAATTAAAAACTGCAAATTCACTACATTCTATATTTTAGGAAGAAAGCCACACATTATTTTCTCTTTCTCTTCACCTATTCCTACTGAAATTGTAAGGATTATTAATTTTGAACTTATCGTATTTGCCGGCGTATAAGACGATTTTTTGGCCCTGAAAAATATGTATTTGCCGGCGTATAAGACGACTGGGCATATAAGAAGACCCCCTAACATTTCCACTAAAAATACAGAGTTTGTTATATATACTCGCCTTATAAGACTACCCCCCACTTGGAGGCATATTTTTCAGGGCCAAAAAATCGTCTTATACGCCGTCAAATACGGTATATGAGTTGTGTAGAATAAGAATCTAAAATGTGTGTTGTTATTGAAATCATGTCTACCATTTTTTCTCTGGAAATTTGGATCTCATCCATTCTAACATAATTGTTTATCAAACTTTGTCTGGAAAAAAGATTGCAGAGCATCGTAGCTTAATTTGCACACAGGCAAGCAATACAAACATTCGGAGCTATTAACAAGTATCAGCTGAGTGGTAATCACTGGATTCAGTCATACAGGTCAGGCTACAGATGACCTTGCTAAAGGAGTAGCAGAAAATGTCAGAATAAATAAATGTAATAAATTAAAGTAATGAAACTGATCTGGTCCAAGTTCATTATGTCACAAAATCAAAGAGTGAGTTCAGGGACAAAGACAGTAAGCGGAAGCAAAGTTTATTGAGGGCTAGATGGACCCCCTACAGCAGGGACCAGCAAGGAGCAGCAGGAAGGAAGCCCAAGCCGATTGCCAGTGAAGCTCCCAAATTCCCATGTTCCTTTAAGCCCGTCTTGGAAAAGATGGAACTGGTTCCAGGAGAGCCAAAAGCAGGCCAATGTCCAGAGCTTCCATTCCATGTTGCAGCCGGTGTAGCTCAGCATCCAAGCTAAGTCCATTAATTCATATGTGGAGTCCAATATGGCCATTAGTTATGTGGGTTCAGGGGAGCATATACCTTACCACAAGAGAGCCAGGAATCCAGTATGCCAGAGAGAGAGAGAGAAGAGAAGAGAGTGTGCTTCTTTGTCTAGTGGTGGATGTATGTTTTGCTAGTTCTTAATTGGTCATTTCAAACAATTCTGCTTTAGTAATGTCCAAACATTGTAAAGCTTCCTTCTGAACATCTGAGTTGCCCTGGAAACTCCAGCCTACCCGGGTTTGCCATTACATTACTTTGTTTCTCCAGAAAAAAAAGGAACAGAACACGTTCAACAAGCTTCATTCTGTCTACATTTAAAATATCCTGTTATTCTTGGACTTCTAGGTTCTACTTTTTCTTCCTATGGTCTAGTCTAGCTGTGGGCAAACTATGGCCCGTGGGCCGGGTCCGGCCTGTTCGGCTGTTCTATCTGGCCCGTGGAGCCGAAAGTGCAGAGGGTTCTCTTACTCTCCCCTCCGCTCCTTCACCAGCAGCCCAAGATGAGACTGTCAGCATGGTCAGGTTGCTTTTGTTCTGGCCCTCCGGTCCAGTTTAAGGCCCCATTGTGGCCCTCGAGTCAAAAGGTTTGCCCACCCCTGGTCTAGTCCCTGACTACCTATCCCTCTTCTATTTCCTCAGCAAGACATATATATATATATATATATATATATATATATATATATTTAATATACTTTATTGATTTTACACAGAGAGGAATTGAGAGGGATAGAGAGTTAGAAATGTATATGAGAGAGAAACATTGACCAGCTGCCTCTTGCACACCCCCCACTGGGGATGTGCCCACAACCAAGGTACATGCCCTTGACCAGAATCGAACCTGGGACCTTTCAGTCTGCAGGCCAACACTCTATCCACTGAGCCAAACCGGTTTCGGCAAGACAGCTCTTTTGATTTTCTAAGTAAATTTAAGGTGACAGTAAAAGTCAAAATATCAACAACCACAAAGAAATGCTGTAGATGCCTTATAACATTTGTCTTATCTTAAGGAATTATTTTTAAAGTATCTTATTTACAGAGAGTAGAGGCCCAGTACACAAAATCCATACATGGGGGAGCGTCCCTCAGCCCCACCTGTATCCTTTCCAATCTGGGAACTCTTGAGGGATGTCCGCCTGCCCATTCAGTCCGACCACACTGAGATTGGGCTAAAAGGGCGGTCGGACACCCCTCTCAAAATCCAAGACTGCTGGTTCCCAACCACTCACCTGTCTCTGCCTGATTGCCCCAAACTACTTCTGCCTGCCAGCCTGATCACCTCCTAACCACTCCCCTGCCAGCCTGATCGAGTCTTAACTTCTTCCCAGCTGTCCTGATTGCCCCTAACTGCCCTCCCCTGCTGGCCCAGTCACTCCTAAATCCCCTTTTCTGCAGGCCTGATCATTCATAACTGCCCTCCCCTACAGGCCTTGTCCTCCCCAACTGCCCTCCCCTCCTGACCAAGTCTCCCCCAACTGCTCTCCTCTGCTGGCCCAGTCACCCCTAACTGCCCTCCCTGCTTGCCTGGTTATCCCCAAATGCGCCCCCCCCCTCCCCCTTGCAGGCTTGGGTCCCCACCAACTGTCTTCCTCTGCTGGCCTGATCACCCCTAAGTGCCCACAACTGCCCTCTCCTGCAGGCTATCTTGTGGCAACCATCTTGTGTCCACATGGGGGAAGCCATCTTTGACCACATGGAAGTGGCCATCTTGTGTCTTGGGAGTATCAGTCAATTTGCATATTGCTCTTTTATTAGATAGAGTTGCCAGCCATGGCATATTAATTTTCTTACAAAAAATGAAAAGAAAAAAAATAGAACAGTTATCACATAAAGTAATTTATCGGTAGGGGAAAAAAAACTAATGTAGGAAACATTCATTGAAATAGCTCTTCAAAATTTTAAAAACAACAATGAAGTAAAATATAAATTTGATTCTCTAGTAAGCATGAAATATTTAAGAATTGAAAAACATAAAATAGCCTACTATGCACATTATGTCATGTTAACTATTAATGTGTTGTTATGATTAAAGAAATGCGTTCTTGTGCTCCCCTCTCCTCTTCCCTTAGTGGAGACAATTATTGAATTTTCTCCTTTCTAAAGTGTTCATAGTCCTTTTCAGGCAGACATTGTGGAATTATTTTTTTAAAAATATTTCTGCATATATAATTTTGTAGATCAGCAGTTAATTCTCTCATAGGGCTCATGTCAATAATGTGTGAGTGAATTTTATGGTTCAGAATAAATGTTGAATAAATGGTAATTATTATTGATTATTTTTCAAATTATTGAACTTCACTAAAATGAATGTTTCCTTTTACTAGTTAAATTTGTTACAGTGGGATATTAATTTTCAATAGTAAACACAGATCACTGGTGTAAAATCTAATCCAGGTCATTTTAATAATTTCAAAATTCACAGATAAAGTGGGAACCATCAAGATTTTTTGTATATTAAATTAAAATTTTATGTACATGTATAAGCATAGGCTTCTTCAATTTTCATTTGGTAGTGTTTTATAATAATCACTGACATGGTTTGCAATAAACCAAATTACATCATTAAGTGGACATTATAAATGAATGGCATTTTTGAGTTTGTATTTTAAATAATTAGGTCTAAGTTTTTTAGCATCCTTTTATAAATTAAGTTGAGTAAATATAATATTATATTGGTTAGTATAAACAGAAGAGGAAAATTATATATCTTCAATAAAGATAATAGATTTATTAATATATAGGTATATACAACATTCACAGACTCATATTTTTTATAAATAAAATATATTTCTATTCTGTATCTTCTATTACATACATTATTTGATTAAATAAAAAGTAAGCATACAAAAATATTTCAGCATCTTCTTTTATTTTAATATATTTTTGTTGATTACAGAAAGGGAGAGGGGGAAAGAGATAATGATGAGAGAGAATCGCTGATCAGCTTGCAACATTTTCTTTTAAACTATCAAGGTAAATTGAAGAATTAGTAATTTATATTTAATTTATGTTTAGGAAACCCATGAGGTAAAATAAAAATTCTAATTAGAAATAAAGTAGAGGCCCAGTGCACAAAATTCATGCACAAGTGGGGGGAGTTGTGTCCCTCAATCCAGCCTGCACCCTCTCCATTCTGGGACTCCTTGAGGGATATCTGACTTCCCCTTTAGTTTGGATCCCCCAACTGCTCTCTTGTGCTGGCCCAGTCACCCCTAACTGCCCTCCACTGCAGGCCTGATCACCCCCAACTGCCCTCCCTTTCAGACCTGATCACCCCCAACCGCCCTCCCTTTTAGGCCTGGTCCTTCCAACTGCCTTTTCCTTAAGTCCTGCCTCCCCCCCCTCCCAACTTCCTTCCCCTGACAGTCTTGTTGCCCCTAACTGCCCTCCCTTGCAGGCCTGGTCCCCTACCCCCCAACTGCCCTCCTCTATCAGCCTCGTTACCCCTAACTTCCCTCCCTTGCAGGCCAGGTCCCCTCCACTGCCCTCCCCTGCCAGCCTGGTTGCCCCTAACTGCCCTTCTCTACCGGTATGATTGCCCACAACTGCCCTCCCCTGCCAGCCATCTTGTGGTGACCATCTTGTGTACAAATGGGGGTGGTCATCTTTGACCACATGGGGGCAGCCACCTTGTGTGTTGGAGAGACAGTCAATTTTCATATTACCTATTTTTTATATAGGATAAATCTCAAAGTGGCTATGTCATGATTCTAAGGTATCTTGTTGTTCTAACAATGTTTCTTGTATATTAACATGTGAAAGTACATTGATGGAGTCTGACAAAACTCCTCCATGACTACATTGCATCTTTCAGGTATCTTGCATATATGAGTAGATTCTATCAATATTAAATGGAAACTAAATTCACTACACATTACATATATTGCTAAATGTAATGCTGTCTAGAGGACTATAAAGTTGTAATTCTGTGGCTTAATAACATATTCAAAATTAAATGCTGGATAAGGAGAAACTTGCATAAGGTAAATAAATAATAATTTTATGATCTGTGTCTTCAGAAATTCTAAATTCTTAGTAACCCTAAAGGAGATATCTTCCAATACCTATTTTAGTTCTTCAGCTTGAAATGCAGAGTTAAATTGCGATGTGCGATGGCACTTATCTATGAATGTCTTAAATCAGAAAACAGAGAAAAGAGAAAGGAAAAACTGTTAAATCTCCTAATCTTTGGGAAGAAATAAAGAATTTAGAAGCGGCTGGCAAGAGAAATTCAAGGCACCATTCTAGAAAGGAAGTTACTGTCACAAGTATTTGATGTGGGACTAAAATAGGAAGGACAGGCAGAAACAAAACTGGAGTGTTTTCTACTTAATAGAATATATGCTGCTATCCTAACAAATCATAGCATTTGGGGATGCGGGATTATTTAGTGGTTATTCCAATGAATTAACACCAATTACAAAATCACCAATAAATTAAATGCTGTACAATCTAGAGAGATATTGACAAAAAAGTAGTTTATTTGTGGTTTTTGTAGATGTCAGATAGGGTAGTTTTATTATAGTTATAAGACATGATACATCCCCTGAAAATAAGACCTAGTGCATCTTTGGGAGCAAAAATTAATATAAGACACTGTCTTATTTTCAGGGAAACAGGGTATGTGCATATTATTTTAGAAGCAATTATTACTGCTTTAAAATATAGTAGCTTTAATACCAAAATGTCCATGTGATATATTTGTGGATTAAAATGGTGTTTACATGGCTTAATATTTTACAATGATTAAACTCTCATCTTTTAAAAAATATATTTTATTGATTTTTTACAAAGAGGAAGAGAGAGAAATAGAGAGTTAGAAACATCAATGAGAGAGAATCATTGATCAGCTGCTTCTTGCACACCCCCTACTGGGGATGTGCTAGCAACCAAGATACATGCCCTTGACCGGAATGGAACGTGCGACCTTTAAGTCAGCATGACACTCTATCCACTGAGCCAAACCGGTTTTGGCTAAACTCTCATCTTTCTAAATAATAATTGTAACTATCCAAATACATATTCAAATTTATTTCTGGAAATTTTAAAAAGTTAAATGTAGAATTAATGATTACTCAAACTAAGACATATTTTAATATATTTCATATATTTCAACATACAGCTTTCATAGTGCCTAGATGTCTTAAGCTACACTATCACCTATTTTTTTAAATAGATTAAAAAAAATGTTTTACAGAGAGGAAGAGAGAGGGATAAAGAGTTAGAAACATCGATGAGAGAGAATCATCCATCAGCTGCCTCTTGCACACTCCCTACTGGGGATGTGCCCTCAACCAAGGTACATGCCCTTGTCCGGAATTGAACCTGGGACCTTTCAGTCCACAGGCTGATGCTCTATTCACTGAGTCAAACCGATTTTGGCACTATCACCTATTTTTACCACAATCATTAAAAAGGCAGCTATCCTGCCATCTTAAGTCAGAATATTTCTTTTATAAACTTTTTTTTAATTGGTGTCAGAGAGGAGAGAGAGAGAGAGAGAGAGAGAGAGAGAGAGAGAGAGAGAGAGAGAGATTTGTTGTTCTACTTTTTTATACATTTATTGGTTCATTTTCATATCTGATAAGGGATCATGCTCACAATGTTGGCATATTGGACAATGCTCTAATCTACTGAACTGTCAGCCAGAGTAACAATATTTCTTTTTTAAATATTAGCTACACTTATCAGACATCACTTAATTAGAAGCAAAAACGTATCAATCATATATATATTTTTAAATTGTACAACTTGATATTTGATCACCATGAAATGTTTTCACTGTAATGCATTAAACTGGCCTGCTAATATTTAATATTGTAGCTTATTTTTAATAATTTATGTTGGTTACTTATCATGATGGTAGAAAGTGATATTTCTTGTTTTTCTCTTCTCCTATGCATACTGGGTGATTGCACTTCTCTGTCCCACTGAAGTTCAGCATTTACATTTAGCCAATGGCAGAAACACATAAGAATTAACAGGAGTTCCCCCATTCTCTCTTTTTCGTCATTCTGGATGTACAAGTGAAGAATTCTGTATAGTGGACACTCCCTCAATATGGACTGCAGAGGTGCCACATAGTGAAGAGTTGCCCAGAAGGACACTCATATCAACAGCTGAATTGCAGTATAATAGTAATTATTATACTGCAGATTTATGGGGCTGTCAGTTCTGTGTAATCAATATTATCCTGATTCATAGAGTTTTTTTAAATATATTTTATTGATTTTTTACAGAGAGGAAGAGAGAGGGATAGAGAGCCAGAAATATCGATGAGAGAGAATCATCAATCAGCTGCCTCCTGCATATCCCCACTGGGAATGTGCCCACAGCCAAAGTACGTGCCCTTGTCTGGAATCAAACCTGGGACCTTCCAGTCCGCAGACCGAAGCTCTATCCACTGAGCCAAATCAGTTTCGGCTGATTCATAGAGTTTTGCTTTTCCTAATTTCTACAGCTGATGAAATAACTCCTAGCCCACTCCACTAACTTCACATGTTGAAAATTATCTTATCTCTGTAGAGAAGAACTATAAAGGGTACTTAATTTAAAGTCTATCAGAAACATCCAGCTGCATTTAGTGCTTTGGTAAACACAATTAAAGTAACAGTTTAATACTAGTAGTTGTTCATTCACAATAATGATAAGATCGGCCCTTGTTCTCCAGTAACATATGTTCTAGAGTCAAGGCAATCAAAAATACAAATGAATTGGTTCAACACAATGTGGTTATTGCTTTAATGAAATGCATACAAAGAATGGTGAAAACAGACAGAATGAAACCGCATCCCTGTTTAAAGGCATTAAAACTTTGTAAAGAATCTTATTGATAGCTGAACCCAGTCTAAGCATATTCTATGCAAAGATAATACACAAAGACCCGACAATCTAGGAGCTTGAGAAAAATTGGGTTAAATGTTGCTAAATAAAAAACAGGCAAGGTTGCCGAAACCGGTTTGGCTCAGTGGTAGAGCGTCGGTCTGCGGACTGAAGGGTCCCAGGTTCGATTCCGGTCAAGGGCATGTACCTTGGTTGTGGGCACATCCCTGGTAGGGGGTGTGCAAGGGGCGGCTGGTCAATGTTTCTCTCTCGTTGATGTTTCTGGCTCTCTATCTCTCTCCCTTCCTCTCTGTGGATTGTCAATAAAATATTAAAAACAAAACAAAACAAAAAAAAACAGGCAAGGTTTTGGAACAGAAAAGATTGTACACAGGACTGCTGAGTTATATCACAATGGATTATATAGTCCATATAAAGGTTTTTATATGTCCACAAATAAGAAACTCTGGGAAAACTTGGAATCAATATTGAAATGATCAGTGTGAAGTTTAGAAAAAAACCAAAATGTCTCTGGTTGATAAATTTAGCATTTATTGGAATAGAATGAAATAAAAGAAAAAATAAACATTTTTCAAACTAGTAGAACAAAACAATTATATAGAAGGAGAGCCATAAAGATATAGAAAAGGAATGAACAGAACAATATTTTAAAAGAAGCAATATATCTGGGCGACTAGAAATGGAGAATGAGAGACCTAGGAGGATCTAGAATGTCCTTATGGTTTAAAATTGATGGGTAAACATGAAACCATTGCCAAAACTGGTTTGGCTCAGTGGATAGAGCGTCGACCTGCAGACTGAAAGGTCCCAGGTTAGATTCCAGTCAAGGGCATGTACCTTGGTTGTGGGCACATCCCCAGTAGGGCCTGTGCAGGACACAGCTGATGGATGTTTCTCTCTCATCAATGTTTCTAGCTCTCTGTCCCTCTCCCTTCCTCTCTGTAAAAAAATTAATAAAATATATTTTAAACACACACACACACACACACATGAAACCATTGACTGAGTTGGGAGATTTAAGAAGAAAAACTGGTTTGAGGAATGTAAAGGGGACATAGGGATAAGTTATATTTGGGACACATTGAATTTGTATTTCTGATTCATTTTATAAAGATGCACAGCAAGGGCTTAAAGTAATCTATCTATAATTCACCCCACCTTGTTAAAATTGTTTGAATCAAACTAATAAAAGAAAATACAAATACTGAAGTGAGGAAAAAGGGATTAAGTAGAAGATGGCAAAGGAGACAGTTAAGAACAACTCTGTTTGAAATTATACTTGCATTTTTCTTTGTATTCAAATTCCTGGCTTATCTTCTTAGTTTCCCTGCCTATCTTATCATTAATTAGAGTTTAAATTCTGTGAAGTCAAGGACTTTAATTAATACATATTTTATAGTCTATAGATGTTATAACAATCTTTATAGTAAGGAATCTCAATAAATTGTAGGTCAGAGTTTAGCCTTTAGTGGAATTACCTAATCATGTAAGCACTAGGAGAATTACAAAATTGTCAGCATAAAAATTTAACTTACCCACTGGATATCTTTGGAAAGATATCCAAATATGGAATCTATCACCATGACACTTAGTCATGTTATCACAAATAGATGGAAAGTGGGCTTATCCAATTATATCAAGTAGAAGTGGCTGACCATTGTCCTACATTGTTCTGCTAAGCTTTTTAGAAAATCATCTTTGCAAGCTTAAAACAATCTGAAATTATACCTCTGAACATGCTTTGTGGAAAAGAAATGTATGACCTTGCAACAACTTGATTTAACACCACATTTTGCCTCATACTCAAGGGAGTTAATTTGTTTGTTTCCGACCATGGTGGTAATAAAATCAAAGAGACTTATGGAAAGATCAATGCTTACAGCCGAGCTTTTGAACCTTTACAGAATCTGACATCTCAGTGAGCAAGGTGCCCAATAATGTTTCTGTGCAATAAAATCCTATATATTCAATGACAAAAGTCGATTCACATTGTCAATAATAAGTAAACATATCATGGGACTGATTGCTGCTGAGCTGTCTTTGCAGCCATGTAAATATTTATCTGTCCTTAAGTTTTACTGTTTAGGTTTCTCTGTTGAAATTCCAGTCTCACTTGAACTATGCTACAATGCATATTACGTAATACCTAATGTAATGCTAATTGTCACTGTAGAATAATAACTCAATCTTTTTCTGCTGCCTTTCATGGTCCTGGTCATACAGATATATGGGTATTGGATTCTGGTTTTGAACTTACAGTAATAATGCCAGGTCTTGTCTTTATACCTGTAAGTCATTTTTTAGTCTCAAAAGTCTATTTGGAAACATGATACTCTATCCTGCTTCCAAAGTCTTAACCCTGTTTCCAAACCAGATCCCTGAACATGTACCCATTCTTGTATTTGCATTTGCCAACTGCCATAAAACACCATGCTTTACAAATTAGGCATCTGGTTTCCAAATGTTTGTCAATTCAATAAGCTTGTTCTAATGAAGAGATAACCACTTTGTGAAAAATCCAAAAATCTGTATTAATTTAGGCAAGTATTTGGGCTTATTGCCTCTGTTTAAGAATGTGTTTATTGGGAGAATTAGTTGCCCATGCTATTTAATAATAGCACCACAGGCCCAAGACATTAAACTTGCAATTGTTTGTTTTGTAGATCAGTTTTGTAGATCAGGATGTCTATTTTGTAGATTACCAGATTAAAATTAATTTTGTGATCTAAAGAAAGGGCAACTAACAACATTACTGGTATAGTTTGTCTAATGCCAAATGACACATTTGCGAGTATTCTAAATCATAGCATGCATACTAATTCAAATTCAAGAACTATAACATACATAGCTAATTTAGATTCATTTGTATTGGCTTCCTCAAAATTGGCTTTCACACTTCTAATTTGCTCTTGATTCTATTTATGTTTAAGAAGTTTGTCATTTGCATGGTTTACTAAGAATTCATGTTTCACCAAAAACAGCATGGTTTAGACTTTATCTCATATAACCACTGTTTAAATAAATTACATTTGCTTCATGCTTATTTCTATAATATTAGAAATCTTGCGTGAACTACAAATGGTTCACATATATGCTTATAAAATGTTTTCTTATTTTTATGTTATCTAATAACAGATACATATAGAGAATTTTAGCAATATTCTGATGTGAAAGTTTCTGGAATACTTGTTAAGTTCTTTAAGAATGCACAGGAATCTTTAGAAGTCATGGAGGATCAAAATTTTATTGAACACCAATATGTTGGTTTCTTCATAAGTCTCATATCTGTTCAATAAATCCCAATGAAGGCTACTTTTAAAAGTTGACAGTGATATTAAACCAATAAAAAAATAGAAAAATAAAAAAATTACTTTTACTCTGCCAACCATGTATATTGTATGCAATTTCCTAATTCACAGTAGTGCATTTGATATAATCAATAATGGAAGTAAAATTATGAGATGGAAAGGAAATTGGGATGAAATTGGGATGTGGGTATCTGGGTTTGAGGATGAGCTTGTTCACTGATTATCTCAATTAACTTGAGCAAGAAACTGAATCTCATAGTTTTGTTTTGTTTTTATCTTTAAAAATTGGTCACATCATTTCCAGGATAATTTCTCTCTTCTTATGGACTGAACTATATTCCTTCAAAATTGATATATTGATGCCCTAACCATGAATTGCCTCAGAAATGTGACTGCATTTGGAGACAGGGCATTTAAAAAGGTTAATTAAAACAGAGTCAGTAGAATGAACCCTAATGCTATATAATCGGTGTCTTTATAAAAAAGGAGAGGATGTGTGTGTGTGTGTGTGTGTGTGTGTGTGTGTGTGTGTGTGTGAGAGAGAGAGAGAGAGAGAGAGAGAGAGAGAGAGACAGCCTGACACATACATGCATAGAGACACATGTGAACATAAAGTAAGAAGACAACATCTGCAAGCCAGGGAGAGAGTACTCAGAGGAAATCAAACCTGCTGACATCTTGATCTTATAGTGTTAACCTCCAGAGCTGTGAGAGAATATAAAAAAATTGAATTAAAGTCACCTAGACCAGTGGTCGGCAAACTCATTAGTCAACAGAGCCAAATATGAAGAATATAATGACTGAAATTCCTTTTGAGAGCCAAATTTTTAAAACTTAAACTTCTTATAATGCCACTTATTCAAAACAGACTCTCCCAGGCTGTGGTATTTTGTGGAAGAGCCACACTCAAGGGGCCAAAGAGCCACATGTGGCTCATGAGCCACAGTTTGCCGACTACAGACCTGTATTTTGTTATGATAACCCTAGCAAACAAATATATTTCTCCTGGCTTGTAGAAAAATGTAATCAAATATACTTTGAACAATATTTATTAATTAGATTTGGGAATAGATAGGGTTATGATGCAGTATAGTGCTCTAAATGCAAATGACTTACAGAAAGAGAAACTAAAAGCATTTAGTATGTTTCCAAATTAACATATTAGCAGCATGGGTGTCTCTAATCCTATACCCCAGCCCTGTAGAAAATATAGACTGAGGGACTAAAGATCCTTTTTCTTCTTGTAGGTAAGAGACTGTTAAGGGAAAACTTCACACAAAGTGTAAGTAATTATACTTACACTAGAGGCCTGATGCATGAAGATTTGTGTAAGAATGGGCCTTCTTTCCCCTGGCTGCTGGCACCACCTTCGTTCTGGCCAAGAGCCACCTTTCTGCCTTCCCATGCTTTCCAGAGGCCTGGAGCTGCTGGGGCAGCGAGGAAAGCCTATGTCCCACCCTGCACCCAGCTGCTGGGTGCCTGGATATGCAAATTAACCAGCCATCTTTGTTGGGTTAATTTGCATACTCACTCCTGATTGGCTGGTGGGCATTGCAAAGGTACATATTGCATATTTCTCTTTTATTAGTGTAGATGAATATAAATCTAATGTAATATAATATATGATAATTTGGCACTATGATTCTAAATAATCATGAAATATACAGTGAAGTGCACAGCATTGACAATTATCTATTATGTTACATAACTTTAAATGTGCTTTCTGGTATGTATATAAAAATGCATAATATATTTTCAGAAATGTTTATCACTAAACATTTTATATAAATGGGCAATAGCAGAATATAATTTTTTAAAAATTGGCTATATCAATAAGAGTTACTCAAAGAAGCATAAGTTACTCTAGTTACACTAACTATATGGGGTTAATTAGAAGGAATTGGCCCCATTTTCTAAAATTTGGTGTTAGAAGACTAACAGTAACATGGGACTCTGAAGTAACAGGAAGAAAACTATAGAAACCATCTCCCATTTTAGGAGAATTACTAGAACTTGATTCATTGGTATCTTTCTCCTGATTGGTTGTGACTATCAACATGTATTTTAGAAAAATTGTTCAGTTTATAGTTTTAAGATATAGCATATCCAACTAGCATGAGATTTACACTCTTAGATATGTATATGACTGGAGCAAATCATTATGAATTCTTAGAAGGGTTACAGCCTGAGGAAATGTTTTGAATTTTTCCTTAAGCATTTTAAATACTATTGCTGCAGTATTCATTCAGTTCATAGCATCCCACCCATCCTTGCACTCATTCTAGGAATGAATAAACAAAGACTATTTACTCTGTTACTTATATTTGTGGCTCTTTCAGTTTTTATTGTACTTGGAATTTATTAATTATTGATTGTTATAAATGGGTAGCTTAATGTTTTGCAGTAAATGTCAAGAGTTTTCAGGTCTTATATATTTGAATGGATTTTCTGTTCCTTCCTCTCTTCTTCTGGTCTACTCATTATGCATAGGTTGGTGTACTTAAGAATGTTTCATATTTTTACAAAGCTCTTCATTTTTATCCTTTCCTTCTCTTTTATGCAACTTGCATAATATCTCTAAATTTCTTTTTAAGTTGACTTATTCTTTATTTTGTAATTTCAAATTTGTTGAGATACTCCAGTATGTATATTTTAAAATTTTAGTTATTCATTTCATTTCCAGAGTTTCCTTTGGGTTCTTTTTTATAATTTCTATCTCTTTATTAATATTATTGACATCACCATCATATATTTCTTTAATCATATTTTAAATTAGGTTCTTATTCACCTTTGTTCATTAAAGATATATTTGTCTTAGATATCAAAAAACTAAAGTGACTATCCACTAAGGTGGGATTATAAGGCACCCTCTCAGCATATTTTTGTTTTCTTAAAAAGCAATATTTCTTACAAACTCATATTGACCACATGATAGTTGCAAGAATGTTGATATAATGATGCATAAATCTTACTTTAATATTGAATCTTATAAAGTTACTTAATATGTATTGACTTGAAGATATTTAAATATATTTATAAAAATAAGCACTTAAATACATGCATGTGAACATGAATACAGATGTATATAATTATATATATGTTAAAGGCCCAATCCACAAAATTTGTGCACAGTTGTGTGTGTGTGTGTGTGTGTGTGTGTGTGTGTGTGTGTGTCCCTCAGCCCAGGATGCACCCTCTCCAATCTGGGACCCCTTTGAAGGATGTCTGACTGCCCTCTCATAATCCAGGACTACTGGCTCCCAACCACTTGCCTGCCTGCCTTCCTGATTGCCCCTAACTGCTTCTGCCTGACAACCTGCTCACTCCCTAACCACTCCCCTGCCAGCCTGATTAACACCTAACTGCTCCCCTGCTGGCCCGATAGCATCCACCTGCCCTTCCCTGTAGGCCTGGTCCCCGCCAACTACTCTCCCATGCAAGACTGGGTACCCCTCAACTCTCCTCCTGTGCTAGCTTGGTCCCCCCCTCAACTACCCTCCCGTGCTGGCCTGCCCCCCCCCCCAACTGCACCCCCCTACAAGCCTTGTCTCACCCAAGTCCCCTGGCCCAGCAAAAAGAGGGGTGTGAAACCTCAGGTCCCCTGTCAAGCCCCACTGGGTGGGGGTGCAGCCTGAGTTCACCTGACCCAGCACTGGCTGTGCACCTTGAGGTCCTCCTTCAAGTCCCACTGGATGGGGGGCATGGCCTCAGGTCCCCTGACCTGCCACTGGTGTGGGGGGTATGGTCTGAGATTCCCCAGCCTGACACCAGGACAGGGGGCATGGCCTGATATCCCCCGTCGAGCCCCATTGTGGGGTGGGGGGTGGGGGGCATGTAGCTTTAGGTATTTGTTTATTGCTTCTTAAGACTTTTTATGGGAACTTGACCTCAGGTATTGTGCAGCCATCTTTTGTGATGGAGTGGTGGTAAATTAGCATATTCCCTCTTTATTTGATAAGATATGCATATATACTAGAGGCCCAGTTCATGAATTTGTACACCAGTCGTGTCCTTGGGGGTTGATTGAGCAAAACCAGCAGCCCAATATCCCTCACTGATGTAGTAGTACACAAAGCAAGGCTTGCTGCTGCTCTGCTGCAGTCTCCTTGTGCCCATCCTAGGGCAATACTGCCATGCCCATGATCAAGAAGTGACATCAGGCTTGCACCTAGTCAGTCCCAATGCCAGTCCTGATACATGTCCCAGTCCAGATGAGGAGGGGTACTGAGGGGGGTATCCGCAGGAAAGGCTCACACCTTGAGACCAGCATCTTGTCCCCCATGGTCAGCTGAGTGGTGTTCCTGCTGTGGGAGTCCACTGACCACCAGGGGGCAGCTCCTTCATTGAGTGTCTGTCCCTCGGTGTTCAGTGTGCATCATAGTTATCAGCCGACCAGTCAACTGGTCTAAAGGTCGCTTAGGCTTTTATACATAAAGATAAATTTGTTAAATGAGTCCTTAATACTGGGGGAAATTTATTCAACCAAGTTTAAAACCAAGAAGGGAAGATTATTTCTCAATGAGACAGTATTACAGAAATAGTCACATCTACTTCTAATTTCAAGCTAGTCTCTTAAAAATAACTATAAACAGTATTTTCAACCTTTACAATTTACATGAAGTAGCAATATAGAAAGTATTATTTAAAATAATAAATATCTCCAGATCTTAGCTGTTGTAAATAGTGCTGCTATGAACAAAGGAGTGCCTATATCCTTTTTGACTGATGTTTTAGGATTCTTAGGATATATTCTTAGGAATGGGATCACTGGGTCAAATGGGAGTTTCATTTTTAATGTTTGAGGAAACTCCATTCTGTTTTCCACAGAGACTGCATTCCCACCAGCAGTGTACTAGGGTTCCCCTGTTCCACATCCTTGCCAGCACTTGTCTTTTTTTGATTCGTTGATAGTAGCCATTCTGACAGGTGTGAGGTGATACCTCATTGTCCTTTTAATTTGCATCTTTCTGTTGATGAGTGGTGTTGAATATTTTCTCATATGTCTCTTGGCATCAGTGTTTCCTCTTTGGAGAATTGTCAATTTAAGCCCTTTGCCCATTTTTAAATTGGATTATTTTTCTTTCTTTTGTTAAGTTAAATGAGTTCTTTCTATATTTTGGAAAATAATCCCTTATCAGATGTTTTATCGGAAAATACATTATCCATAAAATTGACTCGCTTTTTATTTTGTTGATGGTTTATTTTGCTTTGCAGAAAATTTTTATTTTGATGCAGTACCATTTGTTTATTTTCTTCTTTGTTTTTCTTGCCCTGGAACAGTGGTCGGCAAACTCATTAGTCAACAAAGCCAAATATCAACAGTACAATGATTGAAATTTCTTTTGAGAGCCAATTTTTTTTTAATTTAAACTTCTTTTAACACCACTTCTTCAAAATAGACTTGCCCAGGCCATGGTATTTTGTGGAACAGCCACACTCAAGGGGCCAAAGAGCTGCATGTGGCTCGTGAGCTGCAGTCTGCCAACCACTGCCCTAGGAGATGCATTGGTAAATGTATTGCTATAGATGTCTGAGATTTGGGTGCCTGTCTTTATCTAGGATTTTTAGGTTTTCATGCCTTACATTTAAGTAGTTTTGTTTTTTCCTTTTCATTTTGAGCTTATTCTTGTGTATGGTGTAAGTTGGCAGTCTAGTTTCATTTTTTTTAATGCACATGTTCAATTTTCCCAACACCATAAATTGACAATACTATCTTGACTCTAAATGTGCTCTGTTCCATTGATCTATATGCCTGATTTTGTGCCCGTATCAAGTTGTTTTGAGTACAATGGCTTTGTAGTATAACTTGATATCCTGTATTGTAATCTCTCCTATTTTGTTCTTCTTTCTCAAAATTGTTGTGATTATTCAGTGTCTTTTTTGGTTACATATAAATTTTTGGAATATTTGTTCTAGATATGTGAATATGCCACAGGATTTGCATTGGGACCCCACCCGTGCATGGTTGGGCTGGGGAGGGACTGTGGGAGGGATCCAGGGCATGTCAGGCCCATCTCTCCCAGCAGCAAGATAACCTACTGGTTGGAGCACCTGCACCCTGGTGGTCAGTGCATGTCATAACTGGTTGACAGGTCAACTGTCTGGCCCGTGGTGGTCAGTGCACATCCTAGCGAGCCAGTTGAGCAGCATTAGCATATCATTAGCATATTATGTTTTGATTGGTTGTCTGGTTGTTCTGCCGTTCAGTCTATTTGCGTATTACCCCTTTATTATATAGGATATGCATAACCCATGGACACAGACAATAGTGTGGTGCAGGCCTGAGGAAGGTGGTGTAGAGATGAGGGACTCAGGGGGGGAAAAAGAAGACACTATAATATTTTCAATAATAAAGATAACTTTTTAAAAAGTATCTCTAAAAGTTGGTAAAAAATAGGGCACACCACATTTTTATTTCAAACATCTTACAAGAGATTGTATTTATCTTCTGATACTTATAAAGGCCCATCTCCATTTAATTTAATTTTCCTATCATGTGTATTTTGTTTCATTGTCCTGGCAGAATAAATGTCTAAAAAGAGCTATGGAAATAATTTGATCTTCCATTATTATGAGGCAAAATGTTGTACCATGAGTAAATTAAAAGCCAATGTCTTTATATAATGAGCTTGTTATATAATATTCTCTCTCTCAAGTTATTTTTTAAAATATATTTTATTGATATTTTACAGAGAGAAAGGGAGAGAGATAGAGAGCTAGAAACGTCGATGAGAGAGAAACATTGACCAGCTGCCTCTTGCACACCCCCTACCGGGGATGTGCCCACAACCAATGTATATGCCCTTGACCGGAATCGAACCCAGGACCTCTCAGTCCAAGGTATTTTTTTTTAATAAGTGCAAGAACCTACATTAAAATCAAACAAACATCAACAACAATAAAAAATATCTATGCCTAAGCAAGTATAGAAACACATTTGTTTTATCATTTCTTCACTGAAAAACACCAATTGCAATATAACTAGAATATTTTCTAAGAAATGCATTTTAAAAATACTTGTGTATTACATTTACTATACAAATAACACTGTATTCTAAAAAAGTATACTCTGCCCTGGCCAACTGGCTTAGTTGGTTGGATTGTCATCCCTTATAGTATAAGGCTTATACCAAAAGGTTGTGGGTTTGATTCCAAATCAAGGCACATACCTAAGTTTACAGGTTCAATCCCCAGTTGAGGCTAGTATGGTAGATAACTGATCAATGTTTCTCTCTTGCTTTCCCTTCCTCTTTCTCTCAAAATCAATAAAAATATTTTGGGGGTAAAATTTAAAATATATATTTCTCAGTATAATAATAACATATATTTAGAAAGTATATGAATACAAATATTTTAGCAGTTTATTTAATACAATTGTATTAATACTTATAACCCATTGAAAAAATTCTATTATCATATTTAAATCAAACTTGATTTACCAAACTCAAATAATTTTAAAATAACATAATAAATATCCTAGATCTCAAGGCCTACAATGCCAACAATACTGCCCTTCATAGCTTTACAGAAGGCCATCCCAAAATGCCATTGTCTCAGAGTCAGTTCTGTGATTTGCATGATAGAAAAATTAATGTAGGAAAATATACCTCATAAAAAAACACATTGCTTTTTGTTTGTCTGTTTGCAGTGAGTGACTATACATGTGGAAAACTATTAAAAAGAAATTCTGAATTCTGAATCAAATGCTGTGTGTGTGTGTGTTTTTCAGTTTTAATCTCCTACTCTTTCCTTCTCCCTTCTATATAACATATATTACAAATGTAGTTCCTAATCTGATTTATGACCAATCAATGCAAAACACAGAGAATAATTGTTTGGCAAGTTATTTGCCAAAGGTAAATGTCAGATGAAAAAGAAAATAGAAGAGAAAATATAAAATAAGGATAATTAAAATACAAACAGAGCAGGAAAGGAGAAAGGAGGGGACACAGAAAAATAATATAAGAAATAGATGAATATATTCACTTTGTAGGTTATTGTGTGAAAGTGAATGTCTACATAATTGAATGATAACCCAAAGATAGTTCAAATTGATAGAAGTGATTGTAACCCGAGAGACTGTACTTCTTTGGGTGATACTGCCCCATGATATTTTGTAGAGAGATTTAAAGAGATTTGCTTGAGGATATTCTCACAATAGAAACCAACACTGAGTTGGTAGTTAATGATATAAATCTTTCTTTAATATATTTTTTTAAAGAAAGTGAGCTAGGGGCTAGGGATAGGTATAGTCATAGTCTGTAATTAACTATTGTTAAAGTAATTTACCGTATTTGCCGGTGTATAAGACGATTTTTTGGCCCTGAAAAATACGTATTTGCTGGCGTATAAGATGACTGGGCGTATAAGAAGACCCCCTAACATTTCCACTAAAAATACAGAGTTTGTTATATACTCGCCGTATAAGACTACCCCCCACTTGGAGGTATATTTTTCAGGGCCAAAAAATCGTCTTATACGCTGGCAAATACGGTAATTTTAATTCAGTGGCTAACATTCTTATTTTAAAAGTATTTTAATTTTAAGACCAAAACAATTATTAAGTATTTCTACTGGTTGAGAATACCATAGCGAAGTTATAATAATAAAAAATTACATGAAAATTCACAAAAAGAAGTTAAATTTTCTTTATTGCACCATATATATTTATCAATAAAATTTAAGTATGATAGAAAAAATATTTCTGTATAAGCATTTTATTATATTCTAAGTAATCATTTATTTGTAATTCATTTTTATGTATTATAGGTAATTTAAGTTCCTTAAAGAAAATAAGATAGCCAGAAAGCATTTCTCTTTTGCCTTCATATCATAATTGGGCACAGAGTATTGGAGTGAACTTATATCTCAATCTATGAAAAGAATTCAAAAGTAGGTATCATATTTCAAACAATTATAAAAAATTAAGATCCTAGATATTTAACATTACTGTGCTTCTGTATCTCAACATTGTTTTGTTTTATCTTGATGAGTTAAATCATTTTGATATTACCTAATAAGCCTTATATTTGTCTTTACATTTAATATTTTATATTAGAAAAAATATAGAGTAAACCAAGTTACTGAAGTTAATAAATGGGGTAAATGTGGTCTAATTTGTACATACTGTGATAAAAGGGAAGCCTTGTCAGTTAAACATCTATTACTTTAAAATATATACTTAAGCTTCAATTTTTGCATTTAGTTTTGAAAAACTGTGAACACTTTATAGTTCAAAAAATAGATACTATTTGGTTTAATGGTCAAAAGGACAAAACACAGGTCAGAATCTTGATATTATTATCTGGTTTATAAAACTTTTACATAATCACCTAACGCTGTAAACAAAAACTAATTTTATAACATAATAATGAATATAAAGTATTTATTTGAGCAAAGGAACAACAGCTCAGGAGACACATACTCAGTCAGGTAGCAAGGGAAATTCTGTTTCATAGAGGCAAAGCTTAGGCTGCCTTTTATAGCAAAAGTTCCCACCCAGGTTCTCAATTAGGTCCACTTCATGTAAATGAGGTATGCATGCCCTAACCGGTTTGGCTCAGTGGAGAGAGCCTCGACATGGGGACTGACAGGTCCCAGGTTCAATTCTGGTCAAGAGCATGTACCTTGGTTGCAGGCACATCCCCAGTAGGGGGTGTGCAGGAGGCAGCTGATTGATGTTTCTCATTAATGTTTCCAACTGTCTATCCCTCGCCCTTCCTCTCTGTAAAAATCAATAAAATATATTCTATAAACAAACAAACAAACAAATAAATAAACAAGGCATACAAATCGTGCAGTTCTGATTAAATGGGGCAGGTACCAGCTGGCCGAAGATGAAACCAGGGTTTCCCTATGATTGTGGACTCAGAGGGCCTAAATAAGCGGGTGTAATGCAGGAAGCTGAGATTTCAGTCTGAGGTTCTGCCTGGTATTCAGAGTACGTGAGAAGCCCCTGTTAGCATATAGCTGCTAAGCACTTACTCCATGATAATTTGGGCAGTCAGTTGACCATGGGAGACCATACCCACAGATATATTACTTCTCAGGGCTCATATCAAATGAATCTTTCTTCTCCAGGTCCACAGGCTCAGTATATTCATATTTTACAAAAGAAGACCTAATAAAAACAAAGCAAATATTAATGGATATTTCCAAATCTGTCCAAGAATTGATTAAAATACCAAGGATGATGCTCCTTTTTAAGAATGAGATTAGTAGCTGATTTCATGTAATAGTAATAATAACTTTTAATGTTAATATTAATATATAACTAGGAATTATTTATAATTTATTAGATACTATCATCATATATGGCTTTTATGCTAATCATTTAATAAATATTTTCTAAGCTATATGAAATTAGAAAGTTGAAGATTATGTTTTATTTTTCAAATACTATTAATATGTCATTTTAAAAGTATGAATTAATTTTGTACAAAAGAGGTTTACTTATTCCTTTATATCCGCCCCCAATTCTCTGAATACTTAGTGTTTGATTAAAATTAAAACTGGATTAAAAGAGTAGATAGCACAAGAGACAGTTTCTGGAGCTATTCTCTGCTGTTCCTAGATCTCTGCTTTTTCCCTTATTTCTTTTTGGCTTTAATATAAATTCTTTCTTTCTCTCTCTTTCCTTCCTTCTTTCTTTCTTTCTTTCTTTCTTTCTTTCTTTCTTTCTTTCTTTCTTTCTTTCTTTCTTTCTTTCTTTCTTTCTTTCTTTCTTTTTCAGTGCTACTTTTTGGATTGCCTTAAGTGGATGCCAAACAGATTGGCAGTTTTAGATTAGAGGAGGACTCCTTAGAAGAAAAAAGTAAATGAGGAATCGTCAGAGCATCTTCTTAGTCATCAATCTTCTCCACATTTTTAGATAAATGAAAGTACTGTAGTAGTAATCACATGTGTTTATGTTAGCATGGCTATCATCAGCACAGTATTAATAACTTGCATGGTGATATTTTAAGTTAAATTAATATTGTATTTTATTTTAATATTAAATTTTACTTGAATATATTTTATTCATTATTGTTATGTTGTATTGTAATTTAAGTTTAGGAATCATTGGTCATATGCTTCTGTGTGACAGATAAAATAATTTGTATAAGCCATGTATACATTTGTGGATCACTAGTTAATATACTAAAAGGAATAATTTCTATGGTAAACATGGTACAGTTACTTCTGAATGAAATATAACATATATAAAATAGGGTAAAACAAGTTAGTAAGCAATTACTCTAATTAAATGCCTTGGGAGTAGATGTCACAAAGAAAAGTGATTTTGGTCCTGTTGATTTTGGTAGGAAGGTCTTGTTGACACATAAACTGAACTCTTAAGATGGTCTTCTTTCTTAAAATGTTATTGATTTTGAGAGAGAGAGACTGAGAAAGAGAAAAAGAGAGATGAAAGGAAGAAAGAAAGAAAGAAAGAAAGAAAGAAAGAAAGAAAGAAAGAAAGAAAGAAAGAAAGAAAGAAAGGAAAAATGGAAAAAAAGAAAGAGAATCAGTAAATTGTTGTTCCACTTATTTATGCATTCATTGATTGCTTCTTGTATGTGAATTGGCTAGAGATCAAGCCCACAACTTTGATGTACTGGGATGACTCTCTAAACAACTGACCTACCCGGCCAGGACTAAAATTAAGTCTTAAAATAAAAAGGAGTTATCCAGGCAAAGGAGGTGGAGGAGAATTTGATAAGTATAGAAAATACTAATTCCAACCTCTTAAAGCTATAGAAAGAAAATCACCATTAAGAATTGAAGATAATTTTGTGGAGGAGAAATAGCAGTGAGAAAAGAGAATGAGCATATAAGTAGGGGCCAAACATAAATTATTTGGAAGTTATGCAAATAGTTTTAATTTTATTCTCTGTTCACTGATTTATAGACCTGCTCCTGTTTTAGAAAAAAAGCAATGAATGATGTTATTTGGCAAGGGCCATCAGGTCTTAGATATCCTAGAGAAGTCAAGGAGGAGATTATACACTTACCAGATGTGCTGTTTACAGGGAAATATATAAAATGGGTATTTATGAACAAATCATTCACTTATATGCTTATTTTATAGTGCTGGAATTAAAAAATGATTCATATATTTTATATAGAGAATGAAATAATTTCTAGCAACTAAATTGGTATGCCACACAGAAGTCAGTCAGGATGTGAATAAATCTTCTCTGGAACGAAGGTCAAGACAGAGAAGAGCTTGGAAAGGCCAAGTCACTGGAGACCATTTATCCTAACATCCAGGGCCACCACTTTTAGGTAGAGAACATTTCCTGGTGAGCTATCTGCAGAAACAGTGTGGTGAAGTAGAATACCGTCTGCTTGACTCAGGAGTTAACTGCCTGAGATGAAATTATGGCTTTGCTAATGACTACCTGTAACACCTAAGTTATTTAAATTCTCAATGTGCTTTCCTGTAAAATAGAGATAATATACCATTTTTCTTCATAGGATGATTCTGAGAACTAAATTAACTGGCATCTGTAAAGACATTAAACATGTGGAGTACAGGGAACAGCAGACTCAACTTGAGATTTAGCTACAACTATTGTTTCTGGATCTGGGATGGTATACATTTGATTAGGTGGAATCACTTTGAAATTATTTGCCATACCATTTCTAGCTATTAAATTTGTTTAAATTCTTAAGTGTTTGTATATTAAATACTTTTTAGGGAATAATTGAGAATACCAATAAAGTTACCATATATTTTATTACCCAAATAGGAATACTTTTTTATAGTGAAAGTAGATGTCAATTATAATTTTGACTGAAGAATGGTTGACACTAGACTATTTCCAATAAACAGGCACCTCCTGCCCTCAGAACAAGGTCTGATATTAAAATTTTTACCTTAAGGGCCAAAAATTCTTTGATCACATCCCTTTAGTAGACTTTTACATAAAATATTTAGTCATGGTAATAATAATTAATGATGTTTATGTAGCCCTTTACTGACATCCATATTATGTCTTTAACCCCCCCCCAATAACCCCATAAAGCAGGTGAAACTTTCATTTCTCATTGTTTCACAGGTAGAAAAACCAATACATGGTAGGTACAAATATATTTTTCCAAAATCAAATTCACTCATCCACAGTAATGTTAAAGCCAATCTTCTAATGCTGATAGTTTGATGTCATAGTTCACATTCTATAAGGGCATACCTTGAAGGATTTTTATCAGGAGAGTAACATGAGCATATTTAACTTTTAGAAAGTCAAACCAGTTCTAATGTAGAAAAAAAAATTGAAGGGTAAAGAACTGATATAAGGAGAAGAGTTATATATTATTAAAGTAATTATGACAGACCTAGAATGTGAATGGAGAGATAGTGAAGAGGTACAATTAATATGGATTTAGTTATTTATCAGACATTGGTGGAAAAGAGGATAGAATAAAGTGAGTGTGACCTCTAAAATCTTCAACCGAATTTGTATAAAATAATACCATCTATTCCTTAATTATTACTTAGCAGAGTTTTTTTTTTGTTGTTTGTTTTTTGTTTTTTTCCCCCTTGAAATCTGGGAAAAAAGAATATGTGAACTTTTAAATATATTTTATTGATTTTTTAACAGAGAGGGATAGAAAGCCAGAAACATTGACGAGAGAAGAAACATCAATCAGCCGCCCCCTACACACCCCCACCAGGGATGTGCCCGCAACCTAGGTACATGCCCTTGAAGAGAATCGAACCTGGGACCTTTCAGTCCACAGGCCTACGCTCTATCCACTGAGCCAAACCAGTTTTGGCAATGTGAACTTTTATTTAGTAAGGTGTTAAGGAGAGAAATAAATGTCTTATTGTTATAATTTTTTTTCATAAAGAAGATATTTTAGAGCAATCAATTGTGAACATTCAGATTAAAAATATGCTGAGAATGCTATAAAAGCTTGAATTTTAAATAATTATGTTATAATTGTTTTTCACTTGCTTAATTATATATTATTGTTTTACATACACAGATAAAGACATTTTAAGGATAAAGTAAGAGGCATATTTTTAAAAAGCTTTTGTAATAATCATTTTTAATATATTTATTTTAAAATAAGAATGAATGACATTATGTTTTAAAAAGATTATGACTCCAGTTTATTTTAGCAGCTGCTGATTACAATTTCAAATTTGAATTTCAACAACAGGTCCTCCCCTTTCCTTAAGGATAATTAAAACCTAGTGTTATGGTTTGAATTGTATCCCCTCAAAATTAATATGGTGAAGTCCTAATCCGTAGAATTGCCTAATATGACCTTATTTGGAAATAGGGTTATTGCAAGAGATATAATTAGTTAAGTTAAAATGAGGTAATTAAAGTGTGCTATATGTTTGGTGTCTTATAAAAAAAGGGGATATAGAGACAGGGACACACACACACACACACACACACACACACACACACATACACACACACAAACACGGCACGCATGAAGAATACCATGTCAAGGTGAAGCCAGAGACAGGGCTGATGTTTCTATAAGGCAGGGAACACAAAGGACTGCCAGTGACACACCAGAGGCTGAACAAGAGGCATGGAGCAGGTATTTCTCACGGCCCTCAAAATGAACCAATCGTGCTGACAACTCGCCTTCAGAATTCCAGTGTCCAGAACAGACAAAAAAAAAAAAGTATTTCTGTTATCTATTCTACCAAGTTTGTGATATTTTATTATGGAAGCTCTGACAAACTAATGTGCTATGTACAAAACACATTTAAGCAGTTTTAAATATATCAGTCTATTTATAAATATTTTTACTGGATTCCTTCAATATTATAAATAGTGATATTACTTCTCTTTTCTAATTATATATAGATAGATGAAGTACAATTTCTTAGTATAAGACTAAGTTTATGCTCAATATTATAGTGCTTTTCAAATGTTAAAAGTCAAAAATCTGAAACTATCTTGGGACAATCCATTATCATTAAAGCAGTTGTAACAAGCTAGCTATGTGGCCTTGAAGCAATAACTTAACCCTCTGGGTCTCAATTTCCTCATAATATATAATGTAGTCTTTGAATTAAATGATCTCTATGGATCTTTCTAATTATACATTTTATAATGTGTAATATTTAAGGAGACTTTACATTTTTACACTCAGCAGCCTATTTCTCTGCTTCTCTATCTAATGAGCATAAAAGGCTTGGAATTTTTGTCATAATGCAGCCTCAGAGCACTGAACCATGTGTGGCCCTTGCTTTCTAACAAGCACTCTGGTAATACTCTTTCTGCTTGTTCTGGACTATGTTCATGTAGCAAAGGCTTTTAACTTTCCCATGGTTACCAGATGAATTTAAACTTCATCCTGAAGCAGGCTGTCAATGTTAAAAACAGTATCAAGGTCCTCATTTTTGTTGTTGTTAATCCTCACCAGAGGACATTTTTTTTCCCATTTATTTTCAGAGAGACAGAAAGAGAGAGAGAGAGAGAGAGAGAGAGAGAGAGAGAGAGAGAGAGATCACATGGTTGCCTCCGACACATGCACTGACCAAGACCAAGGGAGGGGGAGTGAACCTGCATCCCAGGCACATGCCCTTGACCAGGAATCAAAACCTAAACCCTTCCATGTGGGAGCCCATGTTTCATCCACTGAGAAACACTGGCCATGACAAGGTTTTCATTTACAATATCCAAAAATGACATTTTATTTATCTAATCTATACCAGTATCCTATCAAATAAAAGAATAATATGCAAATTGACAGTACCTCCTCCATACCCACAAGCCACACCACAGCCAATCACGACCTAGTATGCAAATTAATCCAACCAAAATGGCTGCGACCCCGGAGGGAGGAGGAGGCTTGGGTTTCCCTGGCAATGGAGGAAGCCAAGCTTCTTGCAAACCCTGGCCACACATTCAAGGCTAAAAAGTTTCAATTATAAAAGATAAATAAATCGAAGATACCAGGGCCTCTGCTTGGGTTGCTGAGGGGTGTG
Source organism: Vespertilio murinus (assembly GCA_963924515.1). Taxonomy (NCBI): domain Eukaryota; kingdom Metazoa; phylum Chordata; class Mammalia; order Chiroptera; family Vespertilionidae; genus Vespertilio; species Vespertilio murinus. The sequence continues at coordinate 116,917,586 of OZ004706.1, forward strand.
AATGGCCTGCAAACCTCCACAGGCTCCTTGCCCAGGCTGCCCCACACCCCAAGGGAACATCTACCCTGATCCTGGAAACCCTTCAGGGTTAAACCAGCTGGTCCCCACCCATTAACCAGGCCTCTATCCTATCTAATAAAAGAGTAATACCCTGTTTCTGCAAAAAGAAGACAGTGTCTTATATTAATTTTTGCTCCCAAAGATGTGCTAGGTCTTATTTTCAGTGGATGTCTTATTTTTCTATGAAAAAGAATATGGTACACCTTTATTGTTAAATGAAAATAAAGGAAATTTATTACCTGTATACGGTACGGTAGTACAGTAGTTGACAACACAAACCAGACAAACTGTGAGTCCTACAGTATCAAGAATTTACTCATTTATTCAATGATAATCATGTTATCATCTTCTGGAACATCATCATATCAGTCAAATTCCTGAGTTTCCTGGTGAATTTCTTGTGACTCCATTTCTTTAAGAATCAGTGGACCAAATCTCTCATGTTTAGCAATAGCACTGCCTTTAAGTGAGTACTTTTCTTCAAGATAGCCTGCTTGCAGTGCATTTGCAATGCAACTGTCAGTGATTTTCTCCCATGAATTCTTCAGAAAGGTCACAACTTCTTGCAGTTTAAGTTTCACAAAGTGTCCACGCTGATTTCTCTCCATTCACACAGCAGTGATGTCAGGATTCCGCGTAACATCACTGGTTGCTAGATGCCAGTTGGGGCGGCTCTAGAGACCTGTTTATGGTAAATTAATTTTCATTCTTAGACAGAGCCTGGGGGCCTTATTTTTGAGGGATTCCTTCTATTTCACTCAGAAGAAAACCTGTAAGTAGGTCTTATTTTTGGAGGATGTCTTATTTTCAGGGAAACATGGTATGTAAATTGACCATCACGGCAACACATAAGATGGTTGCCCCCATGTGGACACAAGATGGCTGTCACAAGATGGCAGGGGAGGACAGTTGGGCAGGACCAAGTCTGCAAGGGAGGATATTGGGAGGGATCAGGCCTGCAAGGGAGGGAAGTTGAGGGCAATCAAGGCTGCAGGTAAGGCAGTTAGGGGTCATCAGGTGGCAGAGGAGGAATGTTGGGGGCAACCAGGCCTGCAGGGAAGGTCAATTGGGGAGGACCAGGCCTGCAGGGAAAAGCAGTTGGCAGTGGCCAGGCCTGCAGAGAAAGGCAGTTAGGGGTAAATAGGCTGGCAGAGGAGCAGTTGGAATCAATCAGGCTTGCAGAGGAGTGGTGAGGTGGTGATCAGGCTGGAAGGCAGAAGTGGTTAGGGGCAACACAGTCTATGGTAAGAGAGACTTGTATCCTTAGTGAATATTAAGGGTCACATAACTACTAGGCCCTATCTCATCTTTTCTTTGATTGACACCATGAATTCCAATCACTTTCCTCTACTTGTAAAACCTCCTTTCAGGTCACTTTTACATCCATAAAAGTGGTGTGATGGATAGTTTAGACAAAGACATTTTCTATAAGATGAATCTGCCACTTTATAGCTTAATAGTGGCCCGGTGCATGAAAGTCATGCATGGGGGAGGGGGTTTCCCTCAACCCAGCCTGCACCTTATCCAATAAGGAACACCTTGGGGGATGTCAGACTGCTGGTTTAGGCCAGATCCCTGTGGGACATCCCTCTCACAATTTGGGACCACTGGCTTCTAACCACTTGGTTGCCTGTCAGCCTGATCACCTCTAGTTGCCTCTGCCTGCCTGCCTGATCACCCCTAAATGCCCTCCCTTGGGGGTATAAACTCGCCTCCAACTGCTCTCTCTTGCTGCCCTGATTGCCCCCAACTGTCCTCCCCTGCTGGCCTGAATTCTCCCCCAACTGCCCTTCCTTGCTGGCCTGATATCACCCCCAACTGCCCTCCACTGCTGGCCTGGTTGCCCCCATTGCCCTCCCCTGCCAGCCTGATGTTGCCCCCAAATGCCCTCCCTTGCTGGCCTGATCACCCCTAACTTCCTTTGCCTCAGCCCTCACCATCATGACTTTGTCTGGAAGGAAGTCAGACATCCAGAAAATAGTTGGTTGACCCGGTCTAATTAGCATACTACCCTTTTATTAGTGTAGATAGATTATATAGGATAGGATTGCTTAAATGGGGAGGGGGAGCCTTTTTAAGCAGGAGGTGTTCTTGACAGACAAATCACATAATCCCTATCTGAACTGATAGCCAGCCATATGCACTATACTGCCAAAGCGGTCATTAACAAATTGAATCACTTTTTTACAACTTACACCAAACAGCTGTTTCCCTTAAAAACTCTCCTCAGGTCCCACCTTAGGTTCTTCCTTCGTAGTTCACCCAGATTAGGTTCTGATTGGTCTGTTTCTATGACAGTCAGCATCTAAAGCTTTGCCTCCTAGTCAGCCATTGGATCCTCACACTTCACCCAGATTTGGCCTGGAGAGAAAGACAGAGGCAATGGCTGATTAGCAGCTGCTACTGAGGCTGCAGATCAGACTCTGCCTCTCTACACACCTCTGTCTGGGCCTGATCCGCAGCCCCCTTGACAGTCAGTGCTGGGTTGTCCCAGCACTGATTTCTGGTGTTAGGTCGAATCTGGTGTTAGGTTGTATGAACCCTGGCTCTTTATATATATATGGATTGTTTCAAAATAGAGGTGCAAAAATATTAAATGCAATTATAGAAATGAAAAAAGCATTGTGCTGCATGATTGAAATAATAAAATGTACAGAAAAATTAGAGAGTGACCTATTTAAATTGTAATACAAATTAGAAGACTAAAGAGTTTAAATCAATCATATTTATCTCAACGAAGAATTAACTCTATATGCAGATGATTGTGAACCAGGTACACACTGAACTCCCAAATTTTTTTTAACACATTTGTAATATTCTGAACAATAAAGATTTATTTTAAAAATAAAATAAAAATAAAGGAAAAAAAGGCATTTTATAGAGAGTAACTGATGGAGAAAGATGGACATATATATTTAAGATTTTGAATGTAGCAATAAGGATAGAATGAGTATCATAGAGATAAGTTTATGAGGTAAGAGTCATTTCTAATTGGCAGGCAGACTTTCTGAAGGAATAACAGTACAATATAGAGAGAATGTTTGCAAGCTCTAATCTTATTAAAGTTTCAGTCTTTTAGTATTACTTTAATTTATTTCTAATTTTTAACAAATTTAGACACCTGTTAATTCCGTATTTTAAATATATATTTTTTACATTTTTAAAATTATAGTTGATATTCAATATTATTTTATGCTAAAGGACTAGTGCACGAAATTTGTGCATGGGATGGGGAGATGTCCCTCAGCCCAGCCTGCACCCTTTCCAAAGTGAGACCTCTTGAGGGATATCCAACTGCCCATTTAGACCCGATCCCACTAGGAATGAACCGAAATGGGCAGTCAGACATCCCTCTCATAATCCAGGACTGCTGGCTCCTAAATGCTCGCCTGCCTGCCTTCCTGATTGCCGTAACAGCTTCTGCCTGCCAGCCTGATCACCCCCTAACCACTCCTATGCCAGCCTGATTGATGTCTAACTGCTCCCCTGCCAGCTTGTTTCCATCTAACTGCCCTCCCCTGCAGGCCTCGTCACACCTAGTTGTTCTCCCTTGCAGGCCTGGTCTCCCCTAACTGCCCCTCCCTGCTGGCCATCTTGTGGTGGCCATCTTGTGTCCACATGGAAACAGCCATCTTTAACCACATGGGGACAGCCATCTTATGTGTGGGAGTGATAGTCAATTTGCATATTATAACTTTTATCAGAGAGGATAGAGGCCTGTTGCATGGGTGAGGGCCAGCTGATTTGCACTGAAGCATGTCCTGGAAGAGCGTTGGGGGCCAGCAGGGGAGGGCCATTGGTGGCAACATCAGGCTGGCAGGGGAGGGCAGTTGGGGGAGAGTTCACGCCAGCAGAAGAGGGCAGTTGAGGACAATCAGCCAGGCAGGCAGGTGAGCGGCTGGATCCAGCATTCCCAGATTGTGAGAGGGATGTCCAACTGCCGGTTTAGGCCCAATCCCTCTAAACCAGCAGTAGGACATCCTTCAAGGGGTCCCAGATTGGAGAGGGTGCAGCCTGGGCTGAGGAACACCCACACCTCATGCAAAAATTTTGTGCATTGGACCACTAGTTAATTTATAATTTTTGTTGAGAATTCTAAAATGTAAGATAATTGAGAGGAAAGATTTTTTTATTGTGTTTTCTTTAACACTTCTGATTACAAATGCATTACTTTATATGTGTTTTGTTATTTGATTATCAAATAAATGATTGAATATTTAAATGCTTATTAAAATTAAATTTACTATAACATTCATTCAAATTGTATACCCATCTAGATTCATATTTTGAATAAACTCAATGTGAAATTGTTTAAATATAAAGTAAATTATTAGAGAGAAGGTGTAAAATTTCCTGGGAGAAATTAATATTCTAAATCTATTAAATTCCATGTAATTTTAATACTCTGTATGTTTGCAAAAAAATAAAGCACTGTACTAAAATTAGATAATTCAAATTAAGATCAGAAATGGAATAAACATTGATTACTAATAACTATATAATTTTAAATAACAATTATTGTCATTATAAATTTGTTTTTAAAGTAATAACACCTGCTCATGGTTAAAAATAAATAATGAATAATGGTAAGCCTGCCTGATGTGTAGAATACTATATATTTTACCTATATATATAGGTCAAATAATGCCCCACCTCAAAGATGCCTGCACCCTAATTTTTGGAATATATTAGTTACACAACAAAAGATACCTGCAGGTGGAACTAATTGTTAATCACTGTCCTTTAATAAGGAGGTAGTATTGGATTAGGCAAGATCCCTACATAGCCACCAGGATTCTTAAAAGTATTTTATCCATTTTGAGTTTATTCTTGAGTATTGTATAAGTTGCTGGTCTAGTTTCATTATTTTGCATGTATCTGTACAGTTGTCCTTGCACCCTTTCTTTAAGAGACATCCTTTATTCCATTGTATGATCTTACCTCATTTTGTCAAATATTAATTGACCATAATGCTCAATTTATGGGGTCTCTGTAATGATTCATTGGTTTATATGCCTGTTCTTATGCCAGTACTATGCTGTTTTTGTTATAATGGCTTTGTGGTATAGTTTGATATCCCATATTGTGATCCCTCCAACTTTGTTCCTCTTTCTCAAGATTGTTTAATATATTTGGTGTCTTTTGTGGTTCCATATAAAATTGTTGAGCATTTGTTATAGTTCTGTGAATTATGCCATTGATATTTTAATAGGGATTACCTTGAATTTGTAGATTGTTTTAGGTAGTAAAACATTTTAATGATGTTAATTCTTTCAGCCCATGAACATGGTATACATTTCTTTTGTTTCTATATTACTCTATTTCTTTTATCAATGTCCTATAGTGTTCTGAGAACAGGTCTTTTACCTACTTGGTTAAGTTTATTCCTAGGTATCTTATTTTGTTGTTGCAATAGTAAATTGGATTTTTTTTAAAGCTTCTCATTCTGAGAGTTCATTTTTCATGCATAAAAATACAATTGATTTCTGGATATTGATTTTGTATCCTGCTCCTTGCTAAATTCATTTATTAAAATTACTAGTTTCCTAGTGGGGTTTTAGGGTTTTCTATGTACAATATCATGTCATCTGTGAGTAATGACAGTTTTACTTTGCGATCTGATTGCCTTTTATCCCTTCTTTTTGCCTGATTCCTGTGGCTAGGACTTCCAGTACTGTGTTGAATAAGGGTAGTGAAAGCAGGCATCCTTGTCTTGTTAGTGTTCTTAAGGGAAACACTTTTAGTTTTTGCCCTTTGAGTATTATGGTTATCAGATATAGCATTTATTATTTTGATGTATAATTCTTCTATTCCCACTTTACTAAGAGTCTTCAACACAAATTTTAAACTTCAGAGATTATAGGTACCCATGACCACCTTGGGCAGCATACCTGATTATGGGCTTTGGAAATACAGTGATATCTGTATATCTCAATGTAGAAAACATAAATCTAAAGAAAATAAATATTACAAAGTCCCGACAGGATTTTTTACCATTATTTTGGAATTTTAATTTATATATATTAGAGTCCCAGTGCATGAAATTTGTGTATGGGTAGGGTCCCTAGTGGCTGCCGGCAGAGGGTGACTCCCTTATCCCAGCTGCCTGTAGCCAGTCGAACCCCCAGTTGAACTCTATAATCAATGGGACAATTTGCATATTAGGCTTTTATTATATAAGATTATTTAAGATTAGTCATATATTACTCTTGTTGAAATGCCAAATTATGGGCAAAAATGAGATATGGCTTTGCACAAAATCTAAAAAATATGTACCCATTTTTCTAAGACTACTTTTTATTTCTTATCTCTATTTTTTTTTTACTTAGTACATAACCTTTTACTTTTTTTTTCTTTTTTTTAAAATATATTTTATTGATTTTCCACAGAGAGGAAGGGAGAGGGATAGAGAGCTAGAAACGATGAGAGAGAAACATCGACCAGCTGCCTCCTGCACACCCCCCCACCGGGAATGTGCCCGCAACCAAGGTACATGCCCCTGACCGGAATCGAACCTGGGACCCTTCAGTCTGCAGACCAACGCTCTACCACTGAGCCAAACCGGTTTCGGCCATAACCTTTTTCTTATTTACCATCCCATCTTCCTTTTTCATTTGCTGTTTTTATATTTTACATGTTTAAAATATTATGTATGGATGTTTGACATTTTTGCTGAAAAAGTAGTATGAAATATAAAAATAAATAATACATAGAGTGGGCCTGTTAAAAAATGTTTTTATTGCATGATGAGATAAAAAAAAAGTCCAATATATGCTGAATTCTGCTGCTTCAGCATATTTCAAGATAAAGTTCGGAAGAACCATACACTTCAAACTGAATTGAATAGAAAAGGAAAGATAATTACTTAAGGCACAGCTGTTGGAATAGCTACACTTTTCAGTATCAAACGATAGCAAATAATAGCTAGTCAATGGATTTATAAAATGAATATGATAATGGAAGGGCACATAATAGAAAAGAGATTTTCTTACAGACCCCGGGAAACTGGAGGATGTGTTACAAGAAGAAAAACAGGGCTATATAGATAAGGTGACCGCAAAGGCTGGATGGGTTCATTACTCAGAAAAGAATATACATTTTGAACGCAGATCAAGCAGAAGAGGAATCTGAAGGGAGATAGCATTCTGGGGATAATTTTTTCAGTTTTCTGCGGCTTGTCTTTACAGAATTCTGAGACTAAACTTTGCAAGGACAATAGAAAGCTGACCCTGGGAACTCACTAGTTTCAGATTTTTTCTCACCCTCTAACCATGCATTAGGGCGGACTTGAGATGAAATGTCAAAGCATTTTCTTCAGGTTGTTACACCTGTTGCTCTGTCAGATTGCCAACTATCTGATTAATACATGTACCACAAAATTCAACTCCGTCTCTATTTGTGTGACACTGTTAGCAACAGGTAGCTCCAGCTCTTTTGTGTCCCGTTTCAAATACCTTATTCAGAGAAATAAGACTTGCTAATGGTGATATTCTCAGGTCACAATTGTCAGAGTTTTCTTAACATTTGGCATCTCCTATAAAACGTAAAGCCTAATTTTTAGACCATCGTACTATGATTGAAAAATACTTGTGAAATGGAGAAATCAGGTTCTATGTTACTATTCTAAGTGAAATAAGCCAGTTAAGAAAGACAAATGTCATATGATCTTACTTTTATGTGGAATGTAATGAACAAAATAAACTGACAAACAAAATAGAAACAGAGACATGGATACATGGAACGGACTGACAGCTTTCATGGGGGAAGGATAGCTTGGATAAAAGAAGGTGAAAGGATTAGCCAAACAACATGTAGCAAAACTATGGACACAGGCAAGAGTGAGGTGATGGTCAGAGAGAAGGGGCATGGCCGGGGCTGTGTACAGGTGGGGAAAGGGGGGAGAAAATAGGGACATCTGTAATAGTGTAAACAATAAAAATAAAGTTAAAAATAAATACATTTAAGAAAACAATAAAAACTAATCTCAGAGAGAAGATACTTCATTTCATGATTCTAATCTGCAACTGTCTGTAAATGCTGTATTGTTTTTTAAGGATATAGTTCACTGAGCTTGAAGAAAACCAGATTATTGTTACAGGCTTTGTAATTGTTTGTTGTACTGAATATTCTTGACATTTATTAAAACTACCCAAAATATTTTGAATACCTTATATGAATTTTTCTGAAATCATGCCTATATTGATTGTCACATTAAATGGATTGTGAAACATCCATTTATTTGAGTTGCCATCAGAACTCTTTGGAAGTTTACATCTTTCCAATTTCTCAATGACTATATACATGTTTGTCACTCTGAAAAGCAAGTGACATTATTTATTACTTAAGTATTAATAGTTAGCTAATATAATCAATCATACTTAAATTTTATAGACAAATAATCTTCATATAACTGCTTTTTGTTTCTATTTGCAAGCTTCTTTACACAGTTCATCACCCTCTGTGATGTGTGATGACATATAGGATTTATAAAGCAAGATATACTACATCATGTTAGAAATATCATAGAGATATATGATATAATAAGAGTTCAAATAGAGACTTTGACCTGGTTTTAAAGGTCATAAAAAGTCTCCGTGTAAAAGCAATATATTTGTATAAATGTATAAAAAGTGGATAAAATTTTATTAGGCAAAGTGAAAAGAACCCATTTCAAGATGTTAGCAGTGTGAAATGCGAGAGAGGAGCTGAAATAAGAGAGGTGTGGCTGAAGCACCAAGGGAACTTGATAAATAAAGTGAGAGCACCATGCAGGTGTTTATGAAACTTTCTAAGGGTTTTATTGTAAAAAGCAAACAAAAAACACCTGAACCTTTGAAGCAATAGGGACAACGTAATTAGGTTTATAGTGATGAGACACAGCTATTTGGGAAGAACATTGATCTTCCTTATTTTTCATTACCAATCATTCTTTACACAGGTGGGGCAAAAGTAGGCTTCTAGTTGTGAGTATGCAAAACACAGATTTTATTCCTGTATTATTATTTAATTAGTATTTTGTTATTTTCCGTATGAGCAACTATAAACCTACTTTTGTGGCATCCTGTATTTCAGATTTCAGTGCATGGACTAGGCCTCATTTATTCCCTCTCTCTTCCACATGGCTAGTGTAGTAATAGCCCAGAATTGCCATGCATGTTGTATTAGTTTTCTATATGATCTGACCCACGACCACAAAATTAGCAGCTTAAAGTAACTTTACATTTTCTATGGGTCATAAGTTTAAGCATGGCTTAGTTCTCTTCTCTGCAGAGGGGCTCATGTGGCTGCAATACAGGTCTTGGCAAGGTCTTTTATTTTCCTCTGGAGAGTTGGCTGGGAAAGCTGCTTCCCCACTCCTGTGGCTGTTGGCACCACTCAGTGCATTGTGATTGTAAGATTCATTGCAGTGTGTTTCTTGCCAATGGAGGAAGAGAGGGAAGACTAGAAAGAGGCTGCTAGCAAGACAGACTCTTATGTAAGGAAACAATTATACAAGTGACATCTCATCACTTTTGCTTTACTATTGCTTAGACATGAGTTATAGTCCTGCACAAACTCAGTCCTGGGGGTGGTGATTATAGCAAACATTAACATTGAGAGGTAGAGATCATGGAGCTATCTTAGAATCAGTCTGCCATATTCCTGCTTTCTGTCTTTGTCTTTGGATGTTCTTCCCATCACGCAATATTTGTGTCTCGATTTAATGTTCTGGCTGCATAGGAGATATACAGATGAACTCTCACTGCCACCTGTTATTTTCTGGTGTAATTTTCCTGAATATTTATACAATGAAATTATTTCATAGTTTATAGTGGTAATATCAGAAACTGAGAGCTTAATGTTTGGATAAGCAAAGGTTGAAAAAGAGCAGGCTCTCAAACTAGAATTACTCCATTAAGATGTTAGATAAACATTATTTTTGTGAATAACATACTTAAGTAATTTTTATATATAAAATAACAAAACAAAACAAAAATAATTAAAGCAGGAACACAAAGATTATGTTTTGTTTTGTTTTGTTTTGGTCTATACCTACAACATTGCCCAGATCTTAGGCCCTGGTAAACATACAATTAATAACCTGAATACATGCATACATAAACAATATGTATTCATTCTGGTTAATATGTCTCCAAGTGGGAGATCATAATATCTATTTCTATGCTGCTTAAAAGAGTGATCATTTAGGATTTACAGGCTAAAGGTCATGTCATTTGAAGTGTAACAACCTTGAAAGATAATCAATGTTTTCTCTGTAACATACATTGTGCTAAGAAATTACTGAATGCATTTGCTTTACAAAAACAAAGATACATGTCATATCTCTTTTGTTCTTTCCAAACAACATTTTTAAAAAAAATAGAAATTATTTCTTAGCATCAACTTGGAAATGCCTTACCTAATTTAAGAACGGTCCACAAGAGCTTTGTTAAAGACTTGTTAATTTTCCCAGTGTTTTATCTACTTTTTCTTTTCTGTAGTGTTATAAATATTTTGGACACCATTTGAGAAATCCAGTTCCTAGAGCCATTCAAATGTAAGTATTGGTAAATAACAAAACATTTAATAAATGTGCCACAAAATAAAACTAAGTATTTACAAACCACAAAAAAAATGTCCTGGTTAAGTACAGTAAATAACCAATTTATTTCTCCTCTCACAATTGAAAGGATTATAAATACTTTTCAAGTTGACAGAAATTTTCTACCTTGAATTTTTCTTTCTCCTCAATAATCCCATGAGGGAATAGATCTAAAAGGAATTTTACTGTAACATTTTTATAATAGCAGGACAAAAGTCAAACAGCTTAAGAAGAGATGATCTATAGACTTCTTTGTGCTACAGTTGGTCCCAAAGCCATGATTGACACCCATCATTACCTTTTTAAACCACTCTTTCTAGATAATCAGCTAATAATTCTGCTGGTTTAAGGAGTTTGTCTGTTGGGGTGACCCAGACTCTCATCAATAAAGGATAAGGGACTCTGTGTCAAAGGTTAGGTTGGGTTCTTCAGAAAAGAAGTTAAGAAGTTTGGGCCCCAGGATTACACTAAGGTTCAACACTTGTGAATAAAGGAAGGGGAAGCAGAATTAGCAGAGGTAGAACATAACATATGCCTCATAAAGCCTTGGCTAATTCACCTGTAAGTCTGGGGCAAAGGTTACGTGGTGGAATTATTCTTTGTCAATACAAAATGGCCAGGCCCCTCCTACCTATGCCCACTCCATCAGATAAAAACTTCCGGAAGTGTACAAGCTTGGGAGTGGTGATTCTGTTCAGCTGAGGTCAATACTAAAAAGCTGTCTACTGACTATACTCCCTTTACTAAGGGAGATCTGGGTGCAATATCTCTGTATCTACCCTACAGATGCCCATACTCTTAGTAGGCTTTGGTTGCTATATAACTACTTATATCTACAGTCTGCCAAGAAAAACTCCAGTAGGCCACCTGTATGTAAACCTTACTCTTCCCTGCCTCCAGTATGTCATAGTTGGCCTACATATTTTTGATGATCAGGTTAATTAACTCACCAATGTATAATAATTGCCTGAATGTGGAAATCAGTATCTGAAGGCAACACAAATATTGACTGAGAACATCTGAAAATGTAGAATTGAAATAGTGATGTACGGAAGAGCCAAATAACTATATATCTCAAATTCCCAAATGCCTGATAAAGTTTTTCTTGTTCCTGTTTTTTTAGTTTTTTTTGTTTGTTTGTTTTGCGAGGGGTGGAGGAGGGGGAGAATGCATTGTAATGAGTTTATTAAATTGTCTTAATTTAAAATCAGTCAATCACTAACCAGAAATAGTATATGTATCCCTATATTCACATGAGCTTTATTTACAATAGCTAAGATCTGGAAACAGCCCAAGTACCCATCAGTAGATGAACGGATAAAAAGCTGTGGTACATTTACACCATGAAATACTATACAGCAGTAAAAATATAATCTTTTACCCTTTGAGACAGCAGGGAGGGACCTGGAGAGTATTATGCTAACCAAAATAAGCCAGTTAGAGAAAGACAAGTATCACATGATCTCACTCATATGTTGTCCTTACTAATATGTGGAATGTAAGTAACAAAATAAACCAATGAATGGAGTGCATACAGAAACACAGAAGCATAGAAAACAGTGTGTAATCTCAAAGAGAAGGCAGTGGAAGGTAGGTGGGTGGGAGATAATCAACCAAGGCTCTTGTTTGCACATATGAATGGCCCACGAACACAGACAATAGAGTGGTGAACACCTGGGGTGGGGTGTAAACCAGGTGGAGGGGGCAATGAGGGAAAAATTGGGGGACATCTGTAATACTCTCAATAATAAAGATAAATAAAAATAAAATAAAATTAGAGTCAGATTTTATCTTCCTTATATAGTTGATCACAAAATGAAATTCAGGAAAATGCACCAAAAGACAATATAAATCTATAGATGATAGATAGATAGATTAGACATGCATAAATTATAGATAATATACACATCTTTACATGTTTCTATAAATATATCTATGTATATGCAATTAGTAAAATTCTAGGAATTAAATATGAAAATAAATATTAACTTATTATAATAGGAAAGGAAACATATGATTAGTCTGAAGTTATAATTATAATATATATGATGGTTAATCTTGCTCACATGTGTAGGAGAGGAAATACTATTCCCTTTTACCCTCCTAGGTCCTTCAGCTAAGGCTATGAAAATTTGACTGTTAAAAGACACATTAACAAAATAAAAACTGTTTATTAATTCATGTCAGCATAGGGAAAGACTTCATGTCAGCAAAAGGGTAGTTAGAACTTGAGTGTAGAAAAGTGATGATGAGGAGACAGAAGGAAGCTAGGTGGATAAGGATGGGACCATGGGGAAGGAAGTAGAAGTGGGATCCCAACTAGGTGGATTTACCAAGGCACCCCAAATGGGTGGGGAAGGAAGGACACTCATGAGAGAGGCATGAGCTTTAAAAAGTAAAGATGTTGCTAAGACAGGCAGCATTCAGATAACCAATGTCAAGGCGGTAAGGCATATAAACCAATCCAAAGGACATTGCTAAGGCAAAATTATTTGAAAAAGACTACAAAAATAGATCCAGAGACATAGAAACATGGAATAGGCTGTCAAACCTCCTAGGGCAATGGAGGGTAGCAGATGGGGGTGGGGGATAAGAGATCAACCAAAGGACTTGTATGCATGCATATAAGCCTAGCCAATGGACACAGACAGGAGCAGGGTGAGGGCATATGCTGGTAGGTGGTAGAGGCTGGGGGGAGGACAATGGGAGGAAAAATGAGACATGAAATACTTTAAACAATAAAAGAAAAAAAGACCAATTAAGAGCTAGCAAGATTACCCATACCCTAAATTAACAGGTGTGTACCTCCTCTTGCTCTCTCTTCTCTCTGGCACACAATGACATTTGTTCCTATGGTTTATGGCCCTGAGGGCCTCCACACATGGACTATTAGACTTTAATGAGCTCAGATACAAAACTACTCCTGACTGAAACATGGGGAGGCTCCAGACACTGGGTTGCTTCTGGAATCCAGCTGCACCTTTTCCAGGACTGGCTTCTCCCAATAAGCCTTGCTCCTGTTAACTGTTCTAGTCCAGGACTCATTCTTTGATTTTCATGAGACAAGAACTCAGAATCAAGCACCACGCACATTTTTGGGTATCATTAAAACAAATAAAAACGGTTTTAGGCTTTTTGGGTCAGCAAATTGTAGAAGGTAAATATATAGGCAAACTAACAGAAGACAAGGGCTGTTTAGCAAGGTTATTTGTGTTTAGTAAGACTCATCTCCATGCCCTCTCATCTCTGGTGATGAGACTGTTAGCTCTGTCCTGGACAGGAACTGGGTGAGGGACACCTTCACTAGGGGAATTTATGTTCTGCTTTTAGACAACAGGGAGAGTGCTCCTCCTGGATCTGCTTTTTCTCAATTGATTTCAGCTCAAAATAATTTTATGTCAAAATGACAATTTGAGAATGACAGTTTCTAAAGCCTTTCACGTGCCTTTTGCAATAATCTAAGTGCTTTTTAATCATTTGCCTGTTGGTTTATCAAAATCTGTACTCAATGTTAGCATGTTGAGTTTGAGATTCTAGATATGGTTATTGCGCAGCCTACTACAAAATTTGTGAGACCAGCCCCAAATGAAAATATGAATTCCTTTAATTCAAAAAATAGGAAAAGTTTCCTATTAGTGTGAAGCTTTTCCTTTCTCTGTGGACTCTCTCTTGACTTATACTATTTTTGCTTGTTTGTTTGTCATTGTTTTTTTTTTTTTAATTTTATTTGCCATTTCAAATTACTAGGGAGGAGATAGAAAGGCTAAGTAGACCGAGACAGGCCATGGCTGTAGAACCTGGGAACCCACCACCAGGAGTTACTAAGGCGACTAAGCTGTGTGGGAATAGAAGGTCTGCAGCAGGAGACATATGTTTTAAAATATATGGATGTGGAGAGAAACCAAGATGGCAGCATAGGTAATAAATAACAAGAACCTACAGCCAAAAATACTCTACCCAGCAAAGCTATCACTCAGAATTGAAGGCCAGATAAAGAGCTTCACAAATAAATTTAAGCTAAAGGAGTTCATCACCGTCCAAGCCAGAATTACATGAATTGCTGAAAGGGGTTCTTTAGGAAGAGGAAGAAAATAAAGATAAAAATTATGAGCAACAAATACATAACTATCAACAAGTGAATCTAAAAACCTAAGGAAGTGTAAAACATGGTAAACAATATTAACTGGTTAATATAATAGAATCAGAGGTATGGAAGGGGAGTGGATGGATGATTCTCAGGGAAAAGGGGAGTGGGGGTGTGGGAAGAAACTGAACATAAACTGTGCACCTATGGACGAGGACAATGGGGGATGGGGAAAGGGCAGAGGGTGGGATGGAAACCTGGTGGAGGGGAGCAATGGAGGGGAAAAATTAGTAAGAACATTTGTAATAATATGAACAATAAAGATTTATTTTAAAAAATAAAATAAAATATATGGATGCTAAGGAATGTATAAGGAGACATACGTTTAAAAATGTATGGAAGGGCCTGCAGCAGGAGACATAAGTTTTAAATGCTAAGACAGATAGCTTTCATATAACCAATCATAATACAGTAAAATATATAACCAATCCTCCTCCTTCTCCTCCTCCTTCTCCTCCTCCTTCTCTTCTTCTCCTCTTCTTCCTCCTCCTTCCTCCTCCTCCTCCTTCCTCTTCCTCCTTCCTCCTCCTCCTCCTCCTCCTCCTCCTCCTCCTCCTCCTCCTCCTTCTTCTTCTTCTTCTTCTTCTTCTTCTTCTTTCTCTCTCTCTCTCTCTCTCTCTCTCTCTCTCTCTCTCTCTCTCTCTCTCTCTCTCTCTCTCTCCTTCCCTCCCTCTCTGGCATGCTGGGGTCCAGGTTGCTATGGTGGGGATAGACTCCACACATGGACTAATGGACTTTAATTAGGTTGGATGCTGAACTCCACCCTACTGCAACAATGAACAGAAGCTCTGGACACTGGGATGCTTTTGGAACCCAGCTGCACCTTTTCCAGGACTGGCTTCTCTCAATAGACTTTATTTCCACTAACAATTTTTGTCAGCAAATTCATTTGTTGATTTTATGAGAAAACGAACTCAGACCTGAACATCACATTTTGGTTTCATTATCATGGATTTTATAGTTTATTTTTATACTTTGAAATGCAAATATAAGAGTTTTTAATTCATGCAGAATCATTGAAATTTGTATTTCATAGCTCAAAATGCATATGCATTGCATTTACCCAGAATAATGGAGAACACTGCACAAGGCTAACTCCACTGTTTTCATTTAACTTTTTAATAATTGTAGATTCTATTAACACTTTTTTCTTGTGGATTACTTATGAGTAAAAAACTAAATGGTGCTATATTTCTTTATTATTTTATGACATCGTTTCCAGTATGAAAGCTTGGCAGACACAAGAAGGTAATATAAGTGAGAAAGGAAGGGCTCCTTGGTTAGTCCTGTTCTTAGAACTCTGTTGTCTTTCTTCTGCATTTGCATTATGTCCTAGTTTGAACAGAAAGATGGCCTCTCAGGCTGGCAGCACCCCACTGATTTTATCATAGAGGCAACAAACTTACCTGCATTTGCTTTGAGTTGTTGAATCCTATGAATTGTGGGTCATCTGGAATTCTGTGCTCATGGAGTATCCCAAATGCTATATACAAATGGGGAGGTAAGGGGCAGAGAATACAAATGTTGAACATATCTCATTTGTTTATGTGCATGTTGCATTGTCTCCTGGGCAACAGAACATCAAGCCAAGGTTGGGGGCTTATGAGTTCATGTCTCTGTGGGACAATGCATGTTGCATGTCCATGAAGCTGATCTGACCTTTCTGTGATGTAGTAAAGAGGTTTAAACACGTGGTATATGAACATTGTTATGTTTTCATCACATACACTTTATAGCATCACATAGGAATTCAAATAAAAGCTAGTGAAAATAATTAAGAGAAAAATACTAGATAAATAAATTGTTGAGGATTGCACCAGCATTCATAAAAAAATCACTATAGTGTATCTTTTATAGACAAAATGAGAGCTGTAGCCATTGGAATAGGTTCTCAGGGTAGCAGAACCTAATTATAAACTTAACAGAAAAGAACAAGATGAGCAGGGTTACTGTAATGGCAGAAAAGAATGGTATTTAAGAATGGTTTGATCCAGTGGCATGTTGACCACATATTCCTTAGGAATGAAGTAGATGTGTAATTGACAAGCATACCCAAAATATACAGTGGGTATAGAAAACCTAAAAGGGAAAATTACAGTAATGTTTCCTAGAAATATAGAAGAAGACCCTTCACTTTTTCTCAGATAAACCCTGACTTGGTACTATGCTCTGTTAATGGAAACAATCATCTGTTAATGTAATCATATATTTTGATACAGTGATAGACTTCTAAAAATAGGCTGAGGGTATGAGAATGTGGTGGCATAGAAGTCTCCCCATTCCCCGCCCTGAGAAGAAGCCTTTCAAACTTAAATGCATATGACTTAAGCTGTGGATATCAGTCATTTCTTCCCTCAGTGTGTTAGCTATCTAGGGCTGCCGTAACAAAATATCCTAGGCGTGGTGGATGAAACAGCAGAAACATTTTGCATAGCTCTGGAGTCTGGAAGTCCAAGATCAAGGTGTCAGCAGAGTTAGTTTCTTCTTAGTACATCTCTTTGTCTTATAGACAGTTGCTTTCTCCCTCTATTATTATATGGTCTTCTCTCTGTGCTTGTCTGTATCCAAATCTCTTTTTCTTATAAGGACTCTGGTCATATCAGATTAGGGAATACCTATTTGACTTTGTCTTACCTTAGTTACCTCTTTGTGGATATAGATATGACCACTATCCAACCAATGGAGTGGTGGTACATATGACTGATGTACACTAGCACACTGGCAATTTAAAAATAAACGTTGAGCCGAAACCGGTTTGACTCAGTGGTAGAGTGTCAGTCTGCGGACTGAAGGGCCCTGGGTTTGATTCTGGTCAAGGGCATGTACATTGGTTGCGGGCACATGCCTGGTAGGGGGTGTGCAAGAGACAGCTGGTCGATGTTTCTCTCTCATTGATGTTTCTAGCTCTCTATCTCTCTCCCTTCCTCTCTGCAAAATATCAATAAAATATATTTAAAAAAATAAAAATAAAAATAAATGTTGACTCACATGCATGACACATATAAAGCTC
Organism: Vespertilio murinus; assembly: GCA_963924515.1. NCBI lineage: Eukaryota > Metazoa > Chordata > Mammalia > Chiroptera > Vespertilionidae > Vespertilio > Vespertilio murinus. Next base: position 116,935,382 of record OZ004706.1, read on the forward strand.
TTGCTGGCTCCAATTTGAGTGTTGTATTTGGTGGGAAAGTTCTCCTTCTGGGAAGGGATTTTTGACAATGTCTCAATGTTGTGCTGCATGCTATGCAATTGGCAATAGTACAAAGGAGTTTAAAGTACTGTGATGTTTGGGGATGTTTCAGACAGTTGTCTCTTAAAACAAATATAAAATCAGATGATTCTGCTTATTGTGAATGGTTAGTAAAACTTGGAGCTGGCAAACTTGATAGCAGTTTTCATTTAAGAAAGTATATTACTGAAATCCCCTTTGAAATGATTGGCAATGGATTTATTATTGAAGCTACCTTTGGAAATAGTATATCTATAAATAATATTAAAATATATCTGAATGTTCAATTCTTTGTTTAAGAAATGAGCAAGTTAATAAATTAAATGAAGAAATTTTGGTTATACTCAGTGGAAATTTTAACACCCATTTATATGATGATTCCATTGATCCAATGGATAATACCGAAAAGGAAAATTTTCCCATAGAATTTCTTAATAGTATTACTCCTTCAGGAATGTTGTGTCATAAATTAAAATTGAAAGTAGGTGCAATCATCATGCTACTGATAAATCTTAATAGTAAGTGGGGTCTTTGTAATGGTACTAGATTTATTATCAAAAGATGATGACCTAACATAATTGAAGCTGAAGTATTATCAGGATCTGTAGAGGGAGAGGTTGTTCTGATTCCAAGAATTGATTTGTCCCCATCTGACACTGGCCTCCCATTTAAATTAATTCAAAGACGGTTTCCTGTGATGCCGGCATTTGTGATGACTATTAATAAATCACAAGGACAAACTCTAGACAGAGTAGGAATATTCCTACCTGACCCCGTTTTTGCACATGGTCAGTTATATGTGGCTTTCTCTGGAGTTCAAAGAGCAGGTGAGATTAAAGTTAAAATTGTAAGTACTTTATCCCAAGGAAAATTAGTCAAGCATTCTGAAAGTGTTTTCACTCTTAATGTGGTATACAGGGGGATATTAGAATAAGTTTAATCACTTTTTCAGTCATTGTTTTTATCAATGCTGTTTTCAGATCATGTTTTTGTTGTTTTTTATATCATGTTTTTTGTTTTTAGATCATGTCTTTGTTGTTACATCATGTTGTTATTGTTTATTTATTAATCAATTTATATATTATTTTCATATACTTTTTACTAATTTTCTTTCATCTCTGTCGTTTCTATTACAGAGAAAGGCTGAATAGCAATTTTAAAATATTCCTTCTAATTAATTTCCTTTCAATGTGCAGGAATCTGGGCACTGGGCTGAAAGTCTCCAAATAAGTCATATTCTTAGGGAGAGGAGAAGTTATGACTCCAACATGAGAGCTTTCAGAGGATACACATTAGCATGTTATATGTAGCTATGAATTTATGGACAAAGTGGCCTTGGTGGTGGAGTGTAGGTGAAGTGGGAGCTCAATAATGTGGCCTTTGGTCAGCAGGTCTGTGAGGGCTACCACCGCTGCTGGGCTCCTTTCCCGACAGCCGCAGTGGCCAGTGCTGTACATTAGAAATTCTCTCATAATTGGGGACTTCAGGATCCATCTAGTGCATAGCCATTTCATTGGACCCTGTCCATAGTAACAACTATGACAAAGATTTATTCAATAGTCTAGTCAGTATTCAGTTTCTATACTGAATATGAATATAGCCTTAAGAATTGGGATTTCAGTCCAATATTCTTCCAACCAGTGGATAAAATATAATGCTGTTTCTCCCAGAGCCAGAATACGCCAGTCCAGAAACTAAGGAGTAGAATTAGTGGTGCTATATATCACTATTACAAACAAAAACGACTTGAAAAATGATTATTTTCTGACCCGAAAATCTGGACTGTGCAGGTTTAACAGGCTCTGCTGGTTTAAGAAGAATGACCCTGAATCTGAGCTCTGCTGGTTTAAAGGTCTTATTGGTAACCAAGGGAGTAATCTCTCCACCAGGGGCTGTAAGGAAATTTCTATTAAACCGGAAATTAACATTCTCACCTGTCTTGTAATGATATAAGAAAAGAAAACAGTTATCAGGTGGAATGTAAAAGAAGGAACCTGAAAAGTAGTAATTAGAAATGTAGTTGCAGTTTTATATCATGTTTTCCACAAGGAGACACTGACAGATATGCTTCAAAGGGGAAAATAGCAAAAATAACTCTAATTGGGTTGACAATTTTTGCAAATTAAGCTATATGCCAAATACTTTTCATGATTTAAAAGAGCTAAACCTGTATTTCTGGGCTTAGCCAAAATATATGGAAACTACATGAAAAGATAAAATTATTTTCATCAACATGATTTATTAAATATATTTATAAATGAATAATATTTTAATTTTCACAAACAGCTTAAAAATTTCCCTATAAATGATAGGGTGACATATGAACTTGATAGTCACTTGATGAGTCTAAGGAAAGCCTTGCAATGTATAATTCCCAGAAACTGTGAAAGTGAATGATTTAAATTATTAAGTTTTCAGTGTGATTTATTTCAAATTTTGTGATTTATTTTATTTTCAATCCTTTAATTTCAATAAAGATTAATTGTATTGTTAGCCAAAAAATATGTATGTTCCCTGACCAGAAATCAAACCTGCAACCTTCTGGTATATGGACAACACTCCAACCAATTAGCCACCTAGTCAGAGCACCGTTATTTTGTAATGAAGTAAAACATTCCCATGTTTTAATCTACAAAAAATGAAATACAGAAATAAAATCCTGCATCACTGGATCATGAGTAAACTTAATCTGTGGATAGATGCTCCGGTATGTAATAGACATGAATTCATCTAATTAAGAAGTTAATTTTAAATACAACATTATTCCTTATACTTAAAAATTACATATTAAAGTGTGTAATATTATTTTGATGAACTCTGAATTAATAATTTTCCTTGAAGATTTAAAAAAAATATATAGGAACTTATGATAACCTAAATGTTCAAAATTAAATTTTCAATTTATCTAGGTATTTTGTGGCAAATAATTTTAAGAGGATAATCAATAAAATACTTTTAACGTAAGTAATCTACACTAATAAAAGAGAAACATGCAAACATGATCATCACTCCACTACACCCACCAGCCAACCAGGAGTGACTATGCAAATTAACCCAACAAAGATGGTAGCAGACATGGAGCTGGAGTGAGCAGGGGTAAGTAGGAGGCGTGGGTTGCCCCAGTGATAGAGGAAGTCAAGCTTCCTGCCCAACCTAGCCAGCCCTTTCCTCCACTCAAGGCAATAAAGTTTCAATTATAGAAGATAATTAAATCCCAGATACATTCTTCCAGCTGCCCTGGCCTCTGCTCAAGGAGATACTGAAAAAGCAAAGAAAAAAAAAAAATGAGGGGATGGGATGGGAGCTTGGGTCACCAGGGGATGTGGCCAGCCTGAAAACAGCCCTCAGCCTCTCACCCAGACTGGCCACAACCCCATGGTCCAATCCCTGTAAATGGGCAGTCAAACATCCTTTGAGAAGTCCCAGATTGGAGAGGGTGCTGGCTGGGCTGAGGGATGCCACCCCATGTATAAATTTCATGCACCAGGTCTCTTGTATGTTATATTTGAAACAAAATTTTGTTGAGGAAGTAAAACAGATTTACAAGCTCAAGAAGATGAACAGTTAATTACCTTTACTTGTAAAGAAGAGATTAATGATGCACTTTTTCCAAGGAATGATGATAAATATTGAATGTTATGACATTTAAATTCTAAATAATATATTTTAAAAAGTACCCTACCCATTTAATTTTTGAAGGTCAATATTCAAAATAGTTTTTATTTTTCAACTTTAAGATTATGAGATAAAAAAACTTTGGATATAATTGGGGAAGAATATGTAGAACCAGCACTAGAGTTTTAATGGGGGCACTGAGGTAAGTAAACTGAAGAGGAATAGCGAGAAGAGACTGAGTACCAGTGGATATGTGGGATTACAGAATTTTTTTTAGGTGACTGATGAACACTAATAAATGTTGTATAAATATGGTAATGTTAAAAGAATAATTTGGCAATGATTCTGTAGAAGGGAAGAAAGAAGTGCTGAAAGAGAAACTGATAGACATACAGGATACAAGTATTTTTGTTTGACTGATTTTGTTTTGTTTTATTTTTCCTTTATTGCTAATATGGGAGGAAATATAGGATATAAATAAAGAGGTGTGCTTTTTAGATTGGTACAAACATTTATTATTTTATTCTGCTGAAAGTGAAGGCCTCATATGTTACAGGAAATTAGAGGGAGGTGAATGAAATGACAAGGTTATCAGAAGTTATGGGGGTGTAGGCTTGGAGGAGACATTACTAAACAGGAAGTGTTGTAAAACAAATATTCAAAAAGTGATTTTACTAAAAAAGTGTGCTGTGATTGTTTGGCAGTGGTGATATATATTTGAAAGTTTTCATCATAGTTTTGAAAGACAATATTTTGTGTGATTGCCTTTATTCAGTAGCTATAGAAGGCAGATTCATACATTGGAGAGGAGAGGGATAATGGTAGTCAGCTATAAAGAGTGACAATTGGATTTAGCATGGTTTAAGGAGGAAGGGGAATACAAGGCTGGCAAAGAACAATTTTCATACACAAATTACCCACTTCAGGTATCCAATTCTATGATTTTTTTAGTGAATTTATCAATTTATGTGACCATCACCACAACCCAGTTTTAGAACATTCCTATAACTCCAATAAGATTCCACCTGTCCCTCTAAAGTTAATCCTCATCCATACTATTATTTCCAAGTAAAATCAATAATACATGCTTCATATTTCAGAATAATCGTTTTTGAACTTTTTATATAAATGAAATATCACAAAATGTTTATTGGGTCTGACTTTAATTTAGTAAATTTTAAGAAGTTAGCAACTTGAAATCTAGATCACTTTAACTTAACTTTGATAATGCTTTCAAATTCATCCTCATATCAGTGCTTTGTTGCTTTTAATTGTCAAATAAGACGTCATTATATGAATAGTATATCTTTTTTGGTCTACCTATTTACCAATCAATGGCTATTTGAGCTACTTCTTTTTATAGATAAATGTAAATATTTAAAATAAATAATTTTGGACATTTGTTGGCAATGATAAGGTGTAAATATGAACACGTGTTTTGGGGATTACAATTTTGTCAAAGAAATATCATTGTCCTGAATAACAAGGTAAAAAACAACAACAACAAAAAAACAAAAACAAACCTGGAACATTAGGAGTTTAAGTGAATCATGATAGATGATTTAAATAATCCATGATAATGAAAAGGATAATAGAGAAAAAAGATAAAGTGAGCTAGGTAATGAATTTATCAGTTAATTTCAATAAATGATAATAACATGAAGGGATAAAATACAATGAACTCAGATGACCTTCACTTTAGATGGACTATACTTTAAGGTTAAATAAATGACAAGCAATAATGTGAAACAGGGCTTATCTATATTCTTTATGCCATTTGGTACATGGACTATGAGAGGAAGATATTGATAATCTCTACTTAAGAGGATTGCAAAATAAGTAGCATATATAGGAATAGCAAAGTGTGAATTTGAGCAAACATATTTTTTAATGACAGAGGGGAATTTATTTAGAAATGACAAAGTGGGATGGTGTGGACACTGGGGAGAAATGGGCCTAGGACCAATTCAGAGAAGTTTCCCAGGTCTCATACTAGTATCAAACTTCCATTTTATAAGAAATATCATGTACCATACTATCTAATAAAAGGGTGATATGAAAATTGGCCATCACTCCAACACACAAGATGGCCACCCCTATGTGGTCAAAGATAGATACCCCATGTGGACTCAAGATGGCTGCCACAAGATGACCAGCAGTGGAGGGCAGTTAGGAGTGACTAGGCCTACAGGGGAGGGCAATTAGGGAGGATCCAGACTTGCAGTGGAAGGCATTTGGAGGAGGTCAAGGCCTGCCAGGGAAGGCAGTTGGGGGGGCAGTCCTACAGGGGAGGGCAGTTAGGGGTGACCAGGCTGGCAGGGGAGGGCAGTTAGGTGCAATCAGGCCAGCAGGGGAGCAGTTAGGCATTGATCTGGCTGGCAGGGGAGTAATAAGGGGGTGATCAGGTTGGCAGGCAGAAATGGTTAGGGGCAATCGGTAAAGAAGGCAGGCAAGCAGTTGGGTGCCAGCAGTCCTAGACTGTGAAAGAGATGTCCAACTATTATTCTGTTGCTTTGCTTCTTTAAAATAATATGTTAAACAATGAATTTAGCCATATTGTATAACTGAAATCATCATATAAGTTACCAAGTAATTCTCAAAAATATTTTAGAACACATATTGAAACCAAATCACAGTATACATATTTGAAAACACAAGCAATATATAAACCCTTTTACCTCAAAGATAACAACTGAAATTATTTGGGATGTGTTTTTGAGGTTTTCATTAGATGAATGATATTTTCTTTACTTCAAAACATCTTGAAAAGTTCACAACTACATATTTGAAACTTTAATTTTTAATACCAATCTGAAGTCTGCCACAGTAAATTGATAATAAAGAAAATGACTTGCTTCTTGTCCAGCAATTCTTAGTTTTTCCACTGGTTCATCTTTTCCTTTCCTTGGGGGAACACACCATTACATTTTCTAAATCCTTATCATAAAGTGATCCTCCATTTTTAACCTATTGCCAATTATCAGCTACAGAAGCTATCTGAACATGTGGTTAGTGCACAGATTAATAGCATTGCCCAAGTGTTTTCCATGTTATACAGTGCTCAATCTAGCTTCCAAAAACAGAAACAGTCTTGCGTTGAATAACTCATAAATTGCTTATTAAGGTGCTGACATTACACTCTTACTGTTTCTTAATGTTCCACAGGCCTTAAGAGCGAGCAGCCATGGCATTTTATTGTTATACTTACTCTCCATTTCAGGTCTGCCGTGGAAGCGCTTGCAGTGATACCTTTCTAATTGGTTTCAGCTCCTTAAATATGGTTAGCTTCACATCCTCCCCATCTGCTGCTCTTTTTTTTTTAATCCCTTTGTGTTTAGTTCTTGACCATTTAGTACTCATAATGAAAAAGGTTTTTACTTTAAAATTGCCAAAATATTGCTTGCAATCACCTACAACATTATCATTAAGATGTAAAAACCTGCTCAACCAGTACACATTGCTCATCTGTGTGTTTATGTTCAAATAACTTTACATTTTAAAATAAGAAGAGCACTTTGTGGTTAGGGTTCAAATCTTAAATAAGTCATTTAATGCATAAATTTTTTTCTGAATGCCACATTTCTTAAGTGAAATACATACAGATATAACAAAATAAAATTATAATCATATTAAAATAATTGTTGGTTGAAATTTTTACATGTAATAACATCTTTAATTTTATATTAAATTATTTTTCTCATCAATAAAATGTAGCTTCATTTTCAAACGAATCCCTTCATGAATGAAAAATAGAAATGACAACACATTTTAGCCATCATTAGTATATTAATTATCCAGAAAACATAGAAAATACATATTTATTACTTATATAAAGTGTTAAAATAATATCTCCAGCCTTCTCAATACTTCTCTGAGGTCTGGGGTCATTATATTTTCAGTCCTAGCTGAACAATAATAAAAAATACAAGTCATAGAACATCAAAGCCATTTTTGACTCACATAGGAGGCAGAATAGTTGCTTCATTGTTAACCATTTTTACTAGACAAAACTCTATTGCGATGTATCATGTATTCATGTTACCTGGCTACAATTATGATTATATATCTTATCTTCATTGGCTGGGAAGTCAAATTTTTGAAGGTCACAACTGAAGGAATCTGCATGCTTTATCTGTCAAACATCTATCATTCCTTCGCATGTTAATAGGTATATATTTTAATATATTAATCTTATTGAAGTATACTTTTATCTCACAATATGTTAATATTTTATACAATATACCTTAATTGATTTTTAATAGAGAGGAAGAGAGAGGGAAAAAGTTAGAAACATTGATGGGAGAGAAACATCAATCAGCTGCCTTCTGCACCTCCCCTACTGGGAATGTGCCCCCACCCAAGGTACAGGTCCTTGACTAGAATCGAACCTGGGACTCTTCAGTCCACAGGCTGACACTCTATCCACTGAGCCAAACCAGTCAGAGCACAATATGTTAATATTTTATGCTCATAACTTAAAAGCACAACGTGTTGTTTTATTTATTTTACTCGATTTACAATGTTTCAGTAAAAGCGTTTTTCTTTATTTGTTTTATTCAAGTATCTCTGAAATGCATTTGGAAAGATTTGAAGATGAATCAGGTAAAACACCTTTTCTATCCTATATAATAAAGAGGTAATTTGCAATTTGACCCTCACCCTCTCACAATATGGTTGCCTATGACCAGGCCATTAGTGGGATTAGTAAGGGATGGCCAAATGACTGAACAAGCATGTGTGGGGCAACCAGATCAGCAGGGGGATTAGTGAAGGATTACCAAATGACTGAATAGCAGGCTGCATGGTGCAACCAGGCTAGCGGTGGGGGAGGGGAGGGTAAGAGGCAACCAGGCCAGTGCTGGGGGTGAGGTTGGGGGGAGACCATGCCAGCATGCAAAGGTAGTGAGGGGAAATTAGGTCGGCAGAGGACCAATTAGGGGCAACCGACAGGCAGGCACGTGAGCGATTCGGAGCCTTAGTCCAGGATTATAAGAGGGATGCCCGACTGCCAGTTTAGGCCCAATCCTGGGGATCAGCAGTCGGACATCCCCCAAGGGGTCCCAGATTGCAAAGGGTGCAGGCTGGACTGAGAGGACTCCCCCCTCCATGCACAAATTTTGTGCACTGGGCCTCTAGTAATATAATAAAATAACTTGCTATAGCATTCCATTGAATTTGTCAGTATATCTGCTTCATCTTCATTATGGTGCTCCTACTTTCTGTATCCCTGGAATGATACTACATAAAATTACTGCCCACAAAAACATTTTTCCCATAGTTTTTAGATGCTTTCTGCATGATTAGATGTCAAAGCTGCTAGTTTTTTTCTATATTAATAACATGTTCTCTGATTCCCCTCTTCTATATTTGGTCTCTTTCACAGTTAGTTATTTCTCTTTAATCATTAGCTTGAAAATTAACTGAAGGCTTTCTCTCAAATTCTTTTCATATTATTATTTTTTTCTGAGATCAACCACTTACAATTATTTGTTTCCTCAGCTGGCATACTATACAACAGATTCTCCTGTCTTCTATAAGTTACTTTTTTTAGTCAATAGTTTTTTTATTCATTCACTAATTTATTTACAAATCCAAAATAGATGGAGTTTAGCATTGTGCATTCAAATTAATGAAATATTAAAAGAATTGTGCATCATAGATTTACTTGAAATTTTTCACTCCTACCTAGTGTCTCTATAACTCTAAGTTTGACTCAGTAAGATTTGACATAGAATCAAATGTAGTCATATATTTTATAATTTCTCCCTTTAATAGATCTTGTCAATTATGTATTTGATAACTTCTCTGGACTCCATATCAATTCGTATTTGACATTTTTAGACATTAGCTATCTTGTTTCTCTTATTTTCATCATTTACTTTTTTAATTCACACCAAATACTAACATAACTTGAATTTATTTTTCAAATACTATATACTCCCTCACTCCTCTTTGAGGATCTAGTTTGATTCCCCTTTGTTTATTAAATGCAGACTTTTCTTCCTCTTGAACTCAAAGCAACTGTTTGCCCTCTTTCATATATCTCCGTATATATCCTCCTTAAATTATTTTGTACTACATGCCACTGCACTAGATAAATCACATTATATATGCTAAGCAAATACACATTTAAGTCTCTCCTGTGCTTATCTTTAAAACATAAATTTAACGAAACTCTAAAGATATAGCTTGTGGAGCTCAGTTATCCTTCTACATATAAAATTATGACAGATAGAAATACTGATAATTTATTTCCTTTATTTTTGGTTTATTGTGTGTGTGTGTGTGTTTTCTTTACTCATTTTTTTTTCCTGTGAGTCACCAGCATTCCTTTGAAGAGAAGCTAGATTACTACATCTATAATATAAAACAAATCAATATTTTATTTTGTTGTCTTGCTTTTAATTATCTGATTGGTTTTGCTATTATTTATTTTTAAAGTATCTGTTTGAAAATCATGAGAAAGTGACTATGAAAGTAGTTAAGTGCAGTGGGGAGCTGGGAGGAGGAGCTGGGAGGCACTATATGAAGGTGACCTGAGCGAGGAAAGAGGGGAAGTGAGCTCCACCTATAGGCAGCGTTAGGGATTTGCTCTGGACGACCACCTTTCCAGTGAAATGAACAAATGAATATCATTCATAAGGAACAGATATTTACATCACTAGTGGTAAAGGCCTCTGCTAACAAAGACTGAACTCTATGTATCATTCCAGAAAACGTTATATTCTACTTTTAGGCCTCTCTATGTGAATGTTGCTAAGAAAATTACTTTATTTTTCTGTGTCCTTAGTTTTCTCAACTACAAAATGGAACAATAATGATAAGAATACTATTTATAGCATTATTGTGAGAAATAGTATGATGATATATCTAAAAAGTTAAGCATAGCCAGCATGGCTCAGTGGTTAAACATTGACCTATGAACCAGGAGGTCACAGTTTGATTCTTGGTCAGAGCACATGCTGGGGTTACAGGCTTAATCCTCACAAGGGGGGTGCAGGAAACAGATGATCAATGAATCTCTCTCATTATTGATGTTTCTATCTCTCCCTCTCCCTTCCTCTCTAAAGTCAATTATAACATGATTATAAAAAAATTAGAAGTCCGATGCATGAATTTGTGCATGGGTGGGGTCCCTCAGCTGGCCTATCTAGGTCTATCTGGGGGCCAGCCAGGGGGAAAAGACCCTAGGAGGTTGGCTAGCTAGCCCCCTGATCAGGGCCTATGGGGTTGGGCAACCAGCAGGGGGGAAGAACCTCAGAAGGCTGGCTGCTGGTTGTGGCAGGGGCGGGGATTTCAGTGGAGGGGGCCAATCAGGGACAAGATTGAGCCAATTGGCAGCTGCAGTGCACATCATAGCAATTGGTTAAGCTCTCAGTTGGTTGAACTCCCTTGCAGGGGACAATTTGCATATTACCCTTTTATTTTATAGGATAAAACACACTCCTACTTAAAAAGTTACGAAGAATTCTTGATACATAATCTTCAATAAATTAAGCTATCCTAAATGTATTGTGATTAATAGTATCTTTAGGAAAACATTTTTATAAATAATTATTTCTATGTAATTTCTGGGTCCTATGTTTTTCCAAATGATTGTCAAATAGAAGCAGTTTTTAAAAGAACTGGTAGCTGCATTTTCTTTCTTTTTAAAAAAAAAATGTTTTATTGATTTTTTACAGAGAGGAAGGGGGAGGGATTAAAGAGCTAGAAACATCTCTCAGGTGCCTCCTGCACACCCCTCACTGGGAATGTGCCCAAAACCAAGATACATGCCCTTGACAGGAGTCAAACCTGGGACCTTCCAGTCCCCAGGCTGATGCTCTATCCACTGAGCCAAACCAGTTTCAGCAGTAGCTACATTTTCATTCCTGCTTATTTAGCACTTCAAATATCTTAAGCTCCACCTCCAGAATGCAGCTGCTTTTTTCTTTTGCCATGATGCATGTAAAACACTGCTTTCTTGACTTATATCACAAAATATAAAGAACATAGGAATCTGGCAAACACTCTCATATCCACAACTTGGAAAATGCTGGGGAGAGTGAAAAACAAATTTTGGTCACTGGAGAATAAAAACCAAAGCTTTCCTTTTTCTCCCTCAGATGTGAAACTCTGGGAAAAAATATATTTCAGAAGGGCCCCCCAGAAATTATTGTGGGATCCAACACAAATCAGGTGATGCCTATCCTATTACTGAATTTCCCACCTTCCCTATTCTCTACCAACACACCTAACTCACTATTCCGCTTCTCTCTTCTGCTCTCTGGGATCAACCTCCAAATAAACTCTATACATGCAGGCTGGCCATAGGCGAAGAAAATCTGAGCTAGAACAAGCTGCTAATCCTCCGCTTAGGCAACTGAAATATAGGTCTAATGTTAATTTCTACCTTACCTAACACTTGTCCAAACATTCTTTGTAATGATGTGCTTGAGCTCTTGCAGAAAGCAGTGTTTTGTTGTCAGGCAAAATTTTTAACCTTCTTAAATTTGGGGATTTTATTTTAAATAAGCAATGGTAATATTTATATGATATTGAAAATTATTTCCTACCAACACATTCTTAGAAATAGGAAACCATCTCAAAATGGTTTCGATTTCAATTTCATAAGGTAGCCAAGACCAGGCCACAGCTGCATGGCCCAGGCGATGTCTCCAGATGCGCCTCTGTTGCTTGCCAGCAGAAGATCAAGAAAGATAGCCAACAGAGGTGATGCCAAGGCGTTAGCAACAGACCCTGCTGCTCTGAATAGAACATACATTCAGACTTTGGCATCTGGCTCCCACTTCTGCCAAATATGCCTTGTTTGTATCCACAGCTGTTAAATGTGTTTGTTGAAAAGGGATAGACTGGGGAGAAGAAAGAGATTGGAGAGGGATATGCCAGCTTCTGTGGGAAGCACTGTCAAGCCAACATGCAATTTACTCACAGATAATTATTTGCTTTAGAAACCTGGTGTCATTTACTAAAATAACTGTGGTATGTGGTGAGCATGAACCTTATGTTATAGCAGTCATCTTTATACTTTATTGTAACTACAGAATTTATAGTTGTGCTGAAATAATTAACACCCAAAGAGCAAATATTATCTTCATCTACTTCAAATAATGTAAACTGAGTCTGTAGTTTGAATTTTTAAAGGCAGGGGTTTATATAATTCTCTAATCACAGATGATTTTGGGCTTTTTAAAACATATTAGCAAATACAGTGCCTTTCTTGTGGTACTCTATTAACTATATGAAATTGTTAGGCATTGAAAAGTGCCTGAATAATATAGGTAATATTTAAATCTTTAGAGGTGTGCATGTTTATTCCTACTCTGTGCTCTATTTCTATAGCAGAAATCTATTTTAAAATATTTGAAAGTGAAATGTCAATGTAATTGTGTATTAGAGTAATTGGCATGATACACATATAATGAATTCAGAGTTCTTTACTCTTATTAAAATAATTTAGAAAATTAGTGTAATTTGTCATGAAAAGATGTAGTATATAAGTTTGACAATGTACTCAAATAAATCAGATTACTACTTATTTTTGTTAGTTTTTTAAAAAAATCACTGATGCTCTGTATCAAAGGGCAACACAAAATTAGTGAAAGTTGGATAATTTGTATAATGTGTGTAGCACAGTATGAATTGTAAAGATTAGTTTATCTACCGGGAAGTTAATTTTTGCTTGTCATTTCAAAGACTGTTGACTAAGTTTCAAGAGCACCTCTTCTTAGTCAGGTTTCCTCCATTAGTTCCCATTACACGTATGTGTATTTCAAGGTTTTATAATGTGTTCCTTCATCATCCAAGTCCCCTGAGAGTGTTATTATTGAACTCAAGAAATTCCAGGAGTGATTAATTTATGTTACTGTCTTTTTCTATTTTTATTTTTTTAGTGACTTGCCATTGGGTATTAAGGCATTAGGAAGTTTTTAAAAAGTTGGAATACAAATCTTGAAGACTTAAAACCTTTTTCAACTTATAAATTCTATAAGAATATTCTCAGAATAATATTCTTCCTTCCTAAACTTTGCGACCCTCTTATTCCAAAAGTTGTTTCAAAGGAGAGATGGGAAAAGAGATTCACTTTACTCATGATAAAGGGAGAGTCCTGCTGCTCTTGTGATAAAAGAGAAAAAGATGTGTCATAACTTTCCTCTTGCCTTGTGATTAAAGTATTTCTCACGATCATAGTCAAGCTTCTCCTACACTGTGACAATAAAAACTAATGACGAGAACCCTGATAATAAAAAAAAGAAATGTTTTTCTCTATTCTTGTTCTTTTTTTAGAAGGAACACATGAGTGAGGAGTGTAACCCGACATTCTACTTCAGTTATTCCAAAAGAGTAGTCAATCACACAGATGACTTTATTTGGGGCACCTGGTTTAATGTTAACCATTTGTAAGATTAAAGATTAGCTAAGTTTACATTTGATGTTCCTACCAGCTCTTTTTGAGGTCACCCAGGACCAGACAGTAAGGCCATGTTCATTGGCTCCCTAGTCTATCCACTCAAATTCTAATGAGTGATTTGTGTGTGTGTGTGTGTGTGTGTGATATGTGTGTATATGTGTATGTTTTTGCCTATCTAAAGTAGAGCATGTTAGTTATTCCTAATGATTGCTTGGTGACTTTAAAAATAATTTATGGGGTAGTATGATGACAACTGGCAGATTCACAAAGATATGAAATATATAAATTTAGGTAAAACCTAGGCTGGGATACATGGGTTAATTTAATTTAAAAACAAAATTGAGATTAACAATTTAAATGCTTCATTTGTAGTTAACAAAACCCAAACTAAACTGATTTAGACAATGTAAAGTTTTACTGGTTATGCAACCGAAAGATGAAAATTTAGATTGAATTCAAAATTCTAGTTTCCACTCAGAGTCTCTGTCTTATTCACATTGGCCTGAGCTGGTCTGTTTCCCTCATCAGTGGCAATATGCCATCATCAGTTAAGAGCAGCATACTTCTTCCTTCATAGCTAAAGAAAGGTGAATGATTGTTTTTCACGAGTCAGAACAAAATCCTGATTTTATAACATATTTTACTGGATCAACTGGTATCAATCACTGCAGCCAGTGCAATGTCAAAAGAAGATTGGTTAAAGTAATTGGTTTAACCTAGATTACTGCTCACTCCAGATCTACTAGTAACAATCAATTATTGCAATGGGAGTTTGATTATAATTCATGGCCTAACTAATATGCCAAATACTATCTTTGCAACAAAATGGTAGATTGTCTAAAATCTGGTTAATGTAAAGATTATATATATATATATATATATATATATATATATATATATATATATAGTAACGATTCCTTCTTACAGTTCCAAAAACAAAATTTAAAAAGGCATTACTTGCTATTTGAAAACTCGCTGTGAGTTTTCAGACTTAACTTCTTTGTGTCTCTAAACAAGTTATTACTATTATGTTTACATTTAAATCAAAATATGATATATTTTACATGTATACTTTAAGTTTGTGGAAGTTTTAATTTTATAATTTAATATTGTGAACATTTAGTTAAAAACAATAAACACACTATTTGAGCTTGGGATAAAATACAGAATAAAATGCTTATTTAGATAGCATTAAACTAATTGTTTTTCTCGTTATCCTTTTTTGAGGAAACTATCAGTATATCTACTAATATGTATATATATATATATATATATATATATATATATATATATATATATATAAAGTCTAAGTGACCATTACAACTAAACAATGGAATGACCTGAATGACCACTATGACACACACTGACCACCAGGGAGCAGATACTCAATGCAAGAACTGCCCCCTGTTGGTCAGTGTGCTCCCACAGCCAGCCAACCTCTTGCAGCCCCTCCACCCAGCTAACCGCCCCTCCCCATTGCCCAAATTGGGGACGGGGCTGGCCAGCCAACCTTCCACAGTCCCTTCCCATTAGGCTATGTATGAATTCATGCACCAAGACTCTAGTATATAAATATTTATACATATCAATATGCTTACATAAATGGGTGTGCCATACACTTATATAAACACATGTGTACCATATACTTATATACACACAGCATATGTATATATATGTGTGTGTGTATATGTTAGCATCTATACATACTTGTATATGTGTATATATGTATGTATATATGTACATATACATATGTGTATATACATGTGTATATGTGTATATATGCATATGTCTATATACATATGTGTGCATATGTATATGTTAGCATCTATACATACTTGCATATTAACATATATGCAAGTTACAGGGAATACATATCAATTAATTCATTTACTTTTCAATTATAAGGTCTAGTTTCTATTTTGCTAAGAAAGAATATATGATAAGGAAATTTGAATTTTTGAATCACTGAATGTTCTAACTGGGACCCTTACCACTGTTTGCTATGCAGTGCTGATTGTTAGAACTATAAATCTGGGACTATGATATTAAGGACAGCATTGGAGCTATCTGATTTGAAGCATATAAAATCTTAACTGCCACAGATAATGTCAACCCAAATTATTATTTCCATTTCAACACAGATTATAGGACAGGAAGACATAAATGGAAATTAAAAAATAAATTCAGCACATATTTCAGAAAGCACCTTTTCATGTGGAGAATAATAAATGCTTAGAAGAGCCTGAAGGCAAAGTTGTTGAAGCAAAATGCAGAAATGTCATTCAAGAAACAATTAGATGCCATCCTTGGGGAAATAGAGTATTGAAAAGGATACGCCTTGATGGACCAAATGACCTTTATTCTCTTTCCAAAAATCTCTCATGTTCTTATAATTCTAATCGAGAAGTATTTCAGCAATTTAGCCTCCAGCAATGTCACTTCTTACTTAAATTATTCACCTCACCAGTTCACTGCTGAGAAAGAACCTTTCTCATCATGCTACAAAGATTGCATATTGACCAGATATAATTCCCAAAGGTTGTTCCCAGGTATTTTACTCACAAGATGCCTTAGGTCTGACACTATAAAGTGTTTGATTGTAGGAGAAGGCTCTTTTAAATCCAAAGTGATTACAATCTGGCCCAAAATAGATAAGAGGGATTTAATTAACTTAATTAATTACAGAAGGCATAAGGATTATTTAAAATATTTTCTTGGCAAAAGTTACTTCAACATATAGTTGGTTCTTGAGGAATAGAGCCTATATAATTCTGTTAGCATCTTAATTATTTTGGATATGGTAATGGACTATCTCTAGCTATTGACTTTCTTCCAATAAAATATTATGGAAATAAAAATAAGAAATAGGGATCTTAAAAAGAAATAGTTGATATAAAAACACATGCATTCAATATTTGCACACTTAAAAAGCTAGCAATCAATACTGTAGGAATGTAATATGCAAAATTTATCTGGTCCATTTGAGTAAACTTGGGGCAATCAGCTATCTGATTTTTCAATAGATTTAGCTAACACAATTCTCAAGAACCTAAGGATATTGTGAAAACTATTTCTCCTATTACATTCTTAAAGTGATATTCAGTGAAAGAAAAAGAACGTTTCTCTTCATCATGTAAATGGACTCCTAGACACTAGTATTTAAACACTAATATCACTACAATATTTGATCAGACTGATACTGTTTGCTAGAACAAAATATGGTTTGTTGTCACAGCTAATTTACCAAATAAAATTCTAGTCCAACCAGTAATCAATATTTCCTTCCTAACTTCATTAACTTTTCCAGGTGTTAGAGTTATAAAAACATTGAAATTTATGCTAACATAAAAGAAAACTGCATCTTAATAAATTAAAACTTGATTTCATTCTATATTTATCTAAGTAATTAACAAAAATTATAAATTTTAAAATGTGGAAAAAATTACTATTTTCTATTTCACTAACATCACAAGAGTGATATTAGATCCAGAATTTTATAATTTAGAGATAAAAAATAACAATTTATTAGATATTTGTCTCTGCCAACTCAAGCAAGTTGACAAATAAACATTTTTAGATAAATAGATAATAAGCAATTAATTTTAGAAATAACAAAAATACTTCGCACCTTTGAAAAGTAAATTTTATGTATTTTTCTAGTATAGGGGGTCTACATAAATTTGACTGACATTTCTCCTGAGAGCAATTAGTAAAAGTTGGCAGACTCCTACTAAAATATAATCTGAGAAATTACATAGCAGTGAAGAATGAGAGTCAATACCTCAGAGAAAATTAATAAGAGAAGAGAGCTTAGCTTTGAGGTAATATCCCTAGAACACTTCTACTTAAAATGTGGCCCATGGACCATCTGATAGCCCTCGAACTACTTGTTCTAGCCAGTGAGAGAGCAACAATTTGCAAAGAAAGATATCCAAATGGACTATATGCATATGGAAGGTGTTCTGCTCTTTTAGTCTTTATACAAATGCAAAACAACAACATATTGAGGAGTCAAAATACATTATTGATGGGAATGTACCCTTTAGAAATGAGTGCATATTTAATCTAAGAGATTTACATACTAACAGACATTAGTTATAATATGATATCCTGGAGCTCAGAATTATCATCTTAAGTAGAATGCACTTATAAATGGTATATATCCAAACATGGAATATCTTAGAGCAATATTAGCAAATAAATATGCCTCAATTATATGGATGAGTCTCATAGAAAGTTAAGTTAGTCAAACAAGACAAATAATATAAATTACATATTTAATTTATATAAAAATAGAAAATTTCTCAAACCACCCTGTGGTGTTAGATGCCAGTGTAGTGGTTACCCTAAGGAGAAGAGAAGTAGTGACTGGGCTATATTTCAGTAAGTATTCTGGGATGCTAATGATGTTATGATTCTTGACTTGTACAACACTTATGTGACATATTCACATTTACTTTGTGCATTTACCTTTTTTTTCTACTTTAATAAAACTCTGCTTCAGAGGTTAGTCTGTCCTTAGTTTTATTTATGTGGTTGCAGGTCTCTTTGAATCAAATGGAAGTTGTGGGACAAACAGCATTAATAGTACATCTAACGAAATATCAAGTACATTTATCTTCTAACATGCAAACAAAAACAAAAACCAAAAAACAAAAACCTCATGTATCGTTCCTGAGTCAATCTATGAATGCAAGAAACTGCCCCCTAAATCTCACATATGTTGTTTATTATGATGTTAGTTAGCATTTATTCCTGTCTACTATTATTTGTAACAAGCAATGTTTCCTTAGATATTGTCACCTCAATGCAAATTGAGAAATCAACTCAGAAACTTCTGTTAATATGAAAGAAAAGTACACTTATATTTGCACTACCAAGTTCCATTTGTCATATGGAATTACAAGATACTACTAAACTTCTTTTTTGAAGTAGCCAAGTGAAAGAAAATCTACAAAAAACTAAGTATTAAAAATGGGAAAATAAATAAGTATGAAAATGTAAAAATAAATTAATTAACACTTTGTAGAGTGAGATGAGCTTTGGATATTGTGTCTTACAAAGGCATATTTTTATGCTTATAAAATGAATAATTGAGATCCAAATAATTGTTAAGAAAAAGAGAGAGACAGAGAAGATAAACTCTTATGCATCATCAATCATATTACAGAATTATTTTAATTATAATGACACTTGGAAAATAGACAATGTTCATACTGACTCCCTGTCTTATTTTATGATTTAATGTGTTCTTAAAAAATTTACACTGAAATTTAATATAGCTGCATGTCATTATATAGATTCATTGTTCTTTGATTCAATCCTTAATTGTTATAAGAATACATCCTATATAATAAAAGGCTAATATGCAAATCAACCAAATGGCAGAATGACCAGTCATTATGATGCAAACTGACCACAGGGAGGAGACACTCAACACATGAGCTGCTGCCCCCTGTTGGTCAGTGCACTCCTATAGGGAGAGAGCAGCTCAGCCAGAAGCCAGGCTCACAGCAGCTGTAGTGGAAGCCTCTCCCACCTCCACAGCCATGCTAAGGATGTCCGACTGACAGCTTAGGCCTACTCACTTTAGGGACATACCCCGAGGGCTCCCAGACTGTGAGAGGACACAGGCCAGGCTGAGGTTACCCCCGAGTGCATGGATTCATGCACCAGGCCTCTAGTAAGAAAATAAGATGAATCCTCATGTAAATTCAGGAAAACAGATATAGATATAGATTCAATGATACTAGGGCTCCCTGGATTAAAAATATATATACTATTATTCAGGAAAACCTATAATATTCCAACTGCCTATTAATTTAAAAATATAACCCAGATAAGCTTCAATTTATTAATCACAATGACAGCCAAGGCTCTTATTAAGAATAACTCTATTGTGAGTGACATAGTGAAAGCAAGAGAAACATAATTATACCATACTGAATTCTCTAACCATAATGATCTTAAATTTCAAAATAGATTTTAAAAAATATATATTTTATTGATATTTTACAGAGAGGAAGGGAGAAAGCTAGAGAGCTAGAAACGTCGATGAGAGAGAAACATTGACCAGCCACCTCCTGCACACCCCCTACTGGGGATGTGCCCGCAACCAAGGTACATGCCCTTGACCGGAATTGAACCCGGGACCTTTCAGTCTGCAGACCAACGCTCTACTGCTGAGCCAAACCGGTTTTGGCTCAAAATAGATATTGATGTATATACTTCACTGATTGTAACAGCTTATAATAATGTGACTTTGAAACTTTATTAATTTGTTTTCTAATCACATGACTATTTTTTCAATTTGAGTTATAGTTGATATATTGCATTATATAACTTTAAGATATACAGTATAATGATTTTAATAATTAGTATATTGTGATATGATTACCACAAAGTTTGGTTAACATTCATCACATCACATATATATTTTTCTTGTGATTACAACTTTTAATATATACTCTTTTAACAAATTTCAAATATACAATATAGCATTGTTAGCTATAGTAATTATACTTGACTTACTCATTTAAAATTTAGCATAAATTAGTCAAAATAAAAGCTATTGTTTTCATAAAGCTGTTTTCTAATAAAACAATTAATATAAATATTTTAGTACAGATTAGGTTTTATGAACCAACATTCAGTCTTGAAGACTATGAAAATACAATTTTCTGTAAGTTATTAATTTCTTACTCTTTAGAAATATATTTTCAGCAAGTATTTTGTTAGCAATGTCTTGATATTTCTATTTTCTATGAAACTACGAATTTATAGTCTTTCTAAATTGATAGAATTCAACTTAATTTGTGACCATTTAACTTGTTCAGTTTGTGAATTTTTTATACTTCTCATTCAAAATACATAATTTACAACAATTTACATAGAGACATTTATTGGGCTCCTATACTTACTCGAGTCATCAAAAGGAGAGTATATCTATGCCGTCCAATATGGTAGACTTCAGGAAAATGTGGAGATTTTAATTTGTTAATAAAAATTGAATAAAAATAAAATTAAGTATCTATATTGTTCTGGCTTTAATTCAAGTACTCAATGTTGACATGTGCCTAGTTGTTACTGTATTGGGAACCACAATAACATACTATTTCTATCGTTACAGAAAATATTCTTGGACCATGCTGATCTACATAGTTTGATGTGTTTCATACAATAATAAATATGATAAAAGTAAATTATTGAAAATATTAAAAATATTATGCAAGAACACTGTCCACATTATTCATTATAATAAAGTGGGGACACAAAATAGCTGACCTTTGCCATCCATCTTTATAAAAACACACACATTTTGACAGCTTTACTGAGTTAAATTTCATATATAAAAACTGCCTTAATTAATGTGTCCAATTGGATGAGTATAGAAATATGTAAACACCCATGATACCATCATCACAATAAAGATAGTAGACATATCCAATTTCTTTCAGAGTTTCCTAATTCTCTTTGTTTTATGTGATATGATCACTTAACATGAGACTTACCTAAACTAACAACATTTTAAGGGACAATATATTTTTAACTATAGGCACAATGCTGTACAGAAGGTCTCTAGCATAACTGAAATTTTATACTAATTGAATAATAATTTCTCATGTTCCTATCCTATGGTCTCTGGCAACCAATATTGTATTTTCTGCTTCTATAAGTTTGACTATATTAGAGACCTCAAATAAATTGAATTGTATAGTATTTGTCCTTCTATGACTGGCATATTTCACTTAGTATAATGTCTTTCAGGTTCATACATGCTGTCACAAATGGCAGGATTTCCTACTTTTTTTAAAGACTGATATATATCGGCTCATTCCAATCATTTAGTGATGAATAAGTTATCTCCATATGTTGACTAGCCTATCTAATAAAAGGGTGATATGCAAATTAACCAGCACTCTGTTACAAAGATGGTGGCACCCATAGCCACAAGATGGTGGTGCCCAGTCTTCTCAGCCCCACCAGAGTCCCCCAGTCCCAGGAGGGGTGGCCACTGAGAGCAGGCAGTGTGAGGGGCCTGGCGAATGCTTGCTTGATCACCACACCCTGCTTGGGCCAGCCCCCAGAGCCAGAGTGGACACTGACAAGGATAGGGTTGACGGCCTGCAGCTTCTGCAGCCACGCTTAGGCCCAGAAAGGAGATGGTGGGTCCCCTCCTGTGGGAGCAGTGCGGGTCCCTCTTGCCTCCCAAAGAATCCGTGCAGGTCCTTTCCGGCTCCACAGAATGAATGCAGGTTCCTCCAGCCTCCCATGGAAGCTGCATGGCTCCTATAGAAGCAGCGTGCCTCCCAAAGGCATGCTGTGGTTCCCACTGGCTCTTGCAGAAGCGGTGGGTGGCCTACTGCACAAGATATCACGTGATGGGCTACTAGTTATTAATAATGCTGCAGTGAACTTGGGGGTGCAAGTATCTTCAAGATCCTGATTTCAATTATTTTACATATGTACTCACAAGTAGAATTGTGATCTTGTTCGGTCAAAATCATTCCTTCATGAGAAAAGAAGAAGAGTGAAAACTTAGTAATGTTCAAATGTGAGACCAATAATGAGCACATATACTTTCCTTATAGACATTATGTACTCATTCTCATAGTACACACAGCTCCTAGCTTGTGCTTTATTTGGTAATTTTTAACACATCTAAAAATGTCAAACATGCAAATATTGCACTAAGAAACTCATCTCTCTACTGAAAAACATTCCTCCTGAGACTCTCCATTACTTCATTATTAACTATCTAAGAGTTTTTTGCATCTTGTGATTATTAGTGTTATTATTTACAATAGCCAAGAATATAAATTTGCATGGGCTATTTTTTGTTTGTTTGTTTCTTTTAAATACATCAGGAATGTGTGTAGCATTCCATAAAATGTGGGTAATGGTTAAGAGAAAGCTATGGATATGTAGTCTAAAAACCCATTTCTATAGTTTTTTGATGAATAGCAAATGTACTGAATTTTAGCCAGTAAGGTAAACTTATTTATCTTCTATTTTAATTTAATGACATATTTAAAAGGAATGAAGAAGTAAGAATTATTATATTTGGTCTAATTCATTTTTTTGGTAAAGTTTGAATGTACTCGCATCAGATTTCTTTAGTTTTAATAATAAAATGTTGGAATCCTTTTTACATTCTGTAGTTTGGTATTCAAATTATACACCTAGAATTAATCATGGAGAAGGCTATGTTTCTTTTTTATTTTCTGAAGATACATTTTTCTAGGGAAATAATTAATCAGAAGTAGTTTTTTTTGTTTGTTTTTTAAATATATATTTTATTGATTTTTAACAGAGAGGAAGGGAGAAGGATAAAAGTTAGAAACATCCATGAGAGAGAAACATTGGGGATGTGGCCACAACCAAGGTACATGCCATTGACCGGAATCAAACCGGGGACTCTTCAGTCAGCAGGCCGACGCTCTATCCACTGAGCCAAACCGGGTTCGGCCAGAAGTAGTTTTAAGAAACATTTTTCTTTAAATAAATTTGACACTATTTAACTTAATTTACCAATGGATTTACAACGAGAGATATGGAAAAATAGTATTGGCATGCTATGATAAACTCATAAGCAAATTATTATTTGCTGCACGGGATCATACTCTAATGTTCAAGATTGTTTTATTATTCACTGATACCTACTATGAATAATTTGTCTGTACCCAGGGAAGATGGTAGTCACTTATCACAGGCATTTGTGGCAAGCTCTATGTATGCAGGTGGACAGAGACATGTATGATGTGAATATAGGGAAAGAAGAGCCAAAGCATGCAAAGTGGGTCAGGCAACACATAAACTAAGCATGCAAAAACAAGGTGACTTTCATGTCTATTTCTACCTACAATATTCTATTACACTGCAAATGAAAATGGGTCTTCCATTTTCTTATACCCTTCCATAATGTGCCTATTCACCCACTTTAAGAGTAACCTTGCCTTAAAATTTAAATACGTAATAAACATTCTATATGATAAAAGCCCAGCAATTGAAACAGCAGAATGACCTCTGGATCAGTCCCCATGAGGCACATTGACCTCTCGTCCCTTTCCCCGGCCTGCAGGCTCCAATTACCTGGTGGAGAACAGGGAATTGGAGGTGGATGGCAGGGAATCTGGCAGTACCAAGCCAAGGCCCTCACCCTGCCAGTCACCCCACACACATAGGGTGACCTATGGTGGGGGGAAGGGGAGGGCTGGGAATGGGCGGTAAGGGGTGAACTCTTGGTCCTTTTTCCTGCTGTCAGGCACCAATCACCCAATGGCAATATGGGAACCAGGGGTGGGGATGGGGGGTCAGCTGCTGGCAGCAGGGGAAGTTGGCCCTGATCATAAGCAAGGCCTAGGGACAGTATCCATGCACGACTTTTGTGCACTGACCCTCTAGTCTATATATATAAAAGCCTAAGCGACTGGTTGACTGGCCAACTGTTCAACTGGTAGCTATGATGCACATTGACCACCAGGGGACAGAGGCTCCATTCAGGAGCTGCTGAGCTGTGGTCACTTGGTAGCTGCAGATCTCAGATGACATACCCAGAACCAGAGAGGAGGGAGTCCCATTCTGGGGTGTGTCACCTGAGAACTGCCATCGCAATCTAGGACCATTTAGGTGATGTTAGAGAGCTGGTTTTGCCCAATCCCTACAGGCCAGGCCAAGGGACCTCACTAGTGCACAAATCCTTGTTTATAAAATAAAAGGATGAGGAGAGAAGA
This sequence comes from Vespertilio murinus, assembly GCA_963924515.1. Classification (NCBI taxonomy): domain Eukaryota; kingdom Metazoa; phylum Chordata; class Mammalia; order Chiroptera; family Vespertilionidae; genus Vespertilio; species Vespertilio murinus. The sequence continues at coordinate 116,960,219 of OZ004706.1, forward strand.
CACACTTACCAATTTCTCAAATATCTGTTTTCAGAGAGAATGAAGGCTGAGTGACACATTAACAATAATATGAAGATGCCTTTGTGTGTTTTTAATATCCTTGCCCAGAAATAATATCTCTGAAGTTGTGATGTATTAATGAAACCACTGATGTGCCTAAGTAAAAGGAGAGGAAAACTCATTGACTTTTAGGCTACAGAATTCACTGTATTCAAGATAAAAGCTAGCGTTTTTGATGTGCAGGATTCTTTTTTTGCGTGTGTGCTAGGCACTACAGCCAATTATTTAAAGTCTGTACATATCAGTAAACTCAGTAGCTTAAAAGAGAATTTTATATTTACTTGAGTATATATAATCACTTAATAAAATAGTTAATGTTTATGAGTGTTTATTCCCTATCAATCATTGTTTTAAATACTTACATGGGTTAGGTAATTCAATACCTTGCCAATCCTATAGACAATTTTTGTAATATATCCACTTTTTAGATTAAAGTACTATGGCATAAGCAGATGACATGACTCGCCTAAGAACACAAATGCCAGAAAGGGTAAGCAAAGGATTCAAATTTGGCAGTCTCATTTTAGGCATGTGTTCTTAATGATTGCACTATATCTTTTATCATTCAATAATCCATCAGGCTTTTTATCATCATCAATAACATTTATGTTATTATAATGATATATTTATCTAAATAAAAAATAATAATAATCCATTTTAGATACAAAAATGATTGGATTTTAGTGCTTGATATATGTCCTGTGACAAAATTTAACATATCAAAAACTATATTACTTTTTATATGTAAGTGTTTAAGTGCATGATGGATTTTTGTGTTAATATTTCAACAAAATCAAATTCTGTCTTTCAATTTAAAGCATTAATACATATTTGAGTACCCAAATAACTCTTTGTTGGTGAGTTCTGAGGATAAATATGAATACATTCTTCCGAATATTTATAATAATAAAAGGGTAATATGTTAATTAGACCTGACTTCTTCCAGATGTCCTTTCTGATGAAGCCGAGGCTGAAGGGAAGACAGCCTGGGTCCCGGGTGCAGGAGGGAAGCTGGTGCCAGCAGCCTGGGGAAAGAAGGCCTACTCTTGCATGAATTTTTGTGTATTGGGTCTCTAGTAATAAATAGATTCTTTGAAATTTTTATTTTAATTAATTTATATACTTAATTAATAGGTTCTCCTCTTATAAATCAGTTGCTTACAAGGTGGTCTGCACTGTTTTTATCTTCTATTAAAGCAACTCTGGAATCTTCTGCCCATCATATTAGTGAAAATGACTTTCATGATTCTCAAAAAAAATAGAGATTTTTTTTTTTAGTCATTATTTTATTTAGCCATTAGCAACACAAAAATGTTCTGGGCTTGCTTCACTAAATTTTTCCCCTCATTTGGAGTCAGTTTTATTTCCTTAGCCACTCTCTGCATCTGTTGCCAGCTCATTCTCCTCCAACTACCTTGATATAGTTCATCAAGACCAGGCCTTGGATATTTTTTTCTGTTAAGTGTCTCTCTCCCTAGGAAGAATTTAACTCATGTCTACTTCCAGAAGTTACTGAACAATTTATATAATATTTTTACTTTGCATGTCTTAAAATACTAAAAAAATCATGACTAAAACTAGTTTTCATATCTTTCCTTAGTTGGTTATTCCAAAAGCAGAGCCTAAAACAGGGGTTTGGGAGCAATCAGTTTATTGGGAGTGGCTTCATGTAGCTGAGTGAAGAACTGATTTTCCTTCAACATCAATGATCAGAAAAACCCTTGATTTAGAACAATCTGTATATTGTTTCATTTCAGTTCCACAACCCTCTGCAAGGTGGTGGATAGCATTGTTAGTTTTACAAGAGTGAGTTATTGATGATTAAATAAGTAAGCAAATGACCTGTGAATGGGAGACATAGCAATTCAAATTTAATGTAATATTTTTCTAAACACTTGCGATTTTCTAACATATATATTACATTTTTCTACTGTCTTAATGTTTTCAATATTATTTTCTGAAGTGACATTAGGTCAAACACATGTTTGGGGGTCATGACTCAAGCTATAAGAATTGGTTTAAGTCTAATGACTAATGTAGCTTAGTTTGCTTTCTAGTAGTAGTCAAAAGCTTACCCCCAGAGAGATGGATGCAGGATTTTTAAAATCCCCAGGATTTTGACATATAAGGAAAAACTTATAATGAATAAGTAGTCATCTAATCAGAAGCCTAAATTTGAGTTGAAGATTACTAATGATTAGCTAGGGTCAAACATGATCTCAACTCATGAGTAAGCTTTTATTGAAAAGCAGTGATTCAGATGTCTACAGGATATTTTGAAACAAGAATTAAAAGTATAGATAGCATAAAAGAGTGAGCTATTTCTGTATAATATAGGCTGTGTTTTACATATTTTTAGAATTATTGCTCTATGAAGTATTTCTTGCCTCTAGCACAGTACTTGAATGAGTCATATCAACCCAAGGTAAGAGATTAATAAATATCTATATAAACAGAGGAAAATTCTATTTTTTACTCTAGTTACATATTTGAAATTTAATACATTTTTAGATTTAAATATTACAAAATAATTTGTTAATTTTAATTAAAATTATATATAAGGAGAAGGTATTCATTGACACTGAAATTCACATTTAAAAAGAGAGTATTATAACTCCAAAATGTAGTTTATTAAATTTAAGAATCTCTAATAAGCCTCTTTCAATGTCCTGCAACCATTCTCATTTTCATATTTTTTCACCTTTTACCTTTTAAAAATCACTTTTTTTCCTTTTTAAATTAATGTTCTAAATTAAAATCTGAAAATCATGAACTCCTAAGCATGATACTCATAAAAAGACTTTGATCTTAGCTATACAGTGCATGTATTCTCTGATTGTCAAGTAGTTTTCACTGCTAGCTATACTCATTTCTAAAGCAGACTATTCAAATGCAGAAGTGGGAAAATTATATTCATAACTAATCTTGTGGCATCTTTTAGGTAAGCTAACAGCATTTTTTAATTGGGAAAGTGACAGAATCTTATACATATTTAAATGATTTGCAAAGATTCTCTTAGCTTAAAAGATGAGAATATGCAAAAATATGAACAGGCAATTTTTCAATGAATAATAAATAGATACATGTTTGCAAATAAACAGGATCAACAAGAATGAGCCCAAAATGCAGTTTTGTATGCAGGGAGGATTTCCCAGGAGAAACTAAGATATAAATCTAATTAAGTTGTTACTGTATGTAAATGAGAAATTACAACTTAAGTTACTATAATAAGAAATAAATCTAAAAGCAAAGTGATGCACCATTTGCTTTACTTCTGAAAAGTCAAATGACAAGATGTCAGATGAGTAGGTCAGCTTCCAGGTGATCAGGAAATGAAGGGAATCAGTTTGTAAAATGTATTTAATGATGGATGGTTTTGAGTATCAGCAGAAAACCATATCATCCCTTCACAATGAAAAATTCATTAGAACTTGTGAGCCCAGGATAACATTTAGTAAATAGAGCCAGCATGTGAGAAATTTGAATGAGTATAAGAGTTCACTAAGACAATAAGTGCTCAAACTAATATACCTCAAAATAAACATTTTTATAAATATCAATACTCTAATATTCTTACCACTTATTAAATAACAAAACTATGACTCTTGCTACAAATATTATTAACATCATACCATTCTTTTCAGTATGTGCCCTAGTGATATTGTTGTATTCAACCCAGTTATTAATTAGCAGGGAAGGGACCAAGGGAAGGCCGGATATTATAGGGATGCTCAGTGAGGTCTGGGTGACTAGGAAAGATGATTACCTATCAGTTACACCTGGGAGCAGGTCATTGGCCAGAATAGGCGTGGCCATGCAAGGGCTCCAAATCCAAGATACATAAGCTCTTGAACAAAGGAGTTCCCTCTGTCGCCCCTTGCTTGGTTGCCTGCTCTTACTATTTGCACCTGGATCCTGGCTTGCAGGCCTCCTGTGTTCTGCACGTGTCCCTACACACGATGGATTAATGGACTGCAACTAGCCTGATCCTGTGCTAAACTCACCTCCACCATGGAACAGAAACTTTAGGCAACGGTGCCTTTTTCTCTGCTGAATCCCCAGCTGCTCCTCTTCCAGCACTGGGCCTCCAGAAATTCTTATTCCCATAATATCCCAAGAACCTCACTCCCTCCATCAACAGAGAAATGCAATCCACACAGTTGACCAGTAACAACAGTATTAGTTAAAACAATTTTTTAGAACAAAAGTAGAAGAGAATATTTAAGTGCAAATGCTATATTCAAGTTGAATAGTCAGATTCTAATTCAAGTTCTGCTTCTTTTATAAAGGCTTGGTTTCAGTGACTACTAAACAGGTATGACCTCTTCTAACATCTGGAACAATTACTTATAAATTATGGCATTTATCATGTATAGGTAGGAAGTGTCTCATTCAAAGCCTAGGTAATATTAAAGAAAAAATCAAATCTAAGGCAACTGAAAATAGTTATTTGAATGTGAAGAGTTTTACAATCTCTCTCTATATAAAACCCTAATATGAAAATAGACCAAATGGCAGAATAACTGAACAACAGAACAACCAGTCCCTAGGACATGTACTGACCACTAGGGGTTACATGGAATATGGTGGGCTTCAGTAACAGGTGGCAGAGAACAAAACATGGGCAGCATTGGCCCGGCAGGTTGGTGGAGCAGGTGAGCAGGGGCTCCAGAACAAGGCAGGGCACCTGTTGCTATCATTGGGATGAGCCTCTGGTGGTTACTGAAAATTCTTTGCTCCTGTGTGGCATGCTCCCACCCAGCTCTGTCACCTGCTGCCAGCACTGGCCCTGCTTGCACCTGTTGGTAGCATTCATCACCAGCCTTGATTGCTTTGCTCTATCAGCGGATGCAAGAAGTGCCTGCCAGACCTGATTGCCCCTCAGGGCTTCTCCACCTCCCCCTGTTCCTGAGGGACAAACGGGGCCTGCAGCCGCCACTCACATCTGCTGCTGACGCCAGCCCCACTTGCACCTGCAGCCAGCACTGGAGCCACTGTTTGCATCTGCTGCTGGCACCTGGCACCAGTCCCAATTAGTGGGAACCATCAGATGGTGCAATCAGCTACTGCTAGCCCAAATTGCTCCTGAGCACTTCTCCACCTCCCCCTGTTCCTGAGGGGTGATCGGGGCAGTAGCTGCCACTCAAACTCACTGACAATGATGACCCCACTTGCACTCACTGCTGGCACTGACCCCAATTGCTCCGCACCATTAGTGGGTGCAAGTGAGGCAGGCACTGTCAGCACATGTGAGCAGTGGCAGCAGAGCAGGGTTGCCAGCAGACAGGGGAGTGGGGGCCACATTGGGAGGGACTAGGGATGGGAAGGGGTGCAGAGGATGGGCCAAGATTCACCCCTGTGCCCACTGCAGCCTCAAAGCCCACAGTTCCTTTCAAGGTACAAGAATCCATGCACTGGTTCCCTAGTATTGAATAAATTGCATGTACAAGCAAATGATCTCAGTAAGGAGAATGACATACTCAATTCAGATTTTTATCTCAATTGTGCTAATCCTACCTAATAAAAGAGGACTAGGCAAATTAACCATCACTCTACTACACCCATAAGCCTTGCCCACCAGCCACGCCCACCAGCCAATCAGAGTGAGTATGCAAATAAACCAAATCAAGATGGCTACAGCCACAGAGAGCAGGAAGGAGTCTTGGGTTTCCCAGGAAATGGAGGAAACAAAGCTTTCTGCCTGCCCTTGCCAGCCTAAGCCTCCACTCAAGGCTACAAAGATTTAATTATAGAAGGTAAACAAATCCAAACAGAAATGGTGGCAGCCACTGAGCTGGAAAGAGCAGGAGGCTAGAGTTGCCTCTGGCAATGAAAGAAGCAAAGCTTTCCGTCCACCCTGGCTGGCCCAGGCCTCTACTTCAGGCTACAAAGTTTCAATTATAGAAGATACACAAACCCCCAAAAAAATGGCTGCTGGCCATGGAGCAAGCAAGAGGCCTGGCTCCACTCCAGGCTCAGTTGTAGAAGGTAAATAAACCCCAGATACCAGGGCCTCCACTTGGGTTACCAGGGGGCATGGCCGGCCTGCAAAGCACCGCAGGCCCTTCACTCAGGCTGCCCCATGCCCAAAGTATATATCCTCAAGTATATACTTTTTATTTTTAATTCCTTTCTTAATTTAGGTATTACATGTGTCCAAGGGAACCCTGTGTAATTTTGTTAACTAGTGTTATACCAATAAAGTTAATTTTTAAAATATCCAAAACATTGAATGTGTTGGTTATATTTAACTCTCAAAAAACTTGATGTAGAACCTAAAATCCCATTCTCTCTTGAAAATTTAGATTTGGAAACATTATTTCATAGGACGACTTACTTGCTCTACCTGATTTTAAGTTACTCCTTATATGCAGAACAAGATTTTGCATGTTGACCCATTAGCTACATTCTCTAATTTACCCTACTGCCCTTGACCCACATCTCTGCTATGGTTTTTATTCTAGAGAATCAAATATGAAACTATTACAGTGACATTTTATAATATCTGCTCTTATTTAAAAAAGCACATACAGCCGAAACCGGTTTGGCTCAGTGGTAGAGCATTGGTCTGCGGACTGAAAGGTCCCAGGTTTGATTCAGGTCGAGGGCATGTACATTGGTTGTGGGCACATCCCCGGTAGGGGGGTGTACAAGAGGCAGCTGGTCGATGTTTCTCTCTCATCGACGTTTCTAGCTTTCTATCTCTCTCCCTTCCTCTCTGTAAAATATCAATAAAATATATATTTTTTAATAAGCGCATATATTATATATTCAAAAGATATGTTCAACAATCCTCCAAGGAACTAAAGAAAGAACCAAAAGCTTAATTAATAACTGGTGATGTTTCAATTAGTTAAGTGTTTTAATAAAATAAAGACAAAATACCTTCATAAGTTCTCAGGCATTATTTTACTAAAGAAATATTGTAAATAATTTTTGAAATTTTCTTGTTTCTTTGTCTCAGAGGGGACATATGTCTGAGTTCAACAAGTCTTAATAAACCATAATGTTTCTTATCACAAAAATCATTACAACCCTCAAGTATATACTTTTTATTTTTTAATTTCTTTCTTAATTATGGTATTACATTTGTCCTTATTCCCCCATTACCCACCCACCCCACCCCCGTTCATGCCCTTACCACCCTATTGTCTGTGTTTTGCAATATTTTCAACAGTTACCTGGAACTAGGTTATAATTTTTATCTTCATATTTTTTAAGTTTGTATGATTTTAAGTTCTTTTTTGCATTATTTTTTTTCTGATTCTCCAGAGATTTTCTTTCCTTTACTTATCTCTTGCATCATTACTGTCTCCCAGAAAAAAATTCACTAAAATTATCAGTTTATAAGTATACACAGTTTAATAATTTCTAAACTCCAGTAGTATAGTAACACTATATCAATTTTATTAGGTCTTTGACAGTTGTGCTAAAAAAGTCAAACTAATAATCCTCACAAACCACTACACTTAACAGGTCATTGACTATGAGGCATTTTCAGGAAGCCATGTGAACCTAAGGCCCTTATTAGCTGCAGGGGCTATACTAGCTTATACAGTGAGGAAGAGAAACAAATACCCCCTCATAGTAGAGTATTACTCTAGATGAAAAGGCTTAATAGATTAAAAAATAAATAGTCTAAAGAATATGTGATTAAGGGTATTTTAAACAAGTGTGTTCGCTGATAAATTCTCAGTAAAGAAAACTTAGTTTACTCTAACCAGTTTTGCTCAATGGGTGGAGCATTGACCTGTGAACTGAAGGGTCCCAGGTTTGATTCAAGTCAAGGACATGTACCAAGGCTTCTAATCTATGTTTCTCTCTCATGGATATTTCCATCTATCCCTCTTTCTTCCTCTCTGTAACAAAACAAAAACAAAACAACAACAACAATACAATATATTTTTTAGAAAGAAAAGAAAAAAAAAGTTTATTTACCCTGAAAAACAAAACAAAACAAGAATGCAAATTTAAAATAACACTCAAATGCTGATGATTTACTAACTGGTAATTATTCAAACTCTGTTCATCCTGTGATAATGTGTTTTGTTGTTATTAATAAGACATAAACAGACCAATTAAATATTTGAACAGTTTCTCACAGACTTCATACAGATTCTGTTTTTCTTCTGTTAACTCTCTTTTCTTGTTGAAGCATTAGGACTTGAGAACCCAAACACCACCTGTGGCTCTATTTTACTCCAGCACTTCCCTCACTTGCGATTTTAAAGAATGCATCAAAGGGAGGCTCTTAAGGTGAATGTCCTCATTGTTATTCCAGAAAAATAACAGGTATTATCTCCTAGAGATGTGGTTCGCATCTATAATAATGCTAAACCCAACTTATTCCTTTTTCTGTCTCTCTCCAATTCCCCTCCCGCTCCAAGTCTAAATGCTAAGTAGGGAAATAGAATAGGAATCTCATATCTTATTGGCATACTTTTTGTTTTGCTAAAAATGTGCAATTTAATTAACCATGGACATTTTTCGCTTATGCTTTATATTACATCCAAGTTATCCTGCTGAATCTATTCAAGTCTAATTATAACCTCTTACATAATTATTAATGGAGATTTTCTTCAAAATAAAATAAACTTATATTTAAGTTGAGTACTTATACAATGTGTAGGGATTTAAAAAATGCCTCTTATAACACAAAGTTACTACTTTTTTATTTATTCTGAAAGTATTAAAATTAATAAGTTAAATATCTTAATAATCTAGAAATATTGTATCTAAAAACGAATAACAATCACACACACCATGCCACATTAGATTTTCCAGTATCATTTAAAAACTCTATAAATTAGGTTTGTATCATAAAATGACTTAAAAAAGAAACCCAAATTAATATTCTGTAATTCTGCTAGATAAAGTATGCCAAATATTTTTAAAATTAATTTGCACTTAAACTCCAAGTTATAACTCTAAAAAAAGCACATTAATTATTATTAACCAATGAACTTACAGTTGACCAGTAAAGTGCACAAATGTTACAATTCCATTTTAGAAAATCATGATTAAGATATATTTTGCATTCCCATTTAATTTAATATGGGATACAATAAGTTAAAAAATAATTGTCATAGATATTATAATTCATATTTACATGTGCTCAAAGTCACGTATTTTCAATATTTTTACTATTTATTGTGTGATTAAAAGGAATTTCACAAGGTTACAGATATAAATCATTGTGCAAATATAAAAAAAGATCACATTTTTAATAACATAATAAGCTTAGGATTTAATTGTGAAGATATTATAAGGCAGCTCAGAGCATCAGAACATATGAAAATATTTTCAAATATTAATTTCAGGACTGATTTGCTTTTCCATATCAAAATTCTGGTTTTAAAATCTCAAGAATTTTTTACAGTTTTTTTTTTCTTCAAAAATATAAGAAACAGGGAGAATGTAAATGAAAATAATTATTAAAGTTACCCTTCTCTCTATGGCAAAAATATTTTAGTCAAATAGGATTTCGTGAACAAATGTAATCAGACTATTGAAAACATTAAAAACTAAAAATAAAAAATCATTAATTTGAAAGGTAAGGCTAGAATAACTTTTTTGCTCCATCTATAAGAAAAGATGACTCGTCGTTTAAAATAAAACTATTCAAATTATTCAGTGTCATTTGCATCTCATAGATGATATACATAAATAATATACAAGTTGAAATATGTAAATGCAGTCTGCATAATTTTCACTACATAGCACTCAAATTTTTCATTACTCTTAATTTTTATCATTTTTTTATTTTTTAGAAAAGCTGGAATTTTATTTTTTTTACTTATGCATAATATTCTTTGGTTGATAATAAATGTGACAAAATAATGATTTCTTTTATTAGAATAAAAGGTGATGGTCAGACTTTGTTTAGACATATTACTCAATCTTGTGCAATTGTGGAAAATGTATTGCCATTAACTAAAATTGTTTACTATCCCACACTTCAGTGTTGTTTGATATATAAAACATTAAGAAATAACCCATTGGAAAGACAGCATAGCATAACATCTATGTTTCATTCCTTACTAGTATGCTACAGAAGAGCACTTAGATGGTTGTGAATTATTGCTACGTTTAATTGTTAACTTTGCTATTTTATCATTTCAAATGTATATGTTGACAATGGATGTGTTTATGTGTATACTTGCAGAGATAATATCCAGAAAAAATACTAGTACACAAATTTTAGAATTAGTACATCTTTTTTTTTTCCTTCTAGTTTTGTTTCTAAATAGGTTCCAATACACAAAATAATAAAAATTGAGCTTCTGTAAGTTATAATTTAGATGTTATATCACATTTATTTTAATATAGTGAAACTGTAATTGCAAATAATTGAACTTCCAATACACAAATAAATGAAATTGCTGAACCAAAGAGAAATTAGCATTGATTGCAGTTTAAGTAAACTGTACAGATTTGGTAGTTCTGATTTATTGAGGTGGGAAATAGTCCTAAGCCCATTAACACACAGATTTAATTAAAGTGGTGTAATGTTTAGCAACTAATGCAAGAATAAACAACCATAAAAATATCATTTTAATTTGGTAATAAAAATCAATATGAAAATTGCAAGAGTAGCACTCTCAAATTAATTCCAGACAACTAAAAGAAAACTAAACATAAAATTGAATTTTGATAGACCACAATGAATATTAAAGAAACTACATGATTGCTGTATTGATATTTGCTTAGCTTTCAAATAATATGAGAAACAGTGCATAATTTCTTGAAAGAACCTTGTAAAATTGGGATACTATCTGTTTACTTCCTTAGATATTTAACCTGGCATCTTTCCATAATATTTACCCAATTAATGCAAAGAAAAATTATGTCATGCCCATAGTTACCTAACATTTTTAAGAAAAGAGTGTCTATTTAACTAAACAAAGATAATTTACATAAAACTCTATCTCACTTTGTCTTAACCCAACAAAGTTTTTAAATATATATATTTTATTGATTTTTTACAGAGAGGAAGAGAGAGATAGAGAGTTAAAAACATCGATGAGAGAGAATCATTGATCAGTTGTCTCTTGCACACCCCCTACTGGGGATGTGCCTGCAACCAAGGTACATGCCCTTGACCAGAATCAAACCTGGGACCTTTCAGTCCACAAACCGATGCTCTATCCACTGAGCCAAACCGGTTTTGGCGCCAACAAAGTTTTGTTGATTTGAGTTTCATGATACTCCATTAATAAGTCATTTCACTAAAATGATCAGTAGGCAAACAAAAATACCAATTTTATTAAATCAATTTTATTCTATGCAAGTATTAACAAGACATATCAAATTCAGATTAATTAAATTTATAGGTCAGAAATGTATTCAGCCTGCTATAATATTTCTTATGATATATATTTTAATTACTCATTTAAGCTCCACTCTTTCCAACCTGAAATAAAACCACTGAGGCTGTCATTGAGAATATTGCTGACTGAATTTACAAGTGTCCAATACAAGTCTTCTTAAAAATACCTATTTTGAACAATCCAGATTGATGAAACAAAATGGAAGCCAAAAAAAGAATGACAGAAATTACTCATATAGCATCCAGACTAATTAAGAGCAAATCAACTGTGACTTTTGGCTAGAATTTCATTTGTGCTCAAATTTTATGGGTAATAAGATCACTAAAAACAATGCTTCTGTTGCTATAATTTCTATTCACCCTCATACTCCTCTTCTTTTCCCACATCATCTTCTTTCTCCTACTGATTTAAAGTAGTTTTTTTAAATTAAATTTTTAGAGAGGGAAAGGGACAAGGTAGAGAGAGGAAAATATCCATCTGCTGCCTCCTTCATGCCCTCCACTAGGGATCGGGCCCTCGACCCTGACATGTGCCCTGACCAGGAATGTAACAGTGACCTCTTGGTTCATAGGTCTATGCTCAACCACTGAGCCACACCAGCTGGGCTCTCCTCCCCATCCTATTGCTGCTCTTTATATTAGTGCTTTTGTTGCGTCAGGGACTGTAATTACAGCTACTGAAGTGTCATAGCAAACAATCCATGTTGACATCTCTATCTACATAGAATATATTCAGCCCGGGGTTGATTATTATTTGCTGACTGTCTTTTGATTATTTATCTGTATTAAACCAGATGTTGCTTGTTTTGTTTATCACATCTTTGGCAAAATCCTAGCATTAGGTGGAGACATTTATTAGAGTCCTATCTATCTATTTATGCACTCTTTAGGGTGCTTATATTAGAAGTAGATAGAGTTAGCTTTTCAATTAAAAAAGAATCTGGTTTATGGATTATAATTTATTTAGGGCCAATTTTATGTGTTGGGCAGGAGCAATGCATGATAGTGACCATAATACTAAAAACAATGTTTACTTTTCCTGTTAAGAAAAATTACTAGTCATAAATTTAAAAGTGATATAACTCCAAGGCTAAAGAAAAGATTTTATAAAAGGAAAAACATTCTAATAGAGAAAAAACAGGAAATAGTCCATACTGAAATTAGCCACACAACATCTGAGAGGAGAGTAGTGTAATTAAGAAATTACATTTTACATGATTTCACTGTTTGAGTTAAGTAACACTTCATCATGAAAAATTAACTGAAGATAATTTAAAATATCCGGATGGGTTATTTTCACCCAAATTGAAAAAATAAAATAAAATTATTGATTCCATGGAAAAGAGTTATAGAGTTAAAATTTAATTGCCAGCTTTATTCACTATAAGAAGGCAAGTGACAAAGTTAGTGCCATTTTTAGTCCTTAAAAGGGGATCACCTGGGCTATAGTCTATTTCCCACAGTAATTATGGTGATCACTAAGAACATGATTAGGCTGTCGGTGATATCACATTGAAAATATAAGAGAACCCAGATTCTTTATGACCATCTCAAAAAAATGTTCAAGTTCTAGCTACAGTCTGAAAACTGTTTCAAATACTGCCCTACTCTGTTCTCCCTACGCTTTGTCCTACTTTTGTGTCATGAATATACTCACATTTTCCTAAGAAAAGTTGCCTATGGTGTGTATTCCTTCAGAAATGCCTTTTCTTCTTTCTCCTTATGGGTTGATTTATCTGCTTTTTAAAATTTCTAAATCGATATGTCACCTCCTAAAGCAGTGTTTCCCAAAGTGTGGTACGCATATCCCTAGGGGTATGGGGAGAGTTTGGTGGGGTAAGCGTTGCACCGGAGTTTGGTGGGGATATGCATTGCACCATGCTTAGCTTTGCCTTAATTCTACATTCTCATGAGTCAAGTCAATTTCATCCTTCTCATTGATTCAAATAAATGTTATTTATAATATAAATTTTATTTATATTTTATTATGAATAATTTTATTTTTTGTTTATTATTATTTTGTGTATGTACCAATAAATAAATAAATAAATAAATATATTTTGATTGTTATTAAAATACATCCATTTTTTTTTGACAAGGGGTACTCAGTGTTATGAAAATTATAGAAGGGGTACACATATGTCAAAAGTTTAGGAAATACCATCCTAAAGAAAAACAGTATCTACAATAATAAAAGTGTAATATTCTAATTAGAGCAGACAGATGAATGACTTTCCAGATGTCCTTCTGGATGACCTTCTGGACTGAGCTGTGGCTGCGAGGTCCCAGGCAAGCCACTGACGCAGGCCTCCAAGGCAAGCTGCCATGGCTGTGAGGGCTGATCCCCTTGCACAAATTTCATGCATTTGGCCTCTAGTAAAATTTAATAGCATATATCTAAAATCATTTATGAAGATTGGAAAATACACTAAGTACATTTAAAAAATGAGGCACTTGAATTTCCAATGGAGCCAAAAGCCAGCAGGGTGTGACTACATTCTATCAATAAGACCCACAACTTTGAGCTTTAGTTGCTCTGATAAAGTAGGTAGATTTGATGGTGGGTGATGAACAAATAGCGGTTAAATGACTTAGTTGGGTATTTCGGGTTTTGCATATATTTTTTTAAATCAGTGTATCTGTCTTTGTTTTTTGTTTTCTTTTGAACTTGGGAGATCAAAGATGCTATATCCACATTGGGAGATAGGAGAACATGTCAAAGAAGTGCCCTATTTGTTGAGAGTGTAGGGACTTGTCATATGAAAGTTATAACAGGAAGATATTTAGATATTATTTGTTGTGAAAATGACAGTCTACAGTTTAGTTAAATAACACCATGCAAAATCGCTATGGGCCTGGCAAGTCACACATCTATGACCTGTAAAGCATATGTCAGCCCTGTGCATTGAGAAAGCAGAGACACTGAAAAATGTGGTTTTTCATTGAAATAGAATGAGGAAGCAATATTTGTGAGAAAGTTCAATGATAGTGGTAGAACACTATTTTGGAAAAAAACCTTGAAGTGTCAGTTTATAAATCAGAGAAGGGAACACAGATTCCTTTCACATAATACTTAATAATATAACTATAAAATAGTAAAATAAATAAAAGGTTTATGAAATCCAATGTTTTACTGAATGCGGAATACATATTGTATGACAAAACCAAAACATATCATATTTTCCACATATTTGTCTGAGGAAATTTTTCAATAAAAAGATCAGGAAAAGCTTTTGAGGTAGTAATATTTGTATTAGTTTTCTGTTGCTGCTGTAACAATGATCACAAATTCAGTGCATAAAGCACAAATGTTATTGAAACAGTTTGAGAAGAATAAAATATTATAATTAATTACATGGCATGAAGCGCATATACTACTATTTTGCTAAATTAATTTTGCTAAAATTAATTTTTAAATGGAGTTAGAAGAGCAATGTGGCTAAAAAGTAGCTTGAATTGCAGACCTAGAGATGAGCAAAAACCTTTTTTGGATAGTCAAAGGAAAGAAGGAAGATTTGTTAAGGTAAAGAAAATAGTTGAAGAAAACAAAAAAAAAAAACAAAATTATGCATTTTCCAGCCTGTTTTGCAATAAATAAGAATAATGCCCTGGATATAGATTAGTGATTTGATTTTAATGCAGAAATATATGCTAAGTAGCCTGTCAAAAATAATTATTTGATTTATACATTCAATCACTCAAAAATCTTTATAGAATGTCTAGCATACATTAGACACTGTTTCAGACACTGGAATTATAGCATTGCGTGGAAGAGTGAGAAGCCCTCATGCTGTTTTCATACTTAAATATACAATTATTAAAATATAATATATAAATACAATGTATCAAGTTTATCATTATACTAAAAACTTACCACATGCATAATAAATCTATTGACATGAAAATGTGTGCTTCATAGCATAAAGCACAGATATATATTTTTTCCCACCATTCTTTTAAAATATATTAAGTATGAAGTCTTGGTTCTCCTGCAACCAGCTAAAAATTCTTCAAGTGCATTACTTATTTTATTAGTCTTTTAAATAAAAGTTCGCATGACTATTTAGAGTGCAAATATAGCTTTATTTTTGTATTCAAGATTTACAGAGTATTCAACCATAAAACTTCTCCTTATCCACAGAAATGACATTTAAGCTCAAAGCTGTTCTAATGGGCCATCTGGGGACAAGCTTTGGCATCTTGTCTCTTCCATAAATAAAGGTTTCTCTGAATCAGAGTTACAGTTTTACCATTCCTCTCTGGCTCAAGCCAACTCCCTCCTCCTCTTTCTCATCAGGTGTAGTTCAATGAGGAAAGAGGGGGAGCCTGGAGGTGGTTTGATGAGCAACCCCCTGGACACACACACACACACACACACACACACACACACACAAACACAC